>CM077465.1:84133733-84733733 GCA_039654755.1 Calcarius lapponicus | reverse complement strand
ACAGCCACACAACTCATGACTTCTTTTTATATTGCCTGGGCCAAATCTCCTCCAGTCTTCCTCAGGTGTGATGCCAATGAAGTCAAGTTACATCAATAGATTTGTGCAACTAAAGAAAAAGCAGAGTCCTTATCAGTATAGTGCCTCAATATATCTTTTCTTTCATAATGTCTTTCTCATCACATATCTTTATTTACAGTTTCCTTTATTATTTCTCTGTACCTCATTTTACAATCCTGGCTTCTTTACATTCAGTAGCCATCATTGTGGTCTATCTGATCTAGACAGCTGTGCCGAGACAGGGGATTTTGGAATATTACTGTAAAAAACTGGAAGCTTTTTTCCACACTTGTATTCATTTTAGTGGTTATCACTGTAACAGTTAACAAAAGACACAAAGACATCCATACCCAAAACAGCATATGAAGATTTAATTTTTTTTTTAATGGCACATACATTTAAATAGCTCCTACTTTTCCCATTTGGCAAGGCCATTGTTGTGGCTAATGTATGTATTTCTGAAAACAATGATACATTTCCAGTAGTATCTTCCACAATTTTTTTTCAATGAGCAATAAAGGAGGTTGAGGTGGGATGTGTTTTATCCCACCACATTATATCATTCCTCTTTTTCCTCTTTGTTGGATGGCAATCAGGAACCCTCATGCCAAGCTTGGGAAGCAACAGCATCTGGTTCCTTGGCAGATTCTGCAGGCGGTCTTGTTGCCAGCCTTTAAGCTGTGTCTGGGTCTGCTGCATGGTTTGGCTGCAGATGGGCTCTCTGGGTTGCCTTGTGCTTATGGGTGCCAGTTTTGGCTTACCTTTGATTCTGAGGACTTTACTCATTTTTATTCATTTGTGAATAAGGACCCATCCAAATGCTTCATGAAACCAATATCAGAGTGTACCAATATTTAAAATGAAAAGGGAAGGAGGCTGTTTCCCTTCCCCCTCCCCTCCCCAGGATGAAACATTATAATAGCATCTGCAAATGGATCTGGATCTATCAGTATTTCCATTATAAATCAGAGGCTTAGAGCTTAGCCATGAATATTCCTCCCAGAATGAAATGCAATGCGGCCACTTGTATCAAAACAACACTGAACGTTTTTTCAGACCATCTAGGCATTCCCACACTCACTTCCCCTTCTTTCCAGAGGGATAATTTTGAAGACACAACAGTCTTACATCAGGCATATGTCCAAAAACCTCTGTATGGAAATAAACCCCACTTGTTTTCTCTGGGTGCTGAGGTTCAATGCTGTTTAGGAGCCACATACAAGAACAGTACCTAGGCCTGAAAGAAAAGCCTTGAAATCAGAGACTTGGTGGATACTGAGGGAGCTTTGGCTTTGAACACAGCCCTCCTGCCTCGCTGACCCACAGATCCCCGAAGCCTGGGAGGGTGCAGTAGGAAAGTAATGTATCTGCCTCCTGTATTTGCTATCGGCTCCTGCCGTGACCCCGTCTGGCCACCCTTTGGCCTTGATATGGGCACCCAAACACCCTCTTGGCAAGAGCTGCCTCTCCTGGAGAGTATGGGGGGATAGCAGGGTGTGGGGAGGCTGTGCTCCCTAATCGGAGGTGTAAGGCTGTTGTCAGGGGGGAGCCAAGTGCCTCTGCCCAGCCAGGGAGTGCAGATCCTGCTCAGCACAGATGGCCAGGGGGGTATGCCCAATTACCAAATTAAGCCTTCAAAACATGATGTGACTCCTAGCATTTTGGAAGGAACCTTCCTGGACCCCAGACTTCAGTGCCTGTACCTCCTCATGCAGAGCTGGACCTGCTGCTTTCAGTCATCATGGGATGAGTGCATTTGGGGCAGCTTGATTCTCTCAGGAAGCAACAATTCCATGGAGTGAGGGGATATGCAGGGACCAGCATCTCAGTGGAGTGGGTGGGATGGGGTTGGAGGGTCAGGGGAGCTTGTTGGCACCCTATCAGAGTGTGCATACGGTAATACAGGTGACAGTGCCTGGGGAACAGAGCATTTTCCCCACCTACAACGGGGCCCTTTCAGTGATGCCAGATACTGGGCAATGCTGGGTCACAGCTGTCCGTGCTGATTCCCAACATGACCCTGTTTCCCTGCTGAGTGCTTCTAAGCAAGCTCTGAGCAGCCAGCCAGGCACTGGGGACAATGCACAGCAAAACCTCTCCTAATTACAACAGGATCCACAGGCAGAAGTTCCAGTACTGATAATGACAAAAGAAAATTAAAGTAAAAAAAAACCAGCAACTCTTTTTCAAAAGGGTATTCCTATTTTTCTCTTTGCTATTCTCAATATAAAATACCAATGCACAAAATTTTATGCCTATGAATATATGCTGAAGGAGTCATGTCAGTGACACATAGTGTTACACGAAATCCAGCTAAATGTAACACAACATTCAAAGCAGCAGTGTTTCTGGTGTCCCTTGCTTCCATTTTTAAACCTGTCTTTTCTGTACTTAGGAAGAAGGATTCTTGCCTTTCCATGTTACCCTGCAGTCTCTGCACATGATTTACAGCAGTCTTTCTGGTGAAGTCTCATCCAAGATTCATCTTTTCACAATGCTTTGTAACAGTCTTATGTTCTTGCAGTCTTTCTGAAATGGATCAAGGCAGAATGTAAAAAAGTTAAATCACAACAAAATTGTTACAGATTCTCTTTTGCAGGTTATTTGAGGAAGGAAGCGATTCACCTTTAAAATGAGCGATACTCCCAGTCTGGTGAAAGGCTTAAGCATCTGTGCAGTTCCAAATATGGGAGTAAGCTACCTGCATTTGATGAAATAACTTGCCTTTTAAATTAAAGTGCTTAATAAGT
Organism: Calcarius lapponicus; assembly: GCA_039654755.1. Classification (NCBI taxonomy): domain Eukaryota; kingdom Metazoa; phylum Chordata; class Aves; order Passeriformes; family Fringillidae; genus Calcarius; species Calcarius lapponicus. Next base: position 84,730,923 of record CM077465.1, on the reverse strand, counting down.
TTCAAATGTCAGGTCTCATTCTTACATGTAGGTCTTGCCCTTGTGTAAAGTTAATTTCTATTTTAGGGTGTTAAAAGCATACATTACAGATCAAAATAATAACCAAATAATCAGTTAGTCTCCTTAATGGGAACCTCTCCCCTCTTCTGCATGAGTAGTAATAGAATTCTTAAGGAAATCACCCACAAGCATTAAAAATACAAGCTAATATTATCTCCAAGAAAGACTCCAGCACGACCAAAGACAGAGGGTTCAAATAACAGAGCAGGTTAAGTGCTGAAAAACAGGACTGGTGAATATTTGCTTAAATGCTATTTGAATTCTCATTTCTTGCTGTGTTTTCTGGTTGCTTCCTTAAGGAAGTAAGCGTTGACTATTGTCGGAGTGGTTGGTTGCTCTTTGTAATGTTCTTATTGACATAAGACCCACAAATGTTTATGAGTTTGTGGTATTTCCTTGTTTACTGTTCTCTTTGACAAGTTTCACCTACCCAGAGAGAAACAGACAAGGTACTGTGTGTTTTAGCTGATCAGCTCAATAAGGGATGAGTAGCAAATAGGAGACTGTCAACCCAAACAGCTCATAAATAAGGCACAGGATGAAAATCATGAGTCTAAACCATTGACAGCCAAAAGTAAAAATATACCAAAAACTTAATGAATATGCTCAATGCAGTTCCAGCTTGTCTATCATCCACCGACAAAAGTATTACAACCATGGCAAATAATATTTAAACAATAGTATTACTATTGCTAGCTCTGTTGGGCATGACCGCTGTCTCACAGAGGAGGGTCAGGCAAGACCATCCTGCCCTGAGTTTAAAGCATATCAGAGATGCTCCACAGAGATGTGTGTCCACAGCTACCTTTCCCATCTCAGCTCTTTGCTATATAAGCAAAAAAAAAAAAAAAAAAGTAGAGGATTCAGTTATTGCTGCTGGTGGCTTGCTGTGGATCCAGGCACAGCAGTTGAGCAAGGCATCTTTATTGCTGTCTCACTGTCCAGTTTCTAGTGGGCCAAAGAGCACAGTACAAAAGCTGTCATCCCACTTGGCTCTCATTGCTTTCATTTTTGGCACCAGTAGCTAAGGCCAAGGGCTGAATGAGCACAGGGGATGAATCCTGCTTTGAAAGCTTGCAGATCAGAACTGAGCCATGTTGGAAGAGCAACGTGAGATGCCTGCACACTTCTTTCTTGCATGCTCCTATTCTCTAGCTAACAAAGGAAACTGTGATCCTGTAGGGCTAAGAATCACAGGACTCCTCTAACATTCTGGCATTCTTGCTAATGGTGTGAGAAAGTGGCCAGGTATAAAAACTACACTCCAGGAAGAGGAACTTCTGGAGAAGATTGGTCTATCCCCTTGATTTCTTGTCCACAGACAGTTTTTTGTTTGGGAAGATTTGCAGAAAACCCATGTCAGGTATTCTATTTTTTCTTTAGTTTGGCTTGCGAGCCATGCTTTGCCATGCTTTGAAGACATCTATAAAGCATTTAACCCCCTCCTTACATTTATAGCCTCTCTTATTCATTTCCCTTCCGTGGCATTTCACCTGCAAACTTAAGGCTCTTGCCATTTGACAAGAAACATCTTCAGCTCCTCACTGGGCAACAATGCATGCACACATAAGCAGCAGCTGCTCCTTTATGTGCCTGGAACAAGCAGAGCTTGGAAAGTGGGGAGAGCCGTGCAGTGCAGCCCGATGTATGCAGAACGGGGTATGTGCTGCACAGCAAGCCAGCCATGTACACGTTGACCCTGCAAAATGGCAGAAGCCCTGTGTGCCTTCCACGCCTGCCCACTTTACTCTGCCCTCCAGCTAGGGCAAGGCAGCCCAGCATGTGTCAGGGCTCTGCTGTGCCCCTGGCCATCCTGCCTGAGGAAGGGAGGGAGGCAGGGGACAAATCCTCTGCTCTGGCCCCGGTTCCTGAAGCAGAGGAGCCACCAGCCAAGAGCACAAGTAAAACAACTGAAGTAAATCTTAAGGTTTCACTAGTTTGTTTGGGTTTTTTGTTGTTTTCTTTTCCCCTTTTCTACAGTGTAAGCTGTCTCTTGTTTTTGTTTTTCACAGGTTTGGCAAGCATTTTGCTTTTACAGCTCAAGCTTTGCCCAGTCACAGAACTGCATATAGGCTTTGCTTAGCTTTTGTCTTGCATATTAAACAAGAATTAGGAAATAAAAGAGATATTATTAGGGTTTGGACTTTCTGATTTTGGAGTCAATAGGAGCTTTGTTCTGCACTTCTGGCAGAGGAGAAGGGAGGGCAGACTGCCTCCTGTTAACATTGTAATCCAGGGAGTTTGCTCTTGAACCCCAAACCAGGTATGTGACCTCTTCCACAACCCTGCTTTCAGTCCCTGGTAAGAAAAACCTTTCTGTTAGGTCCTCAGAAGCAGGATAAGGTCCAGGATGTTTAAATCCTCAATACTTTCTGTTATTTCCTGACAATACCCAATTCATTCATCCAAGATTTGAATACACATCTTCCTCGCACCATTTCACAAAAGGCTTGGACCCCAAGAATAGAAGAAACCACTGCAATACAACAAGGACATATAAATATGAATGTCAAACTGCCCCGTCAATGAAATGCTTTAAAATGCAGGGAGTGCCATGGTGCAGTGGGCCACAGAAACACAATGAAATGATAATGAGGACAAACGGAGATGAAGACCACCCACCAGTAGTTTTATGACTGTGACTTGGAACGACAGTTCTCAGCGGGGCCATTGCCACTGGACGCCATTGTCATTTTTAGCACATGCTAAAGTAGCAATTGTGCACGGACATTTCAACTGTTGCCTCTGACAAACAGCAGCCAGACTATTTATGAACAACCCCCAACCCCATTCTTGTGCGTTTGGCTGTGTCTGTAGGTAGGAGAGAGTGGAAGACTGCTACTTTGTTCTGACAGGTTTTCCCATAGTCACTGTCTGCTACTCCTTGCATATGCTTAATTTTCTGAGGATTTATGCTGGCCCCTTCCTAGACAGCTCTCCAGCATTAATCTTCCTTACCCAAGCTTCTACCCCACTTTCGCTGTAGTCTCCTTCATGTTGCATTGTGTTTGCCCTCCTTTCCTAGAGAAAAAAACAACATTCAGAATTAGGGTATCAGAGCAAACTTTTCTAGGGCTTGGTTGTGCACGTAAGACAAAACTTGGGTTTTGGAGGAATGAAGAAGACGAGGGAAAGACAAGGCATGAGTCTGTTCCTGATATGTTTGTTCACCCTGCCAGGGAGGTGCATGTGCTGGATCAGAGCACCTCCCAGGTGTCCTGGCGTAGGTTTCTGCCTCTCTATCCCCAAATGCTGCCACTCATTTTCTTGGCAACTCTCACCAACACCTCATCTCCAGCGCAGGGCACAGGGGGTGCAAACAGGGTGCAGGAGAATTTTCTCCCACCCAACTAGCATGCCAGAAACTGTTTGGCTCAAGATTTAGGTAAGCAACAAGTCTTCAAAACAATGATCCAAATGCAAATCTTTTCTGTTTTGTAACTCTGCAAGAAAAATACCAAATCACATTCAAGAAATGCAGCCTTTTAGGTTTGTTCACTGTTTCATAAATATCTGTAGATTACACAGCACTCTACCAGCTTGCCTTCAAATTTTATTGTATTAAGAAACTCATCCGAAAAGCATTTGATACCCAATATATTCTTAATCTGTCACTCTTCAGATCCTGTCATAAAATGTGTAACTGAGAGAAGCTGTTCACATTACCACCATATCAGGTCATCACTCCCAAAGCATTCATTATGGGATGTTGTTGAAAGGCGACATCTTCACAGCCAAGATATGCCCAATTTATCCATTAGGCATTCCTTCAGTAGTCATTTAAAATGAGCATGATTGGGTTTTTTAACTGTCTGTGCTTTACCAAGAAGACAGCTATAACATGGCTCAGAAAATAAGCACTCATGTTATTCTCGATGGGCTGCGCAGAAAAAAATGTTTAATTTGCATGCGCATGATGGTAGAGGAAGCTGACTCAGAACAAGCTGTGGGTGATTTTGGATGGTCAGAATTAAGGGACTATAGGAGCAGTGAGAGGTCTCCAGCATGGACCAGGGAACACTGTGTGTGTGGGTGTTGTTCTATGTGTTGTATAACCCCTAAAAATGGGGAGTTATGTATTCATCCCTCAAGGAAGGGATGAAAAGAAAAGGAGCTAGAGAGGAAGGAGGGGAAGAGTGATCCACAGCATACAGAAATACATAACTGAAGGTGCAAGGAGACAAGGCACAGCATCCCCAGCTTATTAACCATTGTGGGGAGCATTGCATATTCAGGTCTGCTTTTATCTTACCAAAACTTTGAGAGGAGGCCTGAGATGCCTCACTGAGACACACCTTAGGTAACCCACGAAGGCAATGGACAGATGGACAGGAGGGCAGCAATTTCATAAGACAGTTCAATAAGCCTCAGATAAGAGAGTTTCCTGGAGCTATCTATCACTTTCTGTCCAGCTTGAAAAGTGGGGTCCATCACTGTCACAAAAGCACAGATACGTAGCAGACAGCCAACTTCCCTGGCTCAGAAAGCTTCCTATCAAAATCTCCACAAGATGGAATCACAAAATACATAGTAGGAGCTGAGTGGAGCAAGAGCTCCTGGATCATATCATAGGCAGGTGGTAACTGTGGCTCTGCAGGAGAGGTGTGCTCTGATTTTGTGACTCCTCTGTGCAGGTCCTGTGCTGGGCCAACAGCTCAGGACTGGCAGCAGAGCTCTTGAGCCAGAGGACTGTCTGTGTTATCCAGACTTCTGCTTCCAGAAGTAAGAGAACCAGAAAGGCCTGCACCATGGAGTTATAAGGACTGACTGCATGCCCAATCCAGTCCCATCCCCTTACGGAGCAGAGGGGTCCCCGGTCAGAAAATTTATCTTCTGTCTGGGCACCTCATTCTCATCTCATCTTTCCAATGCACAAGGTAGGAAGGTAGTGTCCAGTGATTCTCTGCCATGAACAAAATTCTAGTTTATAGATACTGGGTAGGAAACTCAGCCTTTCAGTGCAACATAACTATCCAGCTATAAAGCCACTGGATCTACAATGTCTGTTAGAGTGATTGAGAATAGTACAGGAAACTGGAATTTTCCCTTGAACTCACTTCTTGCATTATCTTATCCCATGACTTCTCTAAAATTTTAGTTTGTGAGTACTTTGCAGTGGAAATCTGGTGCAGGTAAATAGCAGTCATCTTTGACACCTCATGGGGTGTTTGCTGTTGTGTAGAAACAAGGGTCACCTTACAGAAAGTTCAGCAGGATAGGCTTGGCAATAGCACTGACATTCTTTGCCAGACATGAATCCTCAGACTGATGTTTCCAGACCTCAAAGCCTCTGCTTCCTTTTCAGCCTAGTTAGTTAAAAGCCTCTCTATGGTGCTAGCCTAAGTGGGATCTCAGAAACTCTCAAATATGCATCAAGACACCTATCAAGACCTCATAGTGTGGGCTGTCAGGTTTCATAATTTGACAGATTTCCCAACTGAGGCACATGTTGGTGAAGTGGCATATCCAACATTGTGAAGGAAAATGTCTAGTAGAATTGAGAAAGGAAGTCAGCTTGAAGTTCTCTGCCATAACCCTCACTCCTTCCCCTTCATCCCTTCTCCCTGAATCCCCATTCTTCTTAATGCCTCAACAGAGATTAAATAGGCCTTATGACAAAGAGGACACTTAGCTGGAAAACGCTACATGCTTTAAATTCAGCATAGCTGTGAGAACAGGCAACAAGAAATGGGATTACAGTCAAGCAAGTTCACACATGTTAGTTATGTCCAAAGAGAGTTGCTCTCCTTTGTTGCAGTGTGCTTCACTCATCTGTGCAGCTGTGCATCTGGCCTTTTGTTTCTCTACCTATTCTCATAGGTGACTGTTGTAATGAGGAATGACAGAGATGGGGACCTGACAGACAGAAACCTCCCAGATTGGGTGAAGCATGGGACTCACATGAAAAAGGCACTTGAAGCAAAGGAATCTGGAAAAGATATTCAAATATATACAAACCCGTAAATACTATGAGAAACACTACCATTATGTCAGTTTTGCTTTCGAGCAGACCTCACACTGGACTCTATCAAATCTCTCCTGTTTATTCTGTCTGTGTTCAGATACCGTGGTGGAGACCACACAATTGCACTGTTGAAGCACCTGATCGCACAAGTGTATAGCTGGTCCCTCCTCTGGACTGTGCTGAGCTTCCCCAAGTCCAGCCCAGCTTATTCACTGTGCCAAACACAAACCAAGTCACCTAGAGCAGCATTTTTCAAACTCTGCCTCTGATTTTTAAATGGTGGGTTTGGTCCTTTGTAGGGGAGATTGATGCCTGGCTGCCAAGAAATGTTTATTCTTGTGTTCTTGCCTAATCATTGTCACAGATGATTCAGCAAGAGCAGAACTGCCATTCTGCCTGAAAAAAAAATCTGCTGGGGCTTGTTCTTGTTCATTTTGGAGTAGAAATAAACAAAAATACATAAAAGCCATCCTTGTGTTCTCAGAGGCTAATTTTTTGCATTTTGAGAAAGGAATATTAGGCTAAAATTAGAGAAACTACACAGGTAGAAACATTATTAACATAATTAATGGCTTATGTAAACAAGGAAGAATGTTTTCTGGGGGATGTTTTGCTGTCTGCAAAAACCCAGAGACCTAATATTGTTTAGCCAATTTTCCCCTGCCATGAAGAGGTCAACAGTCACGTACCCTCTGTGTTGGACACTGTCAAGCCTTGTTTACTGCCATTAGAAGGTCCCAGGAGAAAGCTGGTGAGTTTTTGGCAGTTTGTGGCAGAAGAGAGAGCTACAGCTGCAGAGCAGTTGTTGTCATAACACCTATTCATCATTATCCCTCCCATCATGAATCACCTACTGATAACCAACCCCTCTTTGTTTATATTTATCCCATCTAGAAAGCCTGTGCTTGCTACCAGGAACCACATCTCTACCTGGGAAAACTGGCTGCTTTTGTGCCAGTATTTCTCCCCCAAACCCAGAAAATTCTCGAAATCTCCCTGCTGAGAGAACAGGGACAGCTTTTCAAATGTTTTGTTCACTTCCACTTAAAATTCAACCGGAGTATCTAAATTAGGAATGCTGCTACATTCCAGCTCAGAGAGCTGCAGTGCTCTGTTACAAAGAGGGGCTCCGTCTCCTCCTCATCATCCAGAACCCAGTCTTTCTGGATCGGCTGCTCCATTTGCCTAGGTGGAAAGCTCGGTAGGGGGCCCATGTTGTACCCTTCCTTCTGTGTCTGGTACAGCATGGAGCACCATGTCAGCGATGCACTAATACACAAGAATAATCAGCTCATCAAATCAGCTTCATTAGTTGGAGCTGGAGAGCACAGCTCTGCTGCCCAGCCCTGCAGACACACAGCCTGCCTCACCACTCCATCTGCTGCAGCCGAGCAGGAGGGGTCTGCCCATTCGGCTGTTCACGCACAAGTGCAAAAGCCCGGGACACTGGGGGGACTCCGAGCATGTGCCATGTTCCTGCCTGACACATGTCACCAGGGGACCACTGCTCCTCCCCTGTCTCTCATATGGAGACCAAATCCAGCTCCAGAGTGCCAGCAATGAAGCCGCTAGAGCGAGGTTTTAGGCCACTAATGATTTTCCTGGGTTTTGGGGGGAGGGGAGCGGAGTCTGGTCCAAGAGGTCTGCCTCACATCCTCATCGCAACGCAGACTCCTGGAGGCCACCGCACGCTGGTGGGTGGCTGAGCGCTGGGGACCCTCTCTGTGTGACAGGAGAGGCGAGAGGTGGCAGTGCAGAGGCTGCTGGAAGGTGGCTCATCTCCACAGCAGGCACAGGGCTCTGCGGTCCCTGTGTGTCGCTAGCAGAGGAGCAGAGCATCAGCAGGTCACGAGTTTCACAGATTTGTTCACTGCTTGGAATTTCTGAGTGAGAGTATTTATGGATAGCTCTGGAGTTATTTTTGTGGGAATGGCTCTGTAACTAAGCACTTCAGAAAAAAAAAAATCAGGCCACCATGTAGATGAAAAGGCAGGTGAAGGGGGCTTCACTTGAGTCTATCCAGCTTGGAAAGGGATGGGTGTCAGCCCCTTGCAGGCGCTTGCTGTGAAAACCCCTAGGGCTGGTTGTCTTCACAAAAGCCCTTCCTCAAACAATGATGAATAATAAACACGTGTAAATTTCTCGGTCTTCGAAATTGCCAAGGGTCTGTGCAGAAGTATCTGTTGCTTACACTGAAGTTCTCTCTCTCTTTCTCTCTGTGTATTTTTAGCATGGATGGAGATACAGTCTCAGAAAATGTAATGACATGTGACATGCAGGATTCATATGTATCTAGGCAGTATGGGAATGTACCATGTAGGAGGAGATGTAACATACTGCTTGGCTTCTAATACCCATTACTTAAGCACAATAAGGCGCCTTATGGAAGCAGATAAGGGGGCTCCCCATGGAGCCTAAGCATTAGAAGACATATGTTTATCCCATACCTGTATTCTCTCTTTGCTTTATGTCATTACATTTAAGTTACTTCATGCAATATTGGCTGACGGTTTTTACTAGCTTGTCAGAAATGCTCGGGGCGTTCACCTTTAGAAGATGATTAATTTTCACAAGAAAACAACTATCAGCTCAATTCCACCTCTCCCATGTCACTAACAAATATCTGCTAATGAGTCCAACCTGATACCAATGCAATCCTATGGCAAATCATCTAAAGTTCAAGAGAATTTCTCTACTGATTTTAGGACAGTCAAAAGGCATTGTTCTGTCCTGGAGTTACCTTTGTAACTTTAACAAGATGAGACAGTGAAGTTTTGCCTTGTAAGTGGTTCTAACAAAATGGGTTTTTTTCCAAATAATAGCATGTTTAAGGAAGCATTAAATGTCCACAGAATCTCTGCCGCTGAGAGGAAGTGTCCCAAACAGCCTCTTGCCTCCCTTGTTTTCACATTGCAACCTAGTTTTAACAGGAGCTGTATCCTGCAAATGTATACAGAAAAGGACTGCTAAAGGATCTTAATATCATAGTTCAAGCAGAACTGCCTATTTTCCTAACTAAGGTTTGAATTGCATTGTAAAGATAGACACTGGAACGGTTGACAGCTTTAACAAGAAAACTGTGACTGCAATCCTAGTGCAAACCATACATCTTGTGAGATCAAGTGGAATGCTCTGTACAGATGCCAAAAGGAGCTGAATGTTTAAAGCCTGGGGTTTTTTTATTAGTAGTTAATGGTGTATATTTAGCACTGAAAAGATCATTTGACAGCACATCAGTCTTGCCAGATACATGAGTAAAAGGAAACTCAAAAACCCCACATTTGTGTGGGGTCTTTTTGGTCTGAAATTTTAGGAGGAAACAACCTACCGACTGCGAACTCTGCTGAACTAGATGGAAAGACTGCCATTGATTTCCATGGACTTTAGATCAACCAGAAGGAGGGAAAGCAAAATGCATGCTAGGATGTTTCCTTGGTTATTTGCCTGTCCTTTTAAATGCTATATGTGACATTTTAAAGTTCAGGTGTTAAAAAAGGAATGATAGCTTCATGAAGGGTTTGTCAGTGAACTGCAGAGTTTAGAAGGCTGTTAAAAATATGAATATAAATGTCTCTGTGCATATACACTACAGGGACAGAATTTAATTTAGCTGGAGCTGGTGGTACCTGACACTTTCTGCTATGAGAGCCTGTTTTCAGTTTTCTATAACTTTGCCAAGTTTTAACCATTCAGTGTCTACCTCACACTGAATATTTTGCATCTCTTGATTCCACCAGCAAGGTGATGAAAAGCTACCCAGTACTGCAGAATGGAGAAGGCAATCAGGGGATCTGGCCACAAGGGAGAGAGAGTAAGTGACAGCAGGAGAAGCATGCACATGGACAAAGGAGGGGACAAAGTGAAGTGGAAGGTAAATCAGATGGGGGCAGCCAGACATAAGAGAGAGTGATGGGATGGGGTTAAGGGCTAAGCCAGCAGGAGAGGCAGCCTGGGAGAGAAACACAGGAAAGGTTGAGGAATAAAAGACCCCCAAAGCAATCTGAGCAGTAAATCCTTGAATCATGCATTCATCTTCTTTAGGTTTTTGGGTTTTTTTTCTTTTTCCCCCAGGCTAAAGAAAATGATTTATGCAGCACCAAGCATAAGGGGGCCCCATTCTCCACTGGCTGGTAAGCATTGCTGTGAGGAACACAACGGCAGCAACAGCAAAGGCAGGAGATGCCTGTTGTCATTTTAAAAGCCCTGAGAATGACTCACTGGTCAGACTGCTCCCAAGAAGAAGAGTTGCTTATTGCAACTGTTTGCTTTCTTTTCCTGTCGAGATTGCAGTTTTATATTCATTTTCCAAGCACTAGAAAGAGGCTACAGGACTACAGAAGTAGGCAGAAAAGCTAAGAAAAAGAGAGAAAGGGCAGGGAGTTACGAACAAAGGCTCACAGTGAGGAGGGAGACAAAGCACAGATGAGGAATGAGAGCAAGCGAGGAGATGCAGAGAGGGGAAGAACCACCAGATGGGGGACAAAAAGCCACATAAAACCTCTCAGTGTTTCTAACTCTTCCCTAATGTATGGGTATGATCTTTGTGCAAACACTTCCTCCCAGAGGTGCTTCATCTTCTGGGCACAGGGATGGATGCAGAGTCAGTAGGCAGGACAGCTGGAGAAGTAGATGATGAGACACTGGTATGTCAAAAGCTGTTCTCTGGTACACCACATCAGCAGAAATGCTTGAAGAAAGTCCCAGCTCCTGTATTCTCTCTCTCAGTGCTAGGTTTAAAGCTTGATGTCCAGAAAGGCAGCACAGATTTCCTTGTCCTCTGACCCTGGGACCAGAAGCCAGCCCCACCTGAGGCACGATTAAAGCTTCCCACGTTCCCATGTTCCACTGGCACATTGCACATCATTTCTGTGGAGTTGTTTACATGAGGTCCTGCTAACATGCACTCTCATTCTTGAGCAGCCTGTGCCTGTGTGCGTCCTTGATCCATGGATTTAATGGTAAGATTATGCTTGTGGTAGCTGCCAGGTTGCACTGCTGCTGGGAGACGGCAGGTAGGCAAGGAGGTGTCCCTCTTGCTCCAACTGCATGTACCCATTGCAGGCATTTCTGTAAGGGAGGTTATTTTGGAAGTGCAAGGAATCACATGATTCCAGAACAAATGTCTCCAGGAGATGTTGCTCTTCCCACATCTCTTCCAAAGGGGGGAAAAAAAAAGGAAAAGGTAGAGGGAGACTTCCAGCCAGCCCCACTAGCTTTTGCAGATTAATTCTCTTAACAAATGAAGCTTTCTCACAGCATCAATTTTGCACACAGGTTACACCAAGTTTTTGGGTATGCCCCTGTTCATAACTGCCTGGCAAGGAATTTGGGAAAAAAAAAGAGAAACATGTGAAAATGCTAACCTGGACCTGCCACTAAATGGGTTATTTGAAGTTTTGGCTAATCAGTTTCTGTGATGGATGTCACCCAGTCTTAATGGCATTGCCTCTGTGCGTGCCACAGTATAGAAAAAAATTTGGTTCTATTTTTTCTTGTTTCACACATATTCCCTAAACATTTGATGGGTCTTGGAATGTGAGGGTTTTTCAAAGGGCTGCAGAAGCCCTTCTGAGGCTAATTTATCCATGTGAATATTTACTTCCTATAAATGTCCCCATCCCCCTGATGGACGCAATCATTTGTGGCAGTCAGGCTGCTTTGCAGGACAAGACCCTAAGTGATGACCGAGAGGAGAGGAGAACACAAAGATGCAGGAGTGGAGTGAGGCAAGGGAGCCAAACCAAGCCAAGCAGGGTGACTGCTGTGGTTTAAACACTACCCTCCAGTAGTGAAGAGGTTATGGCTTCTCCTGTTGTCTCACTCTTCCTTTCACAGACAGTCTGGTGACTACCACCATCACCACATTGGGAAGTAAATAAGGTCCAAAACACCAGCAGAGGGAATCAGTAGTTTTTATTCACTAAAATATGTGTTGCTTAAAAGAAGAAAAAAAAAAAAGGAAAAAAAAAGCTGTAGTCACACAGCTGTAGTCTGGTCTCCCACGTTTCAGCTGTTCCCTCTGTCCACAGGCAGAAGTAATGCGTCACTTTCTGAATTGTTTCTTTAAAGAAAAAACAACAACCCAAATCAGTTAATCAACAGCAGCAGTGCTGCCGACTGGGATCGGTGGGCTCTGCTCCAGCCAGGAGGCACAGCATGGCCCCTTGGAACGGCCGCAGGTAGGAGCCGCGAAGCTCAGGCTGTTTGGAGTCCCGGAGGGAGGGTCTGTCCTGCCCGGCCGGCTCCCGGCGCTGGGCTGCTCGGCTGGATGCGGGAGAGGCTCCGAGCCCGGCAGGTTGGAGCAGGCTGCGCAGCCCCGGCGCCACAGCCCGGCCACGGACCGGGCAGGAAAATGCTGCGTTCCCCGGCAAGACGCACAGGATTTCCTGCAGCGGGTCAAGAAAACATACCTTCCCATTGTCTCCGCCATGTCACGGGGAGTCCTTGTGCTCCGCTGGGGACAATGTCAACTCCTACCCTGGCAACCAAGGAAAACAAGGACGGTTGTTTGGCATTTTACGCGAAGCTGCCGCCCGCCTCCCTCAGCAGCCAGGCCTGGCACGGGCAGGGACGGCCGCCCTCATGGCCACTAATGAGCCTCCCTCCCTGGCCGTTGGTTGGCCCCGGAGGTGGAAAATCTGTGGCTGCCCCAGGGAAAAAAAAAAAAAAAATCTCAAGTTAAGACAAACAACTGTTTGTGGGGGAGGCGGCGAGGAGAGGACTCCATCCAGCCCTTCCGAGCGCGGTGCTGGTTCCTGCCCTCGGCCAGAGCTGGGCTGGGCAGCCAGCGAGAGCCTGGGCAGTGTTTGGGCCGGGGACGTGCCCAGCTGTGCCCAGAGCGGTGTCCAGTCGGGAAGGGCTGTCCCAGAGGCACAGGGCTGGTGCAGGAGGCCGTGTCGCACCCTGCAGCTTGTCCCGGGCTGCCTCAGCGCCCGCTGCTCTACAGCCCCGGTAAACTGCAGGGTGAGCTTCCTACTGCCCTGCCCTGGTGCTCAGTGGAGTCACTGTTACTCCTTTTGCCTCCTCTGAAAACCCCTTTATCGTTCAAATATCAGCCACAGAGAGGAAACGGCAGTCTCACGTTCATGCAAAGCCCAGGACTCAGTCTTTTCATGGGCGCTGGATGAACAGAAACACGACATGCCATGCTGGGCACCCGGGAGGTGGCCTGGCCCCGGGCAGCACCCGTGCCCTGGGCACTCCGAGTCCCGGCCCGCCACTGCAGCCTGGCTCCTGACCGCCTCACAGCCCCGGGAACAGAGGTCAGGGAAGGCTCAGCTTTGATACTGCTGGGCTGGCACAGCTCCAGGATTAAAGGCACTATTTGCTTCCTATAATGCTTTCGTGAACCTGCGTTTGCTTTTTGTTGTAACACCAAGCCAGCAAGTGCAGGATGAGACAGAGCGCCCTGGAAGGCAGTGGCAAGGATTATAAGAAACGGAGAATTTTACAGGAACTTATTACCACTCTGACACTTCAAAATAAGGTAATTTTAAAGTACACATGGGAAACGTGTAAATCAGCTTAGTGTTAACAGCAACATGAATACACACAACCCAGGACTTTACCTCTGGGTTCAAGACAGTGTTTAAGTTTCTAGCAAAATACAGATTTTCCCTCTCTTTTCAAAAAGTCAGTCTGTCCTATGCTTCAGTGCCCCCTAGAATTAGTTGTTTGACTAATACTAGTTATTTGCTTGGGTAAAGATTATTAATAAACTCCAGCATAACGGAAAGGTGAAAATGTTTAAAATAAAGCCCTAGAGATAGAAGCACATATAAACTAGGCTCCTGGGCTTCAGAAGTGCTCCTGCCACGAAGCCAAGTGCAGACCCAAAGTGCCATGGAATAGAGCTATGTCCAGAGCCAGTGTTACTGTATGGCAGGATCCACAGGGGGTATCACATCGAAGGCTGCCCTCCTTCCAAGAAGAAGGAAAAGACAAATGTAAGGAGATTTTAGTGTTACAGTAAAAAACCCCCCAGGAGCTGAAAAGTGTTTGTCCAGGAAGGGGGAACATGTGTCTTTAAATTTATCATAGATAAATGGGCAGAGGGAATAGCAGCCAAGATTTCCTTGTCTGAAAGGCTGAAGCTAATACTGTCATCTGTGGTTAAGACCCATTTGTCAAACAGAGTATGCTGAGAATAAGGAAAATCAAGTCTGCCTCCCCTTTTAAATTTGACTTAATTAGCCATAATTCCCCTTACTGAAATAAAGGCATTTTCAATTGCAGGACACATTTCTGTGTCTTTACTTTTACTAATGCAAATACATAGCTCTGCATGCAGAGAAAGCAAAAGCCAGACAAATGTGCTGCAAAAACAAGATGCTCCACTACACTCACCTCCTTCCTTGGGAGAGGAGGACAGAACAAACAACACGTGGCAGATGTTAGCCACACAGTTCAGTGCCCTACTGGGAGGCATGCAAATACTATCGTGATACACAGGCTGGGAGAAGCTACATAGGAGAAAACAGGGCACTTGTTGTATGTATGTCAGATTTGCCCCTCCATAGCTAGGAGGAGGCATGCACTCATAGCGCGGCACAGAGTACATAATGCAATTATAATTGGGTGCAATATGTTCACAGCGCTTAAAAAAACGCTGTCTTAAAAAACTGAGTGCCACGTTCAGATGGCTTAAATTCCCCAAGAGCCCTTGTGCCTACTGCTTCCTACTGGCTGCTTCTGGTCCTTCAGCGGTGCCCAGCCAAGAGGAAACTTCAGGGCACAGATGGAGTTCAGGCTAGACAGTCCATAACCTTCACTGGATCCCGCTGGCATCCTGTGGTGCGAAACCTGCATCCCAGAATTACTTGGAGCACTTGTCCTCCCGAACCCGATGAGCACACTTGCTTAAAATAGGCACTTGCAAAGGTGTGGTGGGGCCAGCCTTAGGGCTCGCAGAATTGCTGAGGGGGACTGTGAGCCTCAGAATATCCTTGCAATTCATCTGTAATGTTAAACTTTAAATAACTGTCTTCCTCTTTCATTCCTTTCTACCTCGGCTAAGAAATGCGACACGCACTGTGTAAAGGGACTGTCACCAGCTGTTAATAAGAAAGCAGCTTTAGCTTCTCTCCGCTTCTCTTGTTCACACGTAGACAGTGTTGGAAATCAGTGAAAACGGGTGTAGCCCCTCTGCTACCACCACCACCACCTCCCACAAAGAGAGCAAGTGAGAAAGGGAAGAGGAAAGGTTGAAGAAACGGGCTGACCTACTTAGGTACTGCGAAGGACGAGCATGCAGGCTCTGAGTGCTGGGATGGCTGCGCGCGTTTGTTCTGGGCACCTACTGTTACCCTGGCATTCCTCCAAACAAATGGCTTTACACCCAATTCCAAAACAGCTCCTTCCTCCTCCTCTTCAAAATATGCCCTCCCCACCGTGCGTGCTCTCCCTATGATCCTTGCCGCCTTGGTTTTAAAACGGCCGCTTCCCTGAGCAGGCAGCCAGCCCCTGTCTTCTCACCCACCTGTTAATACCTGGCCTCCTGTTTGTCACATGGCAGCTCTGGGCTCTGGACCAGGAACCCCCCCTTGCTCCTGTGCCACAGCCACTGCTTCCGGCATGGGCCACCTGTCCCTCCTGTCTCAGCTGAGAAAGGACAGGACCTAACTGCAGGGTAGGTGGCTGTCAGTGAGCGGACCCGGCTTGCGAGGAGTGGTTTCCAGAAGCAGGAAGGAGAGAGGAGGCAGGTCTCCTTGCTCTCAGGAGCCCTGACTCAGACCCCTTCCTGTGTGTTGCATGCCGCCCCCTCTGCTCCGCTGGCTCTGAGCCCCTGAGTGGCATCACTTGAACCCTGTGAGTTAGCCAGCCTGAAAATTATACCCGCTGGGATCTGGCCAGTTTGCAAAGCCTAATATCAGTGATTGCAAGGTGGGATCAACACATTCAGGCAACACAAAGATTGCATTATAAACCCTTTTGGATTTTGATGGCAAACGATCCTTTTGCTCTTCAGACAGTATTTCTGGCAATTCAGAGCAGTCACAATTGCTCGTCAGAACAACCAAAAGTGCTTCCCTGGCAGCACGGCATATCTTACTGAGAGACTGGAAGAACCTTCTTTGGTTTCTATATAAAACACACTTATGACTCATATAGGACTCAGAAATTGTCTTAGTTAGAGATAAATGGGAAGATACACTGCAGATCTGGAGAATGATGCTTGAGTCACAAAGCTAGAACCGTGATCAGAAGGCAAAATTCCCCAAAGTTTGGGGTCTTGGGGAGACAAAAAGGGGTTTGTTTTCATTTACACACAAACATTGCATTTGGCATTTCTTTTTTCTTTTTTTTCCTTCCCACTTCTCACTGAATGTGTTCTGGAGTATTAGAGGTCTCGCAATTCCTTTTGTCTACTCCTGCTAGCACCCTGTCTTTCTTCGCACCAGTGATGTCTCAGAAGCAATTAAAAGCAGTTCCACTGAGTTCCACGATGCCACATGAGCTTCAGTCCTTTACCAAAGAGTACGTAATGACATTATACAAACCACAGTGAAAGATCATTACTAGGGTGACAAAATCAACACCAAGAAACTAGAAAAAGCCACTACCAAGCTGGCTTGTGGAGGTGCAGTTTGGCCCCTCTGTTCTTACACATGTTGCTGCAGTCTTCAATTACATGAGCATGATCCTGCACCATTTGTCCCACAGAACACCTGAATCATCCAACGGTGCTCCATTAACAAGCAACTATTTATACTGGGTCTATGCTCAGTACAAGACCTCATGCCTTGTTCACTGAACACTGTTCAGACCCCAGTGAGATGGAGTAATTCACTTTCCTGCTGAAGGCTCTGCTGTCCTATGAAGACAGGCTGAGAGAGCTGGCTCTGTGTAGAAGAGAAGGTCTGGTAGACCTAGTAACATCCTTCCAGTACCTACAAGAAAGTTGGACAGGAACTTTTTACAAGGGCATGTAGTGATAGGACAAAGGAGAATGGCTTTGAACTGCAGGAGAGTAAGTTTAGATCAGATACTAGGAAGAAAATCTTTACTCTGAGGGTGATGAGTCACTGAAACAAATTGCCCAAAGAGGTTGTGGATGCCCCACCCTGGAAGTGTTCATGGCCAGGTTGGACAGGGCTTTGAGCAACGTGGTCCAGTGGAAGGTGTCCCTGGACACTTGGAACTGAGGGATCTTTAAGGTTCTTTCCAACCCAAACCATTCTGTGATTCTAGTGTACTTACCAATGTTGTGTCAGTGGGCTTCATTTCAATAACCTTTCAATAACATTTCAATAACCTTTTGCAGATGAGAAGGTGGAATTATTCCCATTTATAGATGGTGGATTATAGAGGGGGATTAGAGGGTTCCAGTTCTTCAAGGTGGCCCCTGTGGGGTTTCTGGACTTTCTGTCCTTCACACACAGGCTCCCACCTGCATGTGAAAGCTTGGTACTTCTACACAAAAGGCTGTAGTAGGCACTTTTATCATCTATTCACTGTGGAAAATTTGCTTTCAATGATTTGCTTTATATAATGTAGGATGTTCTGGAGCTTTCTGGGATTTCCTTCGTATACAAATATTTGCCAAAAATAGTAGTGACAGAGAGATTCTCTCAGCAAATTTTTTACAACTCTTGCATGCTAGTTTCCAGAACAGCTGATTTTAAAATATTAATCTCTTTAGGAGTCATTTAGTATACCCTTCAGTTATTTGTACATTGAAAAGACCTTTCATATCTTCATTTGGTACTGATATGTTGCTGTATTCTTTCCCAAGTAGAATGAAAATATTAATTGTTTCTGCATTATTAACAAGGTTGGCATCTCCCCCTCTTCCCCAATAATAGGCTAATGCAAATTTCTTTAACTTCCACTATATTAAATAAAATGCTCTTGACCTCAGTCTGCTGTTTCCCCTGCTCTTTGAATCTACTTTGGTTTTTTTTAAGTTTGTTAGGTTATAATGCTGCTTGTTTGGTCTCTCTTGCCCTTCCATTTGCATTTTCCTCCCTAAGTTATAACTCCCTCTCTGCCTCACAAACAGAGTGAGTTGTCAGGCAAATCTGCCTTCTTTTTCTTAATTGTGAAAGCTTGACCACTTGACCTCTGTATTCTTACACACCCTTCTTGGTGTCTTTGCAAATTTTTACTCCTAGCTTTCCTCACGTTTCTTATCACCCTGAGGTATTAGCCCTTCTCAAATGTCAAGTACACGTACTACTGGAGATACTGTCTCTGGTGTAGTGAGTGCATTCAGGTCATGAAAAATGTCCCTAAGCAACCGCCAACTTCCAGTCCATCTATCTGCACACACCATAAGGAAATCCAAACTGGAATTCCCTCATGCATGTCTCTCATATCAAGAAAGCCTCATTGACAGTGCTTTCCTGAGAACACAGTTCTCCAAAATGGAATCCATTGGGATCCCTCATAACAATGCAGTTCTTTTCAGATGTTGTGAGAAAGTCACTAAGTGCCCTTTGCTGCTTGTTGGTTGGTCTGCACATTCCTCTTCATGCTTTGGTCTGTTTGGTCTCCTACCCTTGAAATTATTTATGCCCCAGTCTCTCTGCTCCTTATTCATGCCTTCTAGGCTTTAAGTTTATTTAGCTCCTTACCTCACTAGATCCAGTCTCTCCCTGACAGCTTGCTCTGTGCATTATGGTCTACACCTTTTTTCTCATAGAGGCCAACAGGCCTAGTTAAGCATTCCTGAGCTTTCTGTCCAGTTCTGGTGCTCCTATCCACCTCCACTTTGGCACTTTTAGTTCCTGCTCCCAGACCCTCCTCTGTAATCACTTTCCAGATTTGTCTTCCTTCCCCGGTTGTGTTCTCCACTTCTACTAGTCTCACCATTTCCTAAGACCCAGCCTTCCCTGTGCCTCAGCAACAGAGGTGATCCCATTGTCTGTCCACAGTTCGTCTCCAGTGCTCGCTCACTTCCTGCCCCTGGCTCCTGTTCCCAGCCTACTTGTGCCATTAATCCCAACCCTAGTTGTTCTTGCTCTCCTGGCTTTCTAGGTCAACAGATCCCTTGTTTCAGTTTTTCCATCCCTTTTGCCATCTTCATTCCAGGTGCTGTCTCCTCTGCATTTGAAGCCTCCTACTTAAACAAAACCTAGCAGGAGTCTCACTAAGGCAATAAGGTACTAAGCAGAAATTGCCCAAGGTTTTTAATTTGCAGTCCCAGTTCCCCAGTTAACTGCATCAGAGACCTTGGCATAGCCTCTGCCCACCCCTCTGGAAGCCAGTCGAGTGGTGACCTGATGAATACCCATCCACCTACAAGAAGTTGGACATATTTACCAGTCCACCAGCTTAAGCTGCTATATGGATAAAGTTCTGTACACTACAGATATGGCCCCTCTTCTCAGTGCTGGCTCTAACTCAGCCTAGAAGAGTTATTGCAGGAGAAAATTGGCTTCTGCTCCTGTACCACTGGCCTCTGACATGCTCTGCTATTTCATGGAGAAGTACATGTTCAGCCTCTATTGTCTCTTGGAGATAATGATGAGATGGAACATGCACCATGACAGTGGCATTCTCGGGGTCTTTATCTGTTTGACATTTAGAGAGTATCTGCTGAGCAGCTATGAAGTGAGATTTTTGGTTTTCTCTCAAAAGCATGTGTTGGCCAAATTAGGTGGATTTTTCAGAAATGTGATACAAGGCATATCCTGAAGTCAAGGCCAAACCCCTGCCAGATTTCAAGCCTTGCTTCAATGCATGGGAATGATGCAATGGTTCCAAGAAAAAGTTGCCAGAACATTTAAATTTGGGCAAAACAACATATTTTCCCAAACCTCGTTCTTGGAAAAGCCAAAGCTGACAGATCAGAAATTTTCCCAAAAAATAAATCAATCAACCTGAACAGTATGGCAAATTTAACTTCAAATCATTAATGTTTGGCACAGCTGTAAGATGCCAAACCCATGATTTTGTAATGCAAAGATGTGAGCAGTTTTTATAATAAAAAGCAGGCCAAAATCACTTGCAATCATTATTATCCCCTTTTTAATTTTTAGTATGCTTCTGTCTTCCCTTGTTGTTTACAAGTTAAAGCAGATTTTCATGCATCCTAAAAGATCTTTTAAGGTCAACACTTCACATTAAAATATGCAAAAAAAAATTAGAAACTGTGCTTTTACTTTCAAAAACAAAAATCAAAATTACAAAAAAAAAAAAAAATAGGACTGGGAATTTGCTGGTTTTTTATTCCCCAAACACACCTCACAAATGTCAGATTTCTTAGCTGTGCAATCAATAAGTGAGGTGTAGAAAATCACTAAATATTTTTCATCCTGTTCTGAGTAAACATACAAAAAGTGACTTATTTTCATGGAAATGCATGGGAATGTCTCTTTGGCTCCAAAATTATTTGCCACATCCTCACCAGCTAAAGTTGTAAACATTTGAATATGAAAAAGTTCTATGGGAACCAGTTTTGTGCAGACAACTGAGGGCCCCTTATCACTCAAACATCACTAACTGAAGGTGTCCAGTTGCTAAAATTTGAAGTATCACCGATGACAGCATTACAACTGTGTGGCAGTATCTTTCCTTTCTTGATACACTGTGTTATTGCTGGTGCCTTGCTGCAGATATTGTTTAGCCAAAACTTCATTGACTTGAAAGTGCCTTTTTCTGTGCAGAGAACTGAATTTTAATTTCTGATTTACCAGCTGTAATTTTTTTGCTCTTGTCTCAGTGACCTTGTTTCCTCAGTACAAAGTGTGGATTCAGATGTCTTTTAGGAGTTGTCTCCTCTGGTTTCCCCAAGACAGCAGAACCTCTTATTTCCCTTCACGAGACATCTGAGTTCCGTTTATTAATGGAACTTACTGAATCCATTATTAAATGGTTTTATAATCAACATGAAATAATGTAGAAGTCATCT
Source organism: Calcarius lapponicus (assembly GCA_039654755.1). Classification (NCBI taxonomy): domain Eukaryota; kingdom Metazoa; phylum Chordata; class Aves; order Passeriformes; family Fringillidae; genus Calcarius; species Calcarius lapponicus. Next base: position 84,710,044 of record CM077465.1, on the reverse strand, counting down.
GTGGAAAATTGCAAAGTGTGGAAACGATGTCATCATATATTAGCAATGCTCAAAAATAAAATAAATAGATCCACAGGGCTTTTCTAATATTTGTGGAGTGGCACACCTCCAAAGCACACTCAAAGAGGACAGGGTGCTTTTGGAAAGCTTATTTGCATGCACCCAGACATGCAAGTGCACACAAACACACACACACACATGGACTGCAGGCACAAAGCTATTCTATTTTGCTGGCTGGGAAGAAGTCAAGTGTTGGAGGACACTAGTCAGTGCTGCCTGCTGCCAGGCTGAATAGAGTTTCTCTGTTTTTCTGTTCTGGGGGTGCACCACAACTGGGAAGAGCAGTCCTGCCCTGCCATTCCCCAGCAGGGCAAGAATGGGCAGGGCCGGCATCCCCCATGGAGGACAATGCACAGGAAGGTGCCAGCAGCGCACTGGGGGTTGTGCTGGCCTCCAGGAGGGGAGAGTGGCAGCTGGCATGAACTCATGCCCCAGGCCAAAACTGGTTGGGGAGAACCTCCCTACATTTCGAGGCACAGTGCTTACTGATGACAATCTCTGTACATAAATCTGGTGTGCCCTGCTTACCTCTCATTAAGCATATTAGACCTTCATGAGGAAGGTTGCTGTTGTAGCCAGCTTAGTTACTCATTTTCTCTCTGTCCCCCCTTAGCACAAGTAAGGAGCATGCTGAGGCTCTGAAATGGATAGACAAAAGATGATAGCACTTCCTGAGATTCATATGGCACATAAATATTTAGCATTTGATTTATGCTCTGTTGATGCTATTCATCAATTGCCTTATTAAGACCTGGAAACTTTGAGAGAACTTTATAGATGGGAGAAAGGAAAGTCATCCCTCTGCTGCTAGAAATATGGAAGAGTCAGAGGTCTACATGTTGTGGGAAGAGAGAACTGCTCTGTTGTGTCTAATCACTGTGGAAACTGCTGCTCTGCTTTTGGGTTCACAGCCTGAGGGAGCAGCAAGGATCTGCTCCTTTCAATAGGCAGATAGAGCTGTATTAAACCCCTCCACATAAACTGGGTAGAACAGGAGTTGTGCTTCGCTTTCCTCCCCCGTCCCCAATTTAGAGACAACAGAGCTGTGAGGACATTGATGTGCCAGTGAAGGCAAGGGTGAGCTCAGTTGTGCATCATTTGCCAAATGCGTGAGAGTGTGTGTGTGCATGGGGCTGAGTCAGGGCCAGGGCATCTTCTGCCAGGTCCTGGGGGAGCAGAGGAGACAGACCAGCAAGACTGCAACCCCAGAAACTTTGTGCTGCTTTTGTAGTCAGTAGCCACTGCACCAGTCATCTCTGCATATTTTAAAAATGACAGGCAGTTTGGGCATCTGCTTACATCAATATTCTGTAAATACAAGGATAAATTGGTAGCCCAAAACAGTGAGAAAGCTTTGCATAGGTTCTGTTTTGAATGCTATTTATTACACAGCATGATATACACAGCACTCTTATTCATGTCAGTGGGAGTTTTATGCAAACATGGAAAGCAGAATGTGGCTCAAAATTGTAACTTGATTTGCTGTAGACAGGCCTTTCTGCATGCAAAGCTGTGAAGGCAAGTTCTCCTCTTCACACAAAAAAGGTGCAAACCCAGTGTAATACAGAGTCTGTGGTAAAGTGCAGAAAGGTCCTGCTGCCTGGTGTGGTTTTACACCAGGAATAAAGAGAAAAAGAGAGGGGAGCAATCCTGGGAAATATGTATAGATAAAATGTTTCCCTACAGCATTTGGATATATTCAATTTTACAACTGATTGTTTTTAAGGAATAAGTGTACTTCTAGAGATGGGACATTATTATGAGGAGCTGGTAAAGTCTCTGTAGATAACAATGTACTTATATTGCTGGGAAAAAAAGCAATTTCTATCATCTTAGCATCATCTAACCTTAAATGACTGACCTTAATAATCATAGGTTTATGAATGTACAGATTTACTCTTTTGAGGTATTTGCTTTATTTTTAGAAATGTGTTGAAAAGACTTGCCTTCCTGACAGCAGGCAGGTTTAAAAACTAACGATTTTTTCCCCTGCTTTTTATCTAAGTTTTTCTTGCCCTAAGAATTAGAAGTGTTAGTATTTTTAGTGGCCTTAGCACTCTGACTTTTGGGTGGTAGTGTAGTGACATTGAAATTTTAAATTTCAGGGAGGTGTATACCTTAGGTATGCCTTAAAGTCACCAATTTTTATTGCATATTGAAACAAGTGGCCACAGGGTTTGTGTAATTTGGAGTTCACAGATGAAGAAACACCGCCCATGGGAAAATCCAGATGCTTTGACAATAGAACATTATTACTGTGTAGCATTACAGCACTGATAAAGATCTGCCACTGAAGGCTTGGACATATTTATCACCCAAAACTCCTTCTGTGATTGTTACTGCCACAAATAAACTCCTGCAGAGCATATAAGCTTTTCACAGAACAGACTTTTTCCCCCTTATTTTTTTGCTTAGAATAAAGATGATCTCCCTTCACAAGCAAGATTTACCCAAGACCATTTTGAAGAAAATGTAGCGAAAGGAATCCCTAAAAAATTGTATTTCAAAAGCTTAATTAACACACTTAGGCTGTAAATGCAGATATGTACTACAAGGAAAAAAATAGTCTCCTATGTTGAGTCTATTTCATATTCAGTTTGGAAATTCTAAACTAAGACAAAGTTTTCAAGATATTTCAAAATATACTTGAAAGATTTGGTCTCAGAGCTCTGGGAACCTTAATTCTGACCACTACTGATGGCAGGGTCCCTATGTATCACTACAGAGAACAGCATACCCTGCATCTCTACTGCTGAGGACATTGCCTAGTCAAGGTGTCACAGCACATTATGACTGAGAAAACCCTTCCAAACACAGCAAACTGCCTCCTAGAGTTGCTAAAATTCCATGTGTTTCAAACATGGGCCACTGGCTGGACAGCAGCTTTGCAGGAAAGAACCTGGGGCACCTGATGGATTCCCAGTTCAACAGTAGCAGATCCCTGTGACAGAGGTGGATATCTTGGGCTGCACTGGGAGGAGTGTTGCCCTGAGGCTGGGGGAAAGGATCCTTCCTCTCTTCAGCACTGGTGAGACCACAGCTGGAGTTGTGTGTCCAGGTCTGGGTCCCCAGTGTAATAGAAAGATGGAGTTACCAAAGATGATGTAGCCAAGGGCCATAAGGATGATTAAGGGTCTGGAGAAAAGGCTGAAAAGCTGTGACAGTTCAGTCCAGAGAAGAGAAGGCTCAGAGGAAGTTCTCATCAATACATACAAATATGTGATGGGAGGGTGTAAAGAAGATGGAGCCAGGCTATTTCCAGTGGTGTCTAGTTAGAGGACCATGAGCAATGGGCACAAACTGGAGCACAGGAGGTTTTGTCTGAACATCAGGAAACACTTTACTGTGCAGTTGACTGAGCACTGGTGCAGGTTCCCCAGAGAGGTGGTAGAATCTCTATCCTTGGAGATACTCAAAAACCAACTGGACATGGTCCTGGAAACTAGCTCTAGATGACCCTGCTTAAAAAGGGGGATTGGACAAGGTGATCTCCAGAGGTCCTTTAAACCTCACCCAGATGGTGATTCTGTGATACTACTAAACATGTTAAGCAGGAAATCTAGCCTACTGACTAGAGGTGTCTTTTCCACATATTCCTTCCTCAGGTCTGTCCAGAAACATCTGGGCAACCAAAAGCAACTTGTCTGTCAAATTGCAAATACCTTGCAATCAAAGCATTGCCCTGGTTTTAACCTTTAAATAAGTACTGACCAAGCAATCTAGCATCTGTAAACTTCCAAAGCAATTTAAAAGATTTTGGGCTTTCATACTGTGAAGAGTGTATGTGCAGGCTACAAGGACACCTATCGTAACACCCTTGATGGAATCAGCTTTGATCACAGAGCTGGCTTTTATTATAGTAGAATATAGGGGGAAAGTTAGTGTGTGTAGGCTCATCCATTTTTAAAAATGTCTACCGCTTGCTTTTTTAAAACCTTTGCTTTCCATTTCAGAATCTTGACTTGAAAAAAGTCCTAATTTAAAATGTCAGGATGTTTTTTTTTTCTGTGTTTGATTTGGTTTTGCTAATTCGTCTTCATTTTCTGACCAGAAATAACTAATTTAACTAGTACTGCTATTTATTTTAGTAACTGATTTAGAACTGGTACAACCTGGTGGGGCTGCTTGTGCCAACGGCATGACGGCTACGTCTGCAGCAGAAAGCCTGGCATCATTGCTTGTCCTGAGGAGTAAGGAATCCAGTTTGGAAACCATAGCTTTTCTAACCCCCACCCACAAATCCAGCCTCGTGCATGTATTATATCCTGTCTGTTTGAGATATGACCTGGATGTATGCCAGTCCTGTCCCTGCAGCAGCATGTGTACCAGCAGTTCTGACCTGCAGAAGAATTTGCTGGGGAAGCATTGAGTGGCTGCTGAGAAGAGAGAAATGGAGAAACTAGGCTGGGACGAGCATCCCAAGGATGGGGAAAAGGGGTCATGAGTGGAGCGCTGTGAAGAGGGGAAGCTCCCTCTGTGCACCAGCCAAGATTTCACCTTTGCATGCATGTGTCCTGTAAGTGATATTTGGTGCACGTAGCATTCCTCATTCAAATCCGTCACTGAGGCAAGTCATTGCCAAAAAGACCGCCCCCCCCCACCCCCCAGGAGACTTCAGTCCTTCCTCACATCATATATTAGCACCTCAGATCTCCTGCATTACTGCTCAGACTAAATGTGCATTTAAAAAGAAAGGAAAAAAAACCCCACACATTGCAATCTTCCTGTGAAAAAGAATTACAAACATGAGGATAACACCCCAGTCCCGGCTGTTGGGAAACAGTCTCTGTTTGGGGGGGTTGCTAACTCGTCCTCTCCGTGGTGGCCGAGCCACCTCAGTGCACAGGCAGTGTAGCGTGTGGAGCCCACGGAGGAGCACGTCCCTTCTCCTGGGGTCGTCACTACCATAAACATTTTGTTAAATAACTGCGGCAGTGGAGATACATGGAGTGCTTGGTGACCCTCATAATTTCTCATTTCCTCCCTCAGATGAAGTGGTCGGCAAGTTGTGCTTATGGTGGTAGTCTGAAAAATGTAGGAGCTCTTGGATGATCTCTGCAAGATGTGCTTTCACTTATCCATGTGCATCTCTTTGTTTCTGAATTTAAAATGTGGTACATCTGAGTGAAGAAAACTAGGTTTCTATGCAGGCTGCCTCTTTTCCAGCTCAGAAGTAAAAGATGTCAAAATATGCTTTTTGAACAAACCTGCTTAGAGGCAGAAGGCTTTCTCTATTGATCAGAAAAGCTCAGAGTGACCAAACTGAAGTGAAAATCCCAGAATGGTGTGGAGGAGGGTATCATTATTTTTTGCAGATGGCATGTCTGAGTAGCATTTGGCTTTGGTTCCTGCACTAATGCAGCATGTTCTTGCTGCTGGTAAATCCAGTCTACTAGAGATGTGGGTGCTGCAAGTCATTCCTAAAGGCTCCCCAAGATCATTCCACCCATGCTTCACTTGTCGCCTTCAGTCCCTTTCTCCATCTTCAAATCTGCAAGTGTCAAAGTTAATAGAAAATGCCAAAGGGGGAATTGAAGAAAATCTGAAAGCTTTTCTGTGGGAATGTTGAGCAGGAATCCCAGAAGTGTACAAAAGAGTTTTTAGTCTGAGCACCCTGAGCACCCGTGTCACTTAGGCTTTACTGAAAGTCTCATCTGCAGCTTTCCTGATCAAGGGATGGTCCCTGGCTATGCAGTTGCTAGCTGAATTTCTTTTTTTTTATTTTTTATTTGAGGTATTTGTATACCTTCCTCTCTTGAGGATTTCCCAATGCAAATATCTAGCAGAGTGTGTAGCCCAGGACATGTGAGCAGAAAGAACTCTGCACATTTTGTGGTTTTGTTGAGCGACAGTGCAACCCTGGTGATGTAAGAGCGCCTCTGATTTCCAACTCTGCCACTTCTTTCTTGGAGAAAGCACTAAACTTCAAAGATCCATGGTATTATTGTCTGCACACTGACAATCGTGATATGTACTTGCGGTCCTTTGTAAAGGGACCCCAGCGGAGTTGGGGAAAGTTTCAAAATCAGCAAACTTTTTCATCATCTTGGAGCTGCACAAAGAGGAGCAGAGAGTTTGTGGGTGCTGAAAAGGCTCAGTATGTCTGTCACAGCTTGCTTTTCTCTCCAGATAGCAGCTATAGAGTACTGGAAGCTCAAATGACTCAGAAGGGGAAGGGGAACCTGTGAAGTCAATGCTACCAAACCCAGCAACTAAGTGGTGAGGGAGAGACTTCCTCACTTTTGTGTCTGTGAGTAGGACAAAACATTCCTGGTGCCAGCCTGGAGCCAAGTAACCCACAGCAAGCTGTTCTGTGGGCAGTGCCAGCGACGAGTGAGCTGAAGTACTGCAGCCAGGTAAACAGCCACGCAGGCTTCTCCACAGACCCAGACTGCTCATTTGGTTGCTGTCTAGACGGCACTGCCCCGGCACCTCCTACCCTCTGCCTCCCTGCCCTTCTTGCACACATTTGCTTGTGGGCTTCCCCATTGCACGGGACTGCAGTGCTGCTCACTCCTTGCCTGCTGCCCGTGTAGGCAGCCAGGCTTCGTTTGCCCCTGAGTACACCAGCTCAAACATCAGCTGGAGGGAGGAACTCGACATGAGGAGAGAAAATGAGCACTTTCTCCAGACACCCCTTAAAGATGGTTTCAGCAATTTTTATGTGCCGCCTGGTGAAATGCAAGTTAGCTGTTAGGTTGGCAAGGGAAACTTTTATGGACTGTTCACGCCCTTTGGGCACGACCCTGGCCCCGTGTCTAAGCTCTCTCACACATGTGGGAAGCAGAAGTGCTATAGCAGGCAGCACAGTCACACACGCCGAAGTGAGATGAGAACCAGACTCGCCTGTTTAGTAGCCTCTAAATGCTGCTGTATCCAAATGAACCCTTCCATTGGATGGGTGTGCAGAACAAATCCGGGGGGCAAACACACGAGATTGACTCGTAAGGCAGAGGTCGAGTCATCACAGGAAAGAAATTATATCTTGGTGTAGGCATCAGGCACCCCAAATATCCACTGGCAATGTTCTCTGGAAAATGTGAACCCTAAAATTCCAGGTCAGTGTCTTCTGGAAGGGACTGCCCCCCCCTGCTCCCGCCCCTCCCCCCAGCTCAGCAGTTTCCATTTCATTTTTTGAATTATTAAAAGATCAAATGTTGGAATGCTGGATAGCCTGAATTCATTTGTCAGATCACGAAGTACTCATAACATTTCTCAGCCTTAATAACACATCTGCTCTTAAAATGTGGTCTCTTGATAATAGCTGGCTGAAAGTGTCTGAATTTAGGGATTATTTGAGACAACAGATTTCCTTCTATTTGGAATTGAATGAGGCATCTGCTCCCTCACCGTCAGCTTTGTGGGATATTCTCAAGGCAATCATAAAAGGGCAGATCATTTTGTACATTATGAGAAGGAAAAAAGACCTCTGTTGGCAATTAAGAGACTTGGAAGGGTGAATTAGAGACCCGCAAAGGTACCACTTCATGTCTAAAAATTCTAGCTACGCCATCTATTCTCCCCTCTGTCTAGGGTGGGACACAGATTTATCTGATGAGTGGAGAGGGAGGGGGCAATCCTCCCATCAAAGGCGATGTTGGCAAAAAGGAAAGAGAAAGAAAATTAATCAGGAAAGGATATGCGCACTCCATCTTGGATAACTGACCCAACAACATATTAGAGAGATTAGGACTCAGGATGGAGAGCAAGGCATGGATCCCTTGGAGGATTAAAGGAAATTTTGCCAATATTTATGCCAGTTTGGTACATCGGAAAACCAGGACAAAAAAATGAATGCTTGCAAATTATTTAACACATATTCATCATCAGAATCTTCTCCCACGTATAAGCGGAAGATGATTAATAAAGAAGTAAAAACAAAAGCAACTGGAGCTGAGAGAAGGCACTGCTTTGCACTTTGCAGGTATATAATTCATTCCTAGATGTGACACATGACAGGCAGGACCCAGATGATGCCATTTGCTATGGTAGGACAGGATGCGTGCTCTGGACCACCTGTCCTGGCCAGCACCCAGGTGAGGGCAGACAAATAAATATATGCATAAATACACACAATTGCATACATGTAGATCTGCATGTATCCATATATAGCACATGTATATACTCACATGCGTGCACACATCTATACATATAGATGTATAGATAAGTATATTTAGCTTTTTAGTCAAGTGACGCAAACTGCTGCAGCTGGAAATAACACTGTCTGCTCATGAGAAGACAGGCGTGTGCTTAGACTTATTTATGTGGTAGAAAATGTGTTTGAGGGATGTGAGCTGCCTCAAAGCCTTTGTCAGAGCAGAGGGGAACAACCTGTGAGACACCTTGGATGCATTTGCATCTGGGAATAATTATTTACTGTGAGACTGATCCCACCATGAAATACCTGGAGGAGGATCTCCTGCTGCAGGATGGGATTCCAGCAGGTGGGAATGTGTGCCCTATGGCCTCACTGTGATGCACAGGAGTCCCCAGTGTGTGGTGGGGAAGACTTTTCTGGTTGGTAGGAGGTGAGCTGCTCTGTTTGACCTGAGATGGGCAGAGGAAGGCACCTGGAGCTGGATTCTGGCATGCAGGCATATTTATGAAAATATGTAGCCTGAGTTTGGAAAGGCCACTGAACCTGAAGGGAGTTGTTAAATATTTTGTGCTTTCTAATACCTGTCTAGAGCCCAATGACTGACTTTTGTGAAGGTCCTTTTCTGAAAATGATGGCCCTTTATTTTGAATGATTGAAATCATAGGAAAACAGTCTAGGACTTCACAGCTCTTCAACTCTGCACCAGTGCCTTAGGCATTGCAACTGCCCCTGTAAAATGCGATGAGGCAGAGGATGGATTGTGCTTTGCCGCCCCAGAGAGTGTTTGGTACCTCGGCACAATGCAATGTACAAAGGACCCTCCCAGAGAGGGAGAGGCAGTGGCTGAGCTTTCTGCCCTGGGCAAGTGGCGTTGCTGTTGGATCAGGGCAGGTATTTGGCTCGCACGGCTGACTCGGGGAGAAGGAGCAAATGCAAATGCTCTGCATAATACATAATACACCCACAGGTCAGTGAGCATCGCACACCGTGCTCTACGGCTGCGCTGCAAAGTGGGAGCCTGCTCTGTTCCTAGCCCAAGAGACTTGCTCTTTAGCGAAAGCTGTGGGGGCTTACGCTGAGAAGGTCTGTGGTGCAATCCCCGGCCTTGGCGGGGATGCTTGGCAGCCCCCCACCGCCCTGAGCCGCTCCGAGCGCTCCGCAGCTGCAGCGGGAGCCCGGCCAGGGGCCGGCGGTGCATCCCTGTGCGGGGCTCCCACCGGAGCTGGGCTTTCACGCGCTAATCCTCGGGGTGAGGGCAGGGTCTCTAGCTACGGGGTTTTCATTCGGGGATGGCTTGGTTTCAAAGGCAGCTTTTTAGCACTTTGATCGAGGCTCACATCAATTCTTCATGTTTTATATTAGATATTGCAATTTATAGTACGAGAGGTGTTTGAAGTTTCTGATTTTCCCCTCGGCCACCTTTAAATCTAATTTCTAATACCTTGGCCACTCTAATGAAGTTCTCAGTAGTTTACATTGTTATTAAACCTCTGTTTGGGGAATATAGCTTTAATCCTCATTATATACCAAATATGGCTATCAAATATTCATTGTGTAATTGCAATTAAAAAATACAACCCCCAAAGGATCTTTTATATTAATTTAAATTATCCTGCACTTATCTTATCATTTGAAATAACCTATACTGCTGCAATGTCTTTATTGAAGACATTTCAATGTCTGTAGTTATACTTAGAACTTCTCTTTTTTTCAGTTAAATCCTGTTCTATAACACTGTAGTCATATAGATATAGACTTACAGCAGTATTATATTTGAACCTTTTTTTTTCAACCTCTTTGTATTTTAAAGAAACAGTTGAAATCACTAATTTTGCATTCAGTGTTAGCAAAAGTAGAGTAATTAATCCAGGCAGCTTTTTCATGCATTTGACAAAGCTTCATGTCACATGAGCTGTTTTCTCTTTATAAGCAGAGACAGATTCTTTACTCCTTGCAAGTATCAAGAAAGTCATCAAGATAAATCCCCAAATAACACATTGAAGGACTTTAAAATGCAAAATTTACTGTTTACAACTTAAATATGAAAAAAACCCCAACTTATAATCTTCTGCATATAGATAGCATGGTTTAGGATACATTTGCAGCGGATTTCAAGAAAATAAACTGTTAGCAATTTACAAGATTATTCTTTTAAGCTAATGTTTGTAGATAATAATACCAACTTATCTTTAATGTATCTCTCTTGATTCTTACACTGAACATCCTTAGCAAGAAAAAAAAAAAGGGCTTTTGATGTCTTTAGATGACAAATGTTATATTTACAGATGATGATCTCTGTGTTTGAAAGCTGCGTTAACTGGCATCATCTCCAAGGGGAAAGATTCAGGTAGAGGCAAGCTTTCTGCTGTGTAGCAGCTCGGCTACAAAGAAGGCACTCCAGCTGTGGCCTCTGGGAGTCACTACTTGGAGCAGACACAGCAAGACCCATCGCTGGCTTGCAGTGCGCATAGATATGACTGAATATTTTTATTTAAACATTGTGGGAGAAAGCCTAAAAGGTCACATTTCTGCCTGCCAGACAGTCCTTTTTGTTTTAACAGCCATAGTAACTATTAAATGGAGAAGCTCTCAGGCTAAAATAGAATTAGCACTAAGACAAATTCTGAAATCCAGAGAAATTTGGTGGAATTCCATATATTTCTGATGCCCACTCTCGCTTTTTTTTTGAACTGACAAACCCAAATGGGAGGGCCAGGGGCATGTTTCATTCTTGCTTCCCTGTTTTAAGCACGATCCCCAAATGTGAGGGATGGGAAAAGGGGACAGGAATGGGAAGATTTGGCACAGTGGAGGAACTGGTACATTCCTCACTCTTTCTGTGAAATAGCTTGCTGCCTGTGGCCACTCGGGAGAGGGAGGTGTCCCAGCAGTGTCTCCAGAGAGCACAAGCACTCAGGATGCTTAGATGTTGTGAGCTAATGGCTTTTGGAGCCTGAGTACTCTTCCCAAGAAGATATAATAGGGGGGTCTTTGGAGTGGCAGCTGCTACCAAAACCATGGTGGGATTATCTGAACAACAGTGGGAGAGACTTTCTTCTGTTGCAATTGAAGGAAGCAGGAGAAGGAAAGAAAGTTAAAAGGAGTTCTGACATGAAAGCCATGTCCATGGCTCCTTGTTCCCTATAAAGACTGATGGCAGCAGTCCAGCTAAAAAGGCGTTTCAAGCCTCTTGTGATCCTCTGGACTTTCTGGACATCATCTGTGTTAAAACTGGGCCCTCCCAGTCTTGTGGTTGAACCTGTCACTGCACATGGACAGCAGGGACTCCACTCCAATGCTTCATGTCCAGGAAGTATTATTGCCCTTCCTGTCTTATCTCCTGTCTTTCTATCGTGTGCAGCCTGTGCATCACCTGTCCTTAACACACAGCTTGATTCCCCGGCCACCCACATGGCAGCTGGAGCCAGAGGGCTCCTCCTTTTCCTGGAGTCTTGGTAAGCAAAGCCAGGTGGTGCAGGGGAGTGAAACCCAGCTGTTGCAGGTAGGACAAGGGCTATCAAGCTCCCCACCTATGTGGTGATTCTCATCAAAATTACCAGGTAGGAAAGACATCAGTGCCAGATGCTCTTGGCCCATTCCGTTGCTGCCAGAGGATTGGAGGCAGCTTGAAGGTACAAGTAGCCCCTCTAATTGAGGAAGGGGAGGAGGTTGTTGGCCTCTCTACTCCTTGTGTGGATCAAGACCATAAGTGGCAGTTCACACATCACTGTGATTGTCTTAAATGGGATGAGCCAAAGCTCTTGATAAGATGAGACTTCACTTTGCCTGTGTCTCCCTGTCCTTCCACAGCCCTGAGTGAAGATGGAACCACAGTGGTTCTGGTGCCAATGACCCAACATGACTAGCAATTTAATGTTAAGGTTGTCCTTGGGTGTTCTCTTGGGAAGACTCTTTTCAGGCTGGTTTCTGTGTGCTCCCTGTCTGCAGGAGTTGCTCCATGGAGGTAAGGCAGAGCTAGGTTTATGGCTACAGTCCTGGGGAGCATTTTTTCTAGGGAGCTCAGGGATGTGGGAATGTTTTTTAATTGCCAAACTTGGCATCACTTCCTCAGGGGCTGGGTCTCAGCCTTTAAGTAATGAGCACTACAGGTTCACTGTCCAAAATTGTACCCACATTTCTTTTACCTGCAGTTATCTTATCTCCATCCCCATCACTGATTCCATACATAGGCAAGCATTGTTAGTACTGTAAGAATTAATCACATACTGTTTGAAAAAAAAATTGACATTTGCATTTCAAAACTCTTACCAATTCTAAACATTTATTCTACAAAACTTGGAAAGATTGTAGTTCTGTTTCAAATTATTCCAGCACCGTGGGCATTGCCACAGAATGTAAAATTACAGAACATATGAGACTGAAACCTGACACCCGTTCTTCCCTGTTGTGAAGTGTCGTTGATGAAAAATACACAAGTTTGAAGAAAAAAAATTATGTAGGAGCATGACCTATTCCCAAAGCAGCTAGCCAAATTCACTCATGTTTCAGAGACAGCTGCATATGTAAATAGGGTAGGGGACACTTCTTCAAATACAATCCAATTGGTTTAAAATAGTAAGAAAACATGAAATATCTCCAACAGAATAATCTCCTGATGCTACTGCAAGGAAGTTCAAAGTGTTAGCAGAGAAAAGAAAGGACATGATACTGTTTGAAAGTGTATCTTTTCTGTAATCAAAACAACACAGAATTTAGTGAAATCAGTCTTTATTGCTATTAGAATTCTTCCTTTAAACATTTTTCAACTAGACATTTTTAAGTTTTGTACTCAAAGAGATGACTTTTGCATGAAATGAATAATCTATTCAGACATTTTAGTCCTTTAAAATGATCTAGAAAAAAAAGGTGAGACATAGGTTGACAGGAGCATTTATACGGAGGTGACATGAGTGAAACAGGAATTGAATATAAATGCAATTGTATTAAATGTAAGTATAAATATTAATATAAATTTTTAATACATGTAATTAAAAATCCCCCTCATCTGTGTATTTGCATATATATGTGTGTATATTTTGCTGCACACACACACACACACACACACACACACACACACTGATGTATCTATGCAACGCTTTCATTTGAAGACTCCAAAATGCTTCAGCAAGCTGAGTATTGTGCTTAGCTGCTCTCCTGTTACAGATGGGGATGTTAAAGTGCAGAGAGGTTACATGTGCAAAGCACATTGCTTTCTTGGATGTAATAACCAGTAAATGAGTTCCCAGCTAGCAGAGGAACTGTCTCTGTCACCTTCAGCAAGCCACCTGTTGCTTTTGAATGGAGAATTAGCCATTTTGGTTCAACATTTCATCTTCCCATTCCAGCTGCTAGTTTTCACTCTACCTGAAGAAAGCAAAAACCACAAAGAAGTTGACATGTTTCAAACAGAGTAGTCCATTCTTTAAAAAATAAGCCTAACCTCCCATAGTACACACCACTAATTTCCCAGATCTGGGCCTGCTTCTCACCCATGCAGCATTTAATTCCTTTCTTAATCTCTTCTTTATCCATAAGTAAGTAGGAGTGTTATTTGAGTAAGGAATGAGCAAGAGCTGTAGGCTTTAGCCTTTGAGTTACAGAGATGAAATAGTTTACACTCACAATATGTTGTATTATTTGAAACAGGCAGATAATATTTTTCAGTGAAAATTAAATTTAAAACATATGTCGACGATCATCCACATCTTTCACAAAACATTGCGTGTTCCTGAAGGTCCCTATTTCCCAAAGGCTGGACAATTTTAGCTTGATTCCCTGAACTGTTCATTTACTCTTCCTTTTCTGATTTGTTTTGCCTCTTGCTCTCTTTTATCAAATCACCTGGAGAGGTAAAAATGAACTGTCCCGCATAGATGGCCAGTTCTGGAGCACACATGTAGCAAGAAGCCCTCCAAAATCCCAGAGCTGCAGAGGTGGCATCCCCTCCAGCCCAGCTTTTATACTGATCTGCTCAGTGGTCCACCGAGGAGTCCAATTTTAAGACATAAGTTTGCACATTCTCTGCCAGCAGTGTCTGGGAAACAGCAATAAAGGAAAATCTCTCCACTACCCATATGGGCTGCCTTTGCTGTAAAACATGAAACCCTGGCAGACCCCCCCATCTCCTTACTCCTTCCTCTTTCACACCAAAAATGCTCTTGGAGAAATTTAATTTTAACTGTTTCTTCATCACATTGTAAAGCAAACATTGCTACAGATTTCTGTGCTAGATGATCTACTGCTCACAGCAGCCCAGCTTCACTTCCTTCCTATTTGGGGAGGCTGGGGCAGAGCAGAGGTGCACACTAAGGTCTGTGGTGGACCTCAAGGTCTGCTGAGGACCAAACTAAAGTCTCAGTTCCCCTGAGCCTGACCCCTATAGCCCTCAACCCTGTTCCACTCTCAGGTATTTGCTTCCAGGGGCTTCAGCCTGGGCTGCTCACCCCGTTGCCTCCTGTTAACCCCAGTTCTCCACCACTTTTTATTCACTGCTGCCCATTCTTGCTTTCCAGGTTCCTTCTCCCAGTCAGCCCTGCTTTCTTCTGGCTCCCAGCCCACCTGTCTTGAGCCATGTCCACATCTGGGATGAACATGTTTGGGGCCTTGGAAATAAAGAACAGCTAGAGGGGCCTGCCTTATGGGTAAGTGGGAAAAAATCTTCCAAGGGCTGGGTGATAGTGGCGTCAGGGGGAATAGAAAAGAGGTATGAACTTCACCTCAAATCTGGTGGCTATCAGAAGGACCTTGATACTAGAGGTCATGAGTCAAACTGTGGCAAGATTAAGTTTTTAATAATGCTCACTCACAGTATTTAAGGTGGTGGATCTGCAATAAATGCTGTATTAACTCCAAATATATTTGTAAAACACTTTGGCTTCATCCCCTTTATAATAGTTACACTGGGATTTTGCTGAATAGTATGCTCCTCAGTAGTATCTGATTCAGAGCCAGATTTATAAAGATATTTAGGTGCTCCTTCCCACTGATTAAGGAAGTAAAAAGCCTAATTGGTTTAAAAATCTGCCCTTGAGAGCTGCCATGTGTGTCTGGGCACCCGGAGCACTTTAAGATTTATGGCATATAAAGACCCAGTGAAGATCAGAGAAATTCTTCGCCAAACACAAATGGCAATGAGACATACTTTGAACCACCAGTACTGCCTTTAATTTTCTTCTCTAAAGATCAGTGTCAATGAAGAATATTGTGAGTCTCGGTTTGGGGGCCAGTTCTGCAAATTGGGTTGATGCTGCTGCCATGAAACTAACTCTTGTCCCCAGCAGAAGCCAGACCAAATCTAAACAACTTACTCAGTGACACACAGCAGTGACTTACCTGACACAGATCTTCTCTGGTTTCCATGGGCTCAGGGGAGAAGTGAAATCTCATGCCCACAGAGTAGCAGAGAGCTGGATTGCAGCTGGGCTGCAGGCGCTGTGTGCCAGTCAGTGTGCTCACCAGCACTTGTTCAGCTCTTGGCTCTAACTGGAAACTTGGCCTTCTCATGCCTAGATGGTAATCCAGGCTCTCTGAGATACATCCATTTATCTATATCAAATGGGAAGGTGGAAACAAAAGATGCTTCAAGATACCTGAGTGATTTTTTCTGTTTGATCTGATTAAACATATTAGACTATGTTACAAGCAAAAAATGGCCTTTTCAAACGCATTCAATTTCTTTGAGTCCATTGGGCTTACAAGAATAAATAAACCCTCTCTTATTGCTTCATAATATCAATAATACCCCTGAAATCATTCTGCACTTAATGAGCAATTTAAGAGCATTAAATGCTGTGAACAATCAATTTGCTGGGTATTATTGTGCTTCTGTTTATAAATGTCTCATTATATAGGTCAGACTTGCTTGTAGCCCATTACCTTTGGTAGCCAACTGCAGACCTCTGACTCAGCACAGTGAAAAACAATTCCTTTGTAAACCTCTCCCAGAAACAACAGCAAGAACAGAGTACCTGTACAAGTCTCTAGGTTTTTGCTTTGCCATCAGCATGTGGCCCCCATTCGTGTTCCCACCACCCTGTCCCTGTGCACGGCAGCCCCTCCACAGGCAGGTAATGAGGAAGGTAGAGCTGTGCTGGAGAGGGGAGCACCACACGCCTTGGCAAAAGTTTCCCATAAAGATCTGTCCTCTAGCTGCGGATGCAAACTCAAGCTGGTCGTGCACACAACTCCAGCATGCCGAGCCCACTACCCCTCGGCACAGCCAAATGTTTCAGCAGCTGCCCTTTTGTCCTGTTTCTTAAATAAACAAAGAACAGATACAAATTAATGACCTAAATTTATGGCAAAACACACTGCCTTCCCAGAGCAAATAGCCTTAAAAGAACAGATGTTAAAATAGCATTTTGTACTCAGAGAGAGAAAACGGCTACCGTGCAAATGGAAAAGCTCAGGATGTGTAGAAAAGAGAAGCTAAAGCATCTAATTGTGCCACACCGCCTCCCGCTACACCACAAACCCTGTAACCTTCTGATGGTGCCTTGCACAGAATAATTATCCTCCCTGGGGCATTCCCCATCCCTTCTTGCCTTCTCTTACAATCCCAGTAAACTTTCTCCTTTTATTCCTTTATATTCCTTTTGGAGATGAAAAGAGCAAAATGATCATTTTGCCAGCACATTAAACAGCGACTGGCAATCCGGTGCTGTAATCCTCAATGTAATTTAGCCCGGAAGAATTGTGCTCCTGCAACGCACCATCTCAATAAACCATTCCTTTGAATTACCTCTTTGTTTTACCCCAAAGGGTGCATTCATCATGTAGGAGAGATTATTTCTCACTAATTTTTTTGCTGAGACTTATCTTGCCAACACCTATATTTAAGCATTGTTAATGATATCCATGCACCAAAAAAAAAAAAAAAAAAGTAATTAAGATGGATAGAGAGGTTTGCAGAGCGAGTAGTTATTTTGTTATTTATTTATTATTTTTGCACAAAAGCAGGGGGAGACACAATCATGCACAGGAGGTGAACGTGCCTTTCGGGCAGCAAGCAGTCTCTGCCATCCAGTGCCGGCAAAGGCAGGAGCAAGCGGCACCGGGTCATGGCAAGAGGAATTAGAAGGCATCTCTGTTTTCCTGCCCAGTAAGTGCATTCTGTTTATACTACACCACATTGTATTTCTAGTCTTACTCAACATTTTAATATACATTTTCTTGTCAGGCGTCTTGGCAATCGGGTACACGACTTGCAAGATGGACTGAGAATTCCACAGGTGGACTGATTAGTGGGTGGCATTTCTGAGCTCCAGCAAGCTGTTAGCATTATGTCTGTTTGCTTTAGGTACAGATGTGAAATGATTTGACAGTCAATCTCAAAGTGTGTGTGAGTACTTGGGCTTTTTTATGCCTTTTTTTTTTTTTCCCTTCTTGGTATGTCAAACTCTTCTTATAATACAATCCTCATCCGTCTGGTTGTCCATTGAAAAAGCATCCCCCCCGTACCCCCCTCCTGTAGCCAATCTGGATGAGTCATGCATTATTCAGGAGATATAATTTGTAAGTGTCAGAAGTGGCTTTGGTTTTTTTTCCTGTTCGCTCATTTGAGGACCACAGCTGTCGCGACCAGGAGTCCTTGCCGGGCACGAGGGTTATCCCACCGCAAAGGCGAATTGTTTCCTTCGGGTAACTTGTCCGAATGCAAGTTTCCTTAACAAAGCCGTAGTCGTAAGCAAATGGTGTTTGACAAGTGGAATTTTCTGTTGACTTGCTCATTTCATTTCCTTCTTTTGGCAGAAACACTTGGAACTTGATTTTCTTGCAGTTACTATGAGCCCAGAATAATAACTCCTAAATCAACACTGAGGAGGTGGAAAGGTACAACAACACAAACACTCAGTAACAGTCAGGACAGCGACATGGAAATATGAGTTGACATGCAGAATAACCACAAGTGGTGCATAATTTATTGATTGCACCTTGTCATGGGAATGATGAGCTCTCAGCTAGAGGAATTATATTTTATATATTTCACAACTTTGGGGAAAAATATAAATATTATATATACAAACTGCATATACACTAACTAATGGATAGAGCAAGATTCGTATTTCCAGTTAGTGAAAAAATTATGTGCATCACAAGGCAATGTTTTCTGGAGCTGGGTAAGCCCAGGAAAGGAGATGCAGGAGGGCGGTGAAGGGGGATACAGTTCTGTAACATTACTACTTGGGTGCTCAGGTGCACATGGTAAGGTTAGAGCCACTCCACTTCAGTCTTAAAATTCCCCTGATGCTGGAAACCGGCTGTATTGTGTTGGAAACGCTAAGTTTAAAATTGCTTTAGATTTCAATACAGTATTTCAGTTGTGAAGTATTATATACATGAACTTGTAAGAAAAGTGCAGCATGAACCTGTGTGTGGAGACCAGCAAACTACCCTGGAAAAGCAGGGTAAAAGGTCTGAGAAGTGTCTATTTCTTATCAACTTTCAAGCTTTCAACCAGGCAGTACTCGAGCCTCCCTGGCTAGGAGGGAACAGCTCCCAGCAGTTCCTTTCTCCTCTCCACATTCTATTTGTTTTCAGCACCAGGAGAGCTGCTTTGCTCCCAGGCTGGGGCTGCCCCCCTTTCAAAGCTGGTGCTGTTTCCTCCTTGTTTTACTCACTGGGTAAGCAGGGCACCAACTGAAGCAGACTGTTCCCTGTCTCTGGCAATCACACAGCCAGAAGAGGAGGCACAGACGCAGCACTGTTTGCTGAAGGACAGTGGCTCAGGCTCAGGGTGGGCAGTCCACAAGCACATGAGGACCAGCGGCTGCTCCACCAGCAGTACCGACTCGACTGAATGGTTGAAACCCACAAATAAATGAGAAATCCAAGTGTTCATCCCACATAGGTTTCTTCCAACAGGTTAACCAACTGAAAAATCAGCTTCCGCTACTTAAAATAAATTGATTTTTCCTCTTTCTACATTGGAAAAAACTGTAAGTGCTTTGATTTCTGCTGATTACCTACTACAGCACTTGAGTTACAACCCTGGAGTCAAAGCTTTCTCCAAGTAGAAAAGCTGTTTCTCCAAGTGCTTCTTTTTCAGTGCTATGAAGAAACATGTCAGAGGAGACATGGCAATGCACTCCAAATGAGAAGCAGGGGCTCAGCTCAGTACTTGCTGGTATCAGCAACAGATTTGTCTATATCACCTTCTGCAGCTAGGAAAGTTGCTGCCGTGCATTTGCCATTTAAGTTGTGAGCTGGTTTCGTGCTGCTTAAGGAACAGCTTAAGTTGGAATAAAAGCAGCTTCATGGGAAGAAAGCAGTAACAAAGCCTTGGGTACCACAAAATCACAGCAGAAAGGTGTTCCTCAGTGTAGCTAAAATGAAAGAGCCTTCAGCAGAAAGCTGGCGGTCCTGCTCTAGAGAACAGCAGCTGCTGCCTGGGTGACATGCACCTTGGTTTAAATGTGCTTAGGGTCCACACGGACTGTGACACACATTTTGCTTTATTTTCTCCCTTCAGACCCAGAAATATGTTTATCACCCTGCTCCAGACAATATATATCTCACAATTTCCCATGATTTACAATTAAATCTTGTCTCACAAGTGGAAATAATTTCTGAACTGTTTATAACGTGAATGTGATGGAGAACTATGACTAAATATCTCGTTTATTATTTTGCATTAGTCCTGACTTTTTATGAGGTCTCTCTATGTTAAAAATAGAGAGCGCTTCTGTTAAACACATATTTCGGGTGACCTTCTCAGAATAAGAAATTACCAGGCTGAATGCACCCAGATGTGAATCACAATGAGTATGTGGAGGGCTGCAAGAATAAGCAAAGGCCAGTGTGCAGATGCCGCTGAGGGCTGCAGGGAGGGAAGTAGGGTGGGAGGACACAGCTCCCCCCGCTCCGCTCCGCCGCCGCTTCAGAGGCACCCGACGAGCAGCCAGCAGCAGCTGACTCACCTCGGCGGCTGCCAGGGGTCTCTCTGGCAGAGATAAATTCCCGGTGAATTTAACCGGGTCTGCCTTCCTTAAAGCAGAATTATTGAGTTGCTGGGTGGGGAGGTGCATCGAGTGGGTCCCCAGGAAGGCGAGTAGAAGGAAGCAGGGCTTTGTTAAAAGCCCAGGCTTCGCCCCGCTGAGCCCGTGGCGTCCCTGGCGTGTGGCTGGAGCCCAGCTCCCTCTGCTCGGCGCAGTTGTCTCTTGCTGTGCTGCTTATTCACACATCCCAGCTCGCTCCGTCTAGCTGCCTGGGTACCGATGCCAGGGAAGCTGAAACACCACAGGCTCTGCAAGCCCACCCAGACCATAGGCTCCAAAGTGCATACTGCTGCCTCTTCCTCTGAAATTAATATCTCAGCTCGCTAAATTAAAGCAAGCAGGGTTTCACCCAGGCATGTTGTGATCACACCTCCAACTTGCAATATAGATTTACCATGTAAACTGCTAAGCAAGGTACAGTGCTCTCCCAGCAGGAGAAGACAATGTCTGCCTGCAAGGAAGAGGGTGGGAGAGCCAGGGTGCAGAGCCCTTCTCCAAACAGCTCCAGGGC
This sequence comes from Calcarius lapponicus, assembly GCA_039654755.1. Lineage (NCBI taxonomy): Eukaryota > Metazoa > Chordata > Aves > Passeriformes > Fringillidae > Calcarius > Calcarius lapponicus. Next base: position 84,689,379 of record CM077465.1, on the reverse strand, counting down.
ACCTGTCTGCAGCAGCACAGGAGCCCTGGTACACAGAGAGGAGGCTACATGAGGAAAGATGTTTCTCACTTGGAGACCACTAAAGTCAGAGGCATAGAGCATGTTTTATAAAGAAGGCAGAGGCCACCACAGCTGAACAAGGTGATACACAGAGATTGAGCACAGAGCAGGCCATTGCCAGGACTGAGCCCTGACTTGCAAGCCCACTGCTGCAGAGGAGAGTGTCCCAGTATATCCCAGCAAGTGGAGTATTTTAGGAATTTTGCGCATCTGTGCAGAGCTCAGTGTTTGCAGGTGGGTCATTTCTTCTGCCCAGCCCCTTGCTGCACCTCTGCTGAGCGCTCTTCAACGCAGCTTTGTCTGCACCCAACGCACTGCTGAGGCTGTTGGGTTCTTATTCTTTGCTTTTAAATCAGTAGACTTGTTACCATCTTTTAAAAGTGTGAATAGCTGCAACAGAAGCCATCAATTAGCACAAGCAAACAGGGCCAAAGTCCTTCCTTCCTCCTCCCCCACAGCATATTGTGAGGAGAGCTGTGCTCTTCTACTTGGGAGGCTGCTGGAGAGGCTCTGAAGTTGAGCGGTCCCAGTGCCGCCTTTGCATCTGCTCTAGGACGGACAGTACGCTCCGTGCGAGGGAGGCAGGATGGGCTTTCGGCACTGGCACCACGACAACGGGAGCGAGACCAGCTCAACAGCAGCAGCAAAGGAAGGCAATTTTTTTCCTCTTTCTGTTCCAGAGAGCCTTCCAGGGCTGAGGGAGGTTGCCAGAGGTTGCCTGGGTTTTTTCAGTGCCATTCCCCCTTCCCAGTGTTCAAGAAACTACGGGGGGAAGCCCCTGCAGCAGCTTTGCTTAATTACTCTCATCTATGGAGAGGCTAGAAAAGCCTCTCTGCTGAATAGTTTGCAAACTGGACCGTGCGTGCCAGAAGATTTCTGTTGATTAGATGATGCAGAGTATTAATTAGAATATAGATTATATGCAGGGGCTTTACCATAAGTTTGCTGCCATTTGGTCTGGGCATGTACATTTCTTGCCACATTGCTTTTTCTCCCAGAAAAGCAGTCTCATGGAGCGAGCCTGGCTCCTAACACGGCTCCCATCCAGAAAGGAGGAGGCTGATTGCATTCTTGGTTGTGAGTGAGAGTGCTATTCCGTACCAGCCTGGTGAAGGATGCAAAGAATTACTGTAACATTGACCAAACCCTGCAGAAATGCATAGCTTGTGGGTGAGCCCCACCCCTCCTGTCCGGCCCCTCAGCTGGTGCCACCATGCCACAGTCAGACGGGTCCCCAGCCAAACCCAACATGGGAAGCACAGTCAAGTGTCCACTGATCTGAGTGCCAGCATTCACTTGGCACAGGCTGCCCCAGTCCCTTTTCAAGCCACACCGAATGCGACCTCCAGGGCGTGAGGGTTATTTCAGCCACTGATTACTTAGTGCTTGCTGGGGCCTGGGATTCACTTATCCAGTTCTCTTGGGCCACATCTAGAGTGGCTCTTTCTAAGTGCAGAAGGACATCTGGGATGCAGTTACTACTGAAAAAAAAAATGTAGTCATTTTTCAGATAACAGGGCAGATGAATGATCTATCTCACCTGCTGCTTTTGCTGACAGCCACAGGTCCTTGAGAGCAAGGTACAAGAATTCCATTTGGGGCGTTTTTTGGAAATATGTGGCTCAGGGGGGACATTTTTTTCCCAAGCTTTAGTTGGCTTACTTACTAAAGCATGTTTTATAGCTTATTATCTATATAAATACATATTTTTTCTAGATTTTGTAACCTTTATATGCTCTTCCAAGAACAGGGACCTTGTGGCACAGTGGTATATTACCTGTGCTTGGTAAAAATTTTCTAATGCTTATGTGTCAGTAAGTAGAAATTACAGTCTCACAGAGAGTGGACAGAAGCACTGGCTTATCTCTGCTGTGCTATTCACTGCCTTATATACCTCTAATGTGCCCCTCTTCCTTATCCTATTTCTAAATTAAACAGTCATTCTGTTTTTTACATCTCTCATTATATATAGAGGTCTTTCCATATGCCTAACATTTGTTTGAGTCTCAATACATCAGACCATGTAACATGCTGATTCACAGAAATCTCACATTCTGTAATGACCCAGCCTTTGAAATCTGCCTGCATTTTAAAAAATCTGGATCAGATTTTGACTTATCAAATTTTATCTGACCACCTCTTAATCAGAGATTGCTAGGATTGCTTTCAAGTAAGATTTGACCTCAAGCTTTCTCATTTGATTCAAACTCAAGTTTATTAAAACCAGCAACTTTGTTCAGCTCTTTAAAAGGAAGATAAACACTGACATGTTTGCAACTTGGAAATGTCTTGCCATTTCCCTTGATCACAGCTCACTTAAAAGCAGGCAAACTGGCCACTGCCCCTTGCAAAATACCACCTTCATATCCAAGAGCTGCTTTGCCTTCAAATGTTTCCAAAGCTGCTTCAGCCTCACAGACCTCACATTCTGCAGTGCAAAGTAGTTGCCTTGTGGTGTTAGAAGAGCTCTTGGTGGCCCCTCACTGGGTGGTGTGGGAGATGCCAAGGTGGGCAGCTGTGGTGTCCCTGCTGCTACTGGCTCCACCAACTCCAGTGCAGCTGCAGGTAAGGCATTTCTGGTCCCATGCACAAACAGAGCTCTCTGGAAAACTGGCCATACAAAATGGCATCTGTCTGGCTTGGTGTTTGCAACTGGAGATACTCAAAAGCCATCTGGACCTGGTTCTGCACAGACTGCTCTGGGGTGCCCTGCTTGAGCAGGGGGTTGGACCAGCTGAATTCCAGAGGCCCCTTCCAACCTCAACCCTCCTGTGATCTCCAGCACTGTGGTAGCACATCAGGCTCCCCTCCTTGGCTGGTCACAGCAACTTAATCATCAACCAGCACTGTGGAGCCATGGATGTTGCAGAGCCAGTGTGGGTCTGCAGTACAGGTTCCTGCAGGGAGGAGAGCTGTGGCCTGGGTCCTGCTGTGGGCTCAGGCTCTGGCCCAGCTGGGGTACCTCCAGCCTCTCAGGATTTCCTGCAGGTCAGCACATTTGGGCCAGAAACAACACATCTGTCGCATCCTCAGCTGAAAATCAGTTCTTGCTGAACCTGACACATTTCAGAGTTGCACACCAGTGAACAAGTTGAACTGCTCTAAGTGTAGCTTTGCCTGTGTCCACACATAATGAGGTGCCATGGTCAGATGCTGATTGTACTGGGGCCGCAGAGGCATTTCAGTGACACATTCCTGCTCACTACTGAGTGTCCCCATCTCATTCAGGGTGTTGGAGTTGTAGAGGGCACTGACTCACAGTCCACTCCCATCTTTTTCATCCTGCAATTCGTCGCAAAATGTTACATCTTACTACCTTTGCTTGTAACATCAGCGGTGAGGGGTTGTTCCTTCCGGGCACTGTGGTCCCTGCATATTCATCACCCTCTGTTTGTTCACTGTGACCCCAGTGTTTAGATCTGCATATGACCAAAACTATCCAAACCTAGGAGGTTTTCTATATGCTGGTCTTCCAGCTACTCTACAGTTCAATCCACCTTGACTTCCATGCTGCTTTGATGTAAAATGTGCCTTGGATCATTCCATCCTTGATGCCCTCTCCCTTTTGGCTCTTTTTACATTTTGCACACGTATGGATATATTTGCTTGTCTTGGCCCAACATCCTACTCATATCAATTATTTCAGTCTTCCTCACACACCAGTTCTCCAGCCCCATCGTAGAAACCCAGTTGCTCTTTTAGAAAAAAGAATTCTCTATTAACTTAAATAAGTTGCTTTCACTTTTACTGGCTGCAGGTTGCCAGAGTCACTGGCTTAGGTTCATCTTCATGTTCAGACAACAGATTTGTATGGTATTGAAAGGTTTTGATCTCTTTCCTGGGGGGCTGATCATTGAGCTCTAACACAAAGCTCTGGTTCAGCACCATCCCTTTACTGTTTTTAAACAGAGCTAGGACTAGAGACAGGACGGTTCAGTGCTTGGGACAGTGAGAGGCAATGCAAGGGACTGTGCTGCAATCTTTTTTCTGGCACCAGCTTCCCACAAGGCTTGGAATGATCACTTGATCTCTTTGGCTCTGAGTGCCCCAGCGAGGGCTCGCCAGCACAGTTCCACCCCCCAAACACAGTTACAGCCCACTGCAGCGGGCAGCGGCTTTTTCTCGGACATCCTTAAAAAGCACCTTGCTTCCCGAGTGTAGCGATCTAACCCGAGGCAGGAATGTTATATCCTTCTAAATGCAGCCCCCATTAGGCTGCAATGAGCAGAGGTACCGTGACAAGGGACACAAACTATTTCAAACCTTTCCTACTGCTGTGGCTTGCCAGGTTTGCACAGAGAAGTTTTGCTGGCGTAGCCTGGGCCAATGCATCTCCGAACCTTATGTACGGGGGACAATAGGCAATCCAGGCCTCACAGACTATTTAAGAATAAACTCCAGACTGTGAGCTGCTCAGACATCTTGGTTGTCGACTGCATATAGGTGCCATCCTAAAACTGTGAAACTGAATACCCTTAATTTAAAAATTCATGCCCAGATCTGTGCTTTGCCCTTCATCCTTGCATTTACAGAAGGCTAAATTGAGATCCCAGATTTTACATCCAAACGCCGAAATGTTCACAATTCAGGCTCCTGCGAAGGCTTACAGACAAGCACATTTTAGAACTGCATCGTGTAAACTGTTTATGTGCTGAAAGAAAGCCAGGGATTTTGCTAATGACAAAGAAATTGTTCTCTCCTCTGATAGCTGAAAGAATTCCTCTAATGACAATAAACCCCTTCTTTTGCAAATTTGCTTTGGGTAGATGGCAAGATTAAAGAACAACCAGCCCAGCTATGATTTTTCAGATTGCATAAGTACCTTAAAAAGATGTTCATTATCTAAAGTGACGCCTCTTCCCTAATTGCAATGCCACTATTATGTGAGATTAATTTTTTTTTTCCCAAACCCTCGTAGACACTAAAACCATGTTTTAGCCTCAGGAGTGAGCCTTGCTTGGAGAGGTAGTGCTTGCTAACGGAGATGGGGGCAGGTGTGGGTCCCCCCCGACGGCTGCCTGTGCTGTGCTGCAAGGACCGCTCTGCTCCTGTCCTCACCTCACCCCGTCACATCCAATCTGCTGCCCCAAATCACAAATGGGAATAAAAAGAAGTGCAAAACCCTCGACTGGGAGGCTGTTGCAGAAAAAGCTGAGGCTGACACTGAAAACCAACATCTCCGACAACTTGCACACACCAAAAAATATTTGTTTGTTTGCTTCGACTCCTCCTGCTCATTCAGCCCCTGGTACCGTGCCAGGGCCCGGCCACATGTCCCATCCCGGTGGGATAGGGCACCCCGCCGGAGGGGAGCAGCCGTGGCTCCTGCTCGCCGGCAGCCGGGCGCTGCGATGGGAAAAACGGGGAGCTTTGCCGTCGCCGTGAGGAGTTCGGCGCAAGGGAGGCTGACAGCATCCCTGCCCAGCCGCCGCGGTAGGCAGGGCAGCAGCCTGCCTGCGCCGAGGCTTTTCTTCCTGTACGGAGAAAGGTGGAGACAAAGCGTCTTTCATGCCCGGCTGCATCAGGCGGAATTATCCCCGGGGCCAAAGGGCACCCATCAAATCGCTGCCAGCAGGGTGCCCGCAGCACCCCGGCGCTGCTCCTATCTCCGCAGGGCAATACACGGCACAGGCGAAGTTTGCACCGAGCCCCCGACAGCGTTTGTGCCTGCCCTTACTCAGGCTCCCGGCTGCCAACACCGTCAGCAAATCGGCTCTTTGGTGCCCCACAACTCACCCGCATTCGCAAGTGTCCCTCAGCGTACAAAAGGGGCTCTGGAAAGAAACGGTAACCCCCTCCTATCCGCTTTCAGAGAATCGGTGTTATTGGGGCAGGAATTTATTAAGGTTTCTGTTTCTCTTTGAAAGTATAACATATGCGTCCCTACGTACACTTGAAATTGCTGGGAACTCTGTAAACCTTGTCATTTTAATCCTGTTAGATGGTTTATATTTAATTGGTTGCTAGTGAGAGATGAAAATTTCACAGATCTCCCAAAGGAATGAATATTGTTAATCAGCTCATTTAGCAAGGGAGAAGGATACATGTCCTCTCTCTAAACCAGCATTTCACAGCGCCGCACAGGTTCCAGTTACTGCAGGAGTCAGCTACCCCTCAAAAAAAAAAGTTGAAAATTAATCCAAAGCTAAATCAGTGACATGATTGTATTCCCATTACATTCCACTTAAATGCATATGTTTACAATGTCCTTTAATAATAATAATTATTAAACATAGTAAAATACTTCCAAACTTGGCTCATGGCATCGTTGTACTTCTAGTGGAAAAAAAATTATCTGAAGCCCTGTCAATATGCCACTTCCTCCTCCCCCATCTTTTAACAGAAGCAGCCTCCAGTGAAATAATCCAAGCTGTGTTCAAGAAGTTGGCAAGTGGGTCCAATTAAATGTGGTTTTAGTGTATTCTGGCATTTGCATATCTAGTTTGCCAAGAAGTAATGTTTTAGAAAAAAAAAAAAACACACCATAAAAAAACCACACAAAAAACCCCTGCGTTGGTCCAGACAGAGAGTGGATGATGTGATGCATCAATGAACTTTGTCCCATGAATCACAGTGGTTTAAATGAATAAATAAATAAATAATTCTGGTCTCCTCTATTGCCCCTTTTTGGCTAACAGGCTTTACAATAATCTGAATGTCCTGTAAAAGAAAACACACAGAGGGAATATTAGAAAATTAATGCAGCAGAAGAAAAACCAGCTTTAATATTTAGTGAGTCATTAAAAAACTTAAATCACAATGACCTTTATTTAACGGAAATATTTAATGCCTTAGTGGAGCCGTTCTGCAGATAAACAGTGATTAAATAAAGCAGTCCACCAAAACAGCGCCTGTTCTCCAGGACGCAGAGCTGAGAAGTCAATCGTTGTTCGCGAGCGATCGCTCACCGCTGCTGCGAGCGGCGCCTCGGTTTTCGTGGCTCCTTGTCCTCCCCTCAGGAGAACAACTGCAGTCGCCTCCCTGGTACCCCAGCCCCTCTGTTCCCTCTGCCGGTGGGTTGTGCGCAGACCCCTGGGCGTGGGAGCTCGAACGTCCCAGTGCCCCCAGGCCACACCTTTGCCATCATTGTGGGGTGCCACCGAGAGGCCACAGGTGCAATCCCTCACCTTATTCATCGCTACAACCCAGAGAAAAACCTCAGCAGAGGAAGGATATTTGGAAAACAAAAAAACCCACCCCAAACCCCTTGCAAACCCTAATTCTCCACAAGGCTAAGCGTAAAATGATGTTTAATGTATACTGGCCATTCCTTCCACTCATTTATTCCATAGCCAGGACAACCTTGCTACAAAGCAAGGAGAGTTAATTAATAAAACGAGGCAGCGTGGGGTTATATGGAATCTTTAAAGCCTTTATCAGTTTGCCAGTCCATTAGCGGGGCTGCATTCTCCGCAAACTCCCTGCTCCAATATGTGCAGCAGAGCAGTTAATTTCTTTTGGACTCAGTCTATGGCACCAAGCTGCTTTTTTTTTTTTTCCATCTTTATCCAAACAAACTATTAAATAATCAACAAATAAGAATATTTAACCCAAAATAATGAGAGGAATGATCGCTCGCCTAAAAACTATAAATTAAAGCTATCCAGTCACAAAAGAAAGTTGAGTCATCCATTAAGCAACAAAGGAGAAGGAAAAAATAGATCTCACTCGGATGTTTTTGTGGCATTGGTTGGCTTGCAAGTGTGCCCAAGCCGAGGCCCCAGGAGGATGGACGGCTGGAGACTGAAATTGCTCCGAGACCATCATCAGGCAACAGTTTCCAAAATATTAGAGTATGCCCCAAAAACCAAGTAAACAAAAAGATGAAGACCACTGTGTCCCTCACTCTGACCAAAGTGTAGGGTAGGACCTCTCATTGGGAGCTGGCTATGGACGGGGAGCCTTCATCCAGGAGCAGCACATGGCCTGAAGAAATGCACTGTGCAGCGTGATATGGCAAAGCCCAGCTGCACTGAGGGGTCAGGCCACCCTGCACTGGTGCCACAGCATCCTCACCCTTCACCAAAAGGCTGGGGAGGGGGGTGATGAAGGGACCTCTCTGTGTTGCTGCCACCCCACGGGGCCAGGAGTGCTTCCCTCTCCTTCCCCATGAGGAGAGCAACAGAGCCACGGACCTGCCAGCTGCCTGTCATTGCTGACCTCGCTGCCCGGTGTGGCTGCTGCAAGCTCAGGCAGCAGCACTTTCCAAGGGACTGTGGTGGAAAGTAAACCCCAATTTTAGGAGCAAACTCCCCTCCCTGTTCCCTCCTTCTCCTCATCACCCCCCCCCCCCTCCCCCACACCAGTCGTGCACAAGAGCTGTGGTTAAAAATGAGGGGGGGCATTTTGCAGTGATTTCCAACCCCCCAGCTGTATTTCTCAGAGTAGTTTTCTTGTGGATGCTGTGCTAACAAGATGCTTGACAGGCACCAGGCTGCGCGCTCACAGCCACGCTGCCGACTGCCGAAATTCACAGCCCGCTTCCACACGGCACAACGGGAGAAAGCCTCCTTCGCGGCATTGCCCGGGATGGCAAAACGGCCTCCCAGGGAAAATGAGGCTGGGGAGGTGAAAAGGAAATGGGGCAGTTGCAAGAGTATGCACATAACCTGGAAAAATGCTACAGCTGAAGTCATTAGCCCTTCCTTATTTTTCTAAATAAATAGCATAGACAGAAACCAGGGGTTGCAGCAAGTGCCCACTGAAGACCAGCAAGACTTCAGAAGGATCTGTGATGGAACAAACACTTCCATAATTAGCTTAATTTCTGCCCAGAACCCAGGGATGAACTTCTATTTAACCATACTCCTCCGGTGTTCTCCAGAGGACTTGAAAATTGTTTTCTCTTAGCAACAAATAACTCTGGGAGAACACGTTCAAATCGGATCCGCCGACAGCAGAAAGGCGCCGAGCCAAGTCTAACATCAGGCATCAAACATGGTGCACAAAGGGGCTGGAGAGGTAGCACAGAAGATGTGATGAAAACACTCTGAAATATCAAACCTTGCATCCAGCCTCAGGAAAAACATGACTTTCACTGATGACTTTCATTCTCTCTTTTTTTTTTCTTTTTAATCCTTCTTCAATACGTTCAGTGGCTTTGAATTAGCCACATCATTTTACCAAGCAACACTGGCCACAGACTTCACACTCCCAATGCCTCATTCAGTAGGAGAGCAGGAGAAAGCCAGGGATCTCTGCTCCAGGGATGGAGTCTTGCACTGCCCCAACAATGAGACTTCAAGTGTGGGCTTCAAAACCATGATTCTGACATCTGTAAAGTTATGAGGAGGAGATTTGCCTTTCTTTGTTCAAAGTTAAAAAAAAAAGGAAGAACCCTTTGAGATGAATTAAAAATGTTTCATCCTCCAGAACTGCACCAGGAGTGAGGCTCCCAACCTTGCTGTGGTATATTGCTTCCTTCCTAAGAGGCAGAATAAAAAAAAAAGGAAAAAAACCCTCATAATGCTTTTGTCCTTAATAAGAATCAAAGTGGTGTAGAAAACAGTCTTTATACCTCCCATTCCCATAGCCTGATTAATGTGCTCTGTCTTTCAACATGTGCTTTCCCTTAAACCTCATTTTTCTGTAATTTCCTTCATTCTTTTAACAATGTGCTTATCCCTCTCTTAAAAAAAAAGAAAAAGCCATTCTTTACAGATGTTGCCTCTCCTCTCACCACAGTCCAAAGCACAGGCTCATCCTCCTTCTTCTAAATAAAAGGAGATGAGGTTGTTTCAAAAGGTGAGCCTCAATATTAAATTCCAGCAATACATGGTAAACGGATGTTTTTGTAAATAGTTTTTTCCTGCCCCAGACATATTCCTACCCTGTTCTGGAGGTAACAACAGCTACCCAAAGTAGCTGGGTATTTCCAAAAGCGAAATTTTGCCTGCCATTAATGCAAGCAGTTTGGGGCTGAAAGGATCTGGCTCAGCTATGAACAACTGTAGGACCTATCAAAGGCTCTTGATAAAAAAAAAATCCTAAAACACTAAATGGTCGTGCTTTCATGTGGGGGAGCCCTGAATCTGAAGAGCATCAACCTAAAATAGAAGGCTAACATTAGGACGAGTGCTAGTCATCTACTCACTGTCTTGAAGGTGACTCATATGCAGCTCACAGTCAGGTAGGTCCCAAATCTTAACACCTCCGCTCGCCCTCAGGTTCACATTCCATGAAGAAGGGTTGGGACACCAGACCCTCACATTTGTCACACTTCTTTTTAAATTGCGTTGCAGTACCGCACCCAGGTATCCAGCTCCAGACCATCCAGCAGCATTCCTAGTTCAGAGTACAGCCCTTTAAAATCAGATTATACCATCAAGTACTTCTGAGAATTGCACATCCACAGGCCCAAGGCAGGCAGGGAGCGCTCCCATCTCCATTCTCTGCTGAGAAACCGTGAGCACAGTTGCTTTAATACCTTGTTTGAATCCACGTTATCCAGCGTCTTCCCAGAAGCAACGCTTCAGGCATTTTCGATCCCTCTGGCAGAAGCGTGCCCACAAACCTGCTGGTGTTTGGGGATGAAGGCGCTGTTTGCCACAAGCTGCTGACCCCTGGCCATCTTGCTGGCGGGAGCAGGGAACCGTCTGGCTCGGCCCCACAGACGACCCCAGTGTCTGCCTCATGCCCTTACCCCGACACAACAGCCTCAGGCTGCAAGGTGAACACGGCTCTGCTGTACTTTCCCTGCTCAGCAGGAATCCCACCTTTGCTTTCACGTTGCAAACTTCATGTTAGAGATTAGAGAGAATAATGGAGCACATTAAAATTAGCAGTCTTAAAGAAAAAAAAGAAAAAGAAAAAAGCTTATCTACACTCATTTTTAACTACTGGCTACGGGCATAAAAGGTTTCTTCACTGAGATTTTAAAATGCATGGGTTTCTTGATCCAAATTTAGCCTAAGAATAACAAATTTCCTGAGTGAAATACTGCTATATACCACTTGTTTCCTCACTTTTTAAAAAAAGTTTTGTTTTTGCGAGACTTTTCCAATCATTAACGAAAAGGAAAATAATTTATGTTTATGACAATAAATTGGGCAAAACACAACTTCGGGTTCATCTTGTGCTTCAGGAGCCTTTCCTTTTAAGTATTGAGTAGCAGTCTTGAGAAAACCTCATGTTGCAATGAGCTATCCAACACTTACAGAGGTATGTTGGTCTGTCTGTCAACAGGGAGCCCAGTGTTCCTGTGTTCATTAAATTATATCCTCATAATTAATACAGAGATGAACAAGTCTTCATTTCTCCAAAAATTAAGAATTGCCTAGTTAGTCTCATCTTGTTAAATCACAGATTTTTCTTAAAAGTCACTCAGTCATTTGAAAATAACCAAATACTGGTATTTATAGTGTTTTCAAGCTGTCATGTATTTAAGCCTGAAAATCATCTATGAACAGAAATCATATTTTGGATATATGGTGCCAGTCAAACTACTTTAAAAAGAGAGAATAAGCTACAGAAAATTAAGACCTGGTAGCTATAGCCTATGAAGACAGAATATGTTTCATTAAGACTTTAACTATATTTTTTATCCTGGTATGAATTTCCAAAATTATCTCAACATGAATCCTCAGTAAGTGTGAATACATGGCAAATGTAGTTGAAAATAAATTATATCTTGTATGATAAACCTCTATCAGTTTCAAGGAGTTTTATTTATAGATAAAGTACATTTTTAAAATGGCAAAAAAATTGTAAAATGTATATTGGGAACATATCCAAAAGTTTAAAAAAAGTAGCTTTAATGCTAAAATTTAAGACTATTTGACAAAAGCACATAAAAGCATCGAGACTAGTTTTTATTTTCTTAATAGATATAAATAAGACTTAACAAAACTGTATTTTGGGAAGGTTGTGAAAGAAATATTTAAATCCCTATCTAGATTTACATCCAGATACAGTGTATACCATGCCGTGGAGCTGTTTTGAGACTGTTAAGCCTTTTAATATACCTCCTGTAGTACTGAGGCAGTAACATATTGCTTTACCAGCTAAATCCTTTCGGAAGTCATGATGTACATGTAACTTGCTCTTTAAATATTTTACTAATTTAAAGCTGGGTTTCATGCACTAGGTTGTTATGGCTGGGGATGTGCTGTGTAAATCCCTATCTGGCATGTTCTGGACGTGGCATAAAAAAATCCTTCTTGGTGCTCAGATTAGCACTGATAACTGCAGGAATCACAAGCAAGGTTGCACAAGACCCGGTTGTGTTGGCTGCTTCGTATGGACACTAAACACGTCTTCTAAAGATCTTTAAGGAATTACTCAGGCTATGATTTTGATGCACACCTAGATAAAAATTAGCAAGATATTTTTAACCACTTCCTCACATGCACACACATATGTTCATATCCAGTATGCATTTTAAAGCACAACAGTGAGTTTAAGAACAGTGCACATTAAAATATCCTAAAAAATATTCACCGGCTGTATTTTGCATTCAAACATTTACTTGTATCCTGCAATCCCTAAAGTACCCAATCACACATTACTTTCAGTTCCGAGGCTAGACTGCATACCTTCCTTCTCCTTTGCAGCCCCAAGCAAAACTGTGCTAAAATCAGGCTGTAAAGTCTCAAAAAGAAAAGCAAATTCAGCCCCCCGGTAACATCTGGGGTACAGGAGAGGCATGAAGTCTGTCCCAGTGAGGGACAGTTTTACACAGGATTGAGGACTTGTGTCCCCCTGCCACAAATGGTTGATGTTAAGGAGTTATCAAGAAGGAAAACTGTGTCCATTCTGCCTGAAGAGGACAGTGTATTAGTGGAACAACTGTCTTCTAAGGAAAACAAGCCCGAAAGCAAGAAACTGAATTAAAGCAAAATGAACCTGAGGATAATAAGCAGACAACTTAAACGAGTTCAGTTGGCGAGAAAAATTGACTAACCCAAGAAGGTCCAATGTAAGAGAAACACTCCAGCTCAAACACGGATTATTTTTGAAAACAAGAAATATATTTGGTTTGGTTTTTTTCCCCCCCCAAACATCTCTGTTACTGGAAACCTCTGCATCATTTGCTGTCCCTGCCAGAGTTCAGCCTGTAGCACCTTTGGCTTTCCTGCTGCCTGGCTGTGCAGAAGACTCGCCCCTCTTCTGCTCCGGCAGCGCCGCGTAAGCTGCCGATTATTTGCACCAAGAGCATTTCACTTTGACAATTGAAAGTAATACTTCCATTTTAGCCTACGAGAACAAAATGGATAACCTTTCCAAAAAGGACTATTTCTCTTTGGCAAGACCCATTCACAGGTTTAGCTGAATTTTATCATGCTAGCCGGAGCTGCTGACTGTAGATTTCAAGAAGCAGGACTCTTCTGTTTGTCCACATTTGCCAGCAAAAGGAAACCTTTCCATCTTCAGTTCAAAAGCACTCATACAAATAGAGGATTGGTTCCTCTCTTACCATCTAGAAAATATTTTTTACTACCAAAATCACTACCTTTAATGACACAATTAAAATCTGAATGAAGAGTTACAAAATTTTCACAGGACTCCTGAAATAGAATATTTTTGAAGAGCCCAAAAGATTTATGCATTGTTTTTCCTCCCTTTAAAAATATATGACAATTCCGTTAAAATTCACATTTACTGTGCCAATAAGAAAATCCGAATGCTTTGGTTAGATTTCTTTAATAAAGGCCCATATTCTGGATATATTTCAGTTTGGAAATCACACGGACAAAGAATGTTAATGTATAAGTTTGAGAATCTGGCCACAGAGAATTATATGGCAACATTTTATCACCAGTTTTCTAATTTTAGGGTATTTTTTTCAGGATTGAAACATATTTTACCTTCATTCTGAAGGAATTTGCATTGCTTCAAAGTGAGGGGAGGGAGCAAGTAGAAATTTTCTCCCCTTCCAAGTTTGCCTCGGCTACAAATTGCTGCAGCATTACTGATCATAAAACAGTGGGCTCAGAGTTTCATTTTTGAGTAGGCTAGAAAAATGTTTTTTTTTGAAGTTTTTTTATGCTTATTAGGAATCAATAAAAAAGTTAGAGCAATTGATTATTGCAGATTCAGCTGGGGGAGGCGGGAGACATTCAGGCCACTGCCAAGTCACTTGCTCTATTATCTGTAGAAGGAAAGCAGAGTTACACTGTCACAGGAAAAGAGAGCAGCAGTGTCCTGCCTGAACAGGTGAGCCAGCACGGGGCAAAAGAGAATCTGTAGCTTTGCAAATTAATTTTAAAATTTTACTGAGGCTTCCAACAAGGCAATGCAAGTTTTGAGGGAGTATACTGGTTTCATTTAGGGTCAACAGAAGTACATGCGATTGTTTGGCGCTCATTTTTACCCTAAGGCAGGAGAGCAGGAAAAACAATGAGGAGCCCTTCCCTTCCTTGGCCAGAAAATTTTGTTTTAAACTCCCACCAAGTTTTTCAGATTGCACCTAATACACAGAGATCTCAGTAAGTAGATGGTCTGTAGAATGCTGTGCCTGGTTCAAAAGTCTCTGTCTCACCAAACCCCTAAGCTTCAGTTTAGAGCAAACACTCATAACTAAAAGAATATTAAGCTGTTATGGGCAGTGATTTTTAAAAAATGGCCAAATTATATATTTAGTATCTTCCTTGTGAATCAGTGTAGAAGTACTCACAGTTAAAAAGTGATGACTATCACTGGTCAGAGAAAGTTGTCTGAACCCGTGAAGTTTAGAGCGTAGCTCCCATTCCCGCGCCTTGCCTTCAACCATCATGGCAACACGAACGGTGAGGATTTTGTTACCACAATATCCTCAAGACAAATAAAATGCTTATTCATGCTTCATGATCTAGGGACTGTATTAAAAAAAAAAAAAAAAAGGAAAGAAGAAAAATGCTACAGCTATTTAGCTAAGTCAGTACATTAAACGCTGTGGAGAGAAGCAACACAAGGGAGTATGTTTCATCTTTTCATTGAAGAAACACTTGGATGGCCACAAGTGTGTGCTACACACGTACAAACCATCTCCAGATAAACCACAAAGTATAAAGAATATTTTTAATTATTTTGTCCCTAACAGCTAAGTTACGTTTTCCGTTCCCTTCTGAAGAAGGACTCAGACTTCTAAGTCTAGTTTTATTTGGGAATCTACAATCCTTGAAAATCTTAATGTTGGAGAACAAATGGTGAATCTGCCTGGAGCCACAGCCAAAGCTCATCAGCTGCACAGATTTCAGCACTGCAATATTAGCCGTCTTTCAGTCTTGACGGTACTTAAACCCATCTTAACTACACATAATATTCTACCTTCTGAAAGCCTACAGAAAAGGTCTGCTGCTAGAACACAGAGAATTCTATGAGATCAGAGATGCTAATTGACAGAAGAAAATGTTTCCAAAATATCTCGTAATAACACAAAAAACCCTCACTGCAAACACAGTAACGGGTGATTGAAAATTGCTATAAAGAATAAAACAGTGAAAAAGATAATTTTGGCTACATGCAAATTACCGCCGATGTAGGAAGATAAGCAGAATGGCTTAGGCACCGAGATTCACTTGGTCACTGCACAACTTGAGTTGTACCTAGGCAGATGAGAAGTGTAATGAAATGTTTAAATTAAGGTATTTTTCCCCCCATCAAATTGGCCCTGCTGTCTCTGTTCCAGCCTTCTAATTTAGCTCCACTTTTGTATTCCCATTGGACTCCACAGCGCTGGTCTTGTTCCTAGGATAGAGCAGCTTAAAACAAGAATTCTGGGTATATCCTGCAACAAGCATCTAAACCAGCTCTTTTTCAAAGGTTTAGCTAAGCTTTTATTTTTTTTATTTTTAGAGAAACATTTAGTCTGTAAGAGAAATACCCGAAAGATTTAGGATTATTTCAATTTTCCTCTGTAGTCCAGACAGCTTTGATGCGTTACCAGTAGTTTGGACATTTTGACTGCCTACTGTAACACTGACAGCCAGTCAGCACCCGGCCAATGCTTCAGATTAAGTTGTTGCCTTCTGCTCTACTGTTCTCACAGAGACTGATATATCAAGAGAGTGAGCCCAAGAGAGCTCCTTGGAGTGAAATTAAGCCTACAAAGGGAATTGTGTGCCTGCACAGATATTTGCATGGCAGCAAAATTTCTGTAATTCAATAGATTGCTTCAGCAAAAGTCTTTGGGGAAGTAAAAAATAAGAATTATTTAAAAGTACCTCTACAAAATGATCAAGACCTGCACACAGAGAAATGCTTTCAAAACACAAGCATTTAATTTTTTAAATGTTAAGTGAGATGTAAATATGCATGGTAGCAACAAAGTGCCCAAAAGCATACTGAAAACATATTCCATACACAGTTAGCAATAGAAGTCTGTACAAAAGTAATAAAGTTACACAATATAAAAAATACTCCATAACTATAATTTAAAAGAGGGAAAAAAGACAAGGGAATTGATTTCTCAGTTCATATAATTTATTGCAGTTAGCACACAGTTTAAAAATTCACCAACACACCAATAGTACAAAACTAAACAGCATTATAAGTTATTCCCTCCTCAGGAAAATAAAACATACTATGATTGTCAAAGCTAGATGTCAGTCTAAGTTTTAGAACAAAAGAAGAATGTGAAACTAAGGAAAGGAAAAAAGCAATCACTCACAAGGACCACAAAAAAATCCAAGAGAAAGTCCATTTTCCTCAGACACTGATTGTCTTTTCTAACTTAAGAAAAGAATGTAGTTTTAAACCTAGAAACTATTCAAGTAACTAAAGATAACGCTCCAAGGCCATTTTCACAGCTTTTTTTTTGTTTTAAATGCCATTACAGCCAAATTAACACACATTTGACCAAATATTTCCAAAACAGTCCAGCAATACACAATGGAGTTTTCCATTCAGTATCTTAAGCACAAAAATAGGCTATGTTTACAGTAGTTAAGGCGATCAAATTTTAAACAAAAGCAGAGAAAAAAAAAAAGAAAAAAAAAAAGGAAAAAACAGCAAACGTTTTCCATGCTACTCCCATAGACCTTATTTGTAAGTGCAAGACAGGAAAACAAACACTGTGCAAAATGCTTTTGACCTGCGTGTTGGTCATTAAAACCACACGTCAGGCTGCAGTCTCTGCTGCTTGGATACGCATAGTCCTTCCCCAGCCCCCCCGGCCCCCCCTGTCACTCAGGCCTGCCCAGGCCTTTCAGCCCGGGGCTTTTTTTGCTTTTTTTTTTCAGTCCACAGCCTCTTTTCAACGGGGGGGAAAAAAAAAAGAACGACCTATTGTGGTGGAGTGGTGCAGCAGGAATCCTACAAATGCTCATCTGGGGAAATGGACGCACCTCAGTTGGAGCTGGCGTGGGGTCTGTGCAATTAGAAGGGGTCTGGGGTTAGTAAATGCACACCGCACATGCAAATCTCGAAGCCTGGTTGTAAACATTCAATTTTTTTCTCCTTGTTAACGTAGCTAAATCGGCAACTCGTAGCTTAAGTTCTTCTCAACTTAAAGACAGTGGGAAAGTAAATTTAAATTAGATAAAATAAAAACAGTGCATTTCTCGTCTTTATAACACTGGCATTTTCAACGGTGTCAGGTTTTTTTCCTAAGGAAATTAAATAATTTTCAACTCACTCGTTAAAGTTATACAATGCAAACAAAGACAAAAATATACTGAAAATCATGCATTTCTGTAGCGTTAATATTTACTTTTCAAGACTCAACTAAGAGCATCAACACAACCTGCCAAGTTCTTTGATACCTCCCCCCGGCCCATGTAATCAATTACAGTATACAATAACAGTAATTCACATTTTTTAAACACACAGTTCATCACTGCTGAAGCTGCAATATCCTTTTTCATCCCAAGCAAACCTTCACGTAAGACAGAGTCCCAGTGATCCCAGTGTACTCTCAGGGTTTTTGTTTTATGTTTTTGTGTTGGTTTTTTTTTGTGGTTTTTTTTTCCAGTGGGAACTGTCAGAAATCCAGAAGTTGCCATAATAAGTTTTAAGTCAACCGCTTGTTTAAAAATAGATAATCCAGCATTTCAGAAATTTTCCATTTGGGTCTAAAAGCATTCAGGTTTCCAACAGCTAGAAAGGACTCATGCAATTATAGAAATGTAAAGGAACTGACAAAACTGGGAGAGGATTTCTACATTCAGATTTTAAGAGGGGAAAAAGATCAAGAGTTTAAAAGAACGCAGTGTTTTGGGGAGAATAAAGCCACGTCCAAATTTTCTGAATTGGAGATTCCTTAGAAGTAAAGTATCCGCTGGCTTCTATTCCGAAAAGGGGGGAAAATACGCTCCGCAATTAGTTACTTTGTCGGATTACCTCTACAATTCATTTTTACTGGAGTGCTAAATTAGTGAAATATTCATGCTGCCTTAAAGTGCAAAAACAAGCTAATAGCCAAACTTTCAGTTCAAGGAAACAAGATTGCTTTTAGACTGTACCACAACTATATAGATTTATATATATATTATTTATATATATAAAAATTTTATTTCCAAAGTTCTTGTGAGCTATCTTCTAAGGTCCAGTCTCTGACAGTAGGTAAGCTCAGTGCTTCGCTTTTGACAGACAATGAGTTCACCAACTCACAGTGAAACTTCCGAATGTGTCTGTAAAGGTCTCCGGACTGTGTGAACCTGCGTTCACACCACTTACAAGCATGAGGCTTCTCCCGCGTGTGAACCACTGCATGGCGGCTCAGGTTGTGGGAGTACTGGAAGCTCTTCCCACACTGGGTGCAAGTGTAGGGCTTTTCACCTGAATGAGTCCTCTCATGACGTTTCAAGGTGTACATGCAAGAAAAAGTCTTACCACACAACGAGCAGGTCGGGACATTGACATCGGTAGCAGGCTTGCTGCGGATCCCGTCCTGCTCTCGAAAGTGCGTGCTTAAATGAATTTGCAGGATGTGGGGGCTAGGAAAGACCTTGTTGCAGAGAGGACACATGAAAATTTGGCCAGCAGGGCTAAGTATGTTTGACACGTAAGGGAGCAAGCTGCTGTCCATGTTTCCTTCCACCTGGACTCTCTCATTTTCTGGAGTTATCATTTCGTCATCGCTTGCCTTGTCCTCTCTATCTAGCTCCCTCAAGACCGAATCTTCCCTCATCGGAGCCAGGTGGGCCGGCTCATACTGTACCCTGTTATTAGTGCTCACACTTTCTTTCACAGTGCTATGTTCCATGTCATAGTCATTAGTGCCAACATCACTCTCATCACAGGAAGCCTCTTTTTCCACCTTCACCTGAACCAGGCTGTTTCTAAGCATGTCCTGTGAAGAGAAATAAGAACTGTTCAAATTTTCAACTCCTGAAAGACTGGACTTGACAGACAGGTCCAGCACGCAGTCAACATCTGCTGAATCCCTCACGGAGGTGACAGACCTCTGGGACAAAGACTCTGTTGAGCTGCAGGGGCTGGCTACTGTTTTTCCAGCTGCTGCTGTGTGCGTCTCTGCCTCTCCGCCAGTCTGGGGAATGCCTGCTGAGTCTGAGGGCAATCTCATCCACATGTTCCCAGGCTCAGCCGCCAAGTCCCTTTTGCTAGGCAGGATGTTCAATTTTTCATCTTCTCCGTCATCTTCATCGCTGGGCAAGTCTCCTGGCATGTGGCTGCTGCCGTCGGAGAGGCTCTCCACTTTGTCTGAACAACTTGAGGCGTCTTCCTCCTTTTTTGTACTGTCTGCCTCCGTGGTTGCTTTCTCTTTCAGCTTCTTTTTGCAGACTTTGACAATGTCATACATGTGGAGATAACTGGCAGCTGCTAGCACGTCTTCAATGGGCAAGTCTTTGAACTGGAGCTTTCCTTCGTACATGAATTCAAGCAGGAGAGCGAAAGCTGGGGCTGTAACAATGTCGCTGTTCAGATGAACAATGTCCCTTTTGTCCAGCTGGTCCTTGTAAAAGAGGTGGAAATACATGCTGCATGAAGCCAGTACAGCTCTGTGCGCTCGGAACTGGGCATCTCCTACCAGAACAGTGCAATCACAAAGAAAACCCTGATGTCTCTGCTCACTCAGACACTGTAGCAAATGTCTACTGTGGTCAGGAAACTCCATACTGTCTTCATAACCTATAAGCAACAAAATTTTAAAAAATTAAATGTAGGTCAGAATCACAGAACTTATAAATCCAAGTAATTCCACTCTAAAAATCCGGTATTTGTATTGCCGGAATTCTGGTACTGACACCACGCAAAGATTATTTAACACAAATGTACAATGGCAACTCTTTCCCCGACTGACCACTACAGTTATGATTTCCTTTCTGTGGTAAATAAGCCAGTCTAGTGAGCGCATAGGTACATCTGCAATTTTTTTTGAAGTATCACTGCTGTTCATAAAATCTGTTCAACAGTTTGGTTTTTTTTTTTAAGAGAACTTCCTCCAGATTGAGTCCCTAGGAGGGCAAACCCCCCTCCCTCCAAAAAAAAAAAAAAAAAATTTTTTTTAAACACTAAGTTTGAGAGATCGTGGAAGCAGCAGAAAAAGTGTACCAGATCATCTACCTTATTTTTAAAGTCAAATTGTAGTAAGAGGAGAGGTTCTCACATGAAGAAATATTAGTATACCCAAATCTGTATACCCAAGTCTAACATTCATAAACTACAAAAATTATTTATGTGTGTCAATTTATATCAACAGCAAAAATGGACATTTTTACAAATTTAGTTCATGTGGCTTTCTTCTCGTAAAAAGTACCGGTTTTTTTAAGGTTTTAAACCTTTTCCACACTGTACAATAGAACATGAACATTTTTTGCCAACATGCAGAATATACAAAAGAAAGCTAACAACCAAAACGCCAACGAGCACCACTTCCCCAGTGCAGAAGGACAGAAATTTCCCTCCCCTCCCACACCAGGCAGAGTTTGCAGTACTAAGCTTTAAAAAAAAAAAAAAAAAAGTCATTCAACCATTCAACGTGAGCGTGTGTCCACATTTAGAAAGAGTATCCCAAGTACTGTTCTTACCCAAGTGATTTTTATTTGCCTTCCTTGATGATAAAGACAAAATAAACTTAAAAAAGAAGTAACGAAGCCAAAAATTAAATTGAAAGTAAAATCTTTTAAAAACCTATGTTAATCTATTCTTCTGAGATTGATAGCAATGGTCTCCCAAACCATCTGAGCAGATCGTGACTCTCCAGGCTGGCAGATATTATTGAAAAACCCTCATCCCTTGCAAACCAAGATGTACTAAAACTTACAACAAAACCCCTACTATATTCTGTAAAATACCATTGCTAGAGTAAAGCATGAAGATTTACAATACAATCACTTTAAGTGCCCCACAGCCAACATCAATCCTAATCCTTAAGAGGGCTAAAAATAAAGATTGGAGGGCAGCTCACAAGGTAGCTGTGATCAAATTAGGAGGCTGAAAGGACAGAGAGGGACGAAGAAGGAAGCTTATAAACATCTGATCCAGCTGACTGTGGCCATATGGCAGCTGCTGCCCAGATAAAGAGATTAAGAATAGAGGAGTGCGATTACAGCTGTCTGGCCAATTCAGGCAGCTCAAATCTACAAGTTCTAAATTAGTCGCAAATACAAAAACTCCTTCAAATAATTATTGTTACACTAAATAAAAGATTTCAAATGCTACATGCAAGGAAGAAAAGAGGAAACCAGTCAAGCCATTCTCCCGGGTACAAAAGTTTTTAAACACATAACTGATTTCTATCTTTCAGAAGCACTACAGCTGTATGCTACTACATTTCTGAGCTACTGGATATTTAACCATGTAATGAAAGACTTCCCTACAAACACGTTTTAGCCAGGAAGGTCCTTCTGTAAAAACGCACACTCTTGTATATTTCATTAAAACCCCTGTAAAGTAATTTAAAAGATGCAAGACAAGAACATAAAGCAAAACTCTCTTTAGGCTTGCCACTAAATCCATTGCAGTTTTGGTCTCAGAAATTCAGGATGAACTTGCTCTCTCCTTCTTCCAAACCAAGACATTCCCACAATATGCATGAAAGTTAATGCTAACAATGTGCCCAAGAACTGATACTCTCCAACTGTAGTCCAAGCCTTTTGACTAAGTCCACTTATCTATTTAATACTCAATTTCATATATTACCTCTAAACTTGGTTAGAAAAGTAATGTGATTTTTTTTTCTAAAATTCAATAAACAACACACCAAAACAGAAATATGCTGTATCTAATCTATTGCTACTCCTACCTTTAGTACACATAAACCTGATTAAGTCCTTTCCTCTGAGTCTTGCTGGCTCCAGGTCTGTTAGATCGGTGGAAAAAAAGCAGACTAGGAGAGACAGATGCAAAGTGGAGATGATGTTAGAGAGGAATGAGATACCTTCTCCACACACAGATCTGCACACACTAACTCCCTGTCTGTGTGTTAGAATAAAAGGCTGAGGGATGGCAGGCTGTCAGCTGCTCTGACATCATGTTCAGATGGAAATGCTACCTCCAGCTGTGCTCCTTTTAATGCCATATGCTACTCCTCTACACTCCTGCCACCAGCTTTTTCTTAGGAGAACTTTTCTCTTCTGTTAGTATAAACAAAATACTTCAAAGTCTCTTTTTTTCAAACTTTCTAACAGGGAGGGAAAAAAAAAGAAAATCCTAAACATATGGGGCTTTACTGTCTGTGCAGCATAGCAACACTTCTGCCTTAACTTGGAGGTCCGCTTTACGTGCTGACAGAGTACCCCAGCCACGGGTTTACCCCAGAAAGCCACACCGGCTCGGGGTTTTACTGAGCCCAGGGGTTCATTTAAAAGCAGAAATCAACCGGACCTATTTACCACCTCACTGCTCCCCGCTCCGCCGCCGGTCCTTTCAGTTCCAGCGTTTAAGGCAGCGCAAGTGACACCGAGCACCAACTCCGGCTCTTTTCGAGCCGCCGAGCAGCTCCTCTGGCCGGGGCACTGCTGCGAGCGCTCGGCTCGGCTCGGCTCCTGCACCGCGCTTCCCCCGCGGGGGCCGGGGCTGCCCGGCTGTTTGACCGCGGCGGCGCCAGGACGCGGGTCCCCGGCCCGCGGGCTCCGAGCGGCCCCCCCGCTCGCGGGAGCCCCGAGCCGCGCCGGCCCCCCCGGTGACCCTCACGCGTGTACCCAGCGGGGCGGGTCACCTGCCCGCCGCCGGGCGGGGACGGCCCACCGCCCCCCGGGACGGGACGGGACGGGCGGGGAGGCGGCGGCGCGCAGCAAGTTCCCGGCGAGCCCGGCCCCGCCAGCCCCGCCGGGCGGCGGCAACTTTTGGCCGGGGCCGTGTGTGTCCCCCCCGGCCCGACACTCCCGTCCGGGGCCCCGGTCCCGCGGGCAGCGCCGCCCGCGGCCGGGCGCGCCGGCAGCCGCCCCGCAGGGAAGGAAGCAGCTGCCCGGCGCGCAGGAAAAGCCGCCCCCGGGTCACGGCGGCAACAAAAGAAAAGTAACCGGGAGCGTCGCCGGGGCGGCCGGTACCCCCCGCCCGGGGAGCGCTGCCCCCGCCCCTCCGCCCACCCCCGGCAGGACCCGCCGCCAACTCCGCCCGCCCCGCGGGGCCGCAGCGGCCCCGGCCCCGGCGCGGCGGGTGTGTGGGGATGGGGGCAGCGGGACTCACACTGCGCGGCGGCCCGAAGTCCCCGCGCTCCCGCCGCCGCCCGCCGGCTCCTCTTCTCTCACTTGCCGCTCCGGGATCGCGCCTCGCCCCCCGCCCGCCCCCCGCGCCCGCTGGCCGCCGCCCCCCCCGGGCTCCCCCCTGCCGGCGGCTGAGGAGCGAGCGGGGCAGCCGGCGGAGCGAAGCGGGCCCCGCGCTCAGCGGCTCCCCATGGCACCGGCGGGGCGCGGGGGCGGGCGGGGGCCGGGGGCGGGCGGGGGCGCGGGGCGCTCGCGCGGCGGCGGCGGCGGCACAGCCGGGCCCGGCTGCGGCAGACAGATGTTCGCCCCCTCCCTCCCCGCTCCCCACTTCGGACTCCGCTCCCTGACTGACAGCGCGGCCCGCCCGCGCCGCCGCCGCCGCCAACCGCCGCGGCGCCCCTCCGCTGACTGACGGGCCGCGGCAGCCGCCGATTGGAGCGGGACGGCCCGGGAAGGCCGGCGGCGCCGCCAATCGCGGTGCGCGGACGGGCACGGGGGGCGTGACCCGGCGGGGAGCCGAGGCGGAAGGGGGCGGGCCCGCACTGGGCCGGGGCGGGGCGAGCGGCGCGGGGCGGGGCCGGCGGGGCGGGGCGGCGGCGGCGGCGGCGGCGGCGCGGTGCATGGCGGGACGGCGGCAGGTGCGGCGCGGCCCGGGCCGGAGCGGCGGGAGTCATGCCGGGTCCTGTGCCGGGTCCTGTGCCGGGTCCTGTGCCGGGTCCTGTGCCGGGTCCTGTGCCGGGTGTTCTCCCGCTTCCTCGAGTGCTCCCGGGTCCTCGAGTGCTCCCGCAGACCCGGCCGGCCGGCTGGGCGCTGCTGGGCTGCCGCGGGGCCGGGCGGTGTGCCTTAAAGTGCTGAGACCATGCAGCCATCAGGGACAGGAGCATTATTGGTGTATTGTGGATCGTTATATGTATGCTAGGTACATATGGTCCGTATTGCAGTGTTATCTCAAGACCCAAGAGGCGTGATCTGCCCCTACTAAGAACACACAGTCGACTAAGATTAGGAAACTTTTGGCCAAAATTCGCCAAGGGATCCGTATCTAAGAGAAACTCAAGTTGCCGATGCTCGGTAACTTTGCAGAAGTTGAATGCAGGAACATCTGGATTAGCATAAATCAGAAGGATGCTAATGGGTGCTGCTGCGAGATGTACAAAAATAGA
Organism: Calcarius lapponicus; assembly: GCA_039654755.1. Taxonomy (NCBI): domain Eukaryota; kingdom Metazoa; phylum Chordata; class Aves; order Passeriformes; family Fringillidae; genus Calcarius; species Calcarius lapponicus. Next base: position 84,664,628 of record CM077465.1, on the reverse strand, counting down.
GTAGCTTTGCCCTGCCACATTCATGATTGGATAATTAGAAATAAGCACCAGTGGATAATTAGGTGATTCATATCATACCATTGTGTAAAACTCCTAAAGCAAAATCTCAGGGGTGTGCCCAGTTTGGCTGGGGTACTTTAGATGCAAGAATAAATATTTATGTTTGTAATTCTGTGGTTTGTGTCCTAGCCTCTCTCCTTGATTGGCACCAGCCAGCTGTGAATTCATAACGAGAGTGCAAGTCCTTTGCCTTCTCTCTTCCAAGGAAGGGCTCTGCCCTGAGCTCCCACCTCCAGCGCTGAATTCCTGTGGGTACTTTCTGTGTTTCCTGCCGCGGCGGGTTACGAGGAGCGGTGCCAGCAGGTTGGCCTCGTTTGGGATGTGTGTGTGTGTGCCCAGGTCTGCGCTGGGCAGGCTGGTGCCCGAGGGGGAGCGAGCTCTCCAGACCTCACCGTGGCTCACAGGCAGATTGAGGTCAGCGGCTTTGGAGAATACCACGGCTTAATGGCGGGTTAGGGTAGGGCACTGGAGGCCAGGTTGGAAGGGCTAAGGTCTTCCTTAACAAGGGACTAATCCAAGGAGATCTGGGTATTTCCCCATCTCCCCTTCTGTTTCAGGTGAAGAGGTAATATAGGGAAGTATTTTAAAGAGAATGAGGATCACCAACGGAGCCTTAGAGTTTAAAGAGAAAGAACTCAGTTAAGTATTAATAACCAAAATTGATTGAGTAGCTATAAAAGCTGAAAACCGTGTACTTTGTCTCTTCAGTAATACGAAACTGTTACAAAGAAACAGACTGAATTCTAGCTGTGCCTAATTGCTCTGACAGCACTGCTATGTATATAACCCAGCAGCTAGCATCTAGGTGGCCATATGCTGCAAGCATTGCATACATACATGAAAGTATAAAATATATATATGTACAAAACAAAACACTTTTCACTCCATCCTTCAGTGAACTAATTGCTCACACTAGGTGTGGAATTTTTAAATTACTAACTTTCAGTCTCCCTTAGACGCTGATACAATGCCATCATTAAGAGTTTGGGTATTTTGTCCATTGGCACCCTGTTCCATATTTCATTATAGCTGGAACTTGATAGGATTTTGTCCTTGTCTTCAGGATACAGCAGCTAAGATGCTGACTCTTCATGTTTCCTGATTGTAACCTCAGTGCTAATAATCACTTCATCTGAGAAAAATCAGTACTATTATTCCCTGTATTCCCTGCTGCCTGTCATTTCTTGAACATCATCCCTATAGCTACTAAACTGCTTTTTCTTTTTTGATTGCAAAAATAAGTGTTGAAAGTACTTTACTAGGAAATACTTCGGAAAATAGTTCTAAAGTTTAGCTTGTTTAGGTTTTTGTAATGTTAAATATACAAATAACTTATGCAGTTATATATATTTGAACTGTCAGTGACTGTGCCTGAAATGATTACATTAACTGTGTTGTCCTAGATCTCTTCACTTCATGCTGCCTCTTGCTTCCTCAAGTAAGCCATCTCACCAGCTGCTCCGGGTTGGTTAGTAAGACCTCAGTTTGTGAATATTTACTTATGCAAGTACAGCTTTACTGAGGGAGGCAATTTAGGCATTTTCGTAACCCAAAAATCTTTGGAAAATGAGTCTGCCTAATGTGAAAAAAAATCAAAGATTTTATTTGCTAAAGAGGACATTTAGCAAATGGACGTTCTCAGATCCTTACAGACTTACACAGGACCTGAAATTTTAAAATAAACATTAAATAAAATTTAATTTAATTTTTTTGTACTTTCTGTTTCTTTATTATTTCCTCCTCATATACAAGAACTTGCCTCCTTATGTTTTAAGATGTACTGTGAAAAAATTTACTGTCCCTCATCTAGTATTTACAACGCTGACTCCTAATTAAATCAGGTTGCACTCTCTTTTCCATTCTGTCATTTGGTTATATGACCTCCAGCAAATTGCTTTGTCTGTTTTGTGTAGATTGGGTCACCCTGGGGCTACAGGTTATTTCTTACTACAGTTATAGTTAAGAGAGTTATCTGCAATTACCATTTATACAGCTGTTACAATAAACCACTTTTTTTTACTGTTTCTAAATAGGAGATGGAGAGAAACAGAGAGAAAGTGAGTGTAGGTAACACTTCAAGATTAAAAATCTTTTTTGGCAGTGAGTAAGGCTTTATTGATTTAAACCTGGAACTGTTGACATTTGTCTGGGATTTTTTTTAATGTGAAAGGAACTCTAATTTTTTAAAAAGTACTTAAAGAGGTTTAAAGACTTAGCATTATGATAAATATAGAAACAAGATGATAGAGAGTGAATTAAGGAAAAAAACCTTCAGAGGGAAAGCTCATGAATACCCAATAGTCCAGTTGATCCTCTATTAGAAAAAATAATATAAGACATGCATTCCATTGGAAGGGATGGTGAAGCCTTGTTGTAAAGGGACATAAACATCTGGCAGTACACCTGGTCTCTACACATATTTATAAATCACCTCAGGCATCCCAAGGTACTGTAAAGAACACACACAAGAAAATTGAACTAAGAACATTCATAAGCCAAGGAAAATAAAAATTATCTCAATATAGCATGGGAAGAAATGAGTCTCATTTACTTCACAAGCACAGTTTGGAAAGACATGATGCAATTTTGCACTTCTTGCACCTTTTCACTTGCTGACTTTCATTTATATCCTCCAGGCAACAAGGAGGCCTGAAGGCCTTTGGCTCATAACCAAGGCTGACGCTGCAGCGTGGAGCTACAGGAGTGCCTGCAGCTCGGGTAGAGCCTCCCGGCTTCTGCCTCTGATCTGAGAACATCGAGCTTCCCTGGCCTCTCTTCTTACACAGTTTGTGTGCTGAATCTCCCAGTATTGTTTGTTGCTGCTCAAGATTCATTAATACGTAGTGAGCTGCTTTGCAGATGCCAGCTTTGCCTGCTAGCCTTAGGAGTGTTTGGCACATTTGTTTCCAGAGCTTGAATGGAGCTGTGTGCTCTTGGAAACTCTTCTTGAGGACAGTCCAGCAGAAGAGCCTGAGCTGACAAGGGTCAAAGTGCCTGTGTGCCATTTGGGTCCAGAGCAATAGATATAGATGCTAACACAACACAGTTATATTGTGGAACCAGATGGAAATCTGGTCCTTAATACTTTCTTATACCTACTGCAACACAGTTTGCTCCATTTTCTTCAAAGTGTAGAGTAGTGCTAATCTAATTACTGTACATTCCATTAATTTTGTTTTCGATGGCAAAAAAGAAATTGACAATGGAAACGGCTTATCTGCCACCAAATATCCCAGGTTTATGCCCTACAGGTTATTTCAAAATGTATACTGTCACCCTGTTTGCTGCTGTTTTCATTCATAGGACAATAAAAAGTGGGTACCCTCTTGGTAAATTAAAACTCTCCCAAAAAGTTTTGATGAATAGGACTGGAGACAAAGCAGAAAAAATGCCTACTACCTAAAGTATTATGTATCCTAGAGAAATGAAAATTAGGATTTATGATCATGGCATTCTAAGGTTTTTTTCCTGTTTTCTTTCTTTCTTCTTTTTTTTTTTTTTAACTGTAGTGTAACAATTGATGGCAGTCTGGTTTTCAGAAAAAGTAAAAATTAAGTAGTTTTTGAGGCTTCCATCACACTTGAGGTTCAGCTGATGTCACCGTGGAACAGAGTTTTCGCTCTGGGGAACCAGTGCTGAGGAAGTGCCAAGATAATATAATACAGCATTTGCATGAATTGGCTAAATGTGCATGTTATTGTGCCAGAGGCTGACTGGATCAGTAATTCTTATCTGCCTAACTATGCTGGATAAGCATCAGGATGTACTCATCTAAGAGCTTTTCTTACCATGTGGGCCAAAACCTCTTCTCTCATCTCAAATGCTCTCACATGCAGGAGAAGGAGTGCTCTGCGCTGAGGTTTATCACCAAGGCGGCTTCTAACATTCACACTACAAACTGAGGACAAACTCCACTGATAAACTTTCTTTATGTCCAGATGTCTTTTTCTGGAGCATAGGTTTGTCTAATTTTAAGCTACAGTTTCTGCTTCACATGGGGATTATTAATGAGGACAAGGATTTCTTCATGATGTCCCAAAACAATTTCAAGGCTCTGCATAAAAATTTGATCGCAAAAGACAGAATTGGTCTTGTGAGTGGAGACATGAACTGGAATTCAGTTGGATTTGTTTGTTGACTGTTGATGATATGCACACCGTCACTGGAGGCAGAACTGAAATGTTTTCTCTCTAAAAATCTTTGTATCTTTTGGATACAAAGGCTTCAAATGTCCAGCCTAGGAAAACCTGGCTGCTGGAGTCCAGTCTCTCACAACCACAGCCAACCACAAACAGATGCTTAGTTCAGAACAGAACTACACCAGGAGCCGCTGCGTGCTCGTGAGAACACATAGGTATTATCCCAAAGATACATAACAAACACAAAACCTCAAGTTAAAACAGAAGAGAGACATAAGTCATGATACCCCAAAAAGGAAGAGGATGGGAGTGGTGGTTTATTTGCGCTCTGAGCCCCTGCAGTGGCAGAGGTGTAGTGGGTGGGACTGCTTAGAAGGCATCCAGATGTCTTCCTTTCACAGAACCTCCGGTGGTTCCTGCTGAGGTTGTGTGGGTGTGACTGGTTATTGTAGTTGGAGTAATTCTGAAAAAGTTAGAAGGTGTGAAGCCATTTTAGCTGGTGTGGTGGCTCACACCAGTTCTGTAGGTCTGCCTTATTCAGAAGTTAATAACTAAAATGCCACCTTAGTTTTACAAAACCATTGGTTTAATTTATGTCTCTTTATATGCTGAGTGTAGGTGTATGCTTCTGTGTATATTTGTGGGGTGCCCCTTCTACAAGGACATGCTGTAGAAACAAAGCAAGTAATAACCACTATACTATTGTTTCACTATATTTAAAGCAGACCTGAAAAATACAATGTTTAGCCAAAACTCTGTTAAATTTTCTGATGCTTTTTCTGTAATTTCTTTCCTATCATTACAGATTACAAAGACATTTATGCCTAAACAGAAGCTGTCTTCTTCCAATCAGCCTGCTCTTTCTGCTCAGTTCATTCACTAAATCATTTAATCACCCAAGGCCATATGTTACCATCTTGTGTAAAACGGGTGGAAGAGGAAAAAAAATATGCAAAAATCTCTGCACAAGAGTGGGTGTCAGCATCCAGCATAGCTCCCACTAGGAAGCACAAAATATAAAATGTTATCACCAGTGAATGTGCCTATGAAAATAAACGGAGACAGACAAAAGAAAGAGACAAGCCATTGCAAAGGTAAAAAAGACAAGCTCTGAATATCAATTCTGGGTGGAAAAGTTATGGACTAAATGTTGCATGTTAGTCCATGTACTCTTATTCTCAATATCCTGCCATTAATATAATGCTCTGCTGTAATTAACTTGAAAGCACATTAACTCAGGCTTACAGTCCCGTTTTTCTCATTGCATGAGTAAGACCCTGTCCCTGACCTAGTTCCATCTTCTTCTCTCTCTCTCTCTCTCTCTCTGTGTGTACTGGTGCACATTTTGTCCCAGGTATTTTTGTGTGGAGTCTTGTGCTTTTACCACTTGGCTTCAGCTGCTGTTCATTGTCACGATTACTTTACATGGCTTTCTCTCTTGGCACATTTGCTGGGTGACAGACCCTTGGGAAGCGCATGACTCCGAGCAAGTTGTGGGGTATGTGCTCCTGTCAGGGAATGAGGAGGCTTGAAAGAAATTAGAGGTGGCAAATCTTTTATTTTAAAATCAAGGGGACTTTTGTTTCATGAAACAACCGGTTTCTTCATATCTAGAGGAAGCTATTATGGTTTTCCTTGCCTTTGAGCTTGTGACTGCTGCAGTTGGAGATGGGAGAGCAGCTGATCAAAAAGCCACTCCACTTGTAAAGACTCACAGGACAGGGGCATAACACTACAGGCTTCAAAAGAAACCCCTTCTCTAAAACTGCACATACCAGTTTATCCTAAGACTATGAAAGCATAAAAGATTATATTTTCATTTGCATGGTTTGCTGGTTTTTATTTGGCAGCTACAATAACAACAGGCTACAGCGAGCCCATAAAACAAAGTGAGAACAGCAGCTCATTTTTGTGGCAGAATGTAATGGCTGTGGCTAAAGGGCTTGCATAATTCATCTTAAACCCTTATGCCTCTATTTATTGACTTTTAAATGAAAATTAAACTCTTAGAGCCATCAGGAGGCTTCTGGTATCTGAAACGGGATTTCAATTATGATATTTTTATCTGACCCTACCAGCTGAAAGCTCCCATCAGGAAGTGTTTTGCAGGGAAGCCCCCATGGCTGGGCAGGGCTGGGTCTCCCCTCCCCAGCCTGCTCTCGGTGTAGCACCAAGGCCTTTGGAGACCCAAGGTGGAGGGATTGACTGGCCATACCTGGGAGTCTGACACTAGAGGTGGCAACTGTAAGTTGTGCTTCCATGATGGGAGGATGGTCATTGAGGTGGCTGGCAAGACAATATTTACCATCTTGACAAAGTGAAAAGGTGAAGAAAACCTGAGGTATCTGATTCCCTCAAAGGCAGCTTATGGTAGGTAATATCAGGTATGATGCCTTTTGTAATGCACAAGAAGACAAAAGATTCAGCTAACCATACTGTTAGGGCAGACAAAGGATTTTTACTTCCCAGAAGCTTTTAGAAGGTTATTTTGTTTGTTTCTCAGATTTTTCTGTGATGTATCATTTCCCCCTCTTCTTTATTCTCCTGAAGATAGAGCAGACTCAGGAAGTGAATTGCTGCTTAGGGAAGTGTCCTGCCTTCAAGCTGACTTATATAGTAGGACATATGGCATAAGTTATATTTGGACAGATGTGAACAAGTAGTCAGTAGATTTGATAAGATTCTTTATTTAAACTAACTTGCACAGTGTCACTGTTCTACCGTCTTTCTCTCCTTCTTCAATCTGATCTTTTGCTGGTTTCAAGAATTTTAAATATACATTGCAGCCAACTAGTCTGTAAGGTTTTAAATGCATTCAGTCATGACAATAATGTCAGATTTTCTCCCCACTATGATTGGCAAATATCTGCTTTTCATGATAAAGCAGTCACAGATGATACATTGTATAAGCTGCAAGCTCCAAGTGATTAATCAGACAGCCAAACTCAATGCAAATGATTCTCGTTGATTTGTTTAATTTGGCCACTGATGCTCCTGTTTCAGTGGTGTGGAGTTGAGGCACAAAGTAGTTCTGTACCTCCCAAGGGTAATATAGAAATAAAATCTAAAAAAAATAGGATTGAATGAATTTCAAGAGGTCATGTAGTTCATCTTCCTGCCTGGATCACTGTCAGAATCATCTGTATCTGTATCTGGGCTGTTTCTGGCTAATGCTGGTCCATCCTATTTTTTGAAATCTCCAGTGGAGGAGACCCCACCATCCGCTCAGGGAGTTGTTCCCACTTCTCCATTAGCCTTTCCAGAGATAATATTTTTCCTGGTGTCTCCTTGCACATATTATTCTAAGAAGCTTCTTACTTCCACCCAACCCGGAGTGGTCATACAGAAGAGTTTATTTCCTTTACCCATTAATAGCTCATGTGCTGGAGGCCAGCCGTTGTACTTTGTCCAGCCTTTCTTCTGTAGGTTAAACAGCCCTACATGTTCCTCGTAGGTCATGTTTCTCACGTTGTATTTAGTATTTTTCAGCTTCTAGTTCGTCTACATCCTTCGTGGCCATGTCCTAGCTATGGATCCTGTATTTACACAATTTATTATTCCTCCCAAAGCAGAACACTTTGCTTTCATCCTAATTGCCATGCACCCAGCTCTTTTGGTCCATTTTCCAGTATGCCGGGACCATTTTGAACGCTTCTTTCCTCCAATGTGCTTGCAGCTCATTCCAAGATGGTTCATCTGCAAATTTAAGAGTTGTATTTTTAAGCTGTTTATTTGTATTATTAATGGAAAAAATGAATTGTATCAAATCTAGGTCAGCTATCTAGAGAACCAGACTCAATATAGCCCTTCAGTTTGGCAGTGAATTTTTGGTAATGATCTGTTGTCTGTGGCTTTTCAGCCACTCTTGCCACCACTGATTGGTTCTGGCTTGAGCATGTTCCCTGGTTTAGTCACAAGTGCACCAGACAGGGGCAGGCAAACAGCCTGGCTGAAGGCAAGAGACAGTGTTGATTACCTCCTCTTCTTTCCAGACCTCTTAACCAGTTTCAGAGAGGAACTGGTTTTGCTTAACATGCTTCATTCATGATTAATCAGTGTGAACTGACACTCATCTCCTTGTGGTCTTCTAGGTGGTTTTAATATGTTTAATTATTAAGTTTGGTAACTGGCCCATAATTCCCTTTTCATCCTCTTTTAAGGAAAAAATACCCCACTTGTCCTCCATAAGTTGTCAAAAATGGCTCCTACTGATCAGGATATCATCACTCAACCAGCCCTTCACCATCAAGAGGATGAAGGATAAGTGCAATGCAAACTAGGAAATTATGAGCACCTTATCAATGACTTAATAGAAGCTCTTTGGTGGTGCAAAGGAGGGGTTGCAGTGCAGCCTTTTATCCCAACACATCACTTTCTCACCAGCCTGAGCAGAGCCCACTCCCTCACGTTAGCTCTTAAACCTCAGCTCTGCAAAATTAAACTTTCCTGGTGTGTTATAACTCTCAAAAGATAGCGTGGGTGGGTGAAAGATGCATTCCTCAAGGCTTGAAAATAGATGTAAGTGGATATTTGGCATAAAGCTAACAAAAAGAAAAGCCATGGAAATGTATTAATTGCTACAAAAATGGGGTTTAACTGCCAGTGGTGGTTCAGCCCACGGGTCGATAACTCGACCCAATGCTCACCTTTTAGGTACAGGCATGTGCTGCATAAGCATATGTGCCATTTTAATTTCCAAGCCCACTTTTTAATGGTTAAAAGCTAATTAAAATATACAGTGGCATTTTGAATCAATATAGCGTATGGACTGCTGCAAATTCTCTCATCAGGCGTGTTGCCCTCAGGAAGCAACATTAACTTCAACAGCAAAATAGGGCTGTGAGCTCATTAATCATCACGCTCACAGACAGTCTGGGAGGCAGTGGCAGCAGCTCTGCATCTTTCTGGTGGTGAAGATTGGATACAATGGTTAGACATGCAAAGTGTTGCACAAACATTAACTATTACAGCCAACTGTCTTTGAAATTGGCATTTATCCCCTCAGCTTTTCAGATTAAAAAGCAGAAATGAGACCATGAGGTGGATTTTTTTTTCAGGCAGTGAATAAGAGTCAGGCTGCTATAAGAACTCAGCAACCTGGTGTCCTAACTCTGAAGTCCTCTTATTTGCCTGTAACAAAAAAAACCCACCCAAAACAACATGCTCCTCCATAGCCCCTTAGAAATATATAGGTAAGAAAAAATGTAAGATAAAGGAGGAAAGTGGAAAGATAGTTAAGAAGAAAGAAAAGGAAAATGGGAGTCAGAGGTAAACCTGAGATTAGAAGAAATTAGGCAGTAAAGGGGAGACAATTGTTTTATGTGAATAAATGTAGTCTTCAGTGCCTGTGAGAAGCTTTGAGACAACCTTCAGAGCTCTCTGCTTTCGTGCAAGATGCTCACTGAAACTGAAAACATATGTCCTTACAACCCCTGTGCCCCTGCTCTCCAGTCACATCAGCATTGGTGAATGAGGTAGGGCTCACAAGAACAGAGCAGAAAAGGGTTCTCACAGACTCCTCTGTCCTAATCTTGCTGGACAGCTTTAGTGGATGCCCTCTGAAGCAAAGGCTCACAGACCCTTCTGTGCTAAAACCTCCTAAGCTGTGGCAGGTTTGTCCTTCCTGCAACCACTTCTGTGTAGAGTCTGATGGGCAGCTTTGGAGACATACAGGTAACACTGGTAATGTGACCCTGCAAAATTACTTGTACCTGGTTTTCCTGGGATGTGTTGAATACCTGGGGTTAATTCTATGTTTGTTTGGGGGTGGTTATGGAGTGATGATGATGGTTGGTTATTATTTTTGATACTAGGAAATATAGAGGAAGGGTAATTGAAAGTGTATTGATGACAAATGTTTTGGATAATGTAGGGATATATGGATAAAAAAAATAATGAATGTTCGCTCTTAGCTTTGTAAAGGATTGGGTCACACGAGTTCCAGCACAGACTCATTTTATTGGGACTTTGTGCTTAGAAGCATTCAAGTTTTTCTTTCCATCGAGTCTTTTTTAATCTTTAGGGCTTTTTGCTGGGTGTGCGCGCTGTAAAAGAAGTTAGTCCCCTCCTGAGTCAGTATGGATTGAGGATGGACAGTCAAACTGGGGACATAGCCGTGCTCTTTATTTTCCTCCTGCACTCCCTCCCTGTGGTCCATCAGACCCCTCTCCTGCCCTGTTGAGGAGGAGGAGAGCTCTTTGTGCTGGCTCCCGCTGTGTGAGCTGGCCTGTGCATGTAACTTCTTCTGGGGGCACCATGGTGTGATTGGGGACCCATCTTCGTAAAATCTGGAGACAGCATGCAGAAACATTAGTGATTGACGAGGACTGAAAAAGTGCCAGGGAAGAGAGAAGCTTCCAAATAAAGCGAAGCGCTAAAGGAGTGCAGGCTGCACATGTCTGACACTGCTGCTGCCTCACGGGGCAGGGGCGTTCCCTCTGGTCATGCAGGAGGAAATATCTGCACAGTCCACAGCCCAGCACAGCTTCTGGTGAGTACCAGCTGCTGGCATCACATGCACCGTGTTCTCCTTCATCTCTGCCCCGCACAGATCCATCGGTCCCGCTTCCCTGCACACCGGAGTTTATTTTTGCACCAGGCAGCAAGTTTCATACCTCCTACTTTCACCTCTACTGCCGCAGAGCTTCTAGGAGCCCTTGAGAGGTCTCTCATTTTTGAGATGCTAGGGGCCTCACCTCCATGGTCCTTTTTCTTTTTAAGCAATTTTTAATCAGACCACAGAAGAAAGATCTCGGGGGAGAGGTAGGTGCAGAGCTAGGAAAGGGAGCTGGCATGGTGAGTCAAAGGCTCCTTTCCTCAGACTGTCTCAACAGGTTATTGGCTTCTGTTGGGGGGCCAGATATGGCCTGAGGGCAGCTGCTCAAAAGGGTCTGTCCTGCCATAAGGAGGGTTCAACATTAACCCTAAATTAAATTGAGCCAGTGTTCACAGGACCATCCAGGCAGGAGAAGAAAATAAGATAGGGTAACATAAGAGGGCACAGGAGAAGGATTTTGCTCTGTAATGGCAAATTACCCACTCAAAAATAACATAAAAAAGGGAGGAAAAAATTAACGAAAAAAGTCTGCACATTATTTTAAATCACAGAAGTGTCAAAAATGGTAATGCCTATATCAAGGCTGCCCTAATGTAGCTTTAATTTGCATGCCATTGGCATTGATTTGATGTGAATATTTACTCTCCTATTCAATTAAGAAAATCCATAACTGCCACCATATTTTAATGTTAATGTATTTTTACACAGCTCTGTGTTTACCTTATTTTCTCTTCTATAACATTAACACTTTTTTTTGTTAAAAATGTGTGAAAGATTAATTTGTAGAATGACGGGATATGTGGGTGTGTAGCACAGGCCAGATGGAAGGGGTGTAACATGACAGTTTTCTTCTGTGGCTTCGTTTTGTTTTTATTGTTGTAAGCGAGCAAAGTATAACTAAAATTATCATTTCTTCTCTGGGCAAAAAGAACTAAGTGGTAAGTTCCTCTTTTATTCCCCATGGCTCTCAGTGCTCCCCTGCAGCTGTAACCCTGTTCAGAATAGGTGACAGGTTGATAAATATTTGTCTAAAACTTCAGTTTATTTATTTGAAAATCACTGTGATTTAAAGAAGGGAATTTGTACTCAGGCTCCATAATTCCACATCTATGGAATAGATTTGGATTCAGATTTGTTCATAAACAAGAGCAATTTTGTGAGACTTATTAGTCTTCTCTTGACTGGTAAGGGTGAAAACAGGCACCCCTAATGCTGAAAAAAGAAAGAAAAAAGAAAAAAAAAATCCATCCAAGACAAAGCCTTTTTAATCTATAAAGCTATCCATTCAAGAAAGCTATTTAATTGTTGAAAGAGGGCTGTTCCAAGGCCAAATTCTAATTTACACATAAGTATTGTAGGAGTTTGGTATAGTAAATGTCCTTATTGAAGAATAAAGCAATTAGCACAGTAACTTGCTGTCATCTGGCACGTAAAGGCATTCCAAGAAAAAGTTAAGTGTTGAGGAAAGGAGAGAAATTCAGGACAGCATGTGGGAGAGGAATATGGAGGCTCCTTTTTATGCCACTCAGGAGAAAAGGAGGGGAGAGAAAACCCACTGCAGACTTAATCTGTTCCCTTACCTCATCACGAATTGACCCAAGTTTCTTCCCTTCTTTCAAGGGAAGGGGGAAAAAATGCAGCCATACCTAAGGTCTTTCTTAGAGGCTAAAATTCTGAAACCACAATACCATAAGCAAGAGCCGCATGTTTTGCAGCCTCATCCACAAATGCTTATTCTGCCCTGTAAATTTGCCCGTGAACACACATGTGCTTCATGAGCTTTGCTGATACTCCAGTCCTCTGTGTCAGTGCTACCCACCCTCTCTTATATGGGAAATCATCCCCTTAAAATGGTCATTCTTTTTTTCCCCCTCAGTATATCCACACAATGGATGGCTCTGCTTTAGTGTCTAGCAAGTGCACCTGATGAAACATTTGTGATCTTTAAACAGGCGCCCAACACTTTCCTCTGTCTAAGAGACACACCTCACCAAAAATGCTGCTATGCTTGCACATCAGAAGACCTTTTTGCTTCTCATTTCAACCACTTTTGGCATGGGTGCACTTACATGTGTCCCACCAAAAATGCCTATTTTCCTCCAGTTCTCTTGTCTGACAAAAAGAAAGGTTTGCTCAGGTTTCAGACAAACAAGTTGTTTTGGTTTAGCAATCATCCCAGGCTTCAATCCTGAGAAGGAATTTCTGAGACGTCAAAAGTAGTAGAAATGAAGTATTGTAGTTCAAATAATTTAGCAAAAACTTACTTACTTAATTTGTTTTTCAGCTGTTTGAGTAATGAAATAGAGCTGTATTCAATCCTCCCAACCCTCTGACTGCAGATGGAGGATTACTCCATTTTGGGTGTTTTGTCCACTCTAAAGTGCTGGATCTTTGTTATGTGATTTCATAAGGAAAAATAACCTGGGGTTTACCAATTTTTCTGTGAAAATACTGCTTTCTGTTAGTATCATAACACTAGTCTGGGCTTGCTGAATCAAGAGTGCCTTTTCTTTTTTTCTCTTACCCATATATATTTTCAAACATTAACAGGTTTATGCCCTAAATTTAATTGACTGATAGCAGTTTTCTACTTTTCTCTTTTCAGTATTTCCTCCAAAATTAAGCTTTCCAAGCCTGTTAGCAGTTGTAACTTCTTCTCTGGTTTATGAGCTCTTTGCTGTTTAGCCTCAGTTATGTACACAGAGTTACAGGAACTTACTGCTGAGCCACCAGCAGTTTATCTGGTGTGTTCTGGGCTTGGTCACTGGGATGTTTTGCTCCTATGTCACAATTTGAAGTCGTATCTAACACTGAGGAAGTGATGCAACTGCAAGAAATGGGTGCTCTCAGGCAAATGTGGGAGCAGGCTGTGGTTGTTGGTGTTGCCCTTTTACACAACACTAGTTCAAAACTGGGCTTGTAGGGGTGCAGAGGCTTTTGGGTGCTGTTTTTGCAGCTCCTCCTCAGAGCTAAGGGGTGAAGTGCAAGGGCATCTAGTGCTGTAGTCACCAGACTCCCAACAGGCAGGTAAGATTCACCCAAATGCAGTTTATATGGCTGCTGATGCTAGCCCTGTGTCTCGTGAGCCCAGTCCATTCACATCCAGTGGGAAATGTTCATCACAGAGTCACAGAATGGCTTGGGTTGGAATGGACCCTAAAGATCACCTAGTTCCAGTCACTCTGCCACAGCCAGGGACACCTTCCACTCGACCAGGTTCATCAGAGCCCATCCAACCTGGCGTTGAAGACTCCGCTTAGGATGGCAGAGGTGAACTTAGTGAATGTCAACAGAGAGGGGCAAGTGAAGCCTCATTTGGAGACAGGGAGAAAACCAGAAAATGGAGAAGGTGCCAACTCACTGTGCTTGCACTTCCTCTACAAAGGCCCCTTGCTGCTTTGGGTGTCTGTCAGGAGCTTGTCAGTGTTACTTAAGTCCACCCAGCAGTGAGCAGTAGCAAGAATGACTATCAGAAAGCAAAGGCTGCCTGTTTCCAGATAACTTTGTGCATCTCAGCTCTGAAGGAGGTGCTGGAGCTGCTTCCTCTGTGCCCACTGGTTTCCACCCACTCCTGAGGATACAGCAGGTGTTGGATGAGGAGATAACCAAGCAGGAACAAACCACATCAGCAGGCAGGAAGGTATGTTTGCCTGGGGAGACCTTTTGCAATTAAAACCAGGTAAAACAAGCAAAACCCATGACAAACAAAAGCTTCCTCAACCCAGGGGGTTTGACATTTTCCCTGTGTCCAGGCAGGGAGCCAAGCTGCCCCACAGACGTGCTTCCCACATCTTCCCAGTCACTTTCACTTCACCCTCCCTCTCCATCCCTTTGAGGAAGAAGAAAAGCTGGAGTTGACTGACTCCCTGTTTAACAAAACCATTTTCTGCCATGCAATGCATAATAGATAATGCAATACTCTGCATGTACACCTTATTCTTTCACTTGGCTGTTTTGGGGTAATAATTCTTCTGCCCTTCAATCACACCCACTTTTTTGAGATACTATAGCTTGGTTCCTGTTTAAAGGGCAAGCTGTTGAAACCTAGGTGGTGGGCCACAGGTTTAAAGACTAACCCTGTCTACACTATTTATGTCGGTCATTGACTGCATAATTGTCTGGCTTCATATAGATAAGTAGGTTTTAGTTATTGACTGCTAATATTACCAAAAGGGAGCTTCTTTTTCCCTCTTCAAAAATGCTCAAGAAAACCCAGATTTCATCATCAAAAACTCATTGCTGGTTTGGGGTTTTTTTGGAGATTGTCTTTGTTTTGGTTTGGTTTGGTTTTTTTGTTTGTGGTGTTTTTGGTTTTTGTTTTTGTTTTTGGTTTTTTTTTGAGATAAAGAGAAGAACCTGAAGTGAGAAATCTGTTTTCAAAGCTGTTAAGACAGTCACAGCAAGGCTTTGAGGATGAACAGGTACAGGGGGGATTCAGAAGAAAAAGTATGCATTTCGTCACTGTAGAAATATAAACAAACTGCCAAAAACCAGAGTACTGGAGGAAAGCATGCAGACTATCAAGCTGCATAACCTTATCCACTGCCATCTTCATACCTGGATTTAAATCAGTACTGACAATATTGGTTACACAGCACATTTTCAAGAACTGATTTATTGGGTGGGGGGTCTTTTTCCCTCCTTTTTTTCTTGTATGTTTACCACAGCTGCCACAGGGCTGTCATTGCTCCGTGGATGCAGCTGAGAATGCAGAGGGATGGCTGAATGCTACAGTGCTCTAAGTCCTGAGGATCATGGAAATGAGCATATGCCTGCTCAACCACAGCCTCACCTGAGCCACTCTCAGGAGGTGGGGCACTTGCAGCCCCTGAGTACAGCAGTGCCCAGCAGCCCAAGTGGGAGATTTACCTTTTTCCCTCTTTGCTTACTCTCCTCAGACACTGGCACTGGCCTGGGCTTAGGCACCTGGCTCCAGGACAGGCGGGGACATCTTCCATGTCTCCTGTATGACCAGGGGGCTCATGTCCATCAGGGCAGCTCTTAGTGGAGAGGCTGGACTGTGGCCCAGAGCCAGGACAAAATGCTTGACTTTTTGTGTGGATTCGTGTGGATGCTTTTCATTATTAGATAGTATTTTCTTGCTAACAAAAATGATTTTCAGCCTTTTTTCCACTGGTTGGCCTTATTTTGTCTCCAGTCATCATAAAATGCTAGAAATACCATGATGCAGAGGTTTCTTGTGTGTCAGTCCTTACTAGCAGCCAGCTTTACAAGAAGTCACATCCTTTTTCCAAGCGCAAAAGTCAAATTGACTGATTTTAGTGAGGGGCAGAAAAAACATTGTGCACATCTCTAAAAACTATTCCTTGCCCCAACCCAATGAACAAGCATTTCTCAAGGCTGAGCAACAGTGTCATGCATTCAAGATATTCTCTGCCAAAGATTTTGTTTTCCTGATGATGGACAGAGACCTCTGGGAACTGACTACAGCCAAAACTTTCCCACTTCACCGAGAAAATGGGGCTACTAATAATTTCAGGGAAAGGAATGAACAAAGAGACTCTACTGAAATCAACTCTAAAGAAATACAGAATTTACCTCTGTTCCTTTATTTTGAAAACATTAGATGCTTGAACATTGCTGGTTCCTTCTTCAAGACCTTACTCAGCCAGGGTGGGTGGGTGCACCCTCACCCTGCCACCTGCCAACCCTCACTGGGGTGGGAGCCTGGAAGCAAGAACCTAGCCCAGACACCTCACTTCTGGAGAAACAATGATTCCTATCCTGCTGGACAGAGCTCATGTGGAATGTGGTAATTTGTTGATATGCTCCATCTAAGTTGACAGTCTCAGACAGCATCTTCTGTGTTCAGACTGGTTTTGTGGGAATGGCAAGATAAGCTGCAAGGAAATGAAGGTACTCTGCCTCAATTGTTGTGCAAAGAGGAAGGGCGTGCTGGAAAGCATGAACTCTGCATTACCTGCTACCAGCTCACCAGCAAACCTGTGTGTTCCTCTTGGAACCTCAAGAAGGAAGATCCAGTCGTGGGCTAGGACTCAGGATGTGGTCTAGACTCTGCCCTCGGCAGACACCCTGTAGCATCCCTGACCTTGGAAACAGAGGCTCCAGTTACCAGCTCTGTGCTCTGCAGAGCTGCCTGGGAGGTTCTCAGATCAGACAGCAATGAGCTCCACAGAAAAGCTTATAAATATATTTAATTTATGAACATTTACTGTACGCTGCACACTGAAATCTGCCAACACTAATCCAAAAGAATTACACATTTTAGACCTGAACATAACATACTGTATGCAGTAACTCACATCAGAGCAACCCATATGCTACTGTTAATGTGCCAACTGACACATGTTAAGCCACAAACATAAGAAAGGATTGGATTTCAACTGCGTTTTTTGTATTTCAGTTATTTCTCGGGTCCATTATTTTTATTCACCATTATCTTCTCTCCTCTCTCCAGACAGACTGCTCTCCCTAACACATCTTCCCCTGCCCTACCAGATTTCCTGCTAGGTAGAGGCTGCCCCAGAGACAAAGGGACTAACATAAGCTCACAGGCCGAGAAGCACAGAAATAGCACCCCCTGCAATAATCTAGGTCACTTAATAGCCTACTTTCAGGGTTCTCAGTGAACCCTGTACCCACTCCTGCTAGGCAAAGAGAAACCCTGAGAAGAAGTGGGTGGATGAGTAGACAGCCAGCCATCCCAAGTGTCAGATCTGACTCCTCGGGAGAGATGCGTCGAGGATGCTCTGACAGAATGTGTCTGAGCTGGAGGCAAATGTTTCTCTATTGCATTCATGACACAAGAGCTCTGCCACCTTGCAATATGTGCCCGCTGTTGCTGCTTGATGGTAATAACTGGATTTTTCCAGGGAGCCGGTGAAAGCACCCCAATGCGTCTACAATAATTAGGTCTCAGGATTTCTTGAGCTAGGATAATCCCCCAGAAATCGGTAAGTTTTACATAAGGCAAGTCAGGAGCAACTGTGGGAGTCTTAGAGCATAAATGTGCCCCATGTAGTAGGGAAACTCTGCTTCTCACCTTCCAGGTTTGTCAAGGTGTGATACCAGCAATCAGAATGTACAACAAAGGACCAAACTGCCAGCAGCTTCAGTTCTCCTCCCCAGCGAGCCAAACCCAGAAATTTGCATGGGGTTAGTACCAAAAATTGTGTGAAGGATGCAATTTCATTATGTAAGCAGGAGGGTTTAAAATAGGAAAACCAAAAAGAAGACAAGAGCACATGTCATCATGCAGATTTAAACCACAAACTTTCGGTTACCTTATCAGATAAATACTACTTAGGGAAGCAACTAATGTATTTTGTGTAGAGCAGCTACTGAAGAGGATCTGACAGAGAATTAAATGATAAATTCCTCAAGTATTTGGCAATGCATCAATAATGTACTGGAGAAATCAGACTCCTGAGTATCTTCTTGATTAAAGGAAAGCAGCTGCTGGAATCTCAGAACTTGAAAAAGTGGCTAAATGTGACATGTGAGAAACCAGAATTTATCTCCGTGCTAGAGCTGACCTAGTGTGAATTGTGAAATGAAGGAAAGAATAGCTGGCCTGTGTTCAAGGTGGGAGGTGAGACCACAGAGTAAAAATGTCTTCCAGTGCATGGGCAGAGAGACCATGATGCACATAACCCCAGCCTTTACATCAACATATTCCTATGGATTATTTGCATCCTCTTCCTTTCTTTCTCTCTCTGTCCTTTCGGCCTGTGTGGGAAATGCTGTGTAACTCACAGCGGCATGTGCTGCGAAAGCTAATAATACCCTGGAGATGATGGAAATAGCATCCTTGAGGTAAGAGCTTGCACTTTAATTTCAGCACAGAGAAATCTTATGGGATTCCCTTATTCAGAGTTATATACCTCACTCTTTTCTAGAAACTTCAAAGTCTTTTATGTTAAAGAACCCTTTCATCATGTCCTCAGACTGGCTTAATTAAATTTAGGAGACTACTGCATTTTTATCAAATAAGCAGAAAAGTGCCTGCCATTTAAGCAGAGTTCTATATATAATTTTATTTTTAATATTACTCCAACTTCTTACATGTCAAAAATACATATAAGATTTGGATGTGATTATAGGGCCTAAACCCAAGGAGATTAGGCATGTTGATAGCCCTGCTCATGAAAGTCTGCAGGATCCAGACATTTAAGGCAGTTCTAAATAAAAGACAGAGGGATATCCATTAATACTAATTTTAATTTGATAAAAATGTCTCCCCAAATTTTCTAATCAGTAAAGAGGGAGGTATACTTCCCTTAAGCCTCTTCATTAGACTTGTGGTCACAACCCTGCCTAGCTTGGTGTCCAGAACAGGACATCCCATCTTGCCATTTCCATAAGGAAAACGAAGCAGAGAATAGCTGCTGAGCAACGCAGATCTTGCAGAAGTATTTGGAATAGGCTGCATGAATCCTCTCCACAGGATGTTCAACACAATGCCTGGTTTTCATGCCTAAAGTATGTGTCTGGGGAGGTGGGACAGGAGTCACCACACACAGTAAATATTTGAAGTTCCGTAGTGTGAGTTCAGTGGCTGACAGAGGGTGTGATGGACATGAGAAGAGCCATGCTGTGTCAGATCAAGTGTCCATCTCAATAAATATTCTGCACTGAGCAGTGAACAAAATTTGTTATGGGAAGCCTAAAAGAGCAAGACAGGCAGGTAGGGAGACATCCCCCTTAAAGAATCACCCAGCCTCCAGCAATTTGCATCTCAATGATCTTCTGAGCCAAAGGTGGTATCTTGGAGTCTTCATTGGATTTTTTTCCTCTATGATTTTGTCCAGTTTCTTCTTAAGCCTGCATAAACTTTCAGCCTTCTGTAGCTGACCATCTCTAGCTAAACCACATGCTATGTGTCAAGGTGGAGAATCTTCTTTCATGTATTTTGACCTGCCATGTAACAGTGTAGTCTTGTTTCAAACCATATTCACCCTGTTTATACCATTCTTTTTTTTCTTTACTCTTGAAATGTCCCTTTCTTTTCCAGGCAGAAGGGTTCTATTCTACTTTGTCATTCCTGATATGAAGTGCATTAAATCTACAAGTTATATGAAAATTAAATTTTTTGTTCAAGAAATGCTAGAATGGGTAGATGGACAGAAATGCTCAAGCATAAGTAGGGACACACAGGGAACCAGAAAAATTGTTAGGCATCGGCAATGTGTTACTTCCACTTCTAGCCTGTGGATCTCCCAGAGTAAGGCATAGCTCCTGCCTAAGTCCCTCTGGTAATTCTCTTGGTCTGCTCACATCCCTCCAGTATTTACTATAAAAGGTAAAGCCTCATGTTTTCCACTCACCCTATTTTCCCTTCAGAGCTGTAGAAAACCGGGTAAGAGACATCCTTCATGCTCTAGTAGCTGTAATGGGAAACCCTTTCTTCTGCTCAACCATGGCTTCTTCCTGGCTTCTTTTGTACGGGACATAAACTGGGAAATTTCTTGCAGATTACCCTGCTCCTCCCAAAGGCCTGAACTGATCAGGGAAGACTCTTGCTCTTGCAGAAAATTATGGTTAGGGTGGTGAATGCAAGTATAGTGCCTTTGAGTTCACACACATGGGCTGCTCTTGTGGCACTGCTTCCACCTGCAAGGAAAGCTGGGAGAGACAGGCATACCAGGACACTGCTGGCACATCTGTTTGCTTGGTTAGTGCTCTCAGGTAATGTATAGCTGCTGGGAGGCTAGATCTTTGTGACAGAATCACAGAATAACTGAGATTGGAAAAGGATCCTTAAGATCAACGAGACCAAACATCGGTCCCACGCTGCCAGCTCCACCAATAAACCATGTCCCTAAGTGCCATAGCTACCCATCTTTTAAATACCTCCAGGAATGGTGATCCCACCACTTCCCTCAGCAGCCCCTTCCAATGCATGGCAACCACAGATGACTCCTCCCGAAAGTGATTTTGTCTAGACAGTATCACAATCATTGCATACATGAATGTCATCGTGACAACTCAAACCCCATCCTATTGTACCACTTTTTCTGCTTGCACTGAAATTAATAAAGAGAGCAGCATAATGACTGAATTTAAAGTTTTATCTTTGAAGTGGCTTTAAAGCTTAGTGCTGCCTTATCACACTTGGGGGCATTACAGGTGGAGTGGGGACCAACCTACTGAAGTGCTGCTGTTTCCTTAACAATAGATTGCATTCCTGGTAAACTTTCCCTGCCCAGTGTTATCTGGAAGAGAAGCTGAATAAGCGAGTCGGAGATTTCACTTCCATGGTTTGAAGCAGTGGAACTGAGATGTTCTCTCTTGTCCTCCCCCCATTCAAGTACAAATGCAGTCTTTGCAAAGCACTTCTTTCATTTAGCTATACCCAGTTGGTACTTGTTGCCAAATGGAATGTGGATTTGCCTCAGAGAAGATCACTCATGACTAATGAAATGGCAATTAGTTTATGCAACTTATTAGCATTAGTATTTATTTTCCTTTACAATATTACCTAAAAGCATCTCCAAGATATTTAAACTGCAGCATTATCTGTTCAATGCTGTCTTTTAAATAAATAGTCCTACTAAATATAAAAAGCTGGCATTTGTACTGCGTGCACCTATGTTATCATCGTTGCAAAGCAGATGCAGAATGTAAGGCGACTTGAACAATCAGCACTGTAATTTGCACAGTAACATTGTTTTAGATCTAATTAGTGCTTATGCAGATCCCTTACAAAAATGTGAAAACCGCACCAGGATGTAATTGTTAATGAATTTAGTGCAAAGCACATCTGCATAAATTCCATTTCAGCAAGAAAAAAACCCCAACCTCTAAGTTCAACTGCTATTTGCTCAAGAGCCAAAACACTGTGAATTGTGCCCACTATGTTTTAGCCTTGCTCTGCTGGCTTTGATATTTCAAATAAATACTACGAAGTTAAAGCCTCCAGCTGCAGACCAACCCATCTGTAGATGTTTGTTATATTTGGCAGTATTCAAAGATGATTTGCCTTCCTGCTGAAAAATAAAATAAAAAAAAGAGGTTCTCTCAGCAAAAAACCAAAATTGAAATACTTATCAGCCAAAAACTAAAGTTTAAAAATATTCTGTGTGGGTCAAGTGACAGAACTTTTGGAACAGCAGGCATGCATGTATACTGTGCCTATAGTTTGAACTCCGTACCTTGCTCTATGTGTATGCATAAGTCTATCTGTAGTAACTTCTTTCTGAGCTGCAGAACGTATCCATGGCTAACAAGGAGTGCCACTAAAGGATGCAGGTAACTGATCTTAAACATCATGACATGATCTTAAACGTCATGAGCTCCCTTAGAAACTGTTCATCTGCCCTTCAGAAATAGCATCAAGATCTATTCCACCACCTTTGTTTCTTCAGAGATGCTTGCTGAGGTTTAGGCAGGAGGGCTCTGGAGTTGGTCTTCCAAGAAAGAACTGGGTTCATGAGCTTTTTGTGTGAGCATTAGAAATCTCACTCAAGAGCTTGAAGTTTGTCAGGATGGAGTTTCAAGATGAGAATATTTTTGCTGGGTCTTGGCTTTATGTGTGGCCTTTATATGTAAGTATAACTCAAGGTGGATCTCGCAGGTACCAAGCCTTCAGTAAACTCCTGTATGGGCTTTTTATGGAAGCCTTAGATACATGGTTTTCCTTCCCAAATAGAGCAAGGATGACTTTTACAAGACCACAATGGTTCTGAAAGGCATTAGCCCTTAATGGGCTAATAAGGAGGATAGGGGAACATCAGAGCAGGAGTCAGCAACACTCAAAACAACAACCCTGCCTGTTTTCCAACCCTGGCCTACCAAAAAAAATATCTTCTCACAAGCTCAGGTCACTCAGAATGAGTGAGTGACCCAAATCAGAAGCTACAGTGTGTGATATTGGAGAGGTATTACATACCAGCACGTTGATACCTATAGACACTACAGACACATACTTGAAAAAGATTATTTATTATTATTTTTTTGTGTTGGTTTTTACTCCAAATATGGCACTCATATTTAGGCTTAGACTCTTTCCCCTTTGTTATCATTATCTGAAACATTTCATATCTGTACTTTTTTTTTTTTTTTAAGTATCATTTTATTTTTACTTCCATGAAGTTTGGCTGTGCCTTTTTTCTAAGAAATCAGAATGGATTCATGAAAGAGGTGACAGAGCAATTCAGAGAGCTGTCTCTTACTTCAGGCCCTGTCAGAAACTTCCTATGGGTGATTAAGTCAGGCAACAAATTTAACCTTCTACGCTTAATTCTGAACAGGAAAAATGATAGCACCAGTTATGTCATTGAGGCATTCATGATGAATGACTGTGTTAAAAGATGCTGAGTCATTCAGATATCATCTGATGCTCCTACATAAAAATCTTAATGTGATCGAGATTCTTGCATTAAAATGGATAGCTTCACAAGTTAATAGATTAATCTAGTGAAAACCTCCAGAAGATTGCTATCCATAAATTTGTTAAAAGGAGATTGTAAGATACATCCTGGCCAGCAGGCTTCAGGTTCCCTTGGGCCAGCAAGAACACGTGCTCAGTGCCTGAGGCCCCCAGCCATTTAAATGTCAGATGACCCCATGGCAGTGGCAGCTCCTGTGCCAGCCCATGGAGCCCCAACCAGTGCTCCCAGACTGCTGCCATGGGTGTTCCTGCTCCAGCTTTGGCAGCCTGAGGGAGCACCAGGAGAGGAACAGGAGAGGAGCACAGCAGACCTGCATGTGGTGGGACTACAGGGAGACACCTAGCAGGCAGTGAGGCACCAACAGCATGGCGGCTTGGCTGGATTCTCCATAAAGTTACGCACCATTTCTTAAAGGAAACTCCTGTCTGAGCTCTGGACAAAGAACTCAGAGAGAAGATCTCCTTGTGTATGTTTTTCAGTTTGAACCAACAAACAACCATTTAAACCATTCTTTTCATCTCCCCCTCTTTTTCCCTACTCTCTAGTAGAACTCAACATTTCTATGACCAAAATTTCCCTTTCTATCAAGAGGTTACTAGGGAGGTTTATCAAAATTACAAGTTAGGTGGCACTGGTTTGTTTTGGGCTTCTTTTTAACACGATGTTCACAAACATGGGGATTCACAGTCCCTTAGGGGACTGAGGGAAGGAGAAAGACTGGTAGACAGTAGAATTGATTGATGGCAGAAGTGGAGATGAGGATGTTGAACAGAAGGAGGTGAGAGGGAGGTGTGGAGGACAGAGAGAAGTAGGTGTCATTAAAAGGAAACGAGAAGACAAAGAACAGACTAGACACGTGTGAACTGCACAGTAAGCTTCCTTTCCAAAAGCTCAAATCTCAGCAGTTATTTTAGTTTTCTGTTTTGTGAGGAAAACTGACACTACACAAAGATGAGGGGACAGAAATTCGTGGAATGCAACTGCTTTGTACCCAGTTATGGTAGCACTGAGTTTGGATCATTAGGAAACAGTTTCTATTCAGAAAGTGGAAAGATAAATTTTGTGGACACCCAATATAAACTTTCCCTCATGGCTGATAAAATTAATATCTTCTGGGTTTTTTAATAGATCTTCAAGTAATTCACAGTTTTCAGCATGCAAAGCCTTTTTTTATATGCCGAGAAATGAGAAGGCACATTACTAGCTAGAGTAAATGAGAGTGAGCAATGAAACCAGTTCCGCTTCTGACATGTTTTCCCATCACTGGTCTGACCCTTGGACATGCCACCAGAAAGAGATTTACTCACATAAGTGCAATTAATGCTTCTATCTTTTGTTTGTTTGTTGGTTGGTTTGTTTTTGGTTTTGGGGGAGGTTTGTTTGATTTTTGTTTGTTTGTTTGGGATTTTGTTTTGTTTTGTTTTGTTTCTTCTTTTTTCTTTTTTTTTTGTTTGTTTTTTGCTTTGGATTTTTTTTTTTTGTTATTGTTTATGTTTCAGGCATTTCTCTATGATCTTAATCTGTTGCTGGAGATGATCATGTGTATCTGCCTTTTTTGACAACTAGTTCTCCAAGCAGTTGCTCGTGGAACTTGAGCAGCCATGGGAATTGCAGCTTGCTGCTGGTTTGAACCTCGGACAAGCCAAAATGGGAATCCTGAGTAATCCCAGGAGAGGGAAAGTGTCTCCTCCATCAGCACATCGGCTGAAACCTGGCATATGGGCAGGACAAGCAGACGTTTTCTTCCTTGCTCTGCGAGCCCTTTTCATGTAAACTGTGCAGAAAAGAAAATTCAGCCGTTCCCTTTTCCCACAGGTTAGCATGGATAATAAAGACACTTCACTCTTTGCTTTCAGTTATTTTTCTAAACTATTTTGATCCTTGAAACATTTATACTAACAAAGAAATTCCACTGCCTCCTTGTCTCCCTTCCTCCCACCCCCACCCCAATAACTTGCTCTGTCTTGAAACTCTGACTTGATTTTTGGCATATATTTGCATACATTAGAAACGGAGAGAGGATTAAAGTTTAAGAGGAAATTGTGGCTAGTGTGAAAGGGGAACAAAAGGACATCTGTGAAGTAGCCCACAACTGGCAAGGAAAGCTATTCCACCTCCAGCACCAGCTGCAGGGGAAGTGGTGCCCACTGCCCCAACAAGACTTTCTTTGTTTTGCTGCAAAAACTGGGAGTGGTGGCTTTTAAAGTGACACAATTTGAGGTGAGGAGCTTCCCTTTTCCCTGCTCTATTCTGATATCATATGGCAACAGATGTTTTCTAAACAAATAATTTCTCCCAAGATTACCCCAACAAAATCTTCCAGATCCAGAGGGAGAACAGATTTATGGTGCTGGGTCTCTCTGGACCCACAGGCAGGCACGCAGGAGTTGCTGCTGTAAATTTCTCCAGGGCTCACTGGCCCTCCTAAACCTGCCACTTCCTCTCAAGGCAGGGGAGGACATTTTCCAGCACTGCTTGGTCCCGCAGCAGCAGAAGGAGCTGGGAACTGTGTGGAGGATGTGGCAGATGGGGGAAAGTGATGTGGGACAGGAAGCAAGCTGGAGCTGAAGGGAAAGCTTGAGAGTAAAAGAAGAGGAGGAAAAAAAGATGCAAACAGGAAGAAAAAAATATGTGCAAAGCTGACTTTCAGTAAGGTAAGAGGGAACTGAACTTCTGAGGAGGAGGAAAGTCAGAGAGGAAAGAGATGGGGAAACACAGGAATGTGGACATTATCCCACCCAGCTGGGGGAGACACTTTTCAATTCTGAAATGGTGGAAGGACTCTGGATGCATTAGAAGTATGCTTTTAATGCTCAGTGAAAACAACACTCCAAAACCTTGCTTCTGCTCGCAGATCCCCTGGAAGATGTAATGAGTTCATCCTCTTGCTGGGCACACTAGAGAGGTGTCTAGAATCAGAATGGTCAAATCTCTTTCCTAACATTTAGTTTTCTCAAGGGTTAGAGTGCTGCAGCCAGTCCTCCATTAATATTCCCTGATAATATGGGGGTTTTGCCATGTATCTGCAAGGTATTGAGATCTGAAGCTTATGTGTTTCCTTCCTGGGTGTACAAACCTGGATTGCTTGGCTCCATTTCCCCCTCTGCCTCAGCCACTTTGCTGTTCTCTTCTCCTCTGGCTTCATTCCTGCTTGGGGCCACTGAAGGCTGCAAGGTCAAAAGGGGTCCTGGGGTTTTTCCCCATGTGAGATTAATGTTCACATAGTGGTGACAACCTCCCTGTGAGTGCCCAGCCCACACAGTTTGTATGCTGTGGTGACTGTGTCCCAGACAGACTCATCCACACCACTTTTGTCAGGCTGGCAGAGTCCTCCCTGCCTACCACCATCATTAAGCTTTAATTAAAACATAAAAGTGGCTCAAACCACCAGCTTTAAAAGACTTTAATGAAAAAAACAATATCAGCCAAACACCAAAATATCCTGCATGGGCTTTCTTTTGAACATGTGAAACTAAAAACCTCTGGAAATTATTGTGTGCGATTCGATTTTCTGTAAATCATTTGGTTACTGCCAGGTTCCTTCTTTCCTTGTGTGCACTTGGATGATGAGAAGAGGAGGAGATCTAAGTTTACAGTACGCCCAGGAGTGGCAGAGCTCAGCTTTTTCAAAGGTTTGGGTTTTTTTTGTTACTTAGTTTTTCAATTTGTTCCATTTAAAGAGGGTGGGATTTCTTCATAGAAATAAGAATTATGGCTGGAAGTACTGACTAATATGAGTACTAACTGCTCAGCTCAAGGTCAGGTAGTTTTTAGGTGACATGTAATAAGGAGACATGGGGAAGGTTTAGAAAAAACCACTACTTTTCCACATGATTTTGAAGGGAAATTATTTTAATTCTTTAAATTGTAAGCTAATTTTTGCAGCTGTTGGCAACCCATCTTTAGATGGATACATTTCTAGTTGGGAAAGTCCTGATTCCTAATCTGTGAGGGGAACATTAAAGTGCTGAGTGCCACTGAGAGGTTTACATGTCTCCCTGCCATTGTCCTCATAAGCTGCTACACGGAATCTTCTGATGAAACCTGACTAATAACATGGATATCAAAAACTCTTGTAGTCATCCCTACTGGTAAAGCATACCTGACAACATTAAAGAAAGATGATCTTATTCTTAGCAGTCTGAAAAATAACCTAGAATATGAAAGATGAGATCACATTTTTCCCTGCCTCTCAGTAGATGAAGTAAGCTGACTTTCTATTTTGGCGTCTTCTGGCTCCCATGTCTTTGTGGACACCACCAGTCAGGCAGACCAAATCTCCTTGGTTCTCCCTGTGTTGGCTTCCAGTCACTGTGTGTTGGCTGCGTGTATTTCACAGTCAGAACTGGGCATCACATGTAGAGTCTGAGGGTTAGTGGTGGTATGGCTGCTGCACAAAAGGGAAAACCACCTGGGTTCATGAAAGCTGTCACTCTTCAGAACTTGATCCTAAAAAAAACCAGGAAAAAATATGTTCATTGCTAAAATGGTGGCACAGCTATATCAGCAAAAGAAACAGAACTCAAGTACAAGAGGGTGCCATTTTTTCCTAGCAGTTTCAAGGCAGAGCTGTCCTAAAAGATGGTATGGAGAGCAGCCAAGTAGTGCTGAACTGAGGGACTCATTCTGAACTTCAGAGGAGACAGTCTGAGAGGAGGTTCATCTCAGATTGACTGGACCTGAGTCACAGAAGAACAAAGTGACTTGTAACAGCATAGCATAGCATAGCATAGCATAGCATGGCATAGCATAGCATAGCATAGCATAGCATAGCATAACACAGAATATTTGAGTCACAAAGGATCTACAACAATCATCCAGTCCAACTCCCCGGTCAATTCAGGGCAAGAGAATGAATTGTTAAGGTATTTTTAATATTTTTTTTTGCCACACACTTATATAGCTGTTAGATTTTAGCACATTTTCTTCATCATGACACAAAGATTCTGCCTTTATGCTTACTGTCTGATTGAAAAAGGAGATAATAATAAAAATGAAAGTATACATTTCAAATAATTGAAAATACTGTAACTTTTTCTCTATTTTCACAAGAATGAGCTCTACAGTAAGCACATTTCCATGTGGCTGTTCACTGTTCCAGCATTATTCTGTGACCTTTTTTGAAAGTACACAATCTAGTGCTGATTCAGGACAACATTTCGTGCCATGTCAGCCCATCATTGGCAGGAGAAAGAAAAGAAAGGATCCAACCCAGATGTTTCTCAGAATGTTCTGATAAACTCAAGATTTTAATGGCATTTGCTACAATAGAAAAATAATTAAAAGAGGGGGAGAAAAAGGCGAGTGGGAATGCTGGGCAGTCATGCAGAGGTGATCACTAAATGTCCTTTATGTACCCAATTTGTTCTTGATACTTAAGGACACTGTGGTGCTTGTACATGAACTGGAGCCACTTGTCACTAGAAAGGCTGCCAGGATTAAATCAGTAAGAAATTGTTTATTCAGCCTGTTCAAACAAAAAATGAATTGTTTTGATGAATGAGATTTTTTTTAATGAATTAGCACATGTCATGCCAGTAGTTTTTAAATGTAAAGCACTGAGGCGGGTTTTTTACTTTCATTCTGACATAACTGCCCTAAAATAACTGAAGCACCAGGGCTCCAACAGTGGCACATTACATTATGTATTGCAAAGGACATAGTTGCCACTGTAGGTAGACAAACACTACTTGAAAAATCCCAGCCAACCAACCAACCAACCAACCAACAAAAAAAAAGCAGAGGAAAAAACCCCACCCCTTCATGCATTGCATGTATTCTGTAGTAGCTTTCATAAAATTGTCTTCATTTTCCACAGCAAAAAACATTCAGAGTTTCAGTTAAATGTGCAGTCAGTGATGATGAATATTTCTAAGTCCCTCTAGAAGGATTATTACCTTTGGGCAAAACTCTTCAGCCTATTTTGAGAGAGGTCTTAATAATGGTGATAATTTGCATGTATTGAATAAGCGCTAACCTTCCCTACAGTTTTCAGAAGGGAAGTAACCTTCCCTTTGTGAAAAGCTGTGTGCCTCATCTGGAGCTGAGCTTACCAAAGTGGGGCTATGACAGCCACACATCCACCTTGCCAAGGGTCAGAGGTATCCCCAGTCCTTGCTGGTTGTTTCCATCATCTGTGAGGGGTAAGTTAAACTACACTTCTTGAGTAACAAAACTCAAAATCATACGTAGGTTCACCTTGTATGTGTGAGTACAATATTTCAGCTTCATTTATTATTTTTATGACTCATAATTATTACATTGATACATTTCCCCTGTTAGAACTTCCATGTCATTGGCATAAACTAGTTTATGCACTACTCATAATCAGGAATGTAAAGGTTCACCTTGGAAGAAATGTGCGGCATCAGCCAAGATGAGGTCATGCCCATTGAAACTGTGATTTTGTACCCATTCTGGCTGGAAGGGGCATGGTGTCTAGGTAATCCCTTGGTTATAATTAGCAAATTAAACTTGCTCCGTGCTCAGGGCAGAGAATCTGGCATGGAAAAGCTCCAAAAAGCTTTTTCAACCCATTCCAAATTGGCCACTGTGGTAACATAATTAAGACAATAGGGGTGTTATATTTGGAAATGTTGCTAAAAATAGGTTACCTTATTTAAGGAGCACCTCCTCCTCTGATAACTTTTGGAGATACTTCTGGCTGAAAGAAGGGAGAATTCACTGATACACTTGGAAAACAAGTAGCCAAAATCTAAATTATGCTTCAGAAACAATACCACTAAGTCCATTTTATTTTAAGGTCTTTCTCGACCCCTTGGTCTTAAGAATAAACATGAAAGAAATAATATATATATATATATATATATATATATATATATATATATATATATATAAAAGAAATAACAAGCAGAGAAATATGTACTGGTTATCTCTCCTGCTGTGTTGATTCATTTCTGTTGAAGTTATCATTTGATGAAGCAGAACATTTCCAACCTGCTTTGATCAAATGCCATGACAAGCAGGAGTGCTTCCAGAGTACCCAGCTTCCTCATCTGGTTCCCTGAAGTAACATGCCATTCCAAAACTGGTGGTTGTTCCTGGCAAGGCCTTCCTGCATATTACTGCTCAATAGTCTTGGTAATTAAGACAGCAAAGTGAAGCTCCACATTTTAGCCATATTCAGAAAATCTCAGGAAACTTTGCATAATCTCCACACCTTAACAGATTTGTCCCTGTTAGCATTTGGATTACATTTCTTTGGTTAATCTTTTAAGACAGTAATAATTAATATTTACACAGCTTCCAAATGAGGACTTGGGTTTACCTTACAGCCTTCATGTGTTTACTGCGTCTTGTGCCTATGGATAGAGCAGATGGCCCAGTATTGGTGATTTGACTTTACTGGTGGTAGAATGGGTATGGAAAAGGTTTAGGAAATGTAACCAAATTTGGGATGCAAATCAGTTACAACACTGGTACAGGAGCAATTCTTCAAACAGCAGCCCCAAAAGATGAACAGTACTCTTGTAAGGCTGCCCTCATGCCTTCTTAAAATGTTAAGGGCAAGAAAGTATTCTGACATAGGAATGAATAAATGGTAATGCTGACCCCCTGGTGTGTTGTTTTTTGGTACCCTGAATCACTCAGAATAAGAGTGTGGTTGCTGAATTGGTCTCAGTGGAGTTGTTCACAGAGAGGATACTAACGGGAAGGAGGGAGGGGATCTGAAGGTTGCTGTGTAAGCAATGTGGTTTTTCCACCTAGATTTTTCAGGTTTAGCAGTTATCTGTCCCCACTGTGTCCCCATCCCCGTCTCTCTGAGTTTCTAACTGCTTGAAATTGAAGCTCATGGAACTAGCAAGGCTGCTCATGGGCTGCTCCCTAGCATCTTGGTGACAACCATTTTCCTCCCTTGCCTGCAGCTGATGCTGCTTTTTATTTATGCCAAATTCATGCTCCTTATCCCACTGTTTAAACAGAGAACTTAGAGCACAGTTGGCCCATCCCTACCAGAACTTCACAGCCCTTAGTGAAACCTTTCCAAGCCTTATTTCCCTTGTGCACAATACCATGTGTGATGTTGGCCCTACTGAAGTCAAAGCCAGCATGGTGACACGCCAGGAAAGGCCATACACTGTGGCAGAGGAGACACAGGGTACCTATGGAGTGGCCCTCGGTGAAGGAGGGTTTCCTGGCTATCCTTGAGCTCACAGTGATGGGGCAAGCCTGAAAAGCAGCAGTCAGGGGAAAGTTACAAGACCCTGTACAAAATACTGTCCAGTTGTTCTATTTTCCATCATGCAACAATCAACATTCTCACCTTGATAGTGTTACACTGATAATGAACATTTGATGTCATTCTTGTTTTTAATGACACTGCTCCCTTAAAGCTTTGGTAATGTGCATACACACACACATATCTATCTCTTGTAAGAGTTTCTGCTAAGAATTCCTATCAGCTAAAAATGTACCACCACCAACTGTACCAATGAATCAAAATGTACAATGGGGTTTCTACAGAGTTTGGAGCACTCCTTCATAAGTGATATGAAGAAGTAGCTGACAGCATTAGGGGCAGGGTAGGTGTAATTAATAAAAGATCTTTTTGAGTGTCAAGGGAAGGTTGAAGAAACATATAAGTCTAGAGAAAGATGAGTAACTATGGGAAATTTTGAGGACAAAAGGAAAAAATGAAATAATCAAGCAAAGCTGAGGAGCCCATGGAATGGGGGAAAGAAGAAGAAGAGAGTTAAAATCCTGCACTGTAATTTAATTTTTCTTCCCAAGCAGAACACATTTTGTATTCTCTGTGAGCTGAACTTCTTGAGTGTCGCCTTAAAATGTAACCCCTTCTCCCACCCCTTCCTTGTGTCAGAGAATCTGCCATTTAAACAGCCAAACTAAAATCTTTCTCCAAACAGTTCTGCTTCTGTTTGACCTAAAATGTCTACATTATTCTAAGGGTAATCCCTGGAGGAGTATTTAAAACAGCAGCAGCCTGGGGCAGTGTCCGAGGAAGATAGAAGGAACCTTAGCATTCCCAATAAGCAGATTCCTTGCCTCTTCACTGTTTTCCATTGTGGCCTCTTCTGGATTTCATGCTGTGAATAAGGGCTTTCATAAAACTTCCTTACCTGTGTAACAAATACCAGTTTACCTTTGCATAAACCAATCTCATACAGACTGACTTATCTTCCACTTAGTTTTGTTTTACTTTGTTTGACCCTTGGATTTCAGATCTTCCTACTCACCTTGGCTAGGATGTTTTAATCATGGCTGGTAGCATGATGGCAGGGCTGACAAGGTATTGAGCAACAGCTCTGCTTTCACAGCTTTGTCAAAGTGGAGTGAACAAGTAAAGTGAATCACCTTTTACCAGGGATGAGCCCCAGTTCAAAGTGACAGGGTTCAGCTCCTGTGAGCATTACCTCATTTCTTCCCATCTGTCCAACCACAGACAGAATGCCTAATATTACCTAAAATAAATACTTCCTGAGTAGCAAAACTCCATGTAGACAGAGGCATCCTTACTAACAGAAAAGGTTGGGGTGGAGCAGAGAGGATGCCCACTTCTCTGCTGCTCTTCTTTTTCATCAGTGTGTGCTGAAGCCAGTGAGATTCCTCCAGCTTTGAACCAGTATATCTAAAAACCAAATCTGGTTCTGTACTTGGCAGAAGCACAGATACAGAAACATGATGCTCAGCCAGACCTGCAAATAAAGATCTGCTAGATTAAAGGGCAGATATACAGTAGATGTTTTGCTTTCCTGGTAGCCTGGAGAGAACCACCCAGACTTCTAACTTGTGTACGTATACTTTCAAAAGGGCAAAAATGTTGCTTTCATAAATTAATTTCACACACTTTGCAGAGATAAAAATAATCGCTGTGACATTTTGTTTGTCTTCCTTTTTTCCTGTATGCAAGCAGCCAACTCTCAATTACTTACAGCCCTAAATTCGTTCCGCTCAATTGTGAAAAGCCCCCGCAATATTCAACAGGAGGAGAAGAATTCTGATCTGTGGAAAGTCATCATGTTTGCAGAGAAAGCAAATTTCCTCCTCTCCTGATATGCTGTATATATCAGCCAAAACAAGACTCTTATACCCAGTGCCAACTGGTATGAATTCCAACCATTTTCTGTATTATATATTAATGTTATAAAAATATGCACCCCGATTTTTTATAACAAGAGAATTTGTTGTGGCAATATCTGACACCACTTCTGAACTGACGTAGATGTGACAGCCTAATAAAAACTTGCTTGCTAGCATGATAGCATTGGTTGAGGATACTGAATTGCCTTGACAATTCATGGGGTTCTGTACTGGCTTTTCTTCAGTAACAGCGATATCAGACTTGCTGAGCTTTTCTCTGGCTACTTACTACACTCTAAGCTCAACCATGTTGAAAAAAGATTAAAGTTTGATTATGTTTCTTCTTATATATTACATGTAACAGAAACTGTGCAGACACGAGTTTGTTAAATTTTTTTTTTCTGCTGATGCCTGGGGTGTGACTGCTCTGGATGCTTCATCTGGTTCAGAGAAGACCCTTTCTTTTCTCCATGAAATCTCATTGACATTTTCTCCACGAGGGCAGATGTCTCGCGGGAGACATCTTTTGTGGTTTCAGCATGTGATGAAGGAAAGCATTACATAAACTCAGTGAAGGCTCTGGAGATGCTGTGTGTGCATCTGTGGAATACATGCAGACTGCAATGAAAATCTGGGATCAGCACACAGGTTTTTGTCAGGTTTGCTGAGTAGAGAGCCAGGGGACAGCAGTGGATGTGATCACCTGCAGAATCTGGGAAGAAAGCTCCTGTTCTGTGAAAGCAGGCAGGGACAACAGGAGAGCACAAGTGTTATCTAACACCAAGTGCCTCTTTGGTGCCATCTTTGCCTCCTGGTGTCTAAGTATGTAAGAACGTAGCAGGAACTTTGGCTGATAAGATATCTGAAGATATAAAATCTCATGGTAATGTATTTTTGCATGCTAATTCAGTGGGTCCTGCCTTGTGGTGCTGGTGCTGCAAATCAAGAATGCTGCCTAGACAGTGGATGTTTTTGTCCTGCACAGCAAGCAACTGATGCGCCACAGGCATGACCAGAAGAATGAGACACTTGCATGATGAGCGCAGCCTTGTCCTTCCAGTCTCACAAATTGTATCTCCAAGACTGGCACACATAGTGGGTGGCTATGACAGATGTAAATTAGATGGTCTATTTACATAATTACCAAAAGGTATCACAAAGCCGAACCCTATTCTCTCTGCTCATAATGAAAGCTGGTAGAAATAGCTCAGCTGGACAGGGAAAGTTTGCAGGGTCTCAGACTGCCGGGGCAAATTTTTCCTTGGGTCCACTGGAAGGGTCACAAATGCCTTTTAAATTTCCCGGTGAGCAGTAACAGGAAGCCCTGAGGGCAGCAAGGCATCCCCGGGGCCGGGCGATGCGGGCGGCCAGCTGCTGGCAGGGATTAGGAGGATCTGCCCCTGCCAGGTGCGGGTGTCGTGCTCCTTAACCAAACATTTTTATGTGCTGATCGCCTCCCACGTAGGAGACAGCTGTTCCTTCTCCTTCTTATCCAAATGCTTGCTTCCCTTTAACCTCTGGTTTCTTAAGCTGCCAGCTTCTGGGTCATGGTCCTGTGAAGTAGATAGCTGTCTCCTTGATCGGTCAATCTCATTGACTTCAAAGGGCAGCCCTGCAAAAACTGGTGTAAAATACATTTTTTGTTCGCAAGCTTCTTCTAGTTTTGCCCTTTCACTTTCCTCTTCCTTTCTGTTCCTTCTTCCTTTTACCCCCCTCTGTCCTCTTGTCTTCTGTCTCCCTCAAAACAGGGGTGATTTCCAGCTGTTTTCTCTGAAAGCAGAGAAGGCTTACCCCTAGACTCTGGTGTTAAATTTGAGATCACCTCAGTGCCTCCTTTTTTTTATCCTCTGCTCCTTTTTTTTAAACCTCTGTTTTCCAGAAAATCTACCATTTAATGCTGGTTGCAAAATCATCACATCCACAGGAAACGAGTGGTACCATTTTCCAATACTGACAGAGTGTGGAACTCATTTCCCCTTTAGCAACATTCTTTCAGTATGGCAGTTAGTATTGTTAATAGTAACTGTGAAACACACATTGCAGAAATATTTGACCCTGAATCAGGACCCCACTTTTAAGCTTGAATTGCTTAAAAGTGCATCAACACTTGAAAACAGAGTTAGAAGCAACTCTGCAGCAGGGTGTCTTCAAAAATGCTTCAAGGAGATGATTCTAATAATTTACAGATTGACTGAACAAGAGCTGCTTTTAAAGAAGCTTTGCAGATGAAACAACAAAGAATAGAGAAACCCACTGGAAGGCAATGAAGCCTGATGTGTAGTGCTTCAGCACTGAGGTTTTGTGGCTGAAGAGCTGAATCAAACATAATTCAGCGATACTAGTGCCAGAAATCTCAATAAATTGTGCTTCATCCAAAATCCTGGTGTGCTGGGTACCAGAAAGTGAAGAAAACAATATCCCAGTGAGACAAAACAAGCATCATCAGTTTTTATCATGGTCTACATTGCCATTTATAACAGCAAGAACATTTTCTCATTGGAGAAGGTTCTTCTTCAGGGGCTAGGGAAGAGAGGCTATGTAAAGCCTGCCCAGGCTCATCAACCGAGATGAAGTACAGAGCTATGCCTGGTATCTGAAAAGAGTGAGAGAGTGCTGTAGATGGCTTCACAAGTTTGTATTTTTTGGCTACAAAAGGACCACCTAGAATGAAAGTGGAGGCTGATCACATAGGCTTAAGATGACAAAGATGATCCATAGCTGAGACAAAAATTATTTTTCCCAAAGTGATTACAGCTACTGTAGAGACATAGTAAAACCTCTGAAGAGTCTGGACACGCAGTTCTTCTGGGTACATGGATAGATCCAATACTAAAATTTCATATTTGGCTGGGAATCCAGTCTGGTCTGGAGAAGATACTGTATGCTTCTTGAGTGTGCAAAGCCCAGTAAATCCCAAAGACAGAACCTGCAGAGACATTTGTCCTCTCTCAGCCACAAATGCATCAGAAAACCTGCAGTAGCCAAGAAAAAGCAGACAATGTAGTGAGATGACTCTCACCCAGCCCTATATATCATTGCTTGTTTTATCTTCCAAAGCAAATGTACAGGTATTGGGACCTAGTCCAGGAAAGCACTTAGGGCTGTATCTGATAGCATGCAGAAGAACAGTACTTTGCTCAGCAAACAGCACCAGTGAAGACTGAGGCAAATTATGGCATTAAATTTGCGCAGTGTGAAGGCACCAGCACTCACTCCAGTGCTGCAACTCCCTGCTGCAGGTCATTCACTTGGGCAGGTGCTCTGCTAATAGACCTGACCAGGGCAAGGAAAGAGGAGGCAGGCTGCCTCTGATTCTCCTTGAAGAAAACAGTCTGCAAGGGACCTTCAGAATTTGGGAATTTTCTGCAAGAGCATGTTTGCCCTGTGGGTCAAGACTGAGCTTTGGGCCACAGGTTAATAATTTCCAACTATTTAATTCCATCAACTCTTCATAGAGGAATCCAGATGTACCTCTGGATGAAAGTTCAAATAATTTGCATTAATTTTGGACCAAGGGAAGTCCTCTTTCCAGGCTCCCAAGAAGATCCCCAATATGCAGCTGAAACACCTAGATGAGTCCTCATTACTTGAGCAGCAGGTAATGTTGAAAATGTCCTGCTTTAGAACCCAAGGAGAGACTTCCATTGACCTGACTGAGGATCTTGGATCAGAGGCTGCAAGAGCATGGTCCATATTTGAATTTAAGATCTACATAAAATACTGCAGAAAAAACCCCAAACCTTGGACAATTTCATGGGAGGTAAATGAACTCAGTGCTCCGTTTTATTCTGGAAGTTGGGCTTGGTGTAGAAAAGGTCTGGAGAAGAGATAGAAGTAGTAAGATGACAACAAAGGCACAGGGCTATTTCAATGGTTTAATAAAAGCTTTGAATGTTTTATTTAATAAATTGGGAAGCCTGTCTCCCTGGCTGCTGAGGCAAGCAGGGTCAACCACTTGTCCAGGGCACACCATACCTCCTTGGGGCTGCTATGCCCAGATTTCTGCTTTGCAGTGGTGCAGCAAAGACAAGAGCATGAGTGGGTATTGGTGTCCTGTCCAAGTGAGTTGGGATACCCAGCCAGACCCAGAAATCTGGAAGTCTCCCCAGGTTGTCTCAACAGGGAGACAAAACTCTTGCTCCAGGTTACACAAGGGGTTTGTAGTAAAGCAGACTTCTTGACCCTAAACTGGTACCCAGACAATCAGCTTTACATGGTACTGGGAGAGCATGCCAGGCACAGAGGGCAGCATCTGGATTGGCTGAAGGAAGCAACCATCAAGAGTAATGCTGAGCAGACAAAGGGCCATTTAGTAACTCAATTTCCAACCTGTAAATGCTGTCGCAACAGCATGTGCTTTAATCATATTAGAAAAATTGCACTTCTGCTTCCAAAATCAATTTCATGGAGATGTTGCCTCCATAATATACAGGGCTAGATCCTCAATAAGGTAATCAGCAGAGTTGTGTTGACTTTGGAGAAGATGTAATGATTCATATTTGCTGGGGAGCTGATCCTCAATCACAGAATGTTGAGACAGAAAACATTGAGCTGTGATGACTGAGCAGCATCTTGACCATGATTAACAGGCTTATTTTCTGGTGAGTTGGGTGAAATATGGTCTTTCTGCAGAGAGGTGGCATCTGTCATAGACAGTAATTAAATCCCATGTGACCTTTATTTTGAAGGTTTAAATGGAATAAAAATGGTGCATAGAAGTTAATTTTATGAGTAAGATTTGGTATCTTTAGAACACGATGGGCTCAAACCATAAATGTGTAAAGACTAAATAAAAATGAAACACCTATTGCAAGAGTAAAAGGTCTGGTCTTTCCGTATCATAAAGAGACACCTACTGCACATACAGAGCAGAGGGAAAAAAAGACAGCCATCATTATCTTTTTTCCCTTAACAAATGGCTGCATTTTACTGTAGGTCTCACTTGGAGCTGGAACCTCATCTCAAGGTGGTTAGAAATTTTCTTCAGGGTGCATCTGCTGGTGTAGAGAGGGGGGAATAGCTGCTGCCCCCCTCCCAGTTGCCACCCCAGCTGGGATATCACAGCCTGGCTGCAGTTCTCCAGGGACAGCAGTGAGCCAGCATGTACAGCAACTGTTTGAAGAGGGGATTAAAGCACATCGTAAAAGTTTGCAGCCAGAAGCCAGAGAGGAATGTTTTCGGGAGACATCCATAGGTTATGAAGCACTGGGTGTGCAGACAGCTATTAAATAAAAGGCAGAGAGCAAAGCACTCACAAAACACAGGAAACCAAGTTTATTTCTTCTTTATAAGCCCAGCAAGCAGTGAGGCAGCAGCCAAGATGAAATCCTCATCTCCCTTCCCTCAAACATCCAGGTTGGTTCCTGCTGTAGGTCCACCATTCCTGGGTGACAGATAATGACAAAGCAGTGGTGGCTGACAGCTTTGAAGGGATGGCTGTGTGACCAGCTGTGGGGGTTGCTTCTGGTCCCCATTGGGAGCTGGTGGTAGTGCTAGTTGCATGGCCATATCTAGGAAACCAGGGGAGCTATGGCTATTACTTGAACTTGGCTTGAAGGAAACAGGCTGGTTTAAACTGCTAGGGTCAGCTCATCAGCTTGGCATCTTAGAAAATTTACTGCAGCTGTGCAATATATTTATATAATATAAAGGACCTACTCCTGATTTTATGAACATTTATAGGCTGGGTTTTGTAGCAGTCTGTAGATTAGACCAATAGCTGCCTGTGCTTGAAATAAGGAGACAGGAAATTTGGGTCTTGATTTCAATATCACTGTTCCTTGTGGAATAGCTGGGAGTACAGCTGAGCAACACAGCTTTAACTTCCTCTGCTCCAAACTATTCCTTCTTTGTTTCATGAGGGTTTAGGTTGTAGTCATCACTTGATATAAAGTGTGTCTGACTAACTAGTGGTTTTTTACTGTACAGCACAAGGTAGGGGAGCACATGACTAAACAGAGGACAAAGAATTGCTCAAAATGGCTGAGTACTAAAAACCTCTCCAGCCGTGACAGTACGTACTCATTTGTGGTTTTTCAAGCTGTTAAATATTTTTCAATTCAGTATTTTTATTGGTTTGTCCTGGGTCTTGTCCTTTTTTTTAAAAAATCCTCTTTCCTGTAAATTCTCTTTACTAAAAATACCAACCAACAGTCTCTTTGTGCAGTGAAATCAGGTTGGTGAAAACTGGTTTTGTGCAAGCAGCATGATAAAAGGTGCATTCAGAAATATATCCAACAAGTAAGCTCTGCAGGGTGTAAGTCTTCTGAAAAGGGAAGCTGAATCCTCCAAACCCCTCCACTGCAGCTTGTGCTGCTATTGAAGACAGACATGAATAAGGTTTTGCAGGATCGGGCCCCAGAGTTCAGCAAAATTTACTTCCTGCCTGCTCTCCATAGCATTTAACAGCTGAAATAAAAGAAGGAATTAATTTCTGTTTTAAATTCTTGGCAAGCAACTTCATCTTGTTGCTTATCTTTTCACGGGAATCAAAGGATACTGCCTTGTTACAGCTACTAGCAGAGCAGAGGCTCGAGGGAGAGCAAGGTATTTGCTTTCTCAGATGAAAATCAGACTCTAACTGGTGGTATTTCAATAATGTTTAACAAAGCTGCATTGCTAAAGAATAGGCAATATTGTGGCTTCTCCATTTTTTAAATTCTTGCCCTAAGTATGGTTCATTTTTCAGCCAAAGAATTAACTATTTCCATGGTGCTCACCCAGTGCCCTGCTCTTCCCAGTGGCTTCTGTCAAACTCATTGTGAAGCATTGCACTTTTGGAAAATATAGCCCACCAATTTTGTGGTAAACAAGCCTTGGCTTTAAGACAAAGCTTGTTTTAATCTCCATGATCAGGCTACAGATCTGACCATGTTTTTTAACAAACCTCTTATGAAGAAATCCTATTCATGATTATTATCTATATGAGAATAAAAATGTCTAATTACCTTATATTAAATCTGTATTTATCAATTGTGGTTTTCTCTGGGAAATTATAATTTGCAGAAATGCTTCACATTCCAGGCTGTAACAGTTGGAGGTGGATGTCCTTAAGGATGGAAAAAAAGTTCTTTTTTAAATGGCACATTTACTAATTATAAAATGCTCTTATCTCTCTGCAGCCAAAGCCAAAATGAACATGTGCCTTGCACTAAGAAATCCCAGGATTGTCACAACTTGTGCCAGCTGTTGAGGTTATGACACCTGTGCCAGCATCGCCAGCTCTGCCCACTGTCATCTGTTCCAACTGTTCCATCTGCACTGTTTGTACCAATTCTCCCATTTCTGCATCTGTACCTTCTGCAGAAACGAGTCCAACAATGCCAGCTGTGTCATTGGTGCCAAATATGCCAGATGTTCTATTTGTCCACCCTGGGCCAAATCAATGTAGTTTTGTGCTCATTAGTTTTAGCTGGTAGAATCTATTTCACAATTTTTTGAGATGCACTTAGATCGAATCAATTCTAAATCACCACTACAACTGCTTTACATCTATCTTGCCATAAACAGAACTTTGTTTGTCATCCAGGGTTTGGTCAAAATTATTTTAACCTTATTAAGTTGCATGTGATGATTTAAATTCTGTCTTAATGGCGAGATTATTTTTTTCTTGTATAGCTGGGGATGTAGCTGCAGAGAGATGAATAGAAAAAGATAAGGGTCGTGGTGTCCCGGCTGCAAATAATTCCCATGGTTACAGTAAAAATTGTCCACACATTGATGCACTGACTGAGAAATCCCTGGTCCTGATGCCTTATTCCACCACTGCAGATGAGGAGAAGACTGTCCAATGCCAGTTTACTTGCACTGAGTACCTTAAGCTGTGAGAGATGGAGGAAAATGAAGCCCTGGGTTTGTACTGACCATGGGCAGGTCTAACAAGGGCTGTGCTAGAGGTCTGTTCTCTTCATGACTGTCCTTCCAAGGAGAAGGGGAGCCACTGTGCTGCCAGTGCCCCCCCATAACTACCCTGTGCCTGCACCCACTCTCAATAGCTTTCTACTGGAAGTTGTAACCTGTATTGGTTTGGGTGACAAGTGTTCTGCCTTGTCTGTGCTTCACTAATGACATAATATTGGAAAGTCATATTAGTGAGTCACTACGTTTTCTGATTCATCATTTACTCACAGGACCATCCCAGCTTGCGTCCTTGGCCACATCCAGAAAGATCACACTGTATCAATTGAAGGGGATGGGGCTTTAGGGTGTGTCATATCCTCTGGAATTTACTTCTCTGGGGCATTAAAGAAAGTAAAAATTTGCTGCTGTCAGGTACCTCAGAACAGAGTTAATTCCTGCATAAGAGAAGAAGCCCAGGTTTTGCATCCCCGTCTAACCACCCAAAATAGCTTTCCCAATAAAAGGTATGTAGGACATAGCTGCTGCGCTGTCCTGGCCCAGGCTCTGCAGCTGCCTGGGCGCTTCCTCAGCACGAGTGACAATCCCAGGCTCGATCCCTGCGGGTTTCACCTCTGACCCCGTGGCTCCAGCAGGAGCTCTTGGCACCCTGGTCCAGCCTGCCAGTAGCTGCTGAGGAGGAACCAGGCGCTGTCATCACCTCCAGCCCCGTGTGGGTGCGAGCTGCTCGACAGCTTGGGAGCCATACGCGGCATCCCAGCGTCCCGGCCCCGCCGTGCTGGAGGTGTCGCCTGTGGTCCCCTCCGTGTCCCCCC
Source organism: Calcarius lapponicus (assembly GCA_039654755.1). Lineage (NCBI taxonomy): Eukaryota > Metazoa > Chordata > Aves > Passeriformes > Fringillidae > Calcarius > Calcarius lapponicus. The sequence goes on along the minus strand of CM077465.1, from coordinate 84,622,768 downwards.
GTGCCTGCCGTGGCAGAATTGCTCATCCCCGCCGCAGACAGCAGCGCGGCACCGGAGAGACGCGGCTCTGCCGTGCGGGGAGCCAGAAAGCGGGTTTGCATCAACTCAGTCTGCCACTCCGGGGTACTGAGATGCGCGGAGCTGACAGCTCCTCGTCAAAGGAAGGTACAGATTAAAAAATAGCAGTGAGTTAATTTAGGAAAAGGGACTGAGAAAGAGGGGAAAGAGGCATTTAACGGAGAGGAAGGCCGTAGGTGCAGAAGGGGGTTGAAGTCCGGCAGTGCCATGGGGATGCTCGTGATGGGGACCTCTCCCTCTGGTAGGGGGAACCCGTGAGGGAGAGGATTCCAGTAAGGCTGCAGACCACTTTGATCCTGTCCTGCAGCTGTCACAACATATTTAAACTTAAAAAATCCTTGACCTTGAGGACTTTGCTGTATGCAAAGGTTTCAAAGTGCAGTCCCATTTGATATGTTTGTCCCTTTCTCCCACAGGATTGAGAAATAGGGAGAAAACTGAGAAAGAAAAAAAAGAAAGAAAGTGTCTGGCTTGTGTAACTGAATTGGCAGTCAATGAGAGGGACAGATTTCTAATTAAGAAATAGCTCCTGTAGTGTCTCAGGCAAAACTCTGGCTGAAATCTGTGATTCATTACTCTAAAAATTCCTTGGATTTCCAAATTGTGCAGCTGGAGGACACCCCGTGCCCCAGCCTGCGAGCTCTGCCACTGTGGTCAGCAGCCACCTGCCAGGCATTGTCTGTACTCATATGGCGAATGCCTTAAGTTGGGAACTATTTATTTCTGTGGTGTTTGCAGCAGTCGGTCCCTGGTCTTCACTCTGCTGAAAACAGGGCTTGAGATGAATAACAAATGATCCTTTCCCTGCTCCATAGTCCCCTGCATGGGCCATCCCACCACTGCACTGCTGTGAAGCAATGGATGGGCCACAGCTCACCCCTCCCTCCTTAGCAGGGCTTATGGAAGGGTCCTTGGAAAGCATTTCTGAGGCTGCCTTCCTCCACAGCTGAGCTGAAAAAACTTTGTCCTGGGCATCAAAAGGAACTTTATTTCTCCAAGCCAGGTTGGCTAGAAAATTTGGAGCATTTTTTTGTCTCTTTCTGCTTCCTGCAACCATCCAGGAGATTTGCTAGTAGCCCAGGAGTTAGAGCAGCTCACCTCCTGCTGCAGTGGCCTGCTGATGGATTTTTGGTGGTTCCTGCAGGTCCTGGGTTTGTTACAGGGCAGTGGGCTGCATTTGGTGATCAGTGCTGTGGGGTGGCGGGAGCTGGGCAATCCCATACTGGTTCCTGTGGCTGCAACCAGCAGCACCATCCCACTGGCTGTCTCAGACACCTTCACTGGCTCCTGCGACCTGTGGGAGCAGGGAAGGGCAATAAAGAGGGCTTGTCAGCCCCCCATTGTTTCCAGAATCCTGGTGTGTCTTACAGATCCTTTCCTTATTTCACTGTAAAAAGAAGAAATTTTGGAGGCCAGGGAGATGGAGAACCAGTCTTTCCTTTAAGAGAAGGCATCGTGGCAGAGTCCTGGGGATATTCTCAGCCTTCAGTTTTGTCCTGAAGAGATTTTTAATTTTTTTTTTTTTTTTTTTTTGCTAAGTACCATTGCTTCCTCCCCTTTCAAGTTTTCTTGAATTACATGGATCTCCCCCTCCTTGTCCCAAAGAGCACAGCTGACCCTTTAATCACTGTTTGCCACCTAGCTAGCAAATGTAGGTCACTTTTATTTATATAAAATGAAATGAAATGAAATGAAATGAAATGAAATGAAATGAAATGAAATAAAATAAAATAAAATAAAATAAACAAAACTAAATAAAATAAAACTAAACTAAACTAAACTAAACAAAACAAAATAAAATAAAATAAAATAAAATAAAATAAAATAAAATAAAATAAAATAAAATAAAATAAAACCAGACTGGGAATACAGAGCAATTCTCAGTTTGGTCTGTATGCTGAAAACAGAAAAAAAAACATAGCTGAGAAGGCTGTGTGTTAAACCTGGCATTGGGGAGCACTAGCTAATTAGAAATACTACTTTGACCTTTGCCACCACTACAAATAACACAGACATCAATGTGCACATGTTCACGCACCCCCAGATGATGTTGTCCTTACTACCATGTTTGTAGCTAGGACAGGCCAGTTCCCATAAAACTCTTGAATTCATGGGGCATAAAGTACATTCAGGATATATATATTTTAATGGCATTTTATAAATTAAAAAAAAGGTGAAAAGTATGAAGAATTGAAAATATTTTATTTTCCATTCTTTCAAAAGAGGGACAGCTTGACTTGGAGGGTTTGCACACAGGGTGAAAGCAGTGTGTTCTATCTCACTTATCTTCTCTGGCTGGCCTGATCTTGGGACTGGCTAAAGTCAGAAACAGTTCTCATCCCACATCCACCCTTGGCAGCTCACCCTATGGAGAGAGATGCTCCATCAAGAGACTCTCCTACTCTGGCAACCCCTACAGGGAAAAAATTAACTTAGCAGAGCTCAACAGAGTAGTGGAAAATGAATTGTGTAGAAGAATTTTATAGGGCTCCTGTTCTTTCTCAGCCTTTTTGCACCTTTCTGGTTTCATCTGGGTGATGGCAACAAAGACAGAGACATCATCTTTAAAATCTTCCAGAAGAATTTCTAAAAAAAAAAATTAATTTCCACAGCAAACTCCGCATATGAACATCCCAAAGGGTGTGACTGAAAAGGATCCTTTTCTTGCAGCAGCAAACACCCAGGCATTCAAAAAGAATGAGCCCACTTCAGTATTTTTAGGTTTTATTGCGTTCATTTAGTGAATGTCATTACTTGCAGCTTATAAAATGACAGCAAGCTTGTGTGAGCTCTCCTGATACTTTTTTGCATTATCCTGGTGGGCAACAGAAATAGGCAGGGGAGAGAGGAGTGAAGCAGCTGAAGGGTGCCAAAACCCAGAGAATATCTAGGCAGCAAAAAATGTTGAGGTGGTACTGAAAAATTTGTGGCGTTGAGCAGTGGTATTGGACTGCCTGTAGAAACTTTTTTAAAAATATGAGAATAGCCCATTTGTTGGGTTTAAAAAAAATACCAAATTTCACACTGGGATGCTATGAAGGGTGGAAATTTTCTTGAAAAATTGTCATTTTATACAACTCTAATTAGCAAACTGTTCATATAAACCCGCAAGCTGTGCAGCAGATTTCACTTCCAACATCTCTACAGACAAGACAGAATTTCACCTACTTATTTACTGATCATGTCGCAGCATCCTTTTCCTTCTTGCTGATGACTGTTCAGTGGCTTATGTAAAATGTGCTGGTGATTTCACAGCATTTCCATTGGACGAGTGTCCACGTGCTGAAGCAAATCACCATCACTGGCACGCTCCTGTTGGCAGCCTCGTTAGGCAGGAACCAAGGAGCAAAAGATTGAATTATCTTTTCAACCCAAGACATGGTGCAACCAAAAGTAATTGAAAAATGTGGATGGGGCTGTTTGGGGTGTCACGAACTGCACTCTCCCTCCCGGTGTACCTTTCAGCAGCGTGAATATTTATGGCTATACTTTGTCTTGTTACAGACAAAATAAGAGAAGCCCAAGGGGATTCAGTCAATGCAAATAAAAGCAATGTTTGCAAGCATGAGTAAATCTCAGTCACAGTACTTGGCATTTTATGTCAAATACAGCTAAAGCGCAAAATTGCAAGAGATAGAAATGATTTCAGGACAGAACTGTTGTTGGGAGGTCACTGGAAAGAAGTGGAGCCTCAAGCAATGAGTCTTCCCTCTGTCAGGCCAAGGGTCAGGCAGGGTTGCTGTGTTTTGTATAGAGCCACTTGAGGATTCTTTATCTTTACTGAAACCCCTGTTTAATGAGGTGGTAAAATCACAAATACTGGTTGGATCTTTCGTTCCTCCTACAGCCAAGTTGTAGCTTCTGCTAGTTTCTTATACATTTCAAAATGCACCCTTTTACCTAAACATTTTTCACGCTGCTAAAAATCCTTCAAAATCACACTTGTTGTACACCATGGCAGAGGTCAACGAGGAAAAATAACACCTGATTAAAATCAAGTAAATTTATTTCATTCTTATTTTATTTGTAGCCCTTCAGTAATGAAAAACAAAAACATTGTGCAAGAAGGCTCATACCCTGCAAGCATCTGCTCAGTATTTCAAATGAAAGATTTGTCTTTCTCCTCTAATTGTCTTATTTGATGTCATGGGGAACAAAAAACTCCCTCTAACTCTATTCATTTAATTCTTCCACTTTTGCCATTACTTACAGATAATACACTGGTAATTCTTATTTTCTTATTTTCTATTCCCCCAATAGATACAAGTCAAGCACAAGTCTCTTTGTGCTCTTCACATGTGTCTGTAAACTTAAAGCATTCTCAGACACGGCTTCTTGGATTTCAAGAGGTAGCAAATATATAATGAAATTACTTTTTGTTCATTTTTCCTATAGTCATCGTAACTTCCAGTTTAAGCTCCCCTGAAAAATAAAATTAAACCTATATATGTTATATTTAATATATTTCATGTTGTATTTATCTGTGCATGTCTTATTTATTTGTTCAGGTGTATATACATTTATTTGTACGCTGTGACCTCCTCCAAGTAGGTTTTTTCAGATGCTCTGTTTTCCAATCTTAGACTTTGGTGTTTGCAATTTGTAGAAGATTTAAAAACTGTTTTAAAGCTTTTCATGGTGGATAGTTGTAATTTGGCTTAAATATAGAACATGTACAAATCTGAGTTTTTAAAATCTTTTTCAGTACTCAATAAATGCTAATCCAATAGCTTCTTTGTTTAATATATACTTATGAGGGCTTGGATTTTCTAAGATGTGTGAGATGTAGTCCCCCTCAGCACTCACCAACTCCCTTTGGATATCCAATTTGTTTTAAATCCCAAGCTTCTTTTAAATACCAGTATAACTCAATTTATGAGCATAACTTAAACCATGGGCATGACATGTCTTTTTAAATTTATAAACATTTATTTATTTTTCTATACTTTTCATTTATTGAAGCTGCTATAAACCGAAATAAAAAAAGAATAAGTAAGTGTAAAACCAACGGTTCTCTTTGAAACATAATAGCTGCAGGTTTTCATTATTTAAAGCTCTGTGAAGCGTGATCACAGGTGTATTGAATTCACGGTTCTTTTCTGGCATGACTTTGAGTCTGTACTTTTATAAATTGGTGAGAAAAAATTTACTGTCTTTGCCAGATTATTAATCTGCCTTGCCTGGTTATCCCTCTTCCTTGCAAAGCACTACAGCTGTTTTGTGTGAAAATAAGGACTCACATCCCCACAGCTCACTTTTCTTTCTGTTTGACTTTACAATAAAGAGTCATAATGATGAACCAGCGACTCTTCAATTTTATCATGTTAGCAAGTCATGTAAAATCAGAAGTACAGATTCATTTCATAATGAAATAGAAAGAAATAGTGGTTTGGGGAATGCTCTTCTCAAAGACCATTATTTCAGAAGTTATGTAACAGGCCAGAACTACAAAAATTAAAATGTCTGTGTTTGTTTTGACCCAGTGGTTTTTCACATTTGTTTCTCTATAGTTCCTGTCAGCACTAAGGTGGTTATTAGAAGCTCCTGTCCAACTTGAGGAATGTTGATCCTTGTGTTTTGCTCTTTAACGCATTGCCTGTTACACTGTGGGGCTCTGGTACGTGATACAGTGTTTGGTCAAGACCCTTCTCTCTTGCCACTGCTCATGGTGAGCTGCCTGGGTGGAAAGCCAAGGTGTCTTTTGGCAGGAAATCCCTTTGCAGTGAGAGCACTTTTATCTGCTTTGTTTCCAGTCATTCCGGGGTAAAACTCTTAGGCCAGTACTCAGGGCGAGCAATGATTTTCTGACTTGATGGGATTTAAATGGGAGGATCGAGCAGCACTTAGTGCTGAATACAGCAACAAAGAAACTATTTGCACATTGGATTTCCTGTCCTACTTGAGATGCTTAATATCTCTAGACTTGTGCTGTCACTGATGCAGTGACATTATTTAGACATCCACTGAAGTCAAAGCTGAGAGAAGGTGATAATAGAGGAGCAAGCGTGGTGGTGAGAGGAGAAGCCTGCCAACATTTAAAGCACTAATTTGCAGACTCATCTAAATTTCTCCTTCTAACATATTTCAACTGTAGGGATGGGCATCTCTGAGGGTAGAAATCTGAAATGAGTTTAAATCCTTCACTCAGATATAAGTAAGGTAAGGTACATGGCAACACACATTCAGTGCTAGCGCTGGGTCTTCTCCATTTAGGCAGAGAATTAAAGGTATGATTGATTAATAAGGGCATAACCAGAGACATTTATTGAATTCCTTAATCCATTCAAAGACATGCTTTTGTACAGATCTAGAGAAGAGACTTTATCTCCTGATTTAAATGTCGTCTTTGTAATGGCAAAACTCATGGAAGATCAAGAAAGATTCTGACATCAAAACTATTCATCACCAAAGAAATTTCTGAAGGCTGAAACACTGAAGTTGTGTATAATTATGCACTGTCACAGAATGCTATCCCCATGCAGAAGACCTGCACAAGTCAAAGGGAGCTTAAAGTCCTTAATTGTTTTATCAGTGGGGTTGTCATGGTACATAGGATTCATGCTGTTCATCTTATACAGGGATGATTTTTTTATCATAAATGAAAGAAATATTGGGTCAGAAGTACATATTTATGACTACATTTAATATGACAGTTTAAAAAAAATACATAGATTTTTTTACATTCTCATCATAAGTTTTAAAAATACTGTATTATTTCCTTCAGTTTTCCACTGTTTTTAAAAATCTTTTTAATATGCAAGCACCAACTTCAATAAAACTTGTAGCATGAACAGGAATTACAGGAAAAAATTTGCAGCAGCTCTTTGGGAGCCATGATGTATCACCTGATATTTACAAGTGTTTACTTGAAATGTTGCTTGAAATACACCATTCTGCTTACTATGAGGTGACAATGACATTGTCATTTACCAGTAATCATGATCCTCTTGGAAGCTGAAGATAAATGTTCACTAACATAAGATATATCTTTAATTCCTGTTGAATGCTCCTTCTTCCCTCATTGGGAAGAAGAACTGTTCAAAAACTTCAAATCAGAAGTGAAATCTAATCAAATTGCCATTGAGAAAAGGAGAGCCTAGGTGGTCTGGGATGACAAGAAAGAAAATAAATTAAAAGTATAATATGGAGAAATGATGGCAGAAGGCTTGGACATTTAGGGGCTCAAAATATGACCAGGAAGGTTCACAGCTTTTCATCTGATGGGAAGGTAAAGAGAATATGAAGGAGTCAAGGAGGGGACATAAGAAATTGAGTTTCACAAGACTGACTGTATCAATGAACTGGAGAGATATCCCCATTTCTCCAAAGGGAAATTGAAAGGGTCTTCCATTGAACGACATGATCATAGGTACTATATTATTATTTATATACAGGACAGCTGGCTTATCATTTGACTCCCCTTTGCTGAAATCCTGCTCCCACACCACTTGCTGTGGTGAAGACTGCCCCTCTGGTGCAAAGGATGAGTTTTCTGTAGCAGGAGATGTCATGGAAGCACAAGTGCAGGCGAAGGGGTAATGACACAAAACCCTTCTTTCACAGTAGCTCCAAGTTCAGAACCAATTTGCTAGAAATTTACCAGATGTCTAACACGTATAATCTGTCTTTACATAGCTCTGCTAGAGGAAAAATGCTTTCACAATTACATCCATGAAAACAATAGGTTTTTGTAAAGTGCAGCAATTTCTTGACCTTGGTATTGATCATTTCCCTTACTGTCTGTGCTGTATGGTTTTGAGGAAAGCTTGCAGAAAGCAGATTAGACTATGATTTTCTTCTGTCTGCTTTCTGTGGTGCAACCTGGAGGCAAGATAGACCATGCCTAAATCTAAAATGCCTCAGCACCTCCCAGGCTGTGCCCACCTTAACTGAGGAAAACCTCACGCCTTGCTCTGCCATGGTTCCCTGTGCACAACCAGGCTCCATCAGCTCACCTGGAAGAAGGATGAAGTCTGCTAGAGGCCGAATTGGGTTCAGGGGCCTTCAATCCACACCAGTATCAAGTACTGATCCTGAGAGTGCCTTTATTTTTGAGAGGATCCTTAGTCCAGAGCTTCAGGTATAGTGTAGATGCATCCAGTATTTTGTATCTTATATTAGCCATAAGTCCTAGGTCCTGCAAGCCTGCACTAATGTTTCAGGGTTTTGTTCAGCGAGTGTTGGATGGCATTGCACTGGCCAGCAGGGCTTTCCTCAGGGTACAGGGTGTTCAGGTGGTTCAGGGAAACCAGCATTCTGTGTTCCAGATTGCTCTCCACAACACGGGGCAAAATATGTTCAAAGCAAATAAACACAGGGCAAAATGGCAAATTTTTGGGGAGTTCCACGAAGGCTCTCTATCTTTGGAAACAAGAGCTGAATGTTTGACACTGAGAGCCCAAAACAAATGGTCAGTAAAAGGTGTTGGCCTGAATACCTTGTCTTGGGTCCCTCCCTAAAACATTCCAATCCAGCTGTTTGTGGTCATGAGAGTTGTAAAGGACAAGCAGAATCCACAGCTGGAGTCCTGCAGTGAAAATGGTGACATTAATGACTTGATATTCAGAGTTTGATTCACACTACAATGAGGAGAATCAGTTTCACAGAATCACAGAATGGTCAAGGTTGGAACAAGACCACGTAGGCCACCTATCAGCCCAACACCAACATAATCACCTCTAAACCATATCCTAAAGTGCCATATCCAGAATCCTCTTGAACACTTCCAGGAATAGTGACTCCACCACTTTTCTGAGCAACTTATTCCAACACCTAACCATTCTTTCAGTGAAAAAAAAATTATAATATCTAATCTGAACATCCCCTGGTGCAAATGAAGGCAATTTCCTCTTGTTCCTTCACTTGAGACCCGGCAGAAGAGATTTACCTGCAGCTCATTACAACTTCCTTTAGGGTAGTTTCATGGGCAGTGGTACAGTTCCTCCTCCCTAACTGTGATTATCTGACTTTTCAGCTATAACATGCCTTAAAATGCCACCATTGATTTCAGCAGAGTGGCACTGACTTCTCTTTGCTGAAGGTTTTGCCCATTATAATCACTTGGACCAACATGATTTCTTGTAACAGGGGCTTGACCATCAAGGTCTCAGAAACTCCATTTCCTTTCTTTTTCCTAGGAACTTAAGTAGAAATCCTAAGGGGAAAACAAACATCCAGGATGGATCGCTGAGAGTTTTGTAAATACAGCTGTAAATAGAACTCAGGTTGATGGCAAGGTATCATACAGAGACATTTATTCTCTGTAAGGTCAAAGAATAATTATCAAAGAAATATGGAACACCATGACTCGGTGCGCCAGTGATTAAAATAAGCACCATCCACCATAAGAGAAATACCTGTTGCTGTACTTTCTCTGTACATTCAACAGTATTTAAACTTCAGACATTTATCTCCTCTCCCTTAATCAAGGAAATTGAGTGCATTTTTACCTCTTCAGCCTGAGTGTTGTGGGCAGAAAAATCCCAGAGCAGAGTCCTCAGCACACTGGTAGTCTGAAGGCATTGCCTCACATGACAGAAGGGTCTTAAAGGTCTGAAATGAAGAGAGATTTGGTGAACTTCCAGAAGGTGTTTGAGCCAGGAGAGGGATTGTCTGGGCCTTTGCTTGCAAGGGCCACTCCACTCTGCTGTTCAGTGAGAGCTTAGCATGCAGCAGGTGTGGGATGCCTGCGGCTGCTGTAGGCAATGTAGCCTGGCAGGGGTTGTGAGGGTGCGTGATCATATTTTGAGCTTCTTCAAAGGAATGAAAGGAATGAACAGAGGTTACTGTAGTGCATTATCAACAGAATAACCCCCACTCTCCACTTAAAGTAATAATCCTCTCTTTGTGAGCACCAATAATCTGCAGCCAGCATACACAATGTAATTAATATTTTTCTTTCAGTTCTGCACAACCTGCAACAGGAAAACACAAACTATACCCAAAATAGCTTGGCAAGCCATTTGCTTATGTGTAAAACAACAGAAATGAGCAGGATTGCACTAAAAAACATTGCAAAGCCTGGACTTTGCACACTGAGCTCGTGGCAGTCTCAGGGCTTTGCATGAGTTTCTTACTTGTTAACAGATCCTACATATTTCTTTATTTCTAAAACTTTGTTTTAGTATACTAAAATGGCATCCATGAGCTGTCACCAGAGGTAACCATGCTGCATTTTCTTGGGCTAAATGTAAACTTGTAAATTACACTTTGCTGAGCCCCTCTAGCGAAGAATAAATTGAAGAGAATGAAGTTTACAGTTTCAAGCTACTTGTGCAGAAGTTGTTTTGGAGCTTGTCAAAATTATGAACAAAGTTGAAAGAAAGCAAAGGAGCAGCAATTTCTTTTGTCTTTTGATGAAAAAGCACAAGTAAAAAACAATGGTTTTATGAATGTGTTAACAAGTAAACTGAAACAAAAATTAATTATTTTTAAAACCTGGAGAAAATATTGAAAAAAATAATAAAATTAATAAAAAAATCCGCTACTAACTCTCTAGTCTCATAAAAATTATTTTGGAGGTATCCTTTTTATTTTTGAATAGACAGTATTCTTGATTTTTACTTCCATGAGGTCTGATGATCTATAGTGTCTTATATTCCTAAATTAAGTACATTATTATAAATTGTTGGATTGAAAGAACAGGAGAAACACAGTTGATACCTGAAGTTAGAATTTCTCCAAATACACTACTATTAACAGCTGAAGACCAGAAATATTAGCCTTCTTACTAATGTGATGAGCAATGGCCATCTGTCTTCAAGAAAGATTCCCAGCCAAAAATGATTACCTCAGTCCCAGTAAACTCTTGAACTTTTCAGCAGAGCAATAAAAGGCTTCATGAAGGAGGTACAGAGCAAAGGCCTAGACCCTCAAAGGTCTGTTTTGGTGGCTTAATCTTGTAGAACCTCCTTCTTCTATGAAAATCTGTGCTACAAAACACATGAAACAATTTACATTTTATGTTAGGAACAGATAGAAGAAAAAAAAGTCAGTTGAACAATTTTCTGCAAATGCCTTGGAGAATCTGGTTCACCTTCTCTAACTCCCTGAAATCTCACTTACTCTATTAGCAGTTAAGTTAGGTTTTCTCCAACACAAAACAGAAAATAAGAAGAAAACCCTGGTAATAAATGTTTTTTGGAATTTGAAATGGATAATGTAAGCTGTAGCAGAGCTAACTTGCTGCTTGTATATCTCTCACAATGCTATGTCAACGTCTGGTGTCCTGCATCTCCTGACTGATACTGTGTGAAACAAACCCACAACCCTGAGACTAACAAGCTATCTAGTTAGTAGTAAAACTATCTTGTTTTACTAGAAGGTATCTAGTAAAGGTATCTAGTATTTAGATACTTGCTACTTACTAAAAGGTATTTAGTAAAACTAGAAAATCAGTATTTTATTGTAGTGGCAAGCAAAACCCCATCTTCCCAATGTACTGACATAGAATGGATTGTGTGTATATAATCTATGCAGAATTACAGAACATGGTCCTAAAATCAGGTTACCAAGATCAGTATCAGAAAATAGTTGCATCAAGATTAAGGCAAACATCTGCAGGCGGAAACACGTGGATATTTGCATCCACACAATCCAAAAGAAATCTAAAAGCCCTACTCAGGATAATGGAACCTTCCACATGGATCCATTTCTTTCATAAAAACCATAAATTATTAGAAGTAGGTGTTATATAATCCAAACAAGGCCAAAAGAGTCATTGCACTTCCAAAGGTAAGGATAGACACTGTTATCCTTGAGAGAATAAACCAGCACAAATGGACATGAGCTGTAAATCAGTACTGACAGGGATGGAAAGCAGGCTGACTTCAAATATTAAATAGTAGAAATTTCAAGTAAAAAAATTGCAAGTTATTACTATTTGAGACATACATGGCACTTTTTTATTCATAGATCCCAAAGTATTTAATAAGAACGGATTCAAGTTCTTCCTCTTGCTGTAGCTAGAGTAAGTAGGGCATAGAGGAATTGCAGTGACCTTGCTAGCATTTGTCCTGCAGTGCTTCCATAACTACCAGCATGGGGAAAAAAGATCCTAAGGGCTGTATTTTATAAAGGTAGTAGGTACTGAACGTATAAAGGGAGAAACAAAGAAAACATTTTAAGCTAAGGAAATTAGGGGGAAAAAGAATGTGGATGGGAAGTAAATAAGAATGAGGAGTGAATGGAAAAGAAAAAGAAAATCTCTGAGATATTAAAAGGAGGAGCTTTGTACAAGCCTGTAAATATAAACACATTCACTGCAGATACACTGAGACTTTTATAGCGCTTGTGAATTTTTAATGGGGGTATCTTGGCATCAGGCTCCTGCCATGGACACAGATTAAGAATCACCTGAGCTCTGTGCACAGGGCTATGGCAGGAGGCCCCTCCGAGACTGGGCTGGAAGTCGCCCCCATTAGCATCACCTTGAAAAGTGTCATCCTGAATGGTGAGGTGGGCCTTTCTGCTGACAAGGATGCAATCAGCTGAATTACTAAATAGTTTGGCTTCCAGATGAAAATCTTGCAAGTTAACCTGCATTAGGACAATTTTCTCCCTCAAGTTTTTTTAATTGTTAAAAAATCTGTGAGCTCAGAATTTTCTTATTAAGAAAAAGAGCACATTTTATATTCAGTATAAAAATCAGCAATCCTCAAGAAATTTTAAGCCAATGAGGAGAACCTGGAAAAAAATAGTTTCTGATTATGAAAGTACAATGATGCACAGTAATAGTTTTTTTACTCAGCAATTCTTAGTTTCACACATCTGTTTGCTTAAAATACAACTTTAGTCTTGTTTGCTCATGTTTGAATTACAGCAATGCCATGTCTTATCAATAGATCCATTTCCTCAGTTTTAATGGATTATATATGTGCCAGATCTTCAGAATTCCTCTTTTTGGGGCTTGATCTGAATCCTGCTGAAATACCTTCATTTACTTTGTGTGATTTGGCTAAGACTTGTGAAGATTGTAGGGGCACAGATATTACTTAGAGCCTGAATTTTACATTTCAAACCCTGTGTGGAGTGAGAAGGAGCTCATGCCCAATCCCAAGATGCCATGCTGATTTTTTATAGTTAGATTATAGACAGTCTATTTTTTTAACTTATAACGGAAGCAATAAAACAATTAAGTGGGGAAAATGCAGTGGCTTACTAAATAATTTTATAAGTCCATTCTTTGGATAATTATAACTGATTTCTTATAACAAGCTTTCTTTCACAACTTTTATTTCTTCATTAGTATTTTTCCTCTATCTAACTGTAATATTTTAAAAGTTATTTTTCTGTTTGCAATTGTTTTCTTCAGCTATTGTGAAAAGGAACAGCATAAGAGTGAAAAACATGGAAGCAGTCAAATTCCCATACAGATTAAAATGCCAAGGAGGAGTGAGGAAAAAAAATTAGGAAAAAAACCCCATCATCAAAGCATAACGAAAACCTTTTTTATTTATTACTTTATTTCCAAGTGGGACTACTACTAAAAAAAAAAAAGGAACAGTGAGGACAAAATTGCTGAAAATGTTTAGATGTGTATTTGAGCATCTGTGCATTTTGCACTGGTGCAGGTTAACCCCTGAAAGCCACGGGAACTGGCCAGGTTCAGTCCAGAAGAGCATTCCTTCACACTTCTGAAAGTTGTGATTGACCAACAGTAATGCATGTTTACTGCTGCTGCTCAGGCTGTGCTGCAGCAGTCCCAGAAAGGGATTTGGATCAGGTACTGAGCAGACCTCCTCCTAGATGGCAAACTTCTGAGATGTCAACATTTCTTTTGCATCTTAAGGGAAAGCAGAGCTGACAAATGAAGGCGTGTAGGTAAAAACTTCCTTCACACAGCACATAGGCTCAACTTGCATCCCAGTTTTTTTACTTGCTGGAAGACATTTTTGTTTGTCATCAGATGGCTTTTACAGTATTTCATACGATTTCTCAAATTTTCCATCTGAGGAAGGCTTAATACCACAGTGAACAAGTAACAGATTATGAGGACTTCAGTATACCAATATCCACAAGATTTGTTAATCCAAGGATGCTTTTTCTTACCTTTTATGACAATTGTTTTCAACTTGGCATGGTTATTTTGAAAGATATTCCTGGTACCAGCAAGGATGGTGTCAAAGTTCCTACTTTGCCCAAGCAATATGAATTATGCATGCCTAGGTGAGCTGCTTCAGTCCTGTTTATATTCTCCCTGAGCTTGGCTCAAGAGTCTCACTGGAAACAAAATATTGAATAAGCCATTATAGCAGGGAAAAAATTGTCAGATTCTCTGACCTGATAACTCCTGCAAGAAAAAAAAAAAAGCAGAAAATTTTATCTAGATGATTTTTAAATCATGTGCCAACTACCACATTCTATGACTGACTCCTAGATATGCCAGGACCACCAAGAAAACCAAGCACATCCCTCTCTTGATGGAAGCTGTGGAAAACCCTATAGAAGTGTTACTGTTGTTGCTTCAGATAATTAGGGTTTGAAGAATGGAATATTCTCCCCTGAAGAGTGGAGTATTTGAGAGGCAAATGGTCTGGATATTAGATATATCTATCTAATATCTATCTAATTAGATTTATTTATGATGTATCTAATTAGATTTATTGCAGCCATTCAAATTATTTTCTGAAGGATAATGATTTACACATGTCTGGATAGGAAAGGTCTGACACAATTCAAAGGGTGGGGTATAACATGAGGGGGCAAAGTGAAGAGGATGAGGAGGGTGAATGGCTGAAGCACAGAGCTGGTCACCAGGAGAGATGCCCTGCACCCCTCACCAACCTGCTTTTGCTGTTCAGCAAGGTTGGAGCAAGTCTGGAGGCAGTGACCAAATTCAGGCTGGGGCCAGCGACTGCCCGGCAAGCCCTGGGCGTTGGGGCAGGCTGGGTGAAGCCAGAGGAGAGTCAGATTGTCACTCTGGCTGTCTCTGGCTCAGTGGGGCGCAGGGCCAGGGCGCTGCCTCCACCTCAGGGGTGAAGTGAACACCAGCAATAATCAATCAATCCTCTGCAGGGCTGTGCCTCTGCTGGCGGATAAACATTCTACAGATAACATTTGTGAATGAAGGATGGAGCTCCTAATGCACATCCCCATGCAAGTGAATTGGAAGGGCTGAGCTTTATTTGAGTAACACTAAAAACTGTGAGTCTTCAGACACAGAAAAAACAGTGAATGTGAGCATTTTTCACCTTCCTTGTACTCACACATGCAAGTTAAAAGAAACTTTAAGCAGATACATATGAGTTGTGAGATCCATTTGAAATTCACAAATGTTCACAGAGGAGTTTATATTGAAATTCAGTTACATTAAAGGATGCCAGTCAAAAGGCAAGGTGTATATTAAAGGCAAAACTAAAGGCTTCCTTTCCCAGATTAGCTTTCAAGGCATGCTGGGTTTCTCCCTCAACCTGGTTTTGTGTTAACTGAAGATGAATGTGTCAGTTCCTTCTCAGTTTTCTGCTATAACTCCATGATAGGACTGTCATAAAACATACCTTCTTTTTTGTCAAATACTGTAGGTGTGGGACCTTATGAAGAATTCAGCTGCCCTGCTCTACCCCCTGATAACTCAAGTGTGTCAGCATATTTAATGTACATACATGCACATCATTTTGCATGCTGCTTTATACCCTGGTAAGATTTCAAGGGTATTTTAGAAAACATACAAATGTATAATGTACATATTAGTTGTGAAGCTATTCATATTAATAAATGGGAGGGGTTTTTTTTTTGTTGCAAACAGATAGAGAAGTACATACAGTAAAGGAAAATGTGGACAAATAACTAGTGCACATTGATTAACATAAAAGGTGAAGAAAAGAAATGCATAACAGGAAAGCCACAAGAAAAATCCAGACCTATTACACTGTCTGTGAAAGAAAGACTGACATCTAAACATGATGAGCAACATGAAACAAAATCTGTGTACTTACCTTTGACTATGTTCCCTTGGGTTACAGTGAAATGTGAAGGGTGACATTTAAAACCAGTGGGTACTGACTAAGAGACCCATTTCATTACTTTGGGCAGAATAATAATAATTAACAGATAGACAATGAGATAGATACAGACAGATAGATTAACAGATAGATAACGAGGCAGAATACTAATAATGATCATATAGGTACAGCAATTTTTTTAGATATCTTTGCTTGTTTTTTCTAGTACACGTTTAATTGAAAAATCATCACACAAGAACAAACTCCAAGTTTTTAGAGAAGCAGTTTCAGAGAACCAACTCTCAGAGCCTCTACATTTGATGAATTTTGGACTTCAACAAATATACTTTTATTCCTTTTCCATGGGATGTAACTGACTTGAGTTTGATGCTTTGTGAAGAATAGCAACAGTGCTTTTATAAATACATTCTTTCATCAGCTTACTATTTTAAGTTTAACCTTATGTAATTTTAATTTAAGGTGGAATTTGTTGTGAAAATCCCCTAAGTTTGGTTGAAAGCAAGGAAAATTTTGTCTATTTTTTTCTCATTTGTAATAGTTGTTTCACCACAGTTCTGCTGTTCCATGTCTTTCTGAAGCATCCTTCTCTGGAATAAGGTTAAGAGAAATAGCCTGAGAATCTTTAAATTTTATTAAATTTATCATCCTTCAGAAAATTTTCTTACATGTAGTATCAGGGCATGATGCCATACATCCACATATACATGTTTAAAGGCTGGACTCAAACCAGTGCAGAAAGTTGTAGTGAGTCATTGGCCAACTGATGATGAATCATTCCCTCAGCACCTGGGACTGATTCATCCTTCCAGCAGGCAGCTATTGGCTACTGCCTTACAGACACAAACACTCTCTCATAGATAGCAGTTGTCTGCGTTAGGATTTTGCTTGGCTTGTTACCGCAACCATTAATTGAACAGAAAAAAGATTGCTAAAAATGATCAGTTCCAGTTTGAAAGTCTTACATGCCACTTTCTCTATCCTTTGGCTGCTCTTGAGTCCTTGGAGGACATGTCCTAACACCCAAGTGAAACACCTGAAAATTTTGTCACCAATTTCATGTGAGGTGAAGATGTGATTTACAGGCTCTATTCTCTGCAAGTTCCCAAGTCAGAGAGTATCCAGAGCTGTATTTCAGATCATCAGCTTTATTACTTACAACCTGCTTTGGACATTGATATTGCTTTCTCTCTGACTATAGTATCACATGACCGACAGTTTCCCTGTGGTGACTTACTGATCTTTGCTTTATGGCCTTGGATCTCAAGCTTTCTGATAGAGCTGTTTGAACCTGGATTGATCTCTGATTCTGGTCTGCCCATGACCATGAATTTGTCATCCAGGTATTGGACCCAGCATGGACAATATTTCCCACATCTCAGGAAAAAACAAAAACCTAGAGATCCATGTGTAAACATAAGTGTCATCGGTAAAGGTATTAGTTAAATTAATTTCACCTCAATAGAGACGAGAAGAGAACAAAAAAAAAAAAAACCCAAAAAACCAACCAACCACCCACCCACCCAACAAACCAACCAACCAAAAAGAAAAAGTGTTTCTGGATTGGAGTCTTTAAAGGTGACTGAAAAAGTAGGCACTCATTCTGAGACGTGGGTCATGATGATTTATCTGCTTTAGCTGCAATTATTTAAATAAACCCTCTGGCTCATTACAAAGTACAATGTTCACAAGCCATAAAAGAGTCCTAAATACCACATCTTCAGAGTAACACCGATTCCTGATTGTGTACAGCTGCTTACCCTGCTCCCCCTTTTATTTCTGCAGAAGACTATCTAGTTGCCATGAACCTTAATGGATGGTGTTCAGAAACCACAGGTACTGATGCCATTTTAGGCATCCCCGGTATGCTTGCCACTCTAGAAAAGTAGAGATCGTCTACAAGTTCCATATCTATTTTAGAAACACTATGGATCTTAAATGGTGCTAGAGTGCCAGATACCTAGAGACTATAAGCAGATACATCCTTCATTCAGCTTGCTATCAAATCAAGCTGCTTTACCTTTCTGCCACAGAATGAATGCTGCTACTTCCCCCTCTGTCAGCCTATTATCAGTCTGAAACAAGCTTTTCAATAGTAGCAACAAACAGAAAAGTCTAGACTACAGCTAATGTTTTCTGAAAATTTCCCTGTTGTTCATTTAGAAAAGTGGTTGTTGCACGAGAATGAAAAGACAGACTGCTATGGATGCAATATAATGTGCATATATAAATACAGATGTCTTCTTGGCCATTTTTGAAATGAAGGGCAAATTAGTCCAGATCTGCCTCAATAGGCAAAGCTATTGCTTCATTTCTGCTGAATCTATTTTCTTTATTAAAGCAGAACATTCCTGTAAATTTTATTTGTTGATTTTATCAAAATATTTTTGGTCCACATTACTTTTGGACCAAATCACAGCCAAAACCAAACCAAACTGGAAAATATCAATAAATTCTTACTAGGATAAAATTATTTTGGATTTCTTCAAACTGACCAAACAGAAGGAGCCAGGAGACCATCCAAAACATGCAAGACATGATTTCATGTACAATATTCTCAACAGAATTTAACAATTTTTTTCTCAAAAGATGGATCTCATAGTGTTTCAAGACTCCAGGCATCATTACCAATCTCGTTAAAGCACAATCACTTCGCTGTTATCTTCTTGTCCTAGGCTTGGTTTTTCTTTGGTGCCCGTCCCTGATGGTGGAACCACAGGCGCTCTCCAAGGTCCTGAAACTTGGGACTGGACTTGGGTACATTTTGTTACTAATTAGAAGTATTAATATTTTAAATCAACATCTTCAATTAACTGTGGGTGAAAAAGACGTTTATTTGAATTTATTTATTTAAATTCAAGACTAATAGAAGCAGTCTTGGAAAAGATAACTTAAGTTTAAATACATGCTTGTATTTAGATCACATTTAGATGCTCCAGAGTAAAAATGAGAAAGCAAGCAAATTAGGGTCAGGCAACCTTGAATACGTAAAACATCATCCTCATAATTTAAAATACTTGGGAAGCATTTTTCATGGATATTGAATTCCTGGAAAACAAAGTTGCTGAGATTTGCCAGGGAAGCTGAATAATGTAAACTTCTTGCTGAGCTCTGACTTATCAGTATGCTCATTATTAATAAATATTGTTGTTCTTTTTTTAAAAATATGCCTCAATATTTTTTATCTTGGTAGTGGCCTTTTTTACTCAGAAAAAATGTAACAGAAGAAATGTCATGAGCATTTGTTCAGAAAAGAGAGGCACTGTACTTATGTTCCATTCCTTTGTAGTACCAGCTATTTATATGAAAGAATGGTGTAGTGAACTATTTTCTTTCTGGATTTATTGTCTGAAGTTGCTTCGTGACATAGGGATACCAGAGGTTACTTGTATATTTCTGTAAAACAGTTCTGAGCTGCCAAACTGATAATGGGAAAAACCAGTTCAAGCTTTGAAAAAAACATCCAAGTTACTCAACATATAACGTGTGTTTTGTGTAAATTATGGTGCTTTCTTTGTGGAAATATGAATCTAAACTTGTAACCATGTAACCGGCTTGCAATTTACAGTCTTAATGAAGAGTCTAAGAAATGAATGTTAACCTTGACTGAGCTTTCTGTCTGTAATTCCATGCCACTCTCTGCATTACAGCTCAGAAGAAAAATGTCCGTGTTGCTCAGAAAAGCTTACTCTGCTGGTCCATTGATGCCTTTTCCATGGATAAATAAATGACATTTCTTTAACCTACCTTTAATTTGAATTTTCTTGTCCACTAACTTAATTAAAATGAACAACATGGTATAAATTAAACTTGTACTATACAACTCCACTACCTCAAATTTCAGTGAGAATTTATTAGTAAAGTCTTCCTACCATAAACCCTAAGAGGTAATTTATTTAGAATGAGTTCTTCAGTTTTTTACTGTGTTTTCTAAATTATATTAAGATCATGTATGCACAGAGAAAGAATAGTTCTTGAACAAGTGAAAATCAAGACTACTGAAGACAATGAAATATGTCAGCATTAAAATGTTGGGAAATATTTTAAATAACAAAATAATATGAAGATACTTCTACTGGAATTTTAGTTTAAGAAAAATATAACAAACAAACACAAATCTCCCTAAATGGTGATAGATTTGTCACAGAAAGGAATTATTTTACAGGAGGAAAAAAAGTTACAAAAATTATTTCTTCAAGTCTTTCTCATTTAATTACTGTTTTGGACACCTTATTCAAAAGACTGTAAAAAGGAGGAATTAATTTATTCAACAAGAAATTCTGTAGGTGCTTCATCAAGAAGAGCAGTTAACAAAGTAGAAAGACATTTCTGGACTGGAAGACACAGGAGTTCATTATGAGAGTAAGCATAATCAGGCCAAAGTGCAATTAAAAGAACATTAATTGTAATTGGAAACACAGAAAGCAAAAATTACAAGATTTTCAAAAAGCAGTGAAACAAACTTATACCATCTATTTAAAGAAAGACTTCCTAAATATAGAGCTTAAATTAAAATACTAATAATGACTACTTGCAGGCATGCCTAAAGCAAGCACAGGATCTTGAAACTGAACCTTAAGAATATTCTTCTTGTTGATTTTAGCAGTTCCAAAGAATTTTACTGCCCTTGGGAGTAGTTCCTGAATCACCTTCTCTATGTGTAAGTTGGTGGTCTTGATGAATTGGTACCACAAATAAAACATAGTTTTGCAAATGTATAGAGGTTCAAAAAGCACAGGGAGCTTCAAAAACGTGAAGAAAATAAAACCCTAGTGTCCCTCTCTGGGGATGCCTCTAGCTTCAGGAATATACGTCATGGAGAGGAAATGAATCCACCAAAGAATTAGTCCCTCCCAGCCAGGGACTACTTTCCCAGTATTTTAGGAAAATTTAGAAAAGGGAGACTGGCAATCAGCAAGTTCATCAGCCACTTAACTGTGAAAAGGAGATAAGCAATAAAAACATTGCAAAATCCCCACAGAGGCGTTGAAATCCTATAGAAGATTTATTCATTTAATGTGTCAATGAATCTCCTATCCCAGCTGATGGACTTAAATTAAGACTTGGACTTTGTGCTTGAGGGTTGAGAAATACTGCACAGAGATTATGCTGAGATGATACAATCCAGTCTCCTGGGTAGCAGGGTAAAGATTTAAGTCAGTATTATTTGAGATTAATGGGACAAAGCTCAGGTGTTTTACCTTTTTTGTGCCAGCAGCAAGAGTTGTACCTGGATCTACTTGTTTTGTTGTTTCCTGAAGAAATCTCTTAGGTTATGACATATTTCCTTGTTTATAAAATAAAAACAGATTTCTACTAGAAGATTAAAAGACACTGAATGTTACTCAAAGCTTGTGGCGCTCCACTCCTAAGAAATTAAAAATAATGTTACCAGATGTTCTGTGTGGTCCCTTGCGCTGAAGCTGGGGAAACTTATGTTTACATTTCATTTACTGTGAGAAGTAAGATGCAGAGAAGACATTGTTATTTACAAGTATGAAGTGGCACTCTGAAGAGCTCTGCTACTCCACTGCCCTCTAAAGTTGAGGGCAACAAAATTTCTCAGGTTTTAGCCAGTTTTCCTTAGAGTATAAAGTTGTCTTACTCTGTCAGCATATCTTCACCTTCCAATCCTTCCTAGTAGCTTTTGAATTAATTATCCAATTCCTATCAAATATTACAAGCATCTAGAAATCTCAAAAGTATTGTTTCTACAAATATTGTGAAAAATCTATTGTTATACAGCACAGAGAAACACAAATAAAAGCTTCTGCATCTTCCCCAGAGGAAAAAGCA
The DNA here is from genome assembly GCA_039654755.1 of Calcarius lapponicus. Classification (NCBI taxonomy): domain Eukaryota; kingdom Metazoa; phylum Chordata; class Aves; order Passeriformes; family Fringillidae; genus Calcarius; species Calcarius lapponicus. The sequence goes on along the minus strand of CM077465.1, from coordinate 84,600,935 downwards.
ACACTTCCGTATTGAATTCACTAATTATCTGTCCCATTCTGTTTCTGAGCTGAAAATATCAACTTTACAATTTGCACAACCTCATCTAAAGATAAATTTAGTTCAAGCTTAAGTCTTATGAAAATCTGCATTTTCTTGTGTACCTGTGCAAACATTGTTTACCATTCTCTCCAGTTTTCTGACTTATTTCCATTCAATTGCTGCAAGATTTGAATTTTGCTTTGGAGCACATTTATCAAACATTTGTGAAGCATCTCACACACAGTCGGAAAAATTGACAGGGATTAAGAATAGTGAATTTGCAATTTTTTCTAAACAAGAGTGACCATGGCTTATTGTCAGGATAGGGCACTTCTCTAAAAATTAAATTTTTTTCTTCATTCTAAAAGAAGCAAAGGACATTTATTTTGGTTTGATGTAATCTAAGAAACAAATCAAGATGGCAATTAGCACAACACTAAAACATTCTTTCCTTCTACATCAGCAGAAAGATCAAATTATTCCATAAAAATTAAAGAAATTGCAGTGGAATTGACAAGACAGTATTCACCTTGAGTAAATTTAGACACTCACACTAAATTTTTGAATTAAAAAACAAATCTGCTGAGACCACCACAAAGTGAATGAAGACAGGCAGGTTCTCCTAGAAGGTGATTCAGGGCAAGACACTATTAACAACACAGAAAACCTCAAGGAATTCACCTTCTAACTAGTATCACAACTTCAGCTTCTCAATGTGCAGTTGGAATTTTAATCAAATGTGGAGATCTGAAATCCATTTTCATCTTATTCCCATGATTATCTGCAACCCTATAGCCAGGCTCAAGACTTATTATAGTAATACTTAATTACAACCCTTTCACAAAAAATAAACTTACAAGGACAGGGACAGTGAAAAAACTGTATGAATTTTCACCTGTACCCTATGCAAATAAGCCCAGGACTTTTGTAGAATTTGGAAAGCTTTCTAACTGTCACAACTGGAAATAAGAAGCTGGTGGAGTGGCAGGCTCACTTGCCTAGAACTGCTTTGCACAAATAAAGGATAGTGAGGAATAAATAAACTGAAAACAACACAAAAGATAACAATTATATGAAGATAGGACAGTGCTAAGTTCCAGTATTCTTCTGATTTAAGATGAGCATAATATTCTAAAGCAGCACTATACTGTAAAAACCATGAGTTATTTAAACATTTCTGTAGGATTTTAAACATTCTGATGAATCATTTATAATTAGCTATGATTAAAAAGTCACTGACAAATAGATAACCCCAATGAAATACATGGTACAGAGTGATTTCTCAACTCACATTATCTTTCTTTTTTGTGTGTTAAAAAGTAAAAAAGATTTTACTATAATTACAGCCCCGTACCAATGATTCATAAGGAGATATTATATTTGGAGTGCCTACTGATAGCCATCCATGTTGGCTAGTAAAAGGAATTAAATGTTTCATGTTCATTTGAAATTTCAGCTTAATGCCAAAAATGTTTTGGTTTTTTTACAGATCAAAAAGGGACAAAAGTGAAAAGACTTCCAGAAATAAATGCTATGTAATAGAAAAATATCAACCATATGTGCATTTCAGATTTGTAGATCAAGTTACAAGGTTGGCAATCAGATTTCGACTCCCTAAATATTCTGAGAGTTCTAAATATAATCTTCTTCTGTTCTTCTCCCCCCGCCATTTCCTTCCCAAACTGTTGTGTAGCATTTCTATGTGCACTAAAGGGACCTGTCTTGTACAACTTGGATTTCTTTTGTGAGTAAAATGACACTGATTCCTTGGGTACTGTCCTGTACCAGTGTAAAGCAAAGGGTAGAGGCAGAGGCTCTTTTCTGGATTTGATATATATTGAAGCAGTCTCAGCCTCTTGAAGTTTTCATTACAATTTGTGGTAATTCAAGTAGATACATAAGGACAATTCCTCTGCTCATTTCCAGTGTGGTAACTATGTCACCTCCTGCACTTTCTTTATGCCCATCTGCCTTTCTGCCTGTCCCATCTCTTCTACTAACTTTTTGTCCATATAGCTTCTTCCAAAAAAGTTTCAAGGAGAGATGAAGATCTCAGAGAGAGTAAATTAATAAAATTCTCATTAAAACTTGTCACTGAGTGAAAGAGCTCTCTATTGTTAGGGTTTTCCATATGACAAAGTTTAAAATATTAACTGGAGGAATTACTGTGGTCTTGGGCAGAATTAGTCTAAAAATAATCCCTCTTCTTCAGTTCCACTACTCATGGGGACACCTTATTTTTTTTATTTGTACTTTTCTGTGCTTAACAGCCAACATTTGTCTCCAGATCACAATACTGGGATTCAAAGGCAGAGACCCAAACTGTTCACAAGCTTGGGTTTTATGTCCAGAAAAATCTTACTGCCATCATTAATCTGGACCACAAAGTTAATGCAGACCTCAGGATTTTCTTAATTTCTTTAAGCAGCTGAGCTGAATGAGAATATTTAATTGTGATATAAAGTAGCAGAGAATCTAGCACTCATTGCTTAAATTATTTCAATTTAATAATATTAAGGAATTTAATATTTCTTACTGCTAAAACTATGCTTACATTTTTAGTTTTCAGCTCTGTTTTCATCCATCAGATCTTCCAAAAGGCATTTACCTTTATGTGTTGAATACCACATTACAGGGTAAAAATATTAATTCTTTCTTTCTAAAATAGATCAGAGTCTTTCAATATATTCTTTTAATACAAAGTAAGGTTTCAACAACATGTCATTAATTTTCAAATTATTTTAAATTTTCTTAGCAGTTTTTAAATGCTGAGCTTTGGCTGGACATGGTGTTCTGGTACCTGTTTGAGTGACGTGGTAATAAACCACCTATTTAAAATTATTGAAATGAAAAATGCAATTTTACTAGCATTAATTCACCCTGAGCTGCTTATTGTGTTACTTTCATTTCAATTCATATGTCATGTAAACAAATATGTTGTATTCTCAGCAGCCTCAGCGTAGATTCCCTGTTAAGGATATATTAAAACTATTTCAAAATTCCTTGCAGTTATTCTGGATAAAAATGTTATTTTTTGAAAAGAGCTGAAAACTGATTTTATGAAGATGGCATACTGACAGCTTACTAAAAAGTTCAGCCTTGAATCATCTATAATAATAGCTTTTTCTTGGTTTACAAGATGGATAGATTATAGAACGAGGCAAACTATGAATTCCTTACAATAGTAATAAGAATTCTTATCTGCTGTTCTGAAAGGAGAATTGCCAAGAGTTTTTAACATAACAAACAACCAATAATGTTTCTGACAGAAGGAAGAGTTACAGAGATAACATAAATATCTGCATTCTCACCAGTAAATCCAAACCCCTACCTGAAGGAAGAGATCACCAAAGGCATAAAAGCTCACAGGTAACAGAACAGGACACGAAAATCAGGTGCAGAATTTCACAGCATCCCTGTGTCAAAGCAAGACCATGGCAGAGGAGCTTCTTTTAAGCCACCATGAACCATCTGGAGAGACCTTCTGAGAGTCCACTCACAAATTTTGAAGTCCATCAATACTGGCATAGGTTACCCTTTGCAAGCAACAGATGTGTCTTCAAAATTTAAGCCTTAGCTTTAGCAAGTGGAGATTTTTCTTTTCCCAAGTGCTATTTTTTCCTTTATTTTCTACTTCGTAAAACATTATTTCATCTTAATATTTTTCCTTGATTATTTTTTCCATTTCTGCGCTTTAAATTTTGCCATTTCTATTGAGAGGAGTTCTTCTGTTATCAAATTGGCATCAGATTATAAGACTGCTATAAAAATGAAATCGAAAATAAATTAATTATTTGCCCACTGCCTAAATCTAATAGAAAGCAAGCTACTCTACAACACTGCATTTTAATAAATTTAATGAGAATTCATCATTTTAATGTTAAACTGAAATAAATTACTACATGAAATCCTGGCTGTTTAGAATAACAATGACTATAAAAAAACAATGGAGATATTACAGTTTTTACATTTTGCATGATAATGGGCTTAAAACAATACAGGGGGAAAGGACAATTTTGCTACAAAAAATCCAACCCTTCCATGATTGTGGGTACGCTATTCTCACAGAAGTCAAGGACGTAATCTTGACCCAAGAATGTCAACAGGAAGTCAGAGGATTAATTAACCAGGAAAACAAAAGCAAATTCTTATAAGAAGAAAATTCCAGAGATAGAAGTATCACTAAGGACATTTAGATAATTAACAACTTATCTAGAAAATACACAATATTCTTGTTACAGAAATTAGAATCTTAACCACCATTTTGTAACATTTACCTAAAGTTTATTTTAAGAGAAGCTTTGTTTTTAACAATCATCTTAAATCCTAGTAAACTGAAGAATTAATTAGCAAGCACAGAGGATCAGCAAACTAATGCTTTAGTCTGTTAAACCATCTGCTCAGGAGCACCCTGTTCAAATCTTGGCATTAGGAGAGGATGGATGAATACTTTTGTCTCTTGCACTTAGTCACAACTTGCCATTCTTTGCTTATGCACATTTTTTTCCCTTCAGCTCATGGTAAATAAAGTTATAAAGAGGTCAGTAATTGATCAGATTTCTGTTACCATGAAGTTTTGCATAACAGATTGCTAACAAATTTGGATGAAAAGCCTTACTGTAGCCATCCATCCCTCTTATTTCATACCAGATTCCTGTATTCAATAGGTATGTAGGAAGGGACAGATTCTGCATTATCTTTTGTTTTCTTTGCCTAATAAAAAGCAGGCCTATATCCAGTTAAACCAGGCAAAACAGTGTAAAGTAAGTGAAGTCTTCAAGGCAATCTGTCCTTCATTTCTGAAGACTATTAATGAATGCTCCATTAATATTTTAATACCTCATTCTTTTTCATTATTAACAAGAACATACTTATCAGATCTGTGGAGGTCCTTGTTATTTCAACCCCAATCTGTCTTCATTTTCTAAACTTCCATGCTAATTCTTTGATTTCATGTAACAGCTTTGTTTCCAGAAAGTGCAGGTACATTCTGACATATAATGGATCAAGGGTGGTGTTTGGGAATGAGGGTAGCCAAGAGTCTAGTCTAATGGAACACTTTTTTGTTGACACTGAAACTATTTCCTTGTACTTCAGCCACTCTTTTACAGATTGAAAAGATGGAGGGCTGTCAGCTGCAAACGAGGTGATTGATACAGTAGGGAAGCTGTCCAGCAAATCACACTGTGAAGTCTGCATGGTAGCAAGGGGCAGAGAAAGGTGCTCCAAGGAGTGCTCTAAAAGAGGAAGGGGCTTTGCACCATACTAATCAATTTGCCAAAGACAGAGCAATGTTTCAAATAAAGGCAAAGATCTGGACTAAACCCAGCAATAGATGGTTTCCTCTCCATCAACAGCCAGCTTTCTCCTCAACTGTTTCTTCCTGACTCTTTGGGCAGACGTGCTGCTGTGATCCTCTCAGGGCCACATGGGGAAAATGGTCCTAGTCATAAAACCTCTGAAGAGGAGACATTTGTTTAAAATTCTGTTCCTCTGTCCATTAAGCTTTGTGCTCCTTGATTTTGCTCATGCATTACAGACTTGATCCTCCTAACTAGCTTCAACTGGCATTTTCTCATTGACTTCAATTAAGTGAGACCAGGACACAGATAAGGTTCCGTGTGAGAAATCACTGTATGGTAGTAATTGCAGAATTTTATTCAAAGACATATTTTATCTGTGTTGATGAAATTAAAATAGGATAGGAAAGAGGGAAGAAAAAGCTCAGGCGGAAGGGCTGGCATTTTAATTTTTCCAAGTTGCTTCTGTAGTATATTGACCTCCCTCAGATAAATCTGTGCACCATGGAAACTATTTTCTCACTGAGAAAAAATTTCCAAGTTCGGCTGAATGCCTATACATCAAGTTAAGCGCATAGCTAAACTGTGCAACTGTGTAATCTTACTGCCCTCTTCCCATCCTTCTCTCCTGTTGTTTGTTATCCTTACTGTCATATCTGGTTTCAAAACAGGTTAAGGTCACTGGGGTAGGGCATGTTCCTTTCACACTGTTTGTAGACCTCCAGTGCGTGGGAGTATGGGAAAGAAGGGGAAGGGAAACACTTTTTTAAATCTTCAGAGGATAAATAATAAAGCAATAATATCATTCTGTAAAATAAATGCGATCAACTGATATTTACCCAGTGTTATATCCACTTTCTACTGTGTTCAACATAATTATAGTACTGCTCAGCCATATTTAGGTGGACAGAATGATTTTTTTGTTGCTATTTTGTTTTACTATGTATTCACAGATAGCCTACAACCTCCAGGTCTAAATTAATAATACTAATATGAGTATACTATTAATAATCATAGTAGGAGTATATGTCTACATGAGTTCATAAGGGCTTAACTTCTGTAAGCACTGATGAACTGTGACCATCGCAGCAAAGGAGAACTTTCTGTATCCAGAAAATTTTGTGTAGGAGCCAGACAACAGCAAAAGCCAGCCCAGCCATCCGCTGAAGTTGGAGCAGAAGCAGTTTCATGGAACTGGTGACTTGTGTAGCAAAACAGCGTGCAGACACAAAATCCAGAGTCCAGGTTGAGGATTTTTCTCAATTGTTTTTATATTAAAAAGAAATAAATTGTTCTCTAATTTTTTAACCTAAACATGTCGCAGGTATTTGGGGACACGGAGTGGAATATTGCCCTCTGAGGCAGCTGCAGAAGTAGAAATAACAAAATAAAATAAAAAAATAAATAAATGCCAAGAGACTACAGACAAAGAAGCAAGAGTTTAAAGCAATAAAGTTACTCAGAAGTGAATGCAACAGAAAGGAAAAATACATGAACTGTAAAATTCAACTGACCACAAGTTCTGTTTCCTTCTAGTATCCAGCAGATTTCAACATCCACTGCCTACATTTTTCCTACATGTCTTATCTGAGTTCTACAGCTTTGCCATGAGTTCTGTCTTGTTTTTAGAAGACATGAGTTGTCATGAGATGACTGAAATGGAGATGGCAGTGGCTGAAGTCCTGAAGCATCTGTGTACACACAGCAGTACAGAGAATCCAGAGTCAGAGCTCAACATAAGCTGAACAGGTTCACCCCCTGCAGTAGCTGAACTTAAGCTCACTAGTAGGAACATTTCAGGTTTTTAAGAGCTACATGTATAAGTGAAAAATAAGCCCCAACTTTTGCAGGCAACACCTCAACTTCACTATAAAGAAATACATGACATATATTTTAAGCACAATTTTACATGGAGCAAATTTCATTGCTCTCCTCTCAGTTTCCACTGACATTTGTGTGTGCTTTTCAAACAATAACAAGGCAGACGGTAATAGGGAGTTTAACACCAGAGACTGTCATCTGACCCATTGTCCTTTTTTTATTCTTCTTTTTTTTCCTAATGAAACTTCTACACTTCAGGTTGATTAATTTGTCTTGATTTGTTTTTTGTTTGTTTGTTTGTTTTTTGTTTTGTTTTGCTTTTCTTTATGCATTTTTACATGGAAGCAAGCTTATTAGCTGACATGAGAAACAAGGAAAGAAATTAAACTGAGGGCGATGTTACCCATAGAGGCAGAGAGAACTGATTCTGCAGGCAGAATCTTCTCTCCTATTTAACTATTTGTTTTCAGGATGTAAAATCTCTGTAATCTTAGGTCCTATCAATCTGCTAGTGATAATAGTTAACATGAACATGTTAAGTGAAACAAGTTTCCCTTTTTTGCCTTGGAATGGACAGGTTTATATTGAGATTATCTGCAGGTTTTCCCTTTGGTTTCTGCTGAAATTATGATTACAAGTGATCATATACAAGTTTATCAAGCTTCTTGATGGTGCCAGATAGATGACAATGAATGGGTTTTGTTTGTTTGGTTTCATGACTGTAACTGCAACATGTAACATCAGAGGCTTCCATTTTTTCCTGAAATTATATGCAGCCCTATTCTCCTTCTCACGTGAACTGCAATACTTTCTTCATTAGCATATGCTGTTAATATGTTCATTAAATTCATGTCACATTGTAATTAATCTGAAAATTATGTCATTTCTGCAGAACCTACAACCTCATTATGTTCACAGTATGTACATCAGAGCCATTTTATTTCTGAAAGAGGTGTACCTCTGTTTGGTTATTAATCAAGGGGTCATTTCTGCCCAATTTACAGTGATTAACTCTTTACAAGAAATCATTTTGAATCCTTGAAGTATGTTACTAAGGAATAAAATTATTATATGTTCTATAGAGAAAAAAATCATTGCATAGCAGCACTTATTTATATAGTAAATTTTATAATCCATATAAAAAATATCAGTTTAGATACAGCACACTGAGGTCAATATATAAGGCTGAGCAGGATCAAAATCTTAGGAGTAGCTAGAAACTATAAATTTCAAAAATAGAGTGCTGATATTTGATTTATAAGGAGTAAGATAGTGAATCTGATTTCAAAGTCGTACTGAATAAAAGTTGTTTTACCTGTGAATAGTTGTCTGTATCACACAGATAGAACAAAATTTTACTAATCAGGTGTTGCTGAAAAATGCATGTTTAAGCTCCAGATCAACATGACAGATTTCAACCCACTGTTTCATTTTCAACAATTAGTAACAAAATTAAAGTGTAGAAGACTATCTCTCCTTGTAGGTAAATTTTATCTAATACAGGTTTTTTTCTTAGCATGGTACATTTTTTTTTTCTTTTAAAAAGTATATAAATGTGCCTTTAGGTTTGATTTTTCCAAGGTGATTTGCACCAAGTATCTATTTATAAATGTAAGCAAACTTACTGTCATCATAAGGGAAGTATTTCATAGCTGGCTTTTGAAGATTTGGAGGCATCAGTTAGGGTGATCAACCACACACATATACTTTATTAATAAGAAATTTGCAGCTGTGAGTGGCAGGGATTAACATAGAGCAGGAATAACCTGAGTGATATCAAATACCAGGACTTTCTGAGGGCCTGGATTTCACACTCAGGGTTTGGCACTTGAACAGTTGATTGGCCGTCTATCAGCTACTGCCCATGCAGATTTCCTGCTGCCTTGGGTTCTGAGCCCTTCGGAAGAATTGCAGCAAACAGAAGGCACGTTCCAAGAACTACACCTTTCATTCCTCAGGACAGCATAGTAGCAATGATCAAAGGAGGCATTAGTGAATAAACACATTTTAATAATTGATACTATAGTTCTCTGTGAATATTGATGGTTAATAAGATGCTCACTTTACTAAAGTGTTTCTGAGAAAGGAAGACTGAACGGTAAATTCTGGGAAAGGAAGTAATGCTTGGCACGGTCCTTTTTAACTTATTTTTCAAAAAGATGCATTCATCAAATACAGTATAAATTTTATTTTTCTTCAGAGTCGGGGGGACAGAGAACTTAGGTTGTAGCTTGCTAGCGAGAACAGTGCAGCAAACAAACTTCATAGTTCTAAGAGGAAACTCAGCATCTTTATGAATGGGATTATTGGTGTGGTTGCTTGCCGCAGCAGGGAAAGAATTCAGTGCCCCCGGAGGCAAATTTCCAGTCCTGTGCCAACTCATATGATTATTTAGATTCTCAAAAAAATCTCTCTGAAGCCCTGTAGTGGTACAGAGAATAGGAAGTCTGATAATTCAAAGAGTTGTAAAAGATGGGATATGAGAAGAAGGAAAACTTTGAAGTTCATGCTAGAGAAATATTTTTTGGTTTATTTTTTAAATGTGATTTTGATGAACATGCATTTTTTTGCAAAAAAATCTGCACTGATGAAACAGAGCAAATAGCTGCATTTCAAGCAATCCAAAATATCTATTTCTCCTCTGCAGTAAACATGCTCTGACACAGGTCAGTGTGAACTGCCTGTATAAATAGATGAAAGAAAATTAATTAATTAGTGTGTATTACTGCAACCATAAACGATAGAAGACATCTTTATGTGCACTAAACTCCTGCAAGTACCCACATAGAGCCTCTTAGCCGTGGAACAAAGCGTCGAGGGCACCGTAGCCATGAACCTCACTCAGGCAGTGCTCAGGGCTGCGGGAGCAGGCTCGGCGGCGGCTGCGGCAGGGCGCACCAGGCCGGGCATCCCCGGCCTGCGCAGCCCAGGGGCAGCTCCGCCGAGCCGGGAGAGCTCCGCACCCCGCAGCGCGGCCGCTCCGCTGTCACCGGCTCCGCTCCGACAGCGCCTGTGGCAACGGGAAGAGCCAGAGGCTCGGGAGCGCCGGTGTACGCTTTCTCTAGGTGTTTGTTTACCCGCCGGGATAAGGCGAAGCCTGCAGACAATTTAGCAACACCGAGGCTGGCGCATCCACTAAACACTTCAACGAGGGATGAATTACGGCTTCCTGCGGCGTAACTGGTAGTTCAATTCCTGGAGGAGTTTGCAGAGCTAAGTGGACCGCTCCGGGTACCAGGGCAAGCTCGGGGCGGGGGGCTGTGTCACCGCAGAGTGCGAGAACAAAGGGAACTAACCCCGGGACACGCACACGGGGCTGGCGAGGGGCCGCGATGCCGAGAGGAGAGACCCAGGCGCGGCGCGCCGCAGCGCCGGCAAACGCCGCTGCCTGCATCCATCCATCCTCCCGCTCCCACCCGCGGCCCGGCGGCGGGACGGGACACGCCGCTGCGCTCGGCTCCCGCCCCTGCCTGCCAGCCGGGCGGGCGGGCTGCCTCGCCTCCGCCGTCCTCCCTCCTCCCTCCGCCGCTCCCCCCTCCTCCTCCTCCTCCTCCTCCTCCCTGCCTGCCGCCGCCCCCCCACCCTCACCTCAGCCGCCCCCCTCTGTCTGGCTCCCCCCGCGCTGTCTGGCGGCCCCCCCGTGCCCGCCGCGCTTCTCGCGAGAGCCGGGGATGCCGCCGCCGCCGCCGCCACCGCCGCGGAGGGGGAGACACTCGGGGGGAGCCGGGTGACGTCGGGAGTTTTCCTGAAAGTCAATAACGAGCCCGGCGGAGGCGGCGGGAGGAGCCGAGAGCGGGGCCCGGGCGGCTCCGGGGTGAGTGCGCCGGGGGGGGAGCCGCCGCCGCCGCCGCCCTCCTGACCCCGCGCATCGATGTTGCGGCCGCGCTGCCCGCCCGGGCGCCTCCCTGCGTAGCGGGGCGCGCAGCTCCATGTAGCCGCCGCCGCCAGCGCCCTGGGGCCGGAGCCGCCTCCTCCCGCCCCCGCGGAGACACCGGCCGCCAGGGACCGCCGAGCCCGGCGGGGGGACAGGGGAGGAGGCAGCGGCGCCCTCCCTCCCCTTCTCCCCCCGAAGCCGCCGCCGCCCTCGGGCTCCGCAGCAGCGCCCGCGGCGCCGCCGCCTCTGCAGGTACGGGGCGGGAGGGGCCGGGCGGCGGCGGGGGCGCTCGGCCGGCGGCGGGGGCGCTCGGGGAGGGGATGCGGGGCGGCGGCGCGGCGGGGCCGGGGCGGCGGGGAGCGCGGGGCGGGGGCGCCCGTGGCCTAGCGCCGGCGGCGGGGCGGGAGCGGGGCGGAGGGGCGGGGGTCGCCCCGCCGGGGGTGCGGGGGCCGGGGTGGGGAAGGGCGGGGCGGGGGCGTTTCGGCGGGGAGAGTTATGTAACGGGGGAGGGGGGGCGGCAGGGGCAGGGCAGGGCGTGCGCCCCGGGGGCGCTGGATGCGCGGGGCCGGCGGTTCCCACGCGGCGGCGGCGGCCCCTCCCCGCCTCCCCTCCCCGCGTCCGTGCGGCGGTGCCGGTGCCGGTCTAGCGCGGGATTTTATCCGCTGGGAACTTCTGTGCGTGTGCGCGAGCGTGCCCGCGCAGCCCCCGCGCCCAGAACAGCTCCGCGCCCCGCGGGCCGCCGGCGGCAGCGCCTCGCGCAAGGGATGGGGATGGGGATGGGGATGATGATGCTGCCGCCGCCGCCGGCTCTGGCTGCAAGTAAACAAACCGGCCCCCCCGCCCGCCCGCCCCGGCCCGCCCCGGCCATCATGGAGGCCGCGGCCCACATGCAAAAGTTGATGCGCAGCCGGCTGCCCCGGGTGACCGGCGGCGGCCCCGGGCCGGGCCTGCGGCGGGGTCTGCCCGGGCCCGGTCCCGGCAGGTGCCGCCGCGGGGCGGGCGGGAGCCCCCCGTGCCCGTCCCGGTGCGAGCCGAGGGGGGCTCTGCCTGCAGGGGGTCAGCGCGGCGCCCCTCGGCAGCGAGATCGCAGCGCTATATATTGTAGTTTAAATGCAAATGATCGTGATGTAACGAGCACTACCGGGCTTATAGGCTGCGGGGTTGCTTTGTATGGGCACCGCTTCTTAGTTTACTTCTGGATGGGAATCCAAGAGGAGTGAAATAGCCAGGACTGTTTCTCCCATGATACGTTGATTAAATGTTAAAAAAAAGAGAAATCTTATTTTCCTGCGGGTGGAAAGGATAAACAATTTAATCTCTCTTGACCTTTATTCTAGTTTTGCTTTTTTCTTTGATGTAGTTATTAGTTGAATGGTTCCTTGTATATATCTACATCATCTCATAAATTTTATGGAAACGTGTCCCAGTTTCTGTTTAAGGGTTTTATTACAAAAATTATGATGTGTCTGATACCTGCCAACTTTTTTCAGTACTGAAGAAACATAGAGCAGTCTCTCCTGCTAATGTTTGTTTAGATCTTGCTAAAACTTTGCTTAACATGGTTCCCTGCATCTTGCACATAGAGGGCTTTACTTGTCAAGGCGAGAAGCATGCAGATAAGTAGACCTTAACTTGTGACAAATAACATTTTAAGCATGATCTCCTGTTTTTGCCAGCTGATCCATAGGCAAGATCTGCTTGTTTACAGGAATATGGAAAGAGAGTACATGAGGTAGAGAAGGAAGCATATTTTGGCTTTTTAAGTAAGTGTACTGCTTAAGTTTGTGGGACAATTTCATTTTGGTGTTTTGATTTTTATTTTTATTTTGGTAGGAGCCTATAAGTGAACCCCAATGTCTTTAATTGGATTGGATTACTAATTATAGTCCACGTGGATATATTTTGGTTGGATGCAGCCAGTAAGTCAAGTTCAAATAAGGGCCAAAGAAAAACTTCAGAGATAAGATGTCTCTGTTTCCTAGAAGGCTATGTGTATTGTTTGAATAACTCTTTTTTTTTAGTCAGATGTGAGTGCATGGTGTGTGTGTAAACACAGATAATATTAACAAGACTGTCTTGTTTTAGATGGTTTATTCTGTGCTGCATTGCTCTAACTAGGTTTGAATGGATTCAGTAATCTCCTTGGTTTCATAAATAGGTTCACAGGTAGTATTTCAGCGTTCTACTCCTTCATTTGTTCTACATTTTGGGGGCCGGTTATGTGTTTTTGAGCAAAATGCAGCTATTCTAGGGGAAGGGAAGTAGGTGAGAACTGGGACAGGTACTAGTTTTAACTTTGCCCCAGTTGAAATAGATACAATTATAAGGATTGGGTAGCATTGTTATTTACTAAAAATTGTTGGCTGTTTGACATTGGAACAAATGCTTTGTGAAAGGGAAAACACTCTGATGTGTTTTTTTGACTCAGAACCACTTACTAGGGCTTTGCAGTTGTTTGTAATCCAAGCTTCTGTTTGCAAGACACTGACCAGAAACCGTATCTTGACTTCCTACTGCATTTTGCAACAGCATATGTCTGAAGTTTCTATTATAACAAAAAGATCCTTCAGACTCCTTGGAATTTGCCTAACACCCAGTGATTGTGTGTTCTTTCACTTTCTGGGTGCATGTTTTCCCAGCTTAAAGAGACCTACTGAATAATAAATTCTGTGCCCAAGAAGTATTATTTGCTAAATAACTTCTAAGTACTCAATTGTTTTGGAAATTATGACCCATTACTGAAGTGGAGTGTGTTAAAATGCATTTCAAGTTTCTGTGCTGTTCTGAGAATGAAGATGATACAGTTTCTTGTAAGTGTGTGCTTACAGTTTCACTTTGTGCTGTTGATGCAACAGGTGATGTGGACTTGGCAACATGGTAGCCTAGCTTTCCTTCAGTTTTGAAACAGAGAGCCGGATATTCCTTGGCAGCTTTCGTGGCTTGGGCATGCTACTTACTTTAGTCCGCACTGGAGAGTGAAGGACATGCACCGACTGAGAACTTCATGTGCCATACTTTCATTTTGACATGGATAATGCATAAATGAATTGATTTCCTGAAAGTAACACAATTGTGTGAAATTGTGTGAAAGTGGCACGCCACGCTATAACTGCATGTTTTGTAGGGGGCTTGGTCATGTATTATAACAAAAGTCTTCTGTTTGCTTATTTCCAACTAATAAAAGAAACATTCTATTCAAAATGTGCAATACTCCCCTTGTGAACTACAGTAGCAATTCAAAAAGAGGGAATAGTTAAATGTGAGCATCTATAAACTTTAAGTTAAAAGATTGCTTTTATTTTCAGTATTTGTATGAACTTTGCAACCCACTTCTTTTTGAAGTACTGTCTTTTATAAGAAAAGATTGCCAACTTAAGTGCCCTTTCAGATTATTCTAGAATATTAGATCAATTGTGCTATCTCAGATTGTCATTCTGTTAGGATAGGCCCAATAAGAATACCATGGATGAGGCAGGGGGTGCTTTCTAGCGCAACATGTAGCTCAGGAAGTTTTGCATTGCTTGTGAGGAAAGGTGTGGTTTCAGTGAGAAACTTGCTTGCCGACCAATGTGTTTTCTTTTTGCCATACGGAAGAGACTTCCCCAGGATCACAGGGTCTTCTTGGTAAATAAATGTGTTGCACAAGTTACTCTTCTTGGCAACAAGTTGTTGTGGTATAGAAAAGATTACTTTCTAAAGATAAGTTACACAATAGCTGGAAAAGCTGATTCAAGCTGTTTAAAAATTAATGTTAAAGACTAAGAAACACCAACAAAAAACCCCAAAACAAACACAGAAAGCCCCCCAAAATCCCAACCCCACCCAAAACCTACCAGCAAATACTAAAACATTGAATGTGAAAGTTAACTTTTTTCTTAGCATAAAAATTAATCTTTAAAGTTTTGGTTTATACATTTATCTTGGGTAATTGTATGAACAACATTCTGGACTCCCTGTAAGAGTTTATAAGTGAAACTTATTTAGGCAAATCACTAGTATGTACTAATAGCAAAACTGCAAAAAAATTCTAAGGATATAGTAGGTGATTATTTGGTGTTTTATCCTTGTTCTATGACTCTAGGTCAATAAGTATGGGCATTTATGATGCATTCCAAAGATTTAAAACAGATTGTTTTTTCCTTTATTATTTAAAGATGTTGTTCAGGTGTAGTTGGAATATGTAACAAAGTTAATACTTCCAAAAAATCCCCCAAGATTTAATAACATCAGATGTTACAGTCAAGGACAGTAAGCATATTTGGCTTTTGTATGTGAAGGTGCTTACTTTTGTCTTACTTTAAATGGTTCTTTGATTTTTGATACTGTTTATGTCAACACTTGTTATGCTTATGATAAATAATATATGTTGAAGCCATCTTGACCAATCTTCTTCTTCCACATATTTCTATGTGAGTGTCTGAGTGTGAGTCATACTAATCAAAAATAGCATTAAGAACACATTGTTGCCCTGTGATTTTTTTTCCTCTGTAATATCCTGACTAAATAACAGTAGTGATTTTAAAATTCTCTTTAAGAATGCAACTGGGGCCTCAATATTTCGTGTGCATGTCTGAATGACTTGACAGCATGGTTTGCCAAACTTCCCTGCATTATCCACGTGACAAAGTTGTTCGAATGTCTTCTATAGCAGGAGCAGACCCTGCTTCAGCTTTAGATCAATGAAGATCTAAAGCCTTTATGTAGGTGTGGAATGTCAGTGCCCAACAGTCAACAGCTTCTTGTACAGCTGGTTTAACGCCACAGAATTAATGCAGTGGTTGTTGGTTGGTCTCAGCAATCCTGCAAAAAGTTTCTACCAACACACATTTATTTTTTCCCCTAAGTATTCATTGTGTTTCTTGAGATATGTAATTGTTGCAGCTTGCCGCATGAGCTTTTATTGAAATTATATATCCTTCTCTAAATGTGTTGATACGCTTTGAGACAGAGAATTAAGGTTGTACACGTGAGTTTCACGTAACATTTTTATACAGCATTTGCCAAAGACCTTCAGCTAGTGATCTCTGCAGCTGTGTGTAAGTTAAGGTTGTAGAGAACTCCTTCTGTCCTTAGGAAATCCAGGTCTCAGGTTGATGAGAATAATGCATTTTGAGTGTGAACAGGAAGATCCGAAGGTTTTAGGTTAGAAGTTGATTATGTTCCAGTCATGTTGCAGTGTCAGGATTTGACAGCAGGTTCAGCAGTGTTTGGTTGCTCTGTAGGAAGGAATCACAAAGTTCATTCCTATTACAAGACAATTCAGAATTTGATTTGTTCAATGTAGACATAATAAATATAACCTACTATGTAAAAGTTTATAAGAAAGCTATTTGTATGCATGTCACTGAACTTTTCTCATCTTTTATATTAATAGTTTTAGAACTCCTTTTTTTCTCAGTACTTTCTTGTTACTCATGAGGAGTTTGTGTATTTCTGGTTTTTATTCAGTGCCGTGCTTGGTCTTTTATGCACAATACGGAGTTGTGCTGCAGAAAAGTTACCATCACAGAAATAATTAAATACATGAGTTTAATGAAACTTTGATTTGTCTCTCTTGAAAGATATCTTTTAAAATCTCTGCTAGAATGACTAGGAATTTCCAGATTCTTCAAACTTTTGATAATTAGGTTAGTTTTTTTCCCCTGAGTCTGCTGGACATATAAAAGTAATTTTAGTTTGATTTAAAAATATGGGAGTTATGTTTATTTTTTCTTCACTGTTTGAGTATTTTCTAAACTATATTTTTAAAGAGCAAAGGAACTTTGTCTCTAAAAGGCAAGGATTAGTATTCCTACATTAATCCATGGCAAATTAAACTTATTACATGTGTTTTGAAGGGTTGAGTGAAGTAACATTGTCATAGTTGTGATACTCAGCCTAGCTAATCCTTGATTTGACTTTCTCTGAGTCTCAAAACTTTACCAAGATCATTGCCTCAGTAACTTTTTTTTATGCATAATTTTAGCCCTCCCTTCATCTTTTTTACTTGAAATATATTCTTTGGTTACATTTCAGTCATACACTCTAATAAGTTTTATCTCTGCTACTGTCTGCTTTTCAGTTATTGTTTTATGTGATTTGAGCGGGACAAAAAAGGATTAAAAGCATTTTTGTCAATAAACACAAGGCAAAACAATGGGTTGTTAATGTTTCACATGGGATTCTAAAGAAACAATTTAGTTACATTTAGAAACTTCCTTTATACCTTGGTAAACAAAGGCAAGGGTGGCTTTGTTCACCTTGCTTTAATTATACCTTTGTCCCTTAAAATAACTTGCTTTGTCATTGTAATAGGAAATAAAATACAGAATGATGGTTTCTTTCCTGATAAACTTAATCAGTTGCAGAATCTAAATAAAACATCTAACTTGTGTGTTAATATTTCAGTGTGCCTGCATTCTCCTAACTAGGCTTATCTGAGCATATATTAGTTATGTGAAGCTTTTTCACATACTGAAAGTGAAAATAGAACACTGCAAATATTAAACACACACACTAAGCATGCATTAGAATGAGCTATTTATGTTTTCCAAAGTATGTTGGTTTTCCTTACCACAAGGTGTAGGCAGTGCCTGTTTCCTATTGTGTCCCTCATTATTGCAAATCAAAACTTACAAAGTAAAGTTGTTACAAGTAAATTTCTAATACCAAATTTCTTAAAGTTCATTGAGGCTTTTAGGATGAAATGTCGTTTAAAAAGTATTTGCAATGCCTGTCATGGAGATATTTTTGGATTTTTTTATATTAGTTTTAAAAACTGTAAATATGTCTACTTACAAAGTATTTAAGGTATCTTTCAGAATTTTAATCATATGTACATGAAGTTTATCATTTTGTAAATTTAGGATCTATTTTCTTTAAATGCTAATTTTTTGTTAATTTTTAAATTCCCTAGTCTTGTCAAATCCATTCCTATTTTGTGTTGGTTTGATATTGTGAGTTTCTTTGTATTTCTTTTTTCAATTTTTAATTGACATAATAAGTTGGGCAAATACTATGTGCCTAGAGGTTCCTTTTTCCTCAGTCTAAGTTGTGATAGTATTTAAATGAGTCAGTGTAACCAGAATTCCAGAATAGGTAGTTTATAAAAGTATGTATAAATACTTCATACTCTTTAGATAAAGCACTCACCTGAATGTGATTCTTCCATTAACAATAGTCTAATTTAATTTAGCAAGTTTTGTAGCAATCTCTGTTCTGTCACATGGTCTTCTGTGTAATTTTTGATGATGTGCAATATATCCTCTAATTGTTTGGCCAGCTTTGCTAGGGGAGGAGGATATGCATGTGTTTTTCATATAAATAAAGCCTGGATTTCAGCTTCCATTCCTAAAGATAACTCTGGTTTTAGTTTAGAGCCTTGACATTTTGAATTCCTTGCTCTGGGAGTGCAACCTGCTTTGGAAACAGTTACAGCCTGCTCAGCTGTTTGGGAGGAGTCAAACTCAAATTTGAGAAGAATTCCTAATTGCTTAATCAGCTACAAAGAAAAAAGACCCCCAAAGCAAGGAAACAAATGTGTGTGATGGAAGCCACTGAGAACTGCTTTTTGGGGGTGTGTGTATTGTGTGCATGCACAAAATAATTCAGTTACTTTTCTGAAAAATAAGGAGATAGAGATGATGAGATTTGGCTCTGCTTACATGGGGGATCAGAGAATCTCAGTGAGTCAGACAAGGGGAATCTGAAAGGTTCACTTACTGTTCTTTTCTCCCCAACCATTTTACCAAACTTTTAAAAAGGGAAAATGGTAGTACTCATTTATTATGAGAACAAGGTTGGATGCTTCACTGAGTTGATAATGGTAGAAGTTATGGGGATCATTTCTGGAAGCACTGAACTTGATTCTCTGGTATTCTCTCTGGTAACTTTAGTTGCTAAATGCGAGAGTTTCTGTTTTTTCTCAGCTCCAAAATTGTTGAAAGTAGAAGCCTTTGTTTATGAAAGTTCTTACAACAGAGAACTGAATCATACAATTTACGCTGAATTTATGGGTCTTCTTTACTCAGCTGTCTCTTGTCATGGGGAGAAAGGGAAGATGCCCAGATTTCAAAGGAGTCTTATCTGTTCTTATGAATCTCAATGATAATTCACTTGCACATAGTGGTTGTTAAGTGTAGACCTGAAAACACAGCTTTTGGTTCTTCTGCTTGGAAGGGATTTCTTTCCTTCTCACTGTTCACCAGGTCTCTGTAGGTAGCTGACTGCTGTGATGGGCATGAGAGCCTTCTTTAATTTAAAAACAGGAGCTGAGGAAAAGCTGGCTTTCTACTGAATGGTCCATTGCTCATTTTAATGGTTGATTTCATAGTTCCCATATGGTAGCATCATGAAGTAGGATGGTTCTTCTCTATATTGCTGATATTCTTAAAGTTCAAGATGAAAGCTGAGAAGGTGTTGGCTAGTTTTTACCATGCCTCACGGAAACCATGAGCCTTGGCACAGGGATCTAGAACTCTGTTGGTTGTAGTAGTCTCTGGTTAATCTTTGGTGAGAAAGTTGCCTTTGAAACCTTTACAGCTAGGAGGACCTTGAAATTACAATACTAGATAATTGTTTTATCTCACACTACAAAAGTGGCTTAATAACTTCCTGAAGAAAAAAAGGAAAACTTGTGCATCTTTAATGAGATAAAACCCCCAGCAGATGTTTGCATAGCATCATAGAGTCATTTAGGCTCGAAAAGATCTTTCCAACTGCTAACCTAATACTGCCAAGTCTACCACTAAACTGTGTCCCTAAATTCTTCACATCACTGATTGTAATGGAGTAAATTTTTACACCTGCATTGTAAAGTATGCTGACAGTGGGTTCTTGTATGTATTGTGCATACACATGACTAGCTGATCCTGTCTGCATAATACACACAATACATTGTTGGAAAAATATGTTCCAAGTTTGGTAAGATACCAAAAATTGGGGGAAGAAAAAAGTAAATCTGATATATTCTCTAGTTGCTGGAAAATATGTAAGAACAAGTCAAGTTCTTCCCTGCAGGAAACAGCTGTAACAGCAAAACATTGTCAAACTGAGTCCTAACATATTTTCATCCTATTTCTGTAGGTTCATCCTATATAGCAGTAAGATAAACTTTAAAAATTACTGCATACTGGCTGCTGAAACTTCAAGTGCATTGGGAGAGCAGAGTTGATTGCTAAAAAGTATTTAAATTCTATGCCAGATGTGCAGAATAAATATTTCTGTAGCTTTTCTTGAAGTAGTTGAACAGTAGATGAAATGCTGTTTTCATGTGAGAATTTTTGTTCTATGTGTTTTAGACAACTCCTTTACATCTATACACAATTCTTTATTACATCTTTAGGAAAGGCTTTTGTATGACTATTTTTTACTATAAGGCCAGTTTTGGTCACAGTAAGTAGTTCTCAAAATTCTGCCCTTCTGGAGCATTGCTGAATGACTCCTAGAGTAAAGAAGTACAGCTTTTAGAAAGGCTCGAAGGCATTTAATAAGGGATAATATTACAGATGCTTACAAATGGCTTCTTGAAAGTGTAGTGTGCACATACAACCTTTATTTTCATTAGCTTTTTAATGCTTTGATTTATCTCCTTCAGCTTCCTATGTAATTCAACTTGACTTTTAATTACCCAGTAATGGAGCAATCAATACAACCATAGAACTGTTGGTAATTTCAAGGTTGTTTCTGGTAATACTGTGAAGCTAAACTGGGGATAGTGCAGTTAATTTTATCACCATATTTATGTGATTTTTGTATTTTGGGGATTTTGTTCAGAATTTAGTAAAGCAGTACATGTGATGGGTGGGATGCAAGCCTACAGACACACTTGAGTTTGTTTCAGGCACTGTCTGACATGAAAGTCGGTCATAGATCAGATTTTGATTTAGTAACACTAACTTATTTGTAATCAGTGGGTAAATAGGGAGCTTCAAGCATGAATTCATTCATAAATCATGGACTGATTGATCAGTCTGTGGGCAGTCAGGATTATTGCTACTTAATACAGAAGTTAATTTCTTATAGCTATGTCTTTACCAATAAGGATAAATCATTGCACTGTTCAGAAGTGCACACCAAAAATGGAAAGTTCATTAAATTTGCCAAAAGGGTAAAATGTATTGCAGAGTATGCCAGCCCAAGGTAAATACGGAGTGTTACATTGCTTCTTGTGTCTTTATAGCTGGAAAAAATAAAAATCAACTGTGATTACTATCAAAGAACGCAATGGAAGTGTTATAGAAAACTGAACTTAAGTTGGGTATTTGGAAATTGACATGCTTACACTTTCTTCCCAGAACAGCTGCTCTTAGGTCACAGTTGTTTGACACCCACCTCTGGGCTTTGTAAAGATTTATGTGTTTGTAATAAGAGCTGATGCTGTGCTGCAGTGATCCAGAACGGCAGAACAGCAGCCTGCTTTCAGGCACGTGTCTTAATCTGTCAGATCTCTTTTCGTGCACAGCTGATAGACTTGCTTATCTCGTTTAAAGTATGCAAACAAAAGTTCTGAAAATGTCTGACCCAGAAATTAGCTCTCACATTAGTAAGGTGCAGGATGTGGAAATGCCTGCTTTGGTTATTTCTGCTGTACTGGCTTGTGTATAATATGATGCCTAAGCAGCTAAAGTTAGATCAATTAACATCACTAAAGCATTCTCATGTCCTTCCAAAATGTACATAACATTTTCTTTTAGCTCTTATGAAAGCTTAAACAGGGTGTGTTTCTATAGACACAGGTGTGTGGTGTCCTGCTGCACATGACAGGGTGTGATGCCAATGCCAAAGGCTGTGTGTCACCTGAGCAGGTCTCACTGCCATATCTGCCAGTGCCATGGGGATGTCTCAGAGGCACAATAGTCAACATCACTTCAACTTTACAGTTTTAATGAGTTTAACATTGTGATTTTTCCTTATATGCAGCCAAAATACTGAGTGTTTTAAAAAAAAATAGTTCAGTGAAGGCAAGACTTAAATGAGCACACTAGAGTGCTTCTGTAAAATTGGGTTGTGCTGTATTTTTGTTGCATACCACCTAAAAATACTAATGTAAAGTTTTATTTTGCATGTTACAGCATCCATTCAGAAGTAGCCTTCCATGTAGTTGCTGTGTCATGCAAATATTTCAAATGATAAATAAGAAATAACCTGTATGTCTATAATGGTTCCAGTTTTGGTTTGTACTTGAATCTATTAAAAAAACTGATTTTCCAGTGCTTTCTTCATTCATTTGTTGCCCAGATTGCTTCTAGCCCAGTCAGATTTGTTTCTTTCTTGTTTATATTTGTTGGTCAGTCTACTAAATGGATATGTATGGGCTGCATTTGACACACTGAACTTGTGTGGGGGTTCCTGTTCTGTGGCACCGCTGTGTACATGTGTGTTCCTGCGCAGAGCTGTGCAAGGGTGTTCCTCCACCATCAGAGAAATCCCATTTCTTGGCTTCTCACACTTTTCTGGATGAGCATTATTTGAATGCTTCTATTTATTTTGAAGGCTGGAGGGGAAAGGCAGTTTGCTGGCAAAAGGAAACATCTCCTGGCCTCTGGCTTCTCTTCTTACTTAATTGTAGTGCTGTTTATCTCCTCTTCACAGCTGTTAGGTACTTTGGTAGTGAGGTGGTCCAAAGAGACGGTTGTGGCTTCTGAGAGTGGTATGTCCTGTTCCAGGACTAACTTCCCTTCTGTGCCCTGCAGGCTGAGGTTTGTAGGGAAAAGAGCATCTTGTCACTGCCTGGCTTAAAGCTTTGAAAGAATGTGCACTCCTTCTTTTTATAAACTGAACATTTGGGGATGTTTTTGGTTAATTTGTTTAAGAAGTTGTCTTTCTGTTTGTGTACTTGGAGATGATGCTGGTTTTGAAAAACTCTTGTATGTTCAGGGTTTGTATTGGCTATAATGAAATTATAGGGGAAGTGGCAAGGATATAACCTTTCATTCCATTTTCTTACACTCTTAATATGATTGTAGGTAGCCATAATAGAGGAAGCACTTGTCCATCGCATGGTTTCTGACAGCTGTGGGAACAGGGAAGGCTCCTGTGTGTTCAGAGTTGGGGTTTTGAAACAGGACCGGCAGCCTTTCATTTAACAGCATCCTGTGCATTAGTACAAGAGAATTCTGCTGTGTGCCTTTTATAAAAGTGCCATATGACTTAAATTTTAACACATTCTGCTGCTTTTTAGTATTGTAGTGTTCATAGAAAATGTGCTGTAAGACTAGAAACATGATTGTGTTATACAGTTAATTAAAAATAAAGGCAGATTTTTAATATGAGCTCAGTCAGTGAAGTACATCAACAAAGACTTTTTTGTTGGCTGTCAAGTGAGAAAAACAGAAAAGACTCAAATTCTTTCT
Organism: Calcarius lapponicus; assembly: GCA_039654755.1. Classification (NCBI taxonomy): domain Eukaryota; kingdom Metazoa; phylum Chordata; class Aves; order Passeriformes; family Fringillidae; genus Calcarius; species Calcarius lapponicus. Next base: position 84,577,587 of record CM077465.1, on the reverse strand, counting down.
CTAATATTTCCTTCCAGTCTGACTCATCAGTAGAAATTGTGAAGAGCTGCAGAAGAGAAGCCAAACAGACAAGCTGATAACTCAAAGAAATACTCTTTTGAGTTTGGGGTTCAGAGTGGAGTCATCATGAGCGATGTTACCATTGTGAAGGAAGGCTGGGTACAGAAGAGGGGTAAGTTCTGCCTTTGCATGGAAAGCGCTTTCTGATATCTCCTACACCGCGTGCAATGGTATTACGTGGTTACACAGATGAATGTGATGAATGTTCTTGATTTATCTTCTGGTCTGGAGCAGGCTAATCCGACCATTTGGTCAGATTCAGGCCTTGTTGGTATTGATACATAACCCTCAGCACTGTTTGTGGGACTAGCTGGCAGTGCAGAGGAAGTTGGACTCAGTCATTCCCACTTCACCTTGGGCCTTGTTGCTGCAGCTGCTGTTACCTGTGCATCACCACAAGCTGGCTGTTGTGGCAGCTGCAAGAGGCAGTGATAGAGATGTGCACTCTAAGGTTGCCTGGAAGCTGCTGCAGATGTGATACTTTGTGGGAAATTTCCTAGATGCCAAAATCATTCAGTGTGGCTCAGCTTATATTATGCAAGTAGTCCCTGTAAAATCAACATAATACTTGCATAAAGCTCAGCATACACCTAATTACTCAGCAGACCTGGAAGCCATATGATTAAAGAATATGTTCCTAACTATAAGCCAGTATAAAGTATGATTTTCTGTTGTGTTTGAATTCCTGAAATGTCTCTTTAAAATGTTTCACCATGTGATTTGCAAATTCGGGGAGGTTGCTGTACATTCAGCTTTGAATGTGAAACCTCTAGAAATATCTGGCATTCATATCATGTGATGAACTTTGGATGAAATCTTCCATGCTTAGTGCTGCTCTGCTTTAGGTTGTGGTTGCACACATGATTATTTTCAAAAGAGTATAACTTCTCTCACAGAGAGGGGGTGATCTGGATTTTAGGGTGATTTATGCCATGAGTTTCTGTGATCCTCGCCCAGAAAGATTAGACTGAAATAGTGGGAACAAAATTACCCTTTAATTTACAAAGAAATGCTTTGCTTGAATAGCAGTGTGTGAAGACAAAGATCATTATTAGCTTTGTTATTGCAGATTGACATTAAATGTCAGGGAAGGCAGGATAATGAGGGAAAAAGTTTATTATTCTTCTATTATTCCTGCATAAATTGTATTTCAGGAAGCATTATGGGTATTGTAAATGAAAATGAGCTAAACCATGTTAAGCTTAAGGCCTACTTCCTATTTTGAGTATATACCTGTATTATAACAAATAATATTTTACATGACAGGAACTATTTAAATTTTGAAATTATTTTTCTTTTCCACCTTGTTGTTAGTTACTCAATTTGGACATCTGATTTCCTTTTTTGATTATTTAATATAAATTTCTTTCAAATGTATTTGAATGGTTAGGATGCTCCAAATAATTTTATTTTACATGACATCAGTTCCTTCAGGTAATATTTCTCATTCTTATTACAACTGCTGGATATGCATATATTAATTACTGGAATCCAGAAATGGACACTGAAATTCAATGTCTTACTTAATATTTGAAATTCTGAAATGTTAAATAAAGGTTTTTTTTCTTACCCTGTTTTACTATCAATTAATTGAAGAAAAGCCCGCCAAGTTGACATTTTGAGGTCACTTTTGTTAATAATTGTTTTCTTTTTCCAATTAAAGACATTTCATGGCATGCATTTTTCCTTATCATGAATAACTTTGAATTTATGGTTGTTTTTTTTTCTTCTTGCTGTACATAACTGTGTAGGTTTTAGTGGAAATTTTTTAAATTGCATCTAATATTGTCCTTAATTTTCTTTGTTTGATTTGTTCTGGTTGTTGGTGGGTTAAAGTGTTTCTTTTGTTTGTTTCTGAAAACAAAAGGAAAAGCACGGTCATGTTTCACAATGCTAAGAATTTGTAAGCATTTTATTCAGTGGTCATACATTTCATGTAATGACAACATTTACTCTGATCTTGCTCTGGAGTAAGAAAATCAAAGTTGCTAAGTGCATTTGTTAAATTTTGCCAAGAAAAAGTATCCAACTTTAATCTATATTCTGAGTATACACTCGGTAAACATTTATTTTGGCAGCTAAATATTCTCTGTCTGTGTAAAGAAGCATCGTGGGATTGGGTAAAGCTGTCTTGCTTCCACAAGCGATCATTCTGTTACAGTTTGGAAGTGAATTCTTTGATCATCAACACTTGATAGGCATTGGCTCAGTTCACAGGCAGGTTTTGGTAGGTACAAGCCATGTTCTACTGGAGAAGGGTAAGTGTGGGATCTCTTCTCCAGGCAGACACCGAATGAATTCCAGCCCCAGTTACTGGTCCTTTGGACAGCCCCGAGCCAAGTGTATGGTGCAACACAAATTTCTGAGACTCCAGACTGAATTTATCTAGAAATAAAAGTTGTAAACCCTTCCTGCTGGAAACAGAGGGGCTTGGGCTCCTTCACTTGACTGATGTGTTTCTGTTATGCTGAATGACTCGGCCGTGTGACTATAGCCCTGGACCTCTTAAAATTGTTCCCTTTAGCACTCAGTATGGTTTGTGATACAAGGAAAGGAAAAAAAAAATCCAACTTCTTTTTGTGATTCATAGCCCAGTCAGGAGTATGAGGATGACTTGAAGGTATTGGGGTGAAAAATGGTTTTGAGGAGCTTTCTAATGAGATGGGCCATTACAAAGGCGAGTTAGGTGAACTCAACGTAAAAATGAGAGGGGAGGACTAAAAATAGAGCTGGGGATCGCTCTCTGAATTGAGACTCTGCTAGAGAGAGTCTAGGGAAGACAGGGTATGTTCGGGCACCATGAATGGCTGTGAAATGCAGTGAAAAGATGTTTGCTTTATTGTTATTCTTAGTGCTGTATCCATGTCAGTAATAGAGGGCTGAGGGCTATATGTTTGTGAGGTTTTAAGCCTGCTGTTGAGCACTGAAGAATCAGATGTGAGGCTACATGACTTCAAAGACCTATTTTTCTGTGTCTGCTTAAGTGAGGCACCCATTAAAGTATTAATGTTTTACTCAAAGTCAAGAAATGGCAGAATTAAGGTTTTTTGAGACTGATCATACTTGGGCTTTGAGTAGTCTTTAGGAGAAGCAGTTTCAGTGTGTTGAGACCAGATGATACTGTGGAAGAGTAAGCTTGTATATGAAAGGTAAAATGGACAGAGATGACAGGTTGGAGGTGAGAACTTTGGGCAATAGAAGACACAAGACCCAGGGAGAAGCAGTGCCTGAGAAGCTTGAGGAACCTTGGGTCCCAGGTGAAAGGAGACCCTGAAGCACAGAGACTGGGTGTGCCTGAACAAGTAACGCAGCCCAGCGAGAGCAGATTCGGAGAATGAAGTAATTGCTGATGGGGACTCGATACCTATCTCCACTTAGTGCATCTGTAAGGTGAAGTGGGTGTTAATTTGGCCTGGCTTCTGTCTGGTTCTGTGCCCCTTTGGCAGTGGTAGTGCTCCTGGAGTACATTGTGTGGCTTTAGTTTCATCTGAAAGGAACCAGGTTTGTGCACTGTGAGACTGCTTCAAGCAGCTGATGCAAGTGCATTAACTAGGGTGGTGAGAGGATTTGCTGCAAAAGCATTTTCCTTATCTGAACTGAAGTACTGATTCAGATCCCTGTGAGACACCAGAACCTGAAGAAGTGGAGAGCCAGCAGAGCAGTCTCCTTAGAGAGGAGTCTCTGCTCAGGAGAGAGGGGAGTGGGAATGTGTTTTGTAAGAATGGCTTTATGGTTGTAACTTACTGTCTTAGATCCAGGGACAAGGGCCAAGCAGCTCATGGCCTGTGTCCACATGTGGCTGCAAAGATATTTTTGCAGTTCCCTGGCTCAGTGAGGGTAATTTTTATTTCTTTCAGTGTTCTCCAGTTATACTTGTAGCCAGATAAAGAGAGAGATGCATTGTCTTCCTTTATGAATTTACTTTTTAGATGACACTGACATTTTTCCTTGCAATGCATACAGATGAAAGGGAAGCCGTTTTGACTATGTACCTTAAATAGAGTGACCTGAACCTTGTTGCTGATACACAGAAATGAAATATTTGACATTATTGCAGTTAGTGTAAGCGCTCTGCGCTAATTGCTGAAATGACTTTGACATTTTGGATTTGCAGAGGACAATGTTTTGCAGAGTATCTTTAAATTTGTGTAAAAGTTAGTATCTTTAAATTTACTTAACATAGTTTTACTGTATTTACTAAATGAAATTTATTGATTTGCAGAGAGGGATATGTTTTTAATTTATCAGTTTGGAAACAGATTTTTTTTTTTTTTACGTTATGAACATGCCTAGTGTGATTAGGGTTTTATCATTAAAAAAGTGAGTTTTATGCATATAATTCATGTGGTATTTTTTCTTTAAAGCCAGAGTTTTCTGAGTTGTAGACTTGACCTTGTCTGTGGTCTATAATAGTCACAACAATTAGATTTAAGAATCTTTCATAACTATGCTTAATTGCAACCTAATTTCTTTATATATAACCTGTGCACAGAATTTCAATTAAGTTAAACATATGAAAAGAGTTAAGAGTCTCTGTTACTCTGTTATTGAAAGATCATTAGGGACAAAGAAAGAATTGACACAGATGCTAACTTTTTAAAGGACCCAGTTTTATATTTAACATGTCAGCTAACTTTGTGTTTCATTGAAAGAGCAAGGCTTTGGTTTTGGTGAGGACATACCTACTGTGTAAGGCACAGCACATGGCTAAATCATTGTGTAAAGTCAAAGCAATGTGTTGTCAGTTTAAGTTAGTGCTTGTGTTGCCACACTTCGATGCCTGACCTCTGTTTGGGCTTTGTGCTGGTGTGGTGCATTGGGTGATGCAGCTTGCCATGGCAATCTCCACATGGCTCACATGGTACAGGGACCAGCACTCCAGTTTTGTAGAGAGGGAACCAGAGTCCAAAATTGTTGTGGCTTAACTGTAATAAATTAAGAGGTTTGATGTAATGAGACGGTGGTAAAAAACCAGATGTCATGAAGCTTTCCTGTAATGCGACTGTCCTGTAAAGAGTGTATGATTGAAATACTGCAGTAAGATTTTTCACTCAATGTTTTTCTCTTTTTTCTTCTTTTTTTAAAAATACCTTTCATAACTTCTTAGTATCTAAAATTGAAGTAGTGTTAGTATTTCTAAACTCATACAGTTCATAGAATGTGTTTGATTTACTGTGATGAGATTGACTCAACTCTGCTCTGTTTTCATTTTTGGAGATTCAGAACATTATGCAGGTATCATGGGATTTTGAGAAATAACTGTGTGGAAAATATTTACTATTGTTATATCTTCTATCAAGAAGAATAAATAGCATAGTGGAATAAATCTATTGTTCCAAATAGTAATAGACTTGTTGTTTAAAGTACAAATTATTTATAGTCTTAGGGTAACACGTCTTCTCCCTCCTCCCCCTGGCTCAAATCCAGAAAAAGAACTGTATTATTTCATGTAGTGGACATTGGGTTTTACAGTTGAACCAAGACCAAACAGATGTTAATTTTGGAAATACACTCTGGAGATTGAGTTCATGTGGTATGTTTGTGGCTTTTTTTCACCTCTGTTTGTTTTGTTGGGGATTTTTTAGGGTTTTTTTGGGGTTTTTCTTGGGGTTTTTTTGGTATGTTTTTTTAATGGGGGCATAAATGCCTTGATTGGAAAATTAATCTCAGAAGTTATGGTATTAATTGAGTGTTATTCACAACCTGTCAGAAATCTTGTTTGCAGATTGTCTGAATTATTTGAGCAATTTAGCACACCTCTAACAAAGACAAATTTAAATAGACTAAGTTGAACATCTGCTACACAAAGTAGAAGAAATTGAAATTATTTTTTTCTAATTGTCTTAGCAAACAGTAGTTTAAGGTAAAGTCTTGATTGATAACTTGAAACTAAATAAGCCTTTCATATTGTAGTTGTTCTACTCTAATTCTATCTAATTAATGCAAAATGTGAAGTTCCAACAAAATATATGAATTTAAAAGAGGAGGACCAGAGGGAGGAAAAATGACAGTGTGACATTTCTTATATCCTTATATGGTAGCTAGATTTTTTTTTAAATTCCCAGATAGTTAAGAGATTGCTGGATCTCACACTCAGTGTGGATTTAGGTAAATCTGTAAAGTTGCTTACAGTCAGCACTTTGGAGTTTTTTATTTGTTTGTATGTTTTTGTTGCTATTGTTGGGTTTTTGTTGTTTTTAGGTTTTGTTTGTTTAAGTGTTTTTTGTTTGTTCCCCCCCTTCCCCCCCCCCATACACTATGAGCAGAGATCTGTGTATTTAGATGCTGTTTTCCTGCAACTACCCTGCTGGGAGAGGAGGTTCTGAGCCCTTTCTCTGTCCCACTCACTTTGTTGTTGACTACCCAGATATTCCTTTTGGAATAGTTATAACTTTTTTATCCATACTTTTCCTCGAAGAGGATCAGAACCATATGAAAATCTTGTCGTAACTAGGATGAGGTGCTCTCTTTGCTAAATAACTTTATTCCAGGTACTTTTTAGGTAATGCTTAGCTGAGAATAATTTTTGCAGCTCTCCACCTTGTATTATTACCAGTTTCTGTTCTTAAGGGCAGCTTGCAATAGAAATTGAAGCATGAAACACAAAGTATTTTAAACAGTCTCAGGATTATCCTTGTTGCAATATCCTTGTTGAATGCCAGTTTAGATAAATGTGCATGGTTGATTAATTTTTAAAATTTTTAGAATTGTCTTTATTTCATTGTAACTATAATAGAGATTGTTACCAGTTTTTAAATGGCTGTACAGTTTTAATCCTCATCAGTAAAAATGGAGCTCTCATATATGGAGCTGTATTGTAGATGATAGTGGCTAAAATTCTGTTTGTGTTCACTGCAGTTGCTTGTAAGGCATGTTTCTGGTGCTTATCACTTTGGGCTTAAAGCTTTTGCATATCCTGAGTTTTGTGCTAGAAAAGTGCTTTTGCTATTTCTGACAGCAACAGATTGCTTGTTCCACAGGAAGATACCTGGGCAATGAGTGTTTTGGAGTATTCTGGACCCAGTGGCCTTTCATGTTCTTGTATGTCTGTTCCATTTCCTGTGTAATGGATACTGCCTGGCTGCTCATGTTCTGAAGGTTTTCTCCATTCATGCTGCTTTCTCTTACTCACACTACTTAGTTACCCATGAAGCAGGTTTAAACATTTTCTGTTGCAGGGATTAGGGAAGCAAGATGTTAACAATTCACTGCCCTTTTCTTGCTCACAACCCTTTTGGCCTGGCAGTACTGCTCGGCCAGCAAATGTCGAAGGGATGCTGTTGGGGATGAATTTGAGAAACCATTTGGCAAATACATGTTTTCTATTTATTAAAACCTCTACTTTTTACTTGAAGCTTAAATAGTCATGCTGTATAATATCTTTGGCATGCTGTAATACATTGGTTACACTTGAAATTCTTTTGTGTTTGTGTTACTTTTATATTGTTTTTGTAAGGATAATATGCTTGCAATAGGAGAACTTCTGATACCTTGTAAAAATCATCTTCTCTTAATATACCTACGTGCCAGACCAACAAATCTGCCAAGTCTTCGTGGTTTATTTTATTTCAGAAGCAGTCTGTGTACCTGTTCTTCTCACCTCAGCTAGGTCAATCAGCTTATGCCTCTGTGGGAACCACTTCTTTAATGCTGCCCCTGCTGTAATCGTCAAAAACATTATTGAGGTCAGCAGCTGTGACTTGAAACTAGGTTCTGAAAAAGTTGTAGGACTGGACTAAGAACTCAGAGTTTTAGGGCATGAGACAAATGAGACTGCAGTTTGAGATATTGAAAATAAGAAACTTTAGGGAGAAGACCAGGGAAGAAGGGTTTATAACCACTCAATGCTGTCTTGGTTGTCTTTTGTTTTCTAAGAGGAACTGTTGACCCTTCATGAGCATCTGTACAATTTGTAGACAAAATGAGGGGCTTTTTTCCATTAAAATATGGAAAGATGCTGGAAGTGAGTAGGACCTGTTCAATCTTAAAGTTCTTGAGAGCAGTTTAATCTAAATTACAGGCAAAACGTTGTTGCTTATTTCCAACAGCACAGACCTTAACTTGCTCTGGGAGGGATTCGACTTCCCAGGGTAGGACTCCATCAGCATAATAGAGGCAGGTCTGTTGAGACATGCTTAGATTTTGGTTCAAGCTACATGTGAATGTTTCCAGAGCTTTGCTTTGGATGCACTGACATGTCTGTTCCTATGGACTTGAGAGCCCCTCGGCAATGGGAACGGATGAGTGGTGGTCACAGTGTAAGCCACAGCTTGTAGTAGTTGTTAACTGGGAGTTTGCTTCAGATGTGTGCTCCTTATCTGAATTGTTGGTGTACCTCCAGTCTCATTTTTTCCATGCTCTTTAATACCATCTCTGACTAGTACTACTTTATCTATCAGGTAGTCTGTGTTGTTATTGGTTCCTTCCCTTGCAACTCAGGGCCTTGTTAGCTTACTTTATTTGAACCTAAGTAAATTTCTTTGTAATCAGATCATTGCAACTGGTGTCTTATTTACTGTAAGTTCTTAATTTATAGTTTGTTTTCTAACCAAATGCTTTCTTAAAAGCTGATAGGAAGATAGGAAATGAATGTGTAGGTGCCAGAACACTGATAAGAAAACACATTTTGTTGTTTTAGATCTTCTAGATCTTAAGAAGATTACTTACAAATTGATGACTGTCTTGACTTCGGGAGTAGTCTTCCCAATAATACTGAATTACAACATGGTAGCATATTAACTGTGTAAAATTAGAAAGTTTCCAGTTTCATTAGTTGTTACCATTTTTGCATAGAAATTCCAAATTGTGTATTCCTCAGTTATTTACATTTGAACTGTTGAAATGCAAAAAAAATTTACTGGGCACAGCTTTCTGATAGTCTTTTATCAACATTGCCACAATAAGACAGTTGCTGCAACCAGAGCAGTCTTCACAAATGGCTGCTAATTAGGCCAAGGTACTGAGAACCACACCACCAGCAAGAGATTTGAGGGCTACTGGATACAAATGCTCTGTGATTTTGGTTGTGATAAATTTATGGACAACCTAGTTCATAGTGAAGAAAGACATGTAAGATGGTAAATTATATAAAAAAACTGGGCCAATAGTACCTTAAATTTGGCACTCAGTGTTGTGGAAATCTGAATTTGTCCAAGTCACAGTTTCCCTTAGATAAAAGTGAAATAGTATTGTTACTTCACCTCAGAGACTTCCTGAATGTGAGTTTGTTTATCTTTGTGAAACTCTAAATGCCTTACATTACAATATTCAGTCTTTTAAAAATAAAATTGTATATAATTGAAATATAATTTTTGTATAGGAAGCAAAATCAATCTAATAGCTGAAATTTAGTCTGAATGAGAAAAAGTGGATTTTTTTGTCTTTGTTTATCCTGTCACATTGCAGAGGAAGAGGTAAAATCTGTTGGGTCATACAAAGAGACAACTTGTTAAAGAAAATGAAAAAAATCTTAAGGTTAGTTCTTCTGTCAGGCATCTTCCAGAGAGACTGGAGGAAACCCTTGAAAAATGATCCTTGGGAGAGTGTAATCTGTAGGAACATGACAACATCTCTACCTATGCTTGCACACTTTTGATCTCATGAAACTGCAGATGGATTAGCGGTATAACTTTTACACCCATAAAATTTCCTTCAAAGTAGTGTGCTTCTATATAGCATCTTTTGCTTTACTTTGAGGCTGGTATTCACTCTGTTTTGAACTTTCTTGGCTTTTTTAATATCATGCCAGTTTATGCATGCTGACTAATACATTGGAAACTTTTCTGAACAACTTTATTCTTATCTTGAGAAACAGCAGCAGCTACTATATTTTAATTAGAAGCTTGCAAACTTGCCCCTGATGCTCTTCCATGTTTACTTGAAGCTTAAGTGGAAGCTATTGCTGAAATGGGGGAAGTGTCATGTCCTCCCCTAGCTTGGTTGTGTTGGCACTTGTGCTCATAATGGTGACATGGTGAATCATGCCAGGAAATTTATCTGGCTGAAAATGAATCTATTTTTATTGTCCTAGCTAACTTTCAGATGGATCATTTCCCTGACCTGACTCACCATGGAGCTGCACAAACAGCAGAGCTGGCAAACACAGGACTAGGAGAACAGCCACGTGGAGGGGCAGGACAGCTCCCTGCTAGGGGCAGCCCCCACCTTTGCAAGAGTGAATTGGCTACAGAACTGCACCTCAAACTTATATTGTCACTACCACAGGGCTATGGCACAGCTAGCTTCTATGTCAAGAAGGTTTTCTTTGAAATTCGTGTTTAGAAAAGAATCATTGATTTATTTTGTGCTAGTCCTAAATGTGATGGAATTAAAAAATGCCACCAGGAGGGTTAGCTAATTCCTATTCCTGTGTGTTTATAGATTTTAAACAAACAGAAACTCTTCACAGAAGAGTGGCTTGGCTAATGTCTGGAACATTATGTGGTTCCTTAATCTAAATAATAGAGTAGCTTTGTAATCCTCTTGTGTTTATAGCTTGAAAGGTGTTTAAAAAGAGTATTTTAACCAAAAAACTCTCCACGTTTATGATAGACAGGTATTCTTCTGAGGTTAGTGAGTTGTTGGCTTCTAGGTATTACTGCAGATTAAAATGATACTTGATGGTTTTCTGAATTCAGAATATTCATAGTGTGTTGATGGACAATCAGTGAAACTTCAGATAATGTAATTTGTAAATCTTGAGTTTTCTTGTAGGTTTTCTGCTACATTAGGTCAAATTCTTATAAAGTAGGTTTTGCCTAAATGTCATTCTTTGCAATGAATACCCTGTTTCTGGGTTTGCTTGGTTATATAACAAAGTTTGGAGAAGGATCACGTTCTTTGATTTCAACTTACACATGAATATTTTAAATGATTTTTGATGGTAAACATTGTATTTAAGATCCCTTTGGACGGTTGTCAATCTCAGGATCTTATACTTTTAATTTATACCATGTGCACAGGATTTTATGGGGAACTGATGTTGGCACAAAGAGGCTTATGTGGAGATGATGAACATTTCCCTTTCCAACTATTCTTGCTCCAGAGGCAACGAGGACTTGCTGTTATTTGCAGCTCTGTGAACACCCATGCTGATATTAGATGAAATAGAAAACTTCCTTGGCAAATGAAACAAATCAAGAGTCAAAACCCCCAAATGACACCAAACCAGCTGGTTTTAGGGATTCTTTCAAATACCTTGTGTTCCCCTACATCCTCTCCAGGATGAAGATCCAAGAAGTTAGCTGCAGATATTATTTAGTCTACAAATGGACAGCTGGGGAAACAGTTACAGCATGTTTGTGGTGTGTAAGAGCTGTGTCATACTTACTAATGTATTTGTCTGAGGTGTTTTTTGTGCCAGCTTCCTCCATATCCATATAGTCATTAATAGATAATCACACAGATGTTGAGTGCATTGGTGGTGAGGTTTTAAAGGATCTGCTGTAGATAGGTAGTAGTAATAATAGTAATACCAATAATAATATTAATGCATTATTACTATTTTTATTACTATAGTTATCCCCCTCCTTCAATAATAAAAACTGGACTCACTCAAATAAGGTCACATTCTAAAATATTTTAACATTTATAGATTTTTTTGAAGAACATACTTCAATAATTTAACTTATTCTTGCATAAGAATATAAAATCCAAATTTGTGTTGGTTTCTTGTAATGAATTTTCTTGTAAAAAAGGTAACAAGCTGGTAATCCAGAGCAGAATAAAATAAATAGGGACAAAAACGCTCTTTACTGGGAGGCAACATGAGTGCAGAAGCATCATTGTGTAGTCATCCAGAGTGTGTCTGACCTTTCCTCATGAAAGGAAAGTATCTCTATGAATTTTGGTGGATAGAAAACTACAGGTTGTTGTATTCAGTGAAATAATTGTCACTGGTAAATTACCTCACAGTAAGCATTTGTATTTTTGTATTAAACACAATCATGCATTATAGCTTCAGCATATTAATAGCCTTTCCTTTCCTGCAATCCACTATATTCCTTAAAAGCCATCTGTGGTTCATGAGCTGTTGATGTCAATATATTTGTAGCTTTAGCATAGAGGAGAGTTTTATATTGATTACATGCATGGTTTATAAAAGGAGTAGCTTACCATGATCTCTTGTCTTTTGGGAATTAACATATTTAAAAATGCTCCAAATAACTTGCCATCTTTAGAGTTCCTTAAAAATCTGCTTATATTTGTTCACTTAGAGTGCGATGGTTTATTTTTTAACACACAAAGCAAGAAATTAATCTATTTTAATCTTTTCTCAGAATAAATAAGTATTAGGAATTACTCTCTACTGAGAAATTCCATGCATCATGATTTAGCCAGTGTCTGAGGAATGCAGTATTGCTGTTTAGAGCGCACCCAATAGGAAGAGAATGGTGTTTGAAAATGTGCCATCTGAAACACAAAAGGTTTCAGTGTGCATAAAGCCTCACAGAGATTTAGAATCAGGAAAATAGAACTCAATAAAGCATGTGAAGTTCACTTAAGTCCTCACTGTGAGAAAAGAGGTGTCTTTTTGTAAATCTTGACTGCATTGATTTTTCTTTTAAACTATGGAATGGTGTGAGCAGCTGTGGAGCCTGGGGTATCAAGCAGGTACCAAGGGCAGTGAAGATCAGGAGAACTTTCTCAGAGTGTTTTAAGGATAATATCCAAGGAAATAGCCTTTTATACTCATGGTGTGCTGAGCAGCACTCTTTTTTCTGAAGGAAAGATATGCATTGATGGTCTCAGCTTCTGTTGTAGTTAGAGATTCTGTTCCTAGTTTCAAATTGTAGAAATGGAAGTATTAGTAATGTTTTCAAGATGTTTTTCTTTTGGTTCATACTGTAACTCTTACTGGATATTTCTGGTGTAAAAATCTGTCATTACTTTTGCGACAGTTGCTCTTTGTTCTTGTTTGAAAGAGTCACTGGTAAATGCTACAATATTTGCATGGCTCCAAGCAGCTGATGAGCCTGCTGAGATTGGTAAAATGGGAAGGATACAGAGATTGGAGAAATTTAAAAGATGGGTTAGGTAGGCTGGGAAATTGAGCAAGTTTGGTATGGAAATGAGGTACCTCTGTTGCTGGATACAACATCAAGGAATAATAAAATGGAGAAGGTTTAATGTGGAGATAGGGTTTCAGAAAAAAAAATGCTGAAAGCTTGCATTGCTAACAGGGACTGGTAATTTTTTATTTACTTAAGAAAGCATGAAATGTCTGAAACAAACAAGAATTCCATGGTAATTGCAGTAACTTCTGTAATGCTGCAGAGCATCCTTGTCTTTCAGTGTTTAGAAGATGAAGTTAAAACCATTATTTTTTGTTTGCTTGGGTTTTTTTTGAGCACTTGTTTATAATACTGTTATATAATTATAAGGAAAAATATAGACAAATAAAAATTTTCCCTGAAAACTCCCAGCTCAAATTCTGCACTGGAAAGTAAAAGAATACAAGAAAGGAATAAATTTATATATCTCAGTAGTAAGGTGCCTGTCATCTGGGGATTTCAGTAAGGAGCTAGCATTACAAATTGGCAAGGCAGCAGTTTCATTTACCAACTAAATAAGATACGGTCATAAAAATCCATGTTTTAAAGACCAGGGTGTGAAACTTCAACTCAGATATTGCTTTCCATCACAACATATGGATGTGAAAGCTGGAAATCCAACAAAGGTACAGACATCTAAATGCCTTTGAAAGCAAATGCCTTAGAAAAATACTATGTATTAAATGGAATGAATTTATAACAGATGCCAAGATTCATTAGACAGCTCAAAAACCCCTTGGCTCTAAAGTTATCCAGAAAAGAAGATGGAATTATCATCTGGAACATATGTTAAGAATGAAGCCAGAGCATCTGTCATGGAAAACATGCCACTGGGCAGCTGGAGGAACACACAAAAAGCACCAGCTGAAAGAGTCTCTTCATTGAACGACTCCAAAGGTAAAAAGGCTGCGGGACATCACCCTGGATGTGTGAGGAGCAGACAAAAACTGCACAGGGCTTTTTGGCTCTTTGTGGTCTTTTTCTGGTATTATAAACTGGAGAGTCTTGGGTTGTTTTAGTATTGCAGATAGCAAGGAGTGATTAAAAATAGAAGGTCAGAAATAAAGAGTACAGGTTATTAAGTAGAGTATTTAATTACAATGTATTTTAGTTTATTTTAGAATTTGTACGTAATTTCAGCCCTGAAAAGAGAAACAAGATTGTGTAATTAAATAAAGCTTCAGATGCATTCCCACTAATTAGCTTAATGTATAATAGAGCATTCAGGATTATTTTAATAAAAATCCGGGCTTATTTTATCCAAGTAACCTACAGCTGATGACAGTACTATGGATTACCTTTCCTCTGAGAACCCGTGCTCTTATATTTTTCTACTTTTTTCACTTCATAGGAGTTCTGGAATTTCCAAACCAGCATCTCTCTGCAATATAGTGTCTTTTAACTTGCCCTATTATGAGCCTAATATTACAAAGGTTTGTGTTGGAAACTGCAGAATTTAAATTTATGAAAGACTTTTAGTTCAAATGGAAGCTTTCAAATCTCTTATCTCAATCTGTCTCTTGCTCATGCGTTATGTAAAACATTTTATTAAATATCTCAACAAAGTTTGTCCAAGTAAGCGTTCAGTAATGTCTTAGACTTGGTAAACAGAACTGGTTTGTGTTTTATTTTCCCCTTGTGATATTCAAGGGGGGAAAAAAATCTCCCAAACAGGGGTGTGGGTGTGTGTGGGTGTGGGTGTGTTGTGGTTTTTTTGTTTGTTTCCTTGGTTTCTTGAGGAGCGTTCTTTTTTGTTGTTTTGTCTTGTTTTGTTTGTTTGTTTTTGTTAATTTGGGTTGTTTGTTTCTCCCCCTCACTGAATCATCTCACTGATCCCGGCCTAGCACATGGGAATGAGTGTATCCTGTGAGAAATTTGAACAGCTCACTCACCTTCTAGATGCATCTTATGATTCTAAGTAGTGAACTAAGACTGTTAGTTCCACTTGGCAGGATAACAAGTTTAGGCAAAATGAATAACTCTTCCAACATATCCAAAGTTTATTGATAGCTGCAACTTTTCTGCTTCTTCCACTTACAGTACATGAGTGTTCTGGTGATTATTTATTAATGCCTCATAAAGGAGAGAAAGGTTTTCAAATGCAATTCAGCTGTACTTACAGGCTCAATGTTGAGGAAAAAAAAATTTGGTTTCATTTTTGTTCTTAAATATTTACAGATAGTATTTTTATCCCATTTACACATTTGGTGTTGGTGGAGCTCGGTTCAGATGCCTTCCTCTCATGCACTGGAGGTAAGGCATCTATCTTTAGTCTGCAGAGCCTGCACAGTCACGATTTGCTACTTCCACAGATTCTGCGTCTGATTTATTGTGTAATTAGGTCCAGTTAGGATTGTAGTTAAAACCAACAAATTTTGTCAGAGGTTGTCTGTTCTGTCAAATTCAGAGCAGATTTCAGTTATGTTATATGAAAAAATTAATCCAGCACACTCCAGAATATCTCTTCTCCTTTTGTTTCCGTGGCCATTTGCTCTTTTGTGTGCATGGCAATTGAAATTTCTGTATCCAGACTGTAATAATGTGCTTCTGGTAATATTGAAGGCAAACTTAGAAATAATGTCTCTGGCAATAAAAGAAGTGAAAAGACATTGTGTAATATACTATTTCAAGTTGTGTTGCCTAGAGGTTTGAAATGCAGTTGTCCTGTGATCACTGCTAAAGATTTTTGCTCAGGAGTCCATAACAATAAAAATCTTCAAGAGCTAAAAATACAGGATTACTGTATTCTTTGACCTGTGGTCAGAGAGTTGGCAGGAGTTGCCTTGTATTGTTTGTTCAAGGTTTGTTTGAAGAGAACAATTATAGGATGATCATTAAAAATATTGACATATTTTTCAGGAGCAGAGGATTAAAAACACATCTTTAAGAAAGAGGGTTTTTAAGTGTTAAGGCGGATTGCTTAAAGAAAGTAGGAGCAAAAAGAAAGCACTGTTTAAATCTTTATTTGAATTCCAGCTATTGAGGAAGTGGTTGTTTGTTGAAATTGTGCATATTTCTGTGCATTTTCATTGTAGTGTTTTGATACAATACACTACAAAATCTAATTTAACATGATCTTTATCTCTTTAAAAAGATAGGCCACACCTCCATGTAGAAGATCTCCAGTAGGATGAGAGGGTTCCTGGTGGATTTTTATCAAAGACTATATGAAGACTTCATCTCCCCATTTTGATGCACAGTCAAAATCAGTCTAGACATACAGGGTGATAGTTATGACTAAGAGGGTTTGCCAAGTTGGTAGCCTTGAGTCAGTGATTCTCTGGAATTGAACTCTGGTTTGCACAGATGAGAGTATGTGGGTTCCCACAGTACAGCTCTGCTGAGTTTATGCCAGGTTTTTTGCTAAATTAGTTCTGTAATAAAATTGGAATGTTTCAGTCTTTGTCTTTCTGCTGTGTAGGGTCAGCACGCCTGCGTTGTTTTGTCCTTGTCCCTGACTGAACTTTACTCCTTTCATAGCTGGTTTGAGATGTTGTTTTGGGAATTGCCTGTGAAGGAGAACTGGCATTTCCCTCCATTTTCCCTTTGGATGTGCTGCTGGGTGTAGTCACTCATGCTTCTCCCAGAAACTGTTTAAAGCAAAATAAAATTTCCCCTCCAGACACGCTTTTCTTAAAACCTAGGTAATCATTAATTTTATGATGTTTATAGTATCTGATAAGGTGACTGTTATCAATGTTGTACCTATGATGATGAGAGTGCTTCCTGTGTATAAAAACTGTTTATTAAACAAATGAAGAGTTGCAGTGTAGAAACTTTTAATAATAAAATGCAGAAATGTATCACTTTCTCATAAACCTCACTAAATTGGGAGGGCTAGTATGTTGTCCTTACGTTGTAAACTACCTACTAAAATAACAAGATATGTGCAAAAGTACTGGTTTGTGTTTCCAACAAGTCTGCCAATTGAGATTATGTATTGACACATTTTTATTTGACTTAAAAATGTAATATTGGAAGAAATTTTGAGTGTTAGAATTGTGTGTCCCCCATTTTGACATGGACTCAAAACCAGAATAAGATCATGCATGGTGTTTATTTTGGATGTTCTTGCAAGCTCCAGTGATTATTATATACAAGTAGTCCTGCAACTTAACAAACTTTATTTGGACCAACTTTCTAACAACATGTAGCCTAAATTTCCCTACTGATCGTTTTTTGTACTGCCATCTGTAGATGTGAAGCACAATTAATCACTGTCCTCCTTATGAGACTCGCATATTTTAAGATGATTATATTCCGCCTTCCTCTTACTCCCTACCATATTCTCTGTTCTAGGATAAGCCTATTTTTAGTGTATTTCAAACTTGGTGTTTTCTTAAAAATACAAAAAATCCTATACAGTCTGGTTCTCTCAGGACCTTTACCAATTTAGTAGCTCCTGTCTTAAATTTGTTAGTCCTCAAAATTTGTAAATGCTGATATTTCAGAGCTTTTATCTTTACTGGATAAAAAGAATAAATTCTTATTTTAGTTATTTTTTCCTTGATTTTTGTACAAAATCTTTGTTAATACATAGCATAATGATATTTATCTCTTATGTTATTTGTCTTTTTTGTAACATTGCATTGCTTGTTCTTCACAGATTTTTCTAAGATGATCAAATTCCTAAATCTGGACTATTGTAAAGAACTCTTGCTGTCTCGGCATCTCCTTACATGACTGACTTGTAACTGGATGATAATTTTTTTAATCTTTAGAATGTTTATCTTGCTCTTTATTATTCTGTATCTGATTTGCTAAGAGCATCTTTATTCCAAAGGTGTTTTATTAAGACGTACTGATCCATTCTGTGGGGGTTTTATTTTTTGTTGGCAAATAGCTTTTTTTATTATACCCAAATAAATTATCTGTTCAGAGTGCCTTTGACTGTCAGCTCATTGATCAGCTAAAAACAGAATTCAGAGAGTGAGAAATGGGGAATTATTCTTCCTTCCATCATTTCATATGTTAGAAAAAAAAATCTAAGGCTTTTAATGGGTGGTAACATCAGAGTGATCGAGGATATTTTGATTGTTCTGGGAAGCTGGGTGAATAACCTTCATATACTTTTTAAATCTGTTGATTTCCATCAACTGTCATAGTGTTATTATAATCTTATCTTGTGTTAACACATCCTATTACATTTAAATTTGCCCATGACTTTTTTTGTGCTAAGGATTTTTAGTTTGTTTGCTTTAGTATGTATTATAAAGAAAGCTGAAAATAGTATATATTAATATTAAAAAACTGTGGGTTTTTTAATATTGTAATATTTGTTTCTATTTTGGGTGTTTTATTAATTGTTGATCTTCTCTGAAGAGACAGAGGACCTTTTAAAATCAAAATAATGTATTTTTGTGATGTTTTATTCCCTGAGAAAATAAAATAATTTTCTGTTTGCTTATATAAAGCTCACTGTTTCCACTGGAGGAAAATAAATATAGTGATACTCTGAACTGTCACAGGTGGTGAAGGTACCCTGAGCAATGAGCTACAAAATTTTGGAGCAGTGATTGCCACAGAAATCGTGCTTTGATAAAAGATTAGGTGGTCTTTACTTGTGACCCCTACTGTCCATTGTGGGAGGATTACAAATTCTCTTTAAAAGTGAGTCTGTGCTTAGGTGGGATGGTTATTTCTGTGCATTTGCTTCTGTTTGAGAAGTTTGCTTTCAGGTTTGTGCTGGTGCTAATTTTAAAGAGAAAATACATCTAATATATATCCCGCGTTTGTTTTTTCTTTGTCTGGGGATGTGTGTGTTTTTTTTCGATTTACTTTGGGTTTTTTTGGTATTGTTTTTCTTTTTTCTCATTCTTGCTTCCCTGTTCCCTCCCACATTTGTTTGCCAGAAGGGGCTCTCTGCTGTAATAGGCTTGGGAGTGGAGTTGATCCAGCAGAACTTTTCTGCTACTGTGGTCTCCTTGGCCATTCCTTTTGTTCAGGCAGGTTGGAAGTGTGATTATATAGGAAATAAACTTCTGAAGGGCTTTCCCCCTTCCATTTCCCTTGCCTCTAGCAGAACAGCCTGTCTGTGTTCCTAAGCAGAGAGGTGCAAAATGTCTCCTGCTTGTGTCCTGGCCATTCAGGAGATTCACCTCGTTTTTTTGGGAAACTTGCAGGCAGTCTTCTGGCTGCCATCTCTGCCGGATAGCTCAGATTTTAGAGCTTGGGCGAGGTAATTCCTGGGAGAGCAGTCACACGTGGCTGGCTTCTGTAGCACTGGAGTTCACCTTGCTCCATTTAGCAGGCAGCGACAGACAGACCGCAGCACCTGAGGCGACTGAAGAGGAGATAATCTTCTTACAACCCAGAACAAATCCCCTGGTGGAGGAGGATTCCTCCAGGTTCTGCCCTATTAAAAGGTGGGGATTTCCTGCAATGGGTAGGCTTTGCTCTGACAAGACACCTACATTAGCAGGAATTTGTGCAGCAGTTGAGTCCTAGATGCAGACATGCGGAGAGGTTTGTTTTTTTTTAAAGAAAAGATTTTCCCCAAAAAGCAATAATTTCTGACATTAAGTTCACAGCTTCAGACACTGGGTATCTACAGAAATGTTTGGGATCCCAGCCCCCAAGCCAGACCAGTCAGGTTTAACTTGTTGTTCACAGGTGCCCAATGGGTGCCTAGGGATGTGCAGGCAGCAGTGAACTCTGTGTCTGATCGATGTTTGTCCTGATTTCCCTTCTTGCTTCTCCCAGCCCCAGCCCCAGCTTTGCCTGATCTCCATCATCTAGGACTTCAGACAGGATACATTGGGAAGCATGTACTTTTGAGGGCCTGGATTATTTTAGAGATGGCAAGTGCCATGTAGTGCTGTACTGGGGATATGAAGCTTGGTATGGTTTTTCTAGGCAGTTACTGTACGTTTCCATGTAGATTTCTACTTAAATTCAGTGCACTCTATCTTCTTGTGATACAGTTTTTGTTGTAACATGGGATTTCACACTCCTTTTGTAGTTTTAGACTCACGTTCCCTACTTATTAAGCAAATTGGGTGTTTTAATGTGGTCCTACAAGTGCTCATTAAAGCTATTTTTCCAACAGCTGATCATTATTTCTCTTTTTTTTTTATTTTTTAAATTTCCTTTTTTTTTTTTAATTTGAGAAAGCTAGCCAGCAGAGATTTTATTTCATTTGTTCTGTGTAAAGTAGTAATTTCCTTTTCCATTCTTTGTTCTTACAGCCCTTAAATGCTTAGAAATTTGTTTTCAGTTGCTGCAAGTAGCCTAAAAAAGTTTCTGTCTGTTTTATTCTTACCTATGGATGTAGCTGGATGCTTTGTTTATAGTGCCAGACACAATAAGGACTCCATAATCAGCTAATGCTTTTCCAGATGAGTCAAGTGTTTTGGAAGTGTGAATCAGCTTTGAGACCTATTTCTTAATTTTGAAGTCACTTGTCTGAGAAGCATAAAACACAGGAATAGGAGAAGCAAGACTGCAAACTTTGCTCATAATGTACTTCTAATTTTCATCAACTTATTTAAAAATCAAATTGTTTTTATTGAATATGAGTGTCCAGTGGCCCAGTTGGCATTGTTTTCAGCAATCTAGATGATGCTTCCATTTAAAGTGTGTTTTGACTGCGTGCTGCGTAAATGACTTTCCTGGATGAAAAAAACTTACATGAAGAGTCTTTTTGCAGTTTAACATTGTAGATTTTTTTCTACAGAATAAAAGCACACTGATATAGAAACCACCACTGAAGTTGTGTAAAATGGTCATACTGGAGGAATTTTGAATCCTGACCTGATGCACTTTAACTTTGCAGTAGCAAATTTTGCCTTTTCTGCTTTTAGAACTCATTTTGATAGGCAAAATTTCTTCAGAAAAAATATACAGGAAGAGCAACATTTTTTATTCCCTTCTATAAAGCAATGTTTGCTTAGTGGTATTTGAGGATTGTGTTTGTGAATTAGTACACTTTCACAAAGTACAAATTAGAAATTATATTTTCAAACATTCATTTGTTTTATCATATCTGAAACATTCAATTTGGTACAAATGTTGGCGTTATGAATATTTCTCCTTGTACGGAGAAATATTTTCATAGTTAGGCTGTAGTACCTTAATCTTTTGCTTTGCTGTCATTAGATTTGGATGACTTGAAACCTGACGAAGTGTGGTGATAGACACAGATAGGAGGTGAAATGCTTACTATTCTTGTTGTCAATATTTGGGGTGGAGAGGAGGACCTGGGTAAAGACCTGTGAGTAAAATCATTTCAGGTCACATCAGAAGTGCAAGTTGTGTCTTGTATTTCATTAACAGAGTGTAAGGGAAACTGATAATAACTATTAAATATTTAATATATCTGTAATGATAAAAAATTTGCTAGTGAATACATTAAAAAGTTTATTATTGAGTTTCAGATATTAAAATGATGTTTCTAAGACCAGACAGGAAATATATTTAAATACCTGAGAGCTCCCCTAGAAATTTGTAATATTGTTATATGTGAAACTGTGATCATATCTTAACATTTTACATGTACAGTGAAAGACTGCATAGATAAAAGCCCCAAAGACTGTAGAAGGTGACTCAGACTCTGTGATGTTAGTCTATAATGTAATTGAATGCCTGTGTTCCACGGGAGGGTTTGACTGCGAAGGTCTCCGATGTCTGTGCCGAGCCCAGTTGAGATGGGTTTGAATCCCTGCCAGTGCATTTCTCTGGCGTGTTACAGCCTTGCTTCTTACAGTGATACTTTTGCCTTAAAATTGCAGATTTTCAATGATACAGCACTGCATTTTACATACACTTTGGAAGATTGAGGGTGAAAATTAATAGCAGAAAATGGAGTAAAGGCCTGGACCTGGCAAAGGAGTGAAGCCTCTGCCTTCCCCCTGGTGCTGGCTTCCTTGGGGCTCCGTAGGGACACCTCCTGCCTCTGCCTGCTGCCTCTCATGGACAGAAGAGCCATGTGGCCCCTTGCATCTCAGCAGAGTTTTGCTTGAATCCAGTCCTTGTGACCTGTGCAGGTGGCTGCTCAGAGAACTTTAAGTTGGTGGAGCTGTTACTGAACCTGAACGAGTAAAATCTTCGTTAGTAGTGCATTTTGTGTTCTCTCTCTCTTTTTTTCTCATCTCTCTCTAGTCACCAGCATGTTGAAACATCAATACCAGAATTTTACATCCCTAAGGGTAGGGCTCCCTGTTTTTTTTCTGAAGATACTGCTCCCCTGCTGAATGTATTAACTTTTTGTGGAGTCTGTGATGTTTACACCTCGGAATGTCTCTTAACTATTCAGGTGCCTGAGTAAACAGTTAAGAGTCTGCCCTCAAATAATATGGAATTATGCTTACGTAGCTTACTCAAAAAATTACAAGGTTATGTAATTTTTCATGTGCATAGTTCCTTTAATGTTAAAAATGGAAATTTTTAAGTCTACTGTTCGCATAATCGCAAACTCGTAGAATGCAGAGAAAATCATAAAATATTACTAAAAGTGTGAAGAGGACAATTTATTGCTTACTTAGATGTGTGAAGGAATCTCATAGTATATTGGTGGTGTGTTTTCTAGAAATACTGTTACTCTAATTCAACCCACCTTGAGAACTGGAAATAAAAATCTTGATGTGAAACACACTTTCACAGCAGAAGAGTGCAGGTGCAAAATGGAAAAGCAAGCATTTTTTCAAGTGGCATTGATTGTTTTCTGTGCAATATGTAGGAACACCAGAATATTTTTAGATGAAAAAGATTAAAAAATTATCCATTGCGTTTGTGATAGCCTATATGTTTGGGTTAGTTATTTATCATTTGCAATATCCATAAAGCTATCTTAAGCATCCTAATTAGGTTTCAGCTTTTCAGAGGGAGGCTGGGAGGCTCTTGTGCAGTTGTGGCATGGTGGTGGGGTGTGTTCAGCACAGCTGCTTTCTGATGTCAGTCGCTATTTCAATGACACGAAAGTGGGAGAGGAAGAGCGTGAAAAAGGCAGACAGTTTTAAAGAAATAAAAGTGTCATCAGTAAGCAAATTATTTTTGCCTGTTTTGTTTTGATTAGGATATGAACTAACAAATAAAGTCTGATTGCTACAAAAGAAATTACATCTGGAGAGTTTAACTGGGGCACTTCCAGAAACTTTTTGGTGAAATGTGTCTTTTTTTGCCCCCGTGCTGGGAAAAGTCTGGATTGTCTTTGGCAAAAATCTTGGTAATGCACAAAATTCACCTGGCAAGCAGAGCAGAATCCTTTCCTCTCAGTGCTGTTTGTTTGGATTTCAGTTTGTGCTGTGTTCAGGGACACTGGAAAAATGATGGCTGTCCTGTGGAAATTGAGAGTAGCTACACAGATCTCTGTGTAAGTTGCTACGTTCTTGATGAGCAGGGTGACATTCCTGGGTTTATTTCCTCCCTCTGTGGGCATCCTTTGGCTATATTGATGATAGTATGGTATCTTTTGGGTTTTTCTTTTCTTGAATTTTGTAGATACGAGTTGAAAGAAACACAAAAAATTTCTACTGATCTTTGATCTCAAAAGTGTGAGGTGAAAATTGTTTCTTAAGAATCTTTCTTAGGATGGGCTGTTTCCTTTTGGGTACATCCACCCTGACACATGCGTTTTGTGGAAAGGCAGGAAAAGTGAATATGTGGGCATTGGTAGTGAAGGAACTTTCTGGATTTTGTTTGTTTGTTGTTCTCTTTAAAAAAATAATTTGGAAATTATGAAAATTTGGGGGGGGGATCTTTACATATTAAAAAAGTGGTTAATTGAAATTATGAAATAGGTCTTTGGCCATTGAAAATCTGGACAATGTTTATTAATGGTTGTCATAAGATCACTGATTTGGAAGTGTAATGATTGTTGCTAAAGAATACCAAATAAAATTTTGTGCTTCCATTCAAAACGTGGTTTGCATACTGACTTTGGTTTGTTTATTCATACACTTAGAGCTGTCTGAATCACAGTTGGTTTTCTATGGCTTTTTATTGCATCTCTTTGTTTGACTGACCTCAGAAAAAGGGAATTAGATGATGATGGTAAACATTAAAATTTGCTTTAAAAATATATATAGATATCATGAGCACACACCATTTAAGTTAAAAAATAAGTTTGTTAAGAGGATATATGTACTTTTTTATATAGCGCAGCTATTTCTGTGTTATCTTCAAAGCACTCTTCAGGAAATAATACATGCCTTTGTGAGGATTTCTTTTGAAGGTAGGTATGATTTCTATCTGAGGTGTCATCTTCTTCAGAACATTCCTAAAGAGATGTGAATCAACACCTGCCCAATTGAGGGCAAGGAAGCAGCTTCTCTGTCTTTATACCTGTGCTCAAGTGTTTGGAGGCTGGTTATAAAAAGGTTAGAAAAAGAGGTTAGAAAAAATATTGTGAACTCTATTTTATATTTCAGGTAGAAACACATATTGGTGCCTGATTTTCATACCAGACTTTTTCCTTCTGTATGGGAAACTTCATTTGCTTGCATCCTACATGTTGTGAAATATGTAGGATGAACACTTAAAAATTAGTAGCGCTGCTTGCAGATGGTCCAGTTAGTGTGGCTTTCAGTGTGGAGGACAGTTCCCCTCAAAAAAAGAAAAACTACTTGGAATTATAATATGGGATTGAGTGAGCTAAGGGATGGGTGATATTAGTGGTTTACTGGTTTTAGCAAGCTTGTCTAGACAGTATTTATTTTCTTTTATATTTTAAGTGTGATTTAAAAAATTTTATTTACAGTACTGCTGTACTAATGAATTTTCACACATTAATTTTTCTTTTTGTGTTGAACGTATTTTCAATATTTATTTAAAATAAATTTTCTACTCTCATATTGCCCTGGAATGTTTGATGCTATAGAAATTATGTTTGGATAAGATCATGCTGTACTATAATTGGCCCATGATATTCTGTACACCAAACTATACAGTAGCAGATTTAACTAGAAATATTGCATAGTGACACATTGTACTTTAAAGTATAAACATTTATAGAGAAAAATAGCAGATGATAGAATTAAAGTTCAGCATCCTTTCCCCCTTTCCCCACTCAAGTTTTTTTCTTTATAAAAATAACAAGGATTTTTTCTTATCTTCTTTCTTTTCCCTTTCCCCTTTCCTCCTTCCTTCCAATTAGTTTAAATTAATTATGGTATCATTACACACAGAGTTAGGGTTTGTTAATTCAATTAAATTTTAAAATTTTCTTGTCTGTAATTTAAAAAGGGTGGGTTTATCTTAAGTTTTGGCTTAACCTTTATAATTGGTTAGTAAAACAGACCATCACAGGAATAACTTAGCCATCTTCAGAATTGTTGGAAAATGTATTCCATTTAATGTTCCCTTATGTGTGTTCATGCATGTATAAACATGATTTATGCTACCTATAAAGGGCAGCTTTGACAGTGATAGGTGCCTTCCTCTGAGTTTGGAGGATAAAATAATAAATTATTGAATAATTTGTTTTACTGTTTGTGGTAACATGTTATGTCATGCTACCTTAAGAAAAAGTTGGTTGTAACATTGTTGTTTCACCCTTTTCATTGAAAGCATTGGTTGTTCATTGAACCTTTAGTTGTTAATTCTGTGCAAAATTAATGGCTTTATAGTATTGTTCCTCAAGGAACTCAAAATACAAGCCTTCAGCAGTGATGTAACCTCTTTCTCTTCAAATGTTTGATGATTTTACAGTGAAGTGCAAATTTTTTTCAATTGATCTTATACTGATGTGCCTATTATTTTTAAGAATTGAGGAAGCATAGATTGTAAAATTAATTTGTTTTTATTTTTTTTGTTGATGCTAAGGCTGAAACTTTAGTGTTTGGTGATAAAAACATTGAGAATGTTGGTGTGCCTGTATTAAAACAACTTTATTGTTTCTTCCATAGGTAGTGATTTATAGGGTAATTTTTTAGAATGAAGAAGTTGTTGGAATAAATTTTGCAGATTTTCTCTAGCTATCACAACAAAATAAGTCAGATTTGTGAATGACATCTGCCCAGACTGTTATGGTTTGTTGTGAAGTAGGGCTTGACCTTGTAGTTTACCCACCAAACCTGGCATTTTAGTGGGTTCTGCCTGCTTAGGTTAAATAATATTCCTTTTTGATGCCACATCCTTACAACTTTCCCGTTATATTTTATGCAATATAAGGCAAATTGGAATGACTCAATTCTCATCATGCCCATGTAAAGCTTAAACATAATTCTCACTGGTTTTTCTGACCTGAGGTGACAACTGAAAGGTGAGCTCTTCTGTGTTGATTCAGTATATTCAGATCAGCAGAGATTCCTGATCTGCTCCAGTTCTTTATTGTAAATTAAGCACACCATGTGGTTTTTTTTTGTTGGAATTCATTCTTTTCAGGTTATTCCTCCTAATTAAGGTAACTGGTATTTTAGTGTTGCTGATGTATCCATTCTTTGCTGTATAAATATTGTCTTCGTAGCATTTTTGTACTCGAAAAAGTAATATTAATTTAAAATTAATGGTCTTTTTTATTAATAACCACATAAGCAAAAAAGGGAACATCTGCCTTCCAAATGTTATTCAATGATTGTAATTAAAAGGTTAAATAAAAGCTGAGGCAAGCTTTGAATTTTGAAGCATTTGCAACAGCTAGTAGTCTGACTTACTGCAGACATTTTTGTCAAAGTTGAAAAAGTTAGAGCTAATTAATTTCTTGGGAGACATATGATGAAATTGTAGGTGTGATAACATATTTGAGTAACATATGGTCGTTATGGGGCACCTTTCTAATGACTGAGCACCAAGTTAAATATAGACTTTCCGTTTTTTCACCACTTCTATTAGTGGTTCTTTGTTACTACAATTTAAACTCATTTTCTGTTGCATATGAAATAGGATTCTTTAGATGTTCGTAGGAAATGTAGAAAATATTGCCATCACAGTCCTGCACCTTGGTGAAATTTACTGAGGAGGACAGTTCATGTGTGGCAGCCTTTTGATTTTTGAAACATTAATTGTGATTATGTGCATTTTGATCTCTACTTTAAAACATGTGAAACTTGCCACAGAGTGTTTAGATGCATGTCCCCAAGGTAGGAGCATAAAATATTTTTGAGAGATTGGTAGAAAATGCATGTTTTACTTTAATCAGCTATTGTAATATATTATGTCATAAAAAGGAGGACAGAGGTATTTTTGGAACACTTCCTGATTCAGTCTACATAGCCCTAATAAACTGTATTATGTTTCTTGAGAGGCAGTTCTGCTGTTCCTTAGGAGGCTGTAAATAAAGATTGTCAGAGAGTAAACAAGTGTTGTATTTTGTAATTAAAGTAATCAGAAGCTTTACCTAGTTTTAAGTTTCATTTATTTATTATAATAATCTAGAGCAAATTTCAAGCTTTATTATTTCAACGTCAACAAGCAGAATGAGAAATTCAGGACAGAATAATTTAGTGGTGGTGACACATGAATGAGGAAGGAAATAAAAATGTTTCAGGTGAAAATGAGGAACAAAATGGAAGGAAAAAGGTGGGGTAGTTTTGGGCAGGGATGGAGAAAGTAATGGATACATGAGAAAGCTGCTCTTTGTGGTGGGAGAAGATAAAGGATGCATGTTGATGGAGGCTAAGTAGGAATTGTCTTCTGAGTTGAATGAGAATTGTTTTGCAAGTCATGTTTTTTTCTGTATTTCAGTATCAACTGAAATGCAAGCTGTGGGTTGGCTTTTTTTAAAAATGAAAATGACAGTTAATTTGGTTCTAAAGGAACTCTATTGCTCACAAATTTTGCCTTGCCTTGCTTGAGAGGATGCTGGATTATCACAGCATCTGACTTGAGAGTAGCTGCAGCTTCAGTTTCAAAGCTTTGTCATACAGCCTTTCCTGTGGCTACAGAGCAAATAAGGTGTGGAAGGGATTTTAGCTCCTACTAGGAGCATGGTAGCAATTATTACTTGAATGTGGCCGGCTATTTCTTACAGGAGAGTGAAAAAACTGTGCTGATACTTAGAGAAAATCTCATACTGCTGGGAAGGAGCAAATAGGGGGGCTGTGTCTTGGTATCTGGGGTGTTTGTGGAGAGGAAAATGGCCTGAGGAAGACAAGAGTTCCACGGTGCCGCGGGTGTGCCCTGTTCACGCACCCAGCAGTAGGCAAAATGTCCTTTGGGCATTCCTTCCTACAGTGATTACATTTCTCTTTTGGGTAATTTTTGTAAAAAGGAAGCTTTAATACGTTTCTTGGTGTGTGGAGTTTTTGACTAACCAAAATGAACTTTGTGAGTAAGTTCCTCTTTTGGCAGCAGGAAGTGATGAGTGCCTGCCTGTTGGCAGTACAGGTGGAGCGACGGGGTGGGGAGGCTGACATAACATTCATTCAGTTCACAATGTTCAATTTTAATAATCCTGATGTGCTGTGTGCATGTAATTGCATGTTTTTATTTTAGCTGTTCCATACAGGTGACATTTGTATGTTTTTATTTTAGCCTGTTTGCCTACAAGTAGGTGTGCTTAATTATGGAGAGCTCACATCTGAAATCATCAATATTATACTTCTAAGGCATGAATTGTGGGGCCAGATGTGATGAGATCAGGGCTTCAGCTATTCACATATTTCATTATTTATTGTTAAAAATCCCTGAAGCCCAGAATGGACTAGTGTTCAGGGCAGAGGGTGTATGTTAAAAATCTAATTAAAAAAAAAAAAGGCATCTTGAGGCACATGATGAACTCTCACATCTAAGCATTTTTGGATGCTTTCATAGCCATCTGTAGAGGAAGGATCATTGATTATGCATCAGCCAGATAAAAGAGATCATTCTGATACATTTCTTTCTTCACCAGATATCATTTTACTGCAAAATACTGTGGTATATTGATTGAATGATAAAACCAGGTTTTTTAATGGATGGCAATAAAAGCGTACTGTATAAAGAACACAATTATATCCTACAGCAAAAGGTCGAGTTTCTCTTAGTGGTTACTGATAGCTGTATAAATCATAGGAGGAAGGAAAATATTGATGAATTAAATTTAAAATAAATCACCATCAGACCACCCCCCACTATTCTTCTGAGTTGAAAGGCTGTAAAACATAATATTGACAAACCACTTTCCTACTTAAAACTTTGACTGTTCAGTAGAGTATTGTTTAGTCTTACGTTATGAAACTAATAATTAAAAAAAGAGATATACAAATTTGTTTGGTATGGTGGACAAATTTGCCTTCTGCATTTGTTTAGGAAGATAAAGTGTATTTTATTGAGAATGTACATCATATCAGTTAAATTCTATAACATGTGGAATGAACCCTAGCTTATGAAGAGACACGAAAGACAGATCTTCATAGTTTTATATGGGAGATGGATAGAACGTAGAATAAATTCCTGTTCTGTTGCTGATCACTTTGTTAGAGGTGTTAGATCGCAGCATAAGCTTAGTTTGCCTGATATGAGCCCCATAATGTTATTTTTTAAAAGGAATTCAGAAGATCAGAAAGCAAGAAAGCATTATTATTAGTTTGTTTGTTTTCTCTTTAAAACAGTCTTTCAGCTTTGAGTATTGAAATAATTCCAAGCATTCAAATGTTAAAATACCACATTTGGCATATGACATTTCTTATTGAGAAGCAGATCTGTGTTTGTAACTTTTCAGTGGTTTGGGGTTTTCTTGGGGCTGGGGGTGAAATATGAATATTTGCAAGGTTTTTTTCTTCATCTTCAAGAAAAAAGGAATTTTTTATTCCAACTCTTTGTAACCCGTTGAAAAAATAAGCAGAAAATGTGTAGGGGAAATTGCGCATTTTCTCTTTAGGTTTCCCTCAGCACTCCAACACTGTGAAAGATGCAGTCATGTACTTTTTATTCTATATGAGGGACAATTCAGTTCATTCATTCATTCATTCATTCAATGGGACAATTTCTCTCACTTTACAGTTCTCAGTTTTTTGATACTGTGATTGAATACTGTTAGTGCAGTTGCGATTGAGACTGGGGGTTTTCCTTGTGTTGTTGTTGTTGTATTTTTTGTTTGTTTCTTTGTTTGGTTTTTATGGGGTGTTGTTTGTGGTTTTGTGTTTTTTTTTTTTTTTTCCTCTGGGGACGTCTCAAGACGCAGAAATGCAAGAAAAATACAGTATGCCTACAGTTACTCTTTGAAATAAAGGGCTGAATTAAAATGTAGATAAATAATCATGTAACAAGGAAAATTAATTGTCAAATGTATACACAGAATTAAGACTCTATTTAAAATGCATATGCAGTAAACTTTCTAATAGGTAACTGTGTGTCAAAGTCCTTAAATTTAGTGTGTCTGCTGGAGAATTTTAATACACAGTAGACATTATGAAGCAAAGTTGAGTCCAACTCTCAAACAAAGAATAAAGGAAATACTGAGTAGTTTTTTGCTTAGTGTCAGGAGCAGAGTTCCCATGCTAATATGTATGTATCTAAAATTATACCTGTGTAGTCAGCTTTAGTTCTGGCATTTTAAAACTCTGTGAATACTTCACTTGGTAACTACCTGGTCAGCCTTTTAAAGGAGTTTGCTTTGAATGTGACTTCCTATTTAAAAGCCAGCTGAAAAGTAATTGTATTATGTGGAATTATCTCTCAGTTTGGGTTAGAACAGACATTTGCACTTGAAACATGTAACTGGTGTCTGTAACAACCCCTTATTTGCCCTTTCCTTCAAGATACTATGAATCTTTTGATTGTCCTGCTACTCTTCATTTGCATGTATGCAGTCCAGATCTGGTCCTCTTCTTTTTCTGGGTTTTCTCAGAAACTTGTGAGTCCCAGCTGTTGCTCCATGCTTTCAGCTCATTTCTGTCATAATTTTAAATTTCTCTCAACTTCTAAATGTTCTAGCCATCCAAGGACCCACTCTGACCAGCTTGTTCTTTTTATCACCTGCTGCACCATTGCCTCATTCAGAATTCTGCAGTGCATTTGTCCTGGTGTGAATTATTCCATGTGGACTGCTTCCTTCATCTCTCTACTACCCAGACATCATTAAAGGCAATACTTGGAGTGCAAGGAAGAGCCCCTCTGCTCTCATTCTGTTGCAGAAAACTGATTGTCAGAAGGAGCAATGGCAGAAATAACAATCAGTCTCTACATCAGGGGAGGGAAAGTGGCCTGTGTAACACACCTTTGGGGAATTGGGCTGCCAGGCTCTACAAGTCTAACCTGAGCAGATGTGGAGTATATATATCTGTATATAAATATTAATATTAATAACATCTGAATGGCTCTGCCTACAGACATTTCTGACATCTAATGAATTCTCTGCCAAATGGCAAGTTCCAAGTCAAATTTCAGAGCCTAAAGATTGTACATTTTTGACAGAAGATTTATTATGATGTCTTTATACAATAGCATGACCATGTACCTTCCCCTAATTCCCTGAGAAATAACTGACTTAACTTGTTTCAACTTGTATTCAGCTTCAGATAAATTAGTGGAAAGGGTACCTGTAGGTGATGTGGGAATTGGCTCAGGCTGCTGAGGTTACTGTTCAAGCAGGTGATGTGAGCCATGCTTCTGTGTGCTCCTTCATGCTTTGAATGTGGGAATGCTGCCCTTCTACAATCTCAGATTTTGTTCCAGAGATTGATAACTGTTACACTGTGCAGGAGGAAAGTAAAGAGGCTGAACAGTCTTGACATATTTTTCTCTGAAAAGCACAAGGTAATTTAAAGGAATTGATTTACATGATAGGGAAAGGTTTCAAAATACTGACTTATAATTTAAGTGCATATAAGCTGAACATTATTATTCCATTTATTTGACAAAAACACAGTAGGTAAATCAATACAGAGCTCAAACAGCTTTTAAAATGTAAACGTGTTTTAGAATATCTTTAAAGTACATACACACATGCAATTATTTATTTATTTGGAATAAATTGCCTGAATTTTGATAAATCAAAGCCTTAGAATTTTTTAACACCAGGTGTAAATTTTGAAAATTATTTCTAATTTTAATTGTGCAAAGAAAATGTGTAGTTGTTATTTCTTGATTGCCCCAGAAGTCCAGACTTGTTGGTCTGTCAAAATAACGTGTCTGGTGTGACAGCACAGATAATCAGCACATAGGGGAGGAGAATGTCCAGCATCTTGTTCAGCTCTCTGGAAGTCTGCAGTCCAGATGACCAGAGAATGATGTTGACAGTAGATGACACTTGGGTTTTTATTTTGTACAGGTGGTAAGGAGAGAGTTTTTACTCTTCATCTTTGATGTCTGGCAAGGTTCCCTAGGTATGTGGTGGCAGAGTTGTTACTTCCTTTTCACAACTGGTTCTCCTAATGTAAGAAGTCTGAAAGAGTGTGATGTAATTTGGAAATTGCATTTTGAAGTGAATGTGCTTAAGTGTGGCCAGCCCTTGCTGAAACAATATGAAAAAGCTAAGGTTCACACAGGAAAATGACTTTTCTTCTCTCTGTCCAGACTTGAAACAAACAGTACTCATGGTTACAGCACTTGTGTCCAAAAGTTTAAATCCTCTGATTCTATTTTTTGAGAGACTTGACCTCTGTTTCCAAGGGTTTATAGTTCCACCTGTAGATAGAGACCAGAATTTGAGAAAGAATCTCTAAAACATTTTGATTCTGAATCAAAGACCCCTGCCTAGAAGTATCATTCATGAGAAGCTGTTAGAAGCACACAGAACCCATTTCACAATATCCATCACCAAAGTCGATGTCATGACAGTGCAAGTTCTGGAACGTTCACCTAGGAGCTGACTATTGACTTGGTTTGGTTTTGTCTGCACAGGTGACCTGTTCTCCTGCAAGTTAACAACAAACTAAGAATAGCACCAGTGGTTGCTCTGTCTGTGGCTAATATTTGATGCTATAGAAAAGTAAAAAAAAAAAAAAAAAAAAAGGAAAGATGTTAAGGCCTTCTGCAGTTCTGCCCAGCTGGCTTTCCTCTTTACTAGCCAGGACAATTTTGTGTCATCATCAGCCTTGGTTCCTCATCCCTTACCTTGATTTACTGATCATCTCTGATATATTGGACCCAAGGTCACTGAAAGTTTCCAGTGATGACCTTGATTTTGATTGTGAAAACTGACCAGTTACTCTGACTTTTTTTACCTGTTTTCTGACTGTTTAAAATTTATTTGTTTTTATTGTGAATGTCATCCCTTTTGTCTGGTGGAGATTGAGGATTTTTATGTTAAGGATATTGTTGAGTGTTGTTTGGAAATCTAGGCAGTCTATATAAATTGGAATTTTTTCTGATCTAAATGCTTATTAACTCTTAAACCCCCCCCCCTCAGATTTCTTAGATGTTATTTCTTTTTACAGAGGCTGTTTTGTCAGTTTTTCCAAGCTTATTCACTGGCCCGCTAATAGTAGTTTATACTAGTTTTCGTAATTCAGATGTCAAGTTCTTTGGTTTTCAGTTTTTCTGGATCTCATTTGGAACACAAATTAGAATTTCTTTAAGCCATATTAATATTGGAAGAGTGTAGAGGAAATCAGAATGGCTAAGAAAAATTTGCCTAGGTAACATTTCTTGAATTGCCAACACATCTGAACAAATGCAAAGGTACACCATCCTTTGTGAAGGAGAGCTGTTCCCTTTTACACTGCTTAACTCATTTGTCTTTTAGCAGGAAAAGACTTGATAAATCACTTGATGTGATTTCTTGTATTAACATGTAAACGTAAAGAAGTTCATAGGCAGGATTTTCCGGCACAGCCACTTGGGTGAAAATCCTTAAAAACATGATCAAACTTGTATATCTGTAGTAATTAAAATCCTTTTAAAGTCAGAGTTGTCTGAAGAGGAGGCATGTACACATAGAGGCTGCTGTGGAAAGGTCAGAAGTTATTGAACCGGAGCAGTGATGATGAGCTCCAGACATTTATGGAATTTCTTGTGAAGGCATGTAAGGAGTTCTCACCTGATCTCAAAATCATGCAGTTGTTCAGCATGCTGAAACACATCTTCAGTCAATCTTTTTTTGTCAGCACTTTTCCTTTTTTTCCCTTGTCACATGCAAAGTTTTTAGCAAAAGATAGGGAATTTGATTCAGTTGTGAACCCAGCTTCTGTGCTCATACGTATGATGTCTGTTGTGTCAAGGATAATCTCGTTCTTTGCAGTTACTTCTTACTGATTTCATGAAGTGGACTCCTTTGCATTGGAAGACAATGTAGCACAGTGGCTTTTAATGTTGCAGAAAATTGTTCTACTAAGTCTCTATGTTTGTAGGCTTGAATGAGCCTTGGGGGTTTGTTTTAAAGGCAATTCCTTAAATGTTGAAAGAACAGTATCTTTGTATTTACACAAAGTGAGTAAAAGGAAATTGAAATATGGGATCAGGGCTAGAAATGAAATTACAGAATGACAAATACTGGAGAAGAACTGAGGGAGAAAAAAAGGAGTTGGAGAAAATATGTTTTGTTTCTTAGTTCCTCAAAAGTTGAATCTAGATGAAATTGTCTAGATAAGGTGGTTTACTTCTATGATTTATATTCCACATAGCAAACTGCTGCTCTGCTGTGCTCAATATATAAATATTCATCACAATAGCTATCCCAAATATATAAAAATCTATTTGTTTGTGGATTTTTTCCCCAAAGTAAAATGTGCTTTAACAGTGAGACTTTGTCAAACCTGCATGGCCTCTTTGTATTTCAGACATCAGCTGATACTCTGCTGGTTGACATCCTTTTGGAATGATGTGTTTGAACTGCTGCTGCGTGGCGCTGAGCACAATGATTTTGTCTGTTAGCGGATGTGGATGTTGTGGCCATGAATTCAGAGGGTTGTAAGTGATGTCAGTGTGTAGGATAGTTGTGATGCTGCATGGACACTGGGAGAGAAGACAAAAGAAAGAAATCAAAGTAAGCAGTTTGTTTCATAATGTTATTTTTCTCAATAGTTTTCACTCAATATATTGCTTTTCTTGATGCTCACCAATAATCAGGAGGCTGATAAGATAAATTGGTAGTGTAGTAGTTCTGGTCTAGCACAAAAGCTGCAAAACTTAAAAATTCACTTTTCTTAAAACCATGGGGAATTCACCCCAGGACAAGAGCACTGGGGAACTAATTGCTTGAAATTGTGGAGGAAGCTTTGAATTTCTTCTTCAAGGAGTTTGTCTTCCAGCGCTGTCAGCCAGTGATTTACCCACTGACAGTGAACCTGAAGGTGTGTGTTGCTGTGCTGGAAGGGGTGTCAGGCATGTGCCTTTCAGCAGTACTGTAAGCGTGGCTGAAGACTTTGAATACTCGGGGTAACAGATTGATGCAGGGTTTATTTATTTATTTTTTTCCTCTCAGAAACTTGCTTGTGCCTTTTTTGAGGTTGTGAAATTAATCAGATAAAGGGTGATTTTCCCATGGTCATACAAGGCTGCCTTGATTAGTTTGGAAGGTCATAATACTTATCTGGGGGAGAGAATGCCTCAATTTTATGTAATGGAAATTTGATGTTTTGGCCCTGAGGCACTGTTTATGTTAATGTTGATGCAATTTCTGTTACTGTTCTATGAGATCTGAGGGTTTTTTTTTTACAACACTGACTTAAGAAGCATTATGCTCAGCACTTAATTAAGAGGGAAGACTTCCACAAGACCTCAACAGCCTGAGAATGTGGAAGAGTGAGCATGAGTTAAAGATGTGTCATATAAAAGCTAAAGCTTTGGAGAGGAGCTCACTGATATGAGACGTGTATGCAGTGTTTTGTCGACATCTGTGGCAGAAGTACTGAAATCCTGAGGTAAAAGTTGGGAGAAAGATTTGAGAATATTGTGTCTAAGTTTTATGTAGGGATATATCTGTGTAATTCCTTTTCTGGTCAGGAATTAAAATATACATTTTGAAATATGGGGAAAAATAAAATATTATAATGAAGAAGATGGACTGAAAAAAAACCCAAATAGATTAAATTCTTTCTGTATAAAGAAAGACAGCTCTATAACCTAGTTCTCATTTCAGTATTTTTAATGCAATTTTAAAAATACATCTATGTATTTATAAATATCACACAGAATTTTGTTTTATCAATTACGTAAGTGTTACTCCATACCAGTTCTCTCTTGCTCACAGTAACATTCAGAATGAATGAATTACTGTAGGTAAAATAAAGGAAAAATGCAACCTCCTCCTCAAGATCATATGCCAAAAATATATCACACTAAGTTCTTAATGTAGCTGTACAAGGAAGGGTTTGCAAGTTCAAACACATATTAGCAGCCTTTCTCAGTGGGAGATCTAGCCTTAGTTTCAGTGAAACTGTTCCTTTAAATATCTTTTTAATTTGTGGTATTATCTGACAAGTTAACGACCAATTCTGCATTTTTAAAATTAGTTTTTGAACTGTAATGTCTAAAATTAAAATGCCTTGTAAAAATCAATAGCCACACTCCAATTCTTCTTCATCTTCTTATCTACTAATGTGTGTTCTCACTAAGACTTCATGGAAATGGTAGAGTAATACCTTGTGCAAAATTTAGTTGTCTTCATCATCCTGAAAAGCAAGGTATCGTTTCCTTTGGGGGTTAATTAAAGATGCTTGTGTGTAAAAAATTCAGTGTTTAAACTGCAATTTCCCATGAGGAGAACTGAAGCTTAAAATGCCAATTACAATGGAAAGGTGGTAAAACAGGGAATGTAAATTATAGTTTATTAGATTAGATAATTGTCTCAGCTCATAGTTTTAGCTAAATATTTACAAAAAATCTGGCATTCACAGTAGAGCTCATAAGACAAAGATTTCACTGTTTACATGAAAAGCAATAGTAAGGAGGAAAATAACATTTTGTGTAGCTACCAGATAATTGTCTCTGCCTCCAAAAGAAGAAACTGTGTGAAAGGATGGAAAGGAAGTCACTCCTTCCTTATATCTCCTGATAGTGATAAATTAGAAATCCATTTCCATCTTAGAAGATTTCTTGAAAACGTCAAAAGAAGATTATTTCAAGGTTTTTATAACAAATCCAGGCAAACAGCATTTTGAGTGCATTTTGACCTGCTTCACTATTTCTCATGATTTGCAACAAAAAAATACAAGCTTTGAGTACAGGACTTCTTTGAATGGGGACTCATAGGAAAGCAGGAGAGTCAAATAATATAGAGCCTTTACAGTAGAGTTAGTATGCATATACCAAACTGGAATTATTTTGTATTTCACTATGAATTTTTGTTAATCTTGTTAATTGAATTTTGGATATTACAGAATCACAGAATTGTTAGGGTTGGAAGGGACCTCTAGAGATCATCCAGTCCAACCCTCCCAGCCAAGGCAGGCTCACCTAGAGCAGGTTGCACAGGAACGTGGCCAGGTGGGTTTCGAGTATCTCCAGACAGGGAAATTTCATCCCTGGGCAGGTGTTGTAGTGCTCTCAGTGGCACCCTCAATTGCAACAAGTTCTTCCTTGTATTGAGGTGGAATTTCTTGTGTTTTGGTCTATGGCCATTGCTCCTCATCCTATTGGTGGTCACCGCTGAAGAGTCTGGCACCATCCTCTTCACACCTGTCTTTGAGAGGTTTCTATGCATTAATGAGTTCCTTCTCAGGCTTTTCTTCTCCAGACTGAACGAGCCCAGCTCCCTCAGTCTCTTCTCATAGGAGATGCTCCAGACCCCATATTGTCTTTGTGGCCTCTATTGGATCCTCTCCAGTAGTTCCTTGTTTTTCTTGAACTCTGGAGCCCAGAAATGAGCACAACATTCCAGAAGTGGCCTCACAATGGCTGAATAGAGGGGCAGGATCATCTCCCTTGACCTGATGGCCACCTGATGCGCCCCAGGATGTTTATTTGATTGACTTCCTAGTAGAAGTAGTTTAGTCTTCATCACTACCTGTCCACTAGGAGGTTGAAATTCACTGGTGATGCAGGGAATGAAAGTAAGACTTGAGAACAAACTGAAGTGAAAGATGAATATTTTTCTTTCTGCTTTAAATAAAATGCAATGACAATAGTACATGAAATGGTCTTTCATTGTGTGTGACACTTAAAGGAAAGGACCATGTTGTTGGCTGTGTTTCTTAGTCTCTTAAGCTCACAAAAGTAGCCCAGACAGTTTGCTGACCTCAGATGGACCTTTAAGTCTCTGACTTGTCAGACAAGAAGGGCAGCACTCTTAATTGGCATTCAGATCACAGGCAGGCGCTGGGCTCAACGCATAGCCAAGTACTGCTTTAGGATTTAGACAAAGCCACTCTGGCAAAACATCCCAGTTGTCAGGGTAGCTGGCTGTTTCCTAAAGAACTGTTACATAATGGAGAGACTGAGAAAAGCTTTAGGATGCAAATTTTTTTAAAGTAAAAATTAAAAAAAAAAAAAAAAAAGGGAATAAAGAAAGTGGCGGTAATTTGTGAAAAGAAACATCCCCCCTCTCCTCGGATGATCTCATTCATTGTTTCTTCCTTCTGTTTAACTTCTCAGGGTCATAAATGTAGTTTGCTGTTTAAAACCGTAGTGATGTCACTGCAAAGGTATTTTGTGGAAGTGGGGAAGGGAATTAGCTGAAAGTATTTGGGAATCAACACTTAGAGATTTATTAGCCTTACTAGAGGTCAGCTATTTGCATTTCTTCTTCTTTGTGCTTAGTGTAATGTAAACTGGGAATTCAGCTATAGAGTGAGTGTTTACATATGAGACATCCCGTGGAACAGAAGCGAACGTTGTGTTTATTGCTACAGCTGCCTTCTCCAGTGAAATCGTGATCTAAAGTCTCGCTGGTCCCAGGCCAGATTTCCAACCTGCCCCCTGCGCTGATCCCCTACACAGTGCCAGGGTTTGACACTCCCTGGTACTGTTTCTCCCTGCAGCCTCCAGCATGACATCAGCCCGAAGCCTTGCTCCCAAAGCCGCTCACAGCCCCTGCCCGTGCTGGGAACGGGAGAGAAGAGGAGGAACTGCTTTGCGCTGCCTTGGGGCTGTGACAGTGAGCGCCACAAAGACAGAGGCTTAAAAAGGGTTGCTGTGCTGTGCTTGGAGTGGTGCAGGGGACTGATCTCCATCACAATATGCTTACTCTGCCATGAGTGTTTTGGTGTAGGCAAATTTCATATAGTCTGCCTTAGTTGTAAATGTATTACAGTGTTGTAGTTATTATATGGCCCTGTTTAACAAAATACTTTTGGAAGTGTACTTATTTAAAATACTTTGCAAGTAGTGGACTCTTTGTTAAACAACAAAGCAGTTGATTGGAGTACTGTCACCCAGTCCACTGAAGAAGGATTTCACAGAGTCTGTATGTTTTCTGTAAGCTTATGATCTTTTATGTCTTGGGGATTACTTTTTTCCAGGAAATTAGGAGGAACGTCAAATGTGGAGGCAGCCAGAGAACACGTTACAGCACATGTTCTTGTAGGGAGAATGTATTCCTTCTAGAAGTCTGGTCTGTGAGGAAGGATGCTGTTAGGTGTGTGAGGGGTCTTTACAGAAACGCTTAAATGTCAATAACTTAATTTCTTACCAAGACACTAAATTGCATTTGCTAGCTGGTCTGTAAACAACACTTTCTCCATTGTAGCAAATAATTAAAAGGGGTGGAAGACAATGAAAGATCAGTTTGGGAAGTCTGAACCAATGGTAATATACTTAACAATATCAATAACCATGCCCAAAACAAGTTGGCAGTAGCCATAACTCAAATTTCCTATGGCTATGAGGGCATGCCAAAGCAGGCTGCCACTATTCCTGTTCCTCTAGTTGTCTTTCATGTGGTTTGTTGGTGCCCATGGGCAGGGTAGTTCACTGGTCCCAGTTGCCCGGGCTGTATGAACAGTTCCAGATTTAGTGGTTGCCCTTATGCAGGCTTTGGTGCTCTGGAGTGTTTGATTTGAACACTGCATTG
This sequence comes from Calcarius lapponicus, assembly GCA_039654755.1. Classification (NCBI taxonomy): domain Eukaryota; kingdom Metazoa; phylum Chordata; class Aves; order Passeriformes; family Fringillidae; genus Calcarius; species Calcarius lapponicus. The sequence continues at coordinate 84,537,729 of CM077465.1, read as the reverse complement.
TCCACACCAGGTTGTTTCTGGCAGCCTTTTTAGTTGCTCCTTTGTTCTCTGCTAGTTATTTCTGAATCTGGGGGTGTCTCACTGCTCCCATTAGCTTGCTCTGTCACCTAGTCTGTGAGCTGCAGCTCCTCTGTTGCTTTGCATCTCCTACCACAGCAGCCCTAAATGTTTGATTTTTGCAATAGACAGTCATGTACACAGCCTGTATGGAGCCCTTGCCACAAAAGGGTGACTTTCTGAAAAGAGGCTTTCCTTTCTTACCAACAATTAAATTCAGACCTCATTACTTTTGGGTAAAGTTTAGCCAACAAAGCTTATAGGCTACAACTGAGGGCTGCTTCATTTTGAGAATGTTGAACACTGTTAGATTCCTCATGCTTTCTTCAGCATACTGATAAATACCATAATTTCTCTGGCATTGTAAGTTAGTTCTCTTTAACAGGAACACTTCAAAATAATATGAGAAATAGACACAAAGGCTGTGTAGTGTGATATGTGGGCTCATGCTAGTCACCTTTTAATTCCTGATGGATGGTAGCCAACAAATTACTCGTAGAGTCCTGAAAGAAAGGGCTGATTGTCCCCTTCAGATTTCACCCTGCTTGCTTACCTGAGCTTTTGCAGCTGGTCCTCCCTGAAGTTCCTCAGTCTTCCTGAGGAAATCCAGCAGTCAGATCTGACCTTCTCAGATCTAATGCATGTGTGACCACTATATACTGTTGTTCAGAAAGAGTGTAATCTTGAAATAATACTCTGGTATGACACTTGTTAGTAATGTTAGCTGAGAACTTTAGCTTGATGCAAAACTATCTGTCGTTTTCATCTGCGCAACTCTTTCTAGGAAGATCTCAGCTTTCATCAGCATGCATGCAAAAGATGAAAAATCTGGATGCAGCATTCAAGGAAAAGTTTTTTTTTAAGAGAAGAATGCAATGACACAATAAACCAGAGATAACTGTAGCATTGTAAGACTGAGAATGATCTCCTGTTAAAATTATGTTTCTTTCTTTGGAACCCATGGCTGACTAGAATTTTATTTTTTCCTTGACTGATGCACTTAAACCTAGCAATTTCAAAGCATTTGTTTAGAATGTTACCATATTGATCTCATATACATGCTTAAATTTATGTCCTGTATTTATTGAAGTAAATGTAAACATAAGCATGGATTTTTCAGGATGCTGATAATTTGTAAACCTTTGATATTTTAACAAATAATGCACATTTCTTTGCAACTGCTGATAGTGACTTCTGTTACATATTCTTCTTTAACTCTGTCTTAAAACTTTTACTTGAAACACAGGAACACTACATACTTGTGTATGGAAATGGGAAACCAGGCTAACCTCCTTATGTTGGAATTCAATACACTATTTCTCCTAATTAGTTGCCTTTGAGTCTCACAAAGAATCTTGAACAAACAAACAAACAGAAAGCGGATGTGTCTGCATGGAACTTTGTGTGGTGTTATGAATGAGTAGTGAACACCCTTATAGACTTTTCTATTCAGCATATAGCTGAATTACTTGACAATAAAATCACGGAACCATATTTGTGTATCTACTTGGAGCTGTTGAAGCATTTCACAGCTGTTTCTTCCCCTCTTGCAACCTCTTCTTGTAGTGACAGTAGAAGTTACTGTTCCCATCAGAAGTTCTGTAACAAATTACTAACTCTTACCATGTTTTACTACAAAATCAGAAGATTTAGCTTTAACTATTACATACCAATTAATATGATGAGATGGAGAAATAGTGATACAGTGAGATTAGCTAAGCTAATATCTGTCTCTCCTTGGAAGGGCAAAGAAGGGCCTGCTAACTGCAACCTTTACATGTAGGTTTCAGCTAGGTCTTCTGGTGTAGATGTGTTCGTCTAAGCAAGCAGTGTTAGAGAATTAATCTGTCGTAATAGAGATACCCCTTACCAAAAAAGATGGATTTTTGCTTTGATTTTACTGCAGGTTGGATGAATAGTGGTGTTGATGGCATGCAGTGTTTGCATTTTTTCAGTGGCTGAGTGCTATTGTATTGTGAAATTTGATTTTGGATTATTGCACAGTGAGATCTAACACAAATCACAACAGATGACCTATACAAGACAATGTTAGAGCTGTTAGTGTACATGAAAAGCTTAAAGTACCCGAATCTTGTGTTACTTCATATTTCACTATACAGCCTGTATACAGACATCCTTTTTTTGTTTTTATAACTTACCAGATTTTTCTGTTTGTTAAGAAAGAAGCAGCATAGAAAACAAGTTGTTTGTGTCATTGTGAGGATTGCTTGTACAATAGAAGTTGTTGTGTTCACTATGTACATCTTTGCCATAAGAGCTAATAGAGTATAATGAGAGTACCTATTGGTTTGCTATCCTCTGGGCTTCACAAAGAATGATGTCTCTGGAAGAATCCCAAAAGTTAGCTTTTCCTGGAATTTTCTAGGCAATGCTTCCTGCCCTTTAAAAAAATTATTTTAAAAAAATTATTTTGTAATATTACAACTCTTTATTAATCTTATCAATCCTTTTGTTCGTTCTTTTGGCCTCTTAGGAAATAATTTCTATGAATACAGTGTGTATTGCTTGGCTAGCCCAATACAACTGAAGAATTTTTATAATTTCCAACTGAGCAGAAGTTGATGGGAAGAAAGTAGTGGCAGTTAAAGAATGTATAGAGCACTCTTAATCACTCAGCATGGATGTCCAAAGAACCAGAAGTCTTCTGTTATAGATAGGAAAAGTATTATGAGGACCTCAGATACATTTTGATGTTGGTGGAGGATGTCAAATAAACTGGTCAACAGTAGACTGTCTCCAAGTCTTGGAAAGGTGTTTTGTTGTAGATTTTCTTATGCTGTTCACAGATTTTCCTGCCTGTTTGACCAAAGATAAAGGAGCTTCTTTCTTTCTGCTGCTTGTCCTTCTTTAGTACTGTGTATTTATCATCTGTAGCCCTTCTTCCCAGTAATGTTCTTACTCCCTGAGAAGTCCTAGTCTTAGCTTGTTCAGCTTTGCATTTGCAGGCAAAAAAAAAAAAAAAATCTCTCAGCAGATGCTGAATATGAAATGATTCAGTTCAGTGGTTAAAATCTGGCAAACTATAAGATAGGAGAGTTGGATTTTAGCTATCTGTAGGTGGCATTACAAGGCTTATGAAATTAGCCCATTATGGTTTGACTTTGGAGGAGGCCACTAGATTTGTTGGCCTTTAACTCACCTATAGAAATGCATCACTGTGGTGAAGTATTTGGAACTGCTGAAAACTAAGCTGTGTAGATGCCATGAAAGGCTGAGATAGACTAGAAAAATGCTTGAACACATAATATAAATAAAATTAAAAAAGAGGTAGAGGTGCTTTGTATGTATTTTGTATTCATTAAACAGAAGGAAGTATGTTTTAATTTTTAATAATAATTAATAATTTAAAAAAAATCTTACTTGGAGCATATTTGAATGAGTAGTTGTTTGCAAGCAAGAATCTTTGCCATCCATTGTCTGATAGGACTAGAAGTAAAATTCTTGTTATTAAAAATAAATCTTATGTGTTCCTAGGGACATTTCTGTAAAAGAGGGAAATCCTGAACATTGAAGGTTTACTATTTTTATGGTGCTATTTTGGTAATTGTCCTTGTTTTCCTATTTATGATGAGTGCTAGTTGAGTGACCTGACAATTGTGGGGCTGTTAAATTATTTAATGCCAACATCATCTTTTAACTGGTGGCACTTTAATGATAAGTATGAACTTAGCATAGGGCTTGCTGAACTGAGAGGATGGCAAACTTTAAGCAGGAGGAAACCTTAGCTTCACTTTGGTTTACAGATTGCAGCCGACACAATACTGAACAGGTATAGGAAAAAACCCCACCAAAGTGTAGGAAAACAGCTAATTATAGTAATTGCAGCTGGTTTCAAAGTACTTCTAACAGTTTGTGCATAATGCTTACTTGAAAGCATCAAATGGGCGCTAGTTGTGAAATAGAACACCTGTTTGTTGTTGAGCATGTGTTTATGCAGATGATTTTTGTTGTCAAAGCACCTTGATGTAGAGTAGTCCTGTTTACATTTACATTCTCCCCAAAGGATTAACAGTGTTCTCTCAATAAATTTACAGTCTATTCTCCTCTCAAAGGCTGCTGTTTGGAGGGTGGTGTGAACAAGGCAACAAGTGCTTGCTAATCACTTGAATATACATAATTAGCGACAGTCTGGTGCACTGGAGTCTTTGTACAGCCACAGCAATACTGATTGGCAGCAGCAGATAACAATAGTCGTGGCAAGGTGGTATTTGTTGAATATTTGAAGGTGTTTTTCTTTTATATTTGCAGTAGGCATTTTGAGTTAATTACACCATTATTCTGGAACACACTATGTTATTTTAATGTCAGAGTTAAAGATCAGTCATGTGGCCTGTTGTACACAAAGGAATAAGGCATTTAGTAAACCCTTTACTTCATTTGAGACTAAGATGGATTCTTTTTTTCTTCCTTCATAATTCTATGAGACTAAGATGGATTCAATTTTTTTTTCCTTCTAAGTTTTATATAACCCAAAGTCAAACTGGAAAGTATGACTAAAAAATCTGGGAGATGAATGTATGTGATGATACTCTTGTATTCAGCTGTGATTAGTTTTACAACTGGCTCTCTGACAGGTTCAGTACTTTAGAAAACAAACACAAAATCACTGATGATAAAATTTATGGGTATTATAGACAGTAATTAATAAATAACATTGGGAAAATTATTTGGACTGCTTTTCATGTTTGTTATGTTCAAACAAAATGTGTTTTAATATGGCTAAGTGCTTAACATCAATTTAACTAAAGGGAGAATGCTACAACAAGTAGACTCTGAGCATCTAGAAAATCAGATGAGTCACTGTGTATTTGGCAAGGTTAATTTGTATGAAAGTCATCAAATTTCCTCTTATTGACAAGGTAGCAGTCTTTGTGTATAGGTTAGAGGCTTTGAATATTGTATCTTGGATTTGTTTAGGCTTCTGATATTCTGTGAATTACATTTTCATAAGGAAAAAGGGATTCATGCATTTTGAAACAACTGTGAGGTTTGTCTCTAAGAGCCAAACTGTTAGAAGACTGTTTTGAGTAATTATTAAAGGTTCCATATCAAAATAGAAGTAAATATGGAGCAGAATTTGTTAGGCTCTTTCCTGACTTCTGCCTAAGCAGTGCTTTCATTGATGTGGTGAGTAATGGCAAAGAAAATGGTTCATAGTATTTTGAGGTGTCTCCAAAATGAAAAGGACTGCAGGTGTGCTGGAGGATGGGGTTTAGAATTCTGAATGATATTGCTAATGTGGAGATGTGGTTTGTGTGAGGAGCTAGAAGCTGTTCAGGGGGATCAAATTTGACATGCACTCTAGAATGATCTTCTTTGGAAAGAAGTTAATGGAGAATGAGTGGCTAGGTAAGAAGCTCTTCAGAAAAAACGTCCATTAGGTACCATGGATGACAAACCTGGCATTAATTATATCTTGCTGTTGTGAAGAAGGCAAACACATGAGTGCATGATCAGGGACAGAACCTGCAAGATGCATCTTTCTGCTCCATTGGGCACTTAAGTCTTAGTTGTACAAACACATCCATTTCTGGGTGCTACGGTTTAAGATTATAAAGACTATTATACAGAGATCAGCAGTGAGAGAGATCAATGAAGAGTGTGACCTATAAGTATAGGCTGAATGAATTGCAATTACTGAGGTTAAATAAGAAAAGAGAAATGATAATATGATGTGTTCTTCATGTCCACACTGAGAAAATAAATTTTTGTTTTAATTTTGTTGCAGTGCAGTTTGAATTACAAACCAGGAAATCTTTTTTGAAGTAAGCACACCATGAGAAATAGCCAGGTGTGTCATACCAATGGCCCATCTAGCTCAGCATTCTGTCTGCTGTGGGGGCAGAGGATGTGCTGTTTAGAGAGAGCTTGCAAGTTTGGCCCATTTCTTGCTTCTCATTCCCCTTGCACTTTCCTAGTGTTCAGAATTGTTGCATTAGTAATGTTAGATGGCATCTAATGGATGTGTTTCACCAAGAGCCCTAACTATTGCAGTGTGGTGTTTGGTGAAGAGCACATTGCACTTACCTACTGCCTTCATGATTTTGTTAACTTCAGCCTTTTCCTCTCCAAACTAAAGAGCTCCTGTCTTTTCATCTTGTCTTAGAAGAGGTGGCTGTTCCAATGCCTGGATCACTTTGGTTTCCTTTCTCTGTGATTTCTCATAATTCTACTACATTATTCTTGATACTTGGAGGCAAGACTCTGCAAGGTAATGAAGACGTGGACACTGTTTTCTGGATCAGCAGAACGATGAAAAGACATCCTTTCTCTTGCTCTCAGTATCCTTTCTGACATGCCCAATGTTTCATCAGGTTTTTTTGGCTGTTGTTTACATGTACTTACTATATCATGGAGCTGTCAGTGATGAATCCAGGACTCAACTGAAGTATAATTTATGATTCTAAAATAAACATTGTTAGGCATAGTTTGCATTATTTTTTCCTAGATACATTACCTCACATTTTTGTACCCAATGTTCAGTTGTCATCTTTGCCCACTCAATTATGTGAGATTAAATCCTTCTGTTCTCCTATGCTGTAGATGTGGCTATTGACTATTGGGTACAGTGTAGTATCATATGGAAGTTGTCTCGGATCACACCTCTGACCAGTCATTGAGGAAGATACCATATGAAAATCATGCCAATGTTGATTGCTGGAGGACCTCCTGACTTTTTCTCATGCTGACATATTTTATCCCGATTTAGGATAAAATCATGACATATCTTCCTGATTTAGGTAGCTTTTCATGCTTCATACTGATGTTTTCCCCATAATCACCTTTTTACTTTTCCATTAAGACATTCAAATGGACCTTGGCAGGTGGGAAGGGGAGAGAGCTGGGAACGGAGAATTTATTTTTTTTCTTAGTTATGGCAGCCATTTTTATGGCCGCAGTGTTTTCAACAATATTCTGCTTCTTTGTAAGGTCTCTTGAGCTAGTTCTTTGCCTTTTTAATAACTGTTTTTCTTATTTTTACCTATATTTTTCTGTTAATGATTAATACTTGCATGTCAGATTTAATTGGGCAGCTTTCTTCCACCCCAGTGCTAATCCCACTCATGAAGCTGGGAGAGGGTGAATCTTGTACTTGAGAAGAAATATTATTTAAAAACAATAATAGCTACAAGTAATAATAAAGCAGTTTTTATCCTGTTTGCAGATTCAGGGGGATTTGTGGACTATTTTGGAAGAGTGTACAAAAGCTGACTGAGAAAAAAACTAACCAAATTGTCTGGGGTGTAAGACATAGCATTTCTTTTGATATTTAGGACACTGTGCTTCTGCTGGAAAATGGCAGAGTTCCATTAACTGAAAAAAAATTGAAATACATTGTACGAAATAAAATATTTGAGTTCTTAAATGTTTGTAATTCTTGATAGTTCCTAGCCAAGTAATGCAGAAAATGGTTTCCTTGAAGCTTTTCAAGATGCATAGTAAGAACACTGAGAAGTGAATTAGCATAGGGAATGTGAATTCATGGTTCCATTCCAGTTTCTCTTTTAATATTTAATATTTAAATGAATATTTACATGCCAGAGAGAAGAAAATAGAGAAGAAAAATGATAGTATGTTCAGCATTGGAGAGCATGCCTCTAGAACTTGAGATTCTGAGAGCTTGTGTGGTTATTGAGGAATATGGGATTGCCTTGCCATGAGAAAGAACCTCGGTGCAGAAATGTAAAAGAGCCCTTTAATGTAGCAGCTTAAAGAGCTCTGTGACTGAAGGTTGAAATCAGTTGTATTCAGAACCAGGATGAGGATGATTAGGAGAAAGATTGAAAAATATTAAGAATAATATTTTGATGTCATCAAACCAGAGTGGATTTGAGTAGATAAGCATTTTTAAAAAAATAGTTCTTTCCCAGTACCTGCATAATGGGAGAAAATTCTGTCACCTGTCTTTTTTGAAGAACTCATACTGAACTGATGAGATGTTCCTGTTCATCTTAAAATATATGATGCCATGAATAAAAATCATAAAATGTCCTATACAGATTTGCACATGAGATACTCAGATTAGCACTGAAATGTAAATTTGGTGAGAATTTGTCCAAGACTTGCTCAGAGTGTTATTTAAATGAAACAGTAAAAATCCAGTTGCTCTTTGCTTAAGTCCCTTCTGACATGCTGTTTGAGAAACACTGCATCAGTATTAAAAGATAAAATTATTGTAGTTTCTGGTGTGTTTCATGGTCTTTCTTGGCTGGGCACTGTTTTTTGCCACTAGTTTGGCACTTTCCTACAGAATATCATGGAAAGTTAGAGCTCTCTTACTGAATGTGGAGTGTCTGCATAGCTCAGTTGCTGTGTTTTTTATTTTCTCATTGTATTGTTAAACCCATTAGGTCCACATTTTTCTAAGTGAGGTACTGATTCATGGTAATGAAGTAATTTCTTCGTATTGTTTTGACATATTAAGTAAATGGAGTTCTTTAAAGTCACTGTAAAGGCACTTTCTTTAGTGTGCTTTGTATTCTTGAGTTCAAAATACAAATGTTGTCTCTGTGGTGGCACAATCACAGATGTAGGGAGCTAAAGGTGTTGTGTAAGTCAGTTAATTGTTTTTCTTAAGTGAAAGCAGGAGTGTTACTATTTTTGCACTTTCACCTGAGGAAGGAGCAAACTTGCATGAAAGAAGCAGCTGGGCAACAGGAGCATCCTTTTACAGAGAGGGAGGCAACAAGAAGCTGTTGGTGTCTGCCTGGGTGTTTGTACAATCAGCAGCAGGTACACATACAGCCCTCCCACCTGGTACTCACATAACCAGGTAGGTCCTTTGGGCAGATGTCTGTCCACTGTGTCATGGAGAGAGGGAAGTTTTGGAAACCGTATCTAACGGATGATTCAATTTTTATATCTAATCAGGTCAAATGGTACACTGCTAATGAAGGGGGAGGTTCAGGTAGACCCTGCCTGGAACACAGATCCCTTGATTACCTTGTGATGAATTCAGAAAGAACATGATTTGCCAGCTGATGGGGTCAGTTTATCTCATCTTGCAGGAAGCTGTTCTATTTCTGCCATGCTCCACCCCCTCTTTTTTTTTTACCTATTGGGCTAGTGAGCTGCTCAAGTGGTAAATCAGACAAGAAAGACCACAGGGCAGCAGGACTGGAAGGAGGAGGATGATGAGGAGGAGGAGGAAGAATTTCTCCTTAGCTGGATCACCTGAGGTGTTGTCACAGGGAGGAGTAGAAGGCTTAGACAAACTTCATTAGAGAAGCCCTTTCTTTAAGCTGGAGGTGCAGGCAGAACTCCCTTCTGTTTTTAAACTCCTCCACAGAAAGGAGTTTAAATTAAGGTAAATCCTTCCTTAGCCTCAGATATTGTCAGCAATTTAAATTTAAGGAATTATAGAGTGATTAAATCACTTTATCCTGCAGGTTTTAATGATGGCAAATCAGATATATTTATATAATGTGAGCTATTTATTGTAGCAAATGAACAGACAGATCTTAATCAGAATTACTACACAGTGTAAAAGCTAAAAAATACCAGTCAGCTATAGTATAACATAAATGATGTAGTGCACCATACTAAAGAAATTATGTTAAAGCAATTAAAGCTAGTGAAAGAAACATCGAGTGGAGGTTTTGATGTATCTCACCACACTCCAGGCATGAGTACTTTTCTCTCTTTCTCTTAGTACCTGGGAAATAACTGTAGAGAGGTGTCCCAAACTCCACAGGAGGAACTCCAGGCATTTCAAGAAAGGGATGTGGGAGAATCTAGCTTGTATAAAAGCAGACTGGACTTTTATAGCATAAAGAGGTTGACCTGCCAGTCATAGGCCTCCAGGTCAGTTTAGCAGCTTATCTGTCAAGTCTCACTTCAAAGGGGCAGATGTGTGTTTGAAGCTGGTAAGCCAGGCCGGCCTTTTAGCATATTCAGCACCAAAAAATCCCACTATGGCACCACGGTAGCTCCCCATAGAGAGCTTGCATTGCTTTGTCTTCTGACCAGATTCCAGGCCAAGCAGATCAGCTTTTTTCAGGGCAAAACATCCTGCTATTTTTTTTAGGGAAAAATTTCACCTGGAATACACTGAAGGGTTTTGCTGGAGCTAGGGGAGTCTGAAAAATCAGGTTTGTTTCAGAATCTTGTAGAAGGCTGGAGTTTTTCTGTAGCTTACTGGTGATTGATCCCATAACAAATGCCCTTCTTCTGCCACTTACAAAAATGATAAGTACATTAGAGAACAGCCAGATCTCTGAGAAATGTTTCTCCCCTTAATCATGGATTGTCTGAAGAGAGGTTACTGTCTGTAAATGAATAATCATATCACTAACTTTCAGTCATTTCCTATCAAACTGTTATCTGAATCTGTTATTCCCTACCAAGCTGTCACAGAAAACTCAATATTCTTAAATATTAAGACTAAATATGCCTAATGTACCTGAACTAAATAGTCAAGATATAAAATGTAACTGAATTAAACTGTAGACATTCAGAAGGCAAGGTTTTGTTAAAAATGTTTCAGCTGTGCTGCTGATGCTTGGCATTCTTGTGTGCACACTCAGTAAGCAGAAATGTGGAAATCTCTTCGAGGAGATGAAAAATTTGTGTCACTTCTCCTGCTGTGGAGCCTGTATTCCCTGGTGGATGTCAGCATGGAAAGATGCATCAGCATCATAACGGGCGCTCATCTGCAGCACGAGCCCCGGAAGACAAAGCAGCGTTTTACCTCTCGGGATTAACAAACATGTGGCAGCTTTGGTGGTGCTGTTTGGTAGTCAGGTGATAGACTGGCCATATGTCCTCATACCTCATTCTGCCATGAGAGATTCTGCCCCCCCACCCCCCCCCCCTCCCCTTTGAAATTTGAAATAAAAGCATAGCTTTATTTGGTTGTTGTTCGTTCCAGTTCTTATGTCACGGACGTGAAATTCTAAAAGATCTGTTAAGAAGTTCTGTACCCAAGTTTTTCTCACTCGATATTGGAAAGAACATACAGAAATTATTATAGAATGTAGATGACTTACATGCTAAGAAACTTAGGCATCTAGTTAGGGTCTAAATAGGAAGATGGATGTTTAAGAGTTCTTTGGGCACTTAGCTCAAATCCCTTCCCATAGTACAGCTTGGTCCTTCTGACAGTGCCATGCTCCCAAATTGCGTAGGAAAAAAAGAGAGAAGGACAAGGTTCTCTTCAGACAATTAAAACTTCCATTCAGGTGATTAAGAGTCCCCATCTCTGTCTCTGGGGTTTCAACCAGTGATGTGAGGATTTGACAAAAGAAGAATATTTGCTTACTAGTGTTTTGTAGTGGGGAGAAATGGAAGTATCAAAGGCTGGCTTCAAAGTATCATGATGTTAAAATATTGAATTTAAAAATAACTGCAAGCATGGAGAAGTTGTGTTTTCTGTCTTGTAGTGCTTTATCACTGCCATTTCTGTACTCTGAGGAGATAATTTGTAGTTCATTTAAAGCAAATTAGAAAATATGAGTGTTACATCAGTGTAATGAAAACATCATTATTAAAGGCTGAAGGAAGCATAAAATATAGATTTCGCCTCACTCTTACATGGTTATCCATTACAGATCAGGTCCTTGTATTTCAGCTATTTAGATTTTACCTAATTTGTTATTTTTAAGGAGAGTTTCAGCCATGGTTCTTAAGGAGTTCTCTAAGCCGTTAAAATTAAAGCAAAACACACAACTACCTTCAATAAATGCTTTAATTAAAATGGACATTTCTGAACCTTCTACAGAAAATACCTGCTCAGATGTGACAGCATTTGTGACATCACCAGTACAGACTTGCACAAGGATTTTCAAGTCAGTGTTGTAAGTTTCCATTTCATTTTTGCTAATTAGAGAATTGTGTTGTTTATTTTCTAGAGGGAAAAAAGTCACTAAAAGCGGATCAGATTTGTTTACTTAATTCAATAGAAATGCAAATATATTTTTTTGAAAATTACAGTTCCTTATGGGTCCCTATTATTTTGGTGTCACAAATGTTAAATATTTGGTGCCAGTTAATTATTGTATGTATAATCAGAATTTCAGAAAAGCCAGATGTAGGAGGAGATTATCAGTGTTTTCTCATGTATGAAATTTCACTTCTGCATTGAATAAACTAATTGTAGAGTTTGCTGAGTAAGGTCATCCTATAAGTTACTAGACTGTTTTGGAGGCTAAGTCATTAAGCATTTTTCAGCAGTCAGATTAGGAAAAATTTTATGCTAATAGCAGAGAAACCAGAAGATTGGTCTGTTTGAAAAAAAGAGTAACAAACTTCATCTTGAGCTTGGTGAGATAAATTTGTATGTCTTACCCAGGTCAGTCATCTTTCAGTTCCATCTTGTGGCTGGAATTTTGGGGGTCATATTTTATAGCTGTATTTTTAAAGTTTCTAAAATGTCTGAAAAGAATGCAAACATTTTGTGCTAGTAAAATGACAGGGCTGAAAATTTTGCATTTTTGCTTCTCAATCAAGCTTTGTTATAATTAAGAGGCTGGAAAAACTTGAAACAAAAGACTTCTTAACACCTCATTTGCCTGAATATTTATTGGAATTGTAATATAATAATATAGTGCAAAATAAATGAATGCAAAACATGTTTATTAGAACTGAACTGTGTAATGGTTCTTATGGGGGGTTATGAGCTGTTTTATTGAATTTAAGACAGTGAAAGCTTTTAGAAATATGTAGAATTCTGAGGTTATAAATGAGTTGGGGATTTCTTTTTTTTTTGCTTCTTTAATTTTGATCTGTAAATTTAAAAAACTATTAACAAAATTGTTCTTATCTTAGCAGTACTGTTAGGATAGGACATATTTCATAGCTACTCAAAATTTCATTTTATATTGGGATCTCTAAATTGCTAAATTTTTTTAATATTATTAAATTGTAATAACTATTTCACAAATACATGTAGAATAATTGTATTTCTAGTTTTTCTAATTGTGCATTTTAAGTGATTTTTAAGTTATTTGTCAGAGTACAGAGATTTATATAGTTTACACATTTTTAATTTACAATTTCTGTATATATGTGTAGAGTAAATGACAGAGTATATTCTGACACATATGTCAGGATATAATTTGGTAGTATAGAATGTGCAATTGTATTAGAGAAGTTCTTGGTTTAATAGTTTGTCAGAACCATTGTGGCCTCATTGCTTAGAGATGCAGTTGATCTTCGAAACCTGAATCACTTGAACCTGATTTTCTAGCTTGACTGGAAAACAAGAATTGCACTCACAAAGCAGAGCAGCAGTCTGATTAATTAGTCCTTAATCTTCCCTAAGTTCATGCTGATGCCCCTTCTCTTTTGCATCGTTCTTGCCCCCAGCCAATTACTCCCATTTTTCCTTTGTGCTGATACTAGCTGTAAACCTGAAATTATTTTGATCTGGTCAAAACCTTTTTTCTTGGGGTTTGCTTTTCTTACACCTGTCTGAGCCATGTGGGTGCCAGTGCTGATGCAGTGGAGTGGGACATGGGACACACTGCCTGCTTCCTTTGCAGCTGCTCCTCACCTTCCCAAATGGACTGCCCTGGTATTACTATTGTTACTGCATTTGAGGTGAACCAAAGTGGCCAAGGACTGGGACTTTCATTCACCATCAATACTCCTGCATAGTACCTGATTTGTGCTAGATCAAAACATGCTTAGCAATTAAAGGAATAACATGCCTGTGTTGAATGTTTACTCCAATTTCCTGATTGTGAGATGTTTGTTTTTTAAGAAAAAGTGCTCACACAAGTTAGGAAATGTGTCACAGCATTCAAAGAGAGGTTGGCTTTTCCTAAAGGTGCTGGTAGGATTGGGTGCTGAATTTGGTGGAAGAGTGGCTGCATTGCCATGGCGCAAAACACCAGTTTTGTGGTGAATTTATAGCATTCAGCTAGGACTGTGGATACAGAATGTTTGAAAATCTTTTCCTGAACTCTTCTGAAAATGTATTCCTGTTAAATGGCTAATACTCTGCTATTGGCCATTTGTGTTGTTAAACCCTTCTGTCGTAGTCCTTCCTTTGAAAATGAAGCCTAATCCAGTCCAGTCTTTCTCTCCTCACTCTGCTTCTCTTGCCTCTCTCTAACTCTGATTATTTCTCTGTGTGTGTGTGTTTTGTTTCTGAAGCTTTTCTGTTGTCATTAAAAAAATGTAGCTCTCAAAACTCTTAAGTTGTTTGTTTACCTTGGAATAATATTTACAGTGTTTGTAAAATTCTGTAACTTTACAAATGAGAATATTTTCCTTTCCTCTCAGTGTTGCATACTTAAAAGAGGGTTATATTAATTGTTCTTTAGTGGTTAATCTAAAACTAAACGGTGTGCGAGCATTTCAGGTTATTGCTGTAACTGTTTATTAATTCAAGTAATTCTTCACTGTATTTTGTCTGGTGTTTCTCAGCTCACTGGCATAGAGTTGCCCCTCTGAAATTCTTCACATTCCTAATAAACTCAAGTAGTTTTACTGTCAGGTAGTATATGCAGTGGTAACCCTAGATCATTGTATACATTGACTGAAAATGCTCCTAACAGAAAACTGTTTGATTCCCATGGATTGAAAGTTGAACATTAGACTATGTAATCCTGTTTTGATCTCCTCGTTTGCCCAATTCACTTTCTCTGTTCTGTTCCAACATGTTTTTTTTTTTTTATTCACACAATTAGTTTCTTTAAACTTATTAAGAGCTTTTCTTAAAAGATGAAATAGATTGTGTCAGTCTCCATCCATTATATTTTCTTGACATACTTGAAGATAGCCCATATGATGGGCATCATTTTTCTACTCAAAAGCAGTGTTGCCTTGTTTATCTTATGTAAGTTTGTGTTATTTGTGTGATTAAAACTAGAATTTTAAAGAGTTTTCTTTGATTGCCATGCAGCCAAGTGACTTGAAATTTTCAAGGTTTTTTTAAACTTTTTTTTTCTTTTTTCTTTTTTTCCTTGGGGCTGTGGGGTGTAATTCTCCATTTAGAATCCTCCAGTCAAACTGTTATCAGTGAAGGATAGCTGTTTTCTGCCTGTCGCTTTCACCTCACTTACAATTTCTTAGTAATTGTGGATGTATTCTGCCTAGTTCTGGGACTCTTTAGTATCTAACAGTCAGCTCCAATACCTCCTTTTTGATCTAGAGTGACTGAAAGTATTTTTCTGTTACCTGAAGTAGATTCTGTTGTTGTCTTCTGAGGTAAAAACCAATAGAACGAAAATGTTCTGTTTTTTTGCAAGTGTGTTATGCTCAGCTGCAGACTTCATTTTGTGTCTGGGTAATTTTTCCCCAAATTTCCAACTCCTAATCTGTTCAAGTTTTTTTATTTCCCTTGCTTGGAAGTTTACTACATTTTATTTTCTGAAAGCAGCACTTTAAGATTGATTAATTTTACCATTTCACTACAGTTGTTTCTTTATGTAAAGAAACCTACATTTTCCCAGCTCCACTCAGCTGGTTCCCTATCTTGTGTGATTCCATGATGATTTGGTTGTAAGAATGGGGTGAAAAGCTGGAGTTATGTGCTAAGCAGCAAGCAGATCCCAAGGGCTGGATGGTATATTTTCCAAATTTTGCAGGTCCTTATGAGTTAAGTGTTTGGTTTATTAACAAAAGTATTTCAAAGGATGATCCAGGAAGAAAATGGGGGTGGAGGAGAGGGAGTGCATTTGAAGTCTTTGTCTCCCTCCCGTGCCCTGTGTTGAAGTTCGGTTTCACCTTTAATTTACAGAGTAGCTCTTGTCCCAAATATAATGGAACCGAAATATTTTCTCGTTACTCTTAAATGGTTCTTGACTTAACTTCTCTGTGCTGCATGGATGAGAAGAAAAATACCTCCTGCTGATATGTTTTAGAGCCAACAGCATCAAGGAGTATTAGTGTCAATAAATTACTTCTCTGAACTTTACTATGTGTGATATTTAGCCAGTTTGAGAGAAATAAAAAAAGTCCTTGAAGTGGACACTATTTAAATGTGGGGACATGGGATTTTCCAATTAATTGGATTGCTATGGTAGGCCAATATATGGAGCACAGGCAGTTTTGCTGCTAATTACACACAACTTCTCTGGAGTATCGGATATTCAGATCCATTTTATGAATATGGTAGGGAGAATAACAACTGTAAAACAAAGCACTGTGCATGTAAGTGACTGTTAGCGTGTATTTCAGAAGGGATAAATGCTCACCATATGGTACAATTACTGTGTCCAAGTTTTCAAATTAGCTTCTCTCATCCTCCTTATTACTGTCTTTAAAAAGAGAGGAAAAAAACCCAACATGATTTATCTACTCTGCAGCAGAACTCTTGACGCAAAACAGCAGCCCAGTTCTGTCCAGTTTTTTTTTCCTAGCATAATAGAGGCTGTCGGACTTTTTTATACTAATTACTGTGTGAGCCTCAGATGAACCCCCTTCAATTCACAGGGCTTTGTTAAGGGAGGAGCTGTCAATGTGTCTGCCCGTTTGCAGCTGTGCTGTGGCTTTAGCTTGCTTAACATTATGCTGCTTTTTAGACTTGACAGAAGGGATTTTTTTTTTTTTTTTTTTTTTTTTTTTTTATTAAGGCAAAGCAGCCTTGTAGCGAAATGGTTTAAGCAGCTGCATTGTGGGGAAGCACAAAGAAGTTATTATTGTGTCTGTTTAGGGGGGTTGGATGGAGGGGGGAGATATTCGGCTGCTGTTGATGCCGATTGTTGACTTGCCATCTGCCAGATAGGGAGAAGAAAAAAATGACAGCTCCAGCAGGGTGTTCAAGAGGTTGTTTGGAGAGACGCATAAACATGTGCAGATGTCGAACTGAATAATGGCAAGAACTTGAGACGGTTTATGATGCTGCTGTTGTGTGTGCATATACAGAATGAATGTATGTGGAGATTTGGTTAGGAGGAGGGTACATATTAATTATCATTGTCCCCCACCGCCTCCTTTACTTCTGTTAATTAGTTCAGGAGTTTAATATCTTCCCTCCCTCCGTTGTTTATTCCTAAAACGAGCCTTTTCTTGCAATAGGGAAGAAAACTTCTGATTTCTCCATGTGGTGAGCTTAAAAAAAACCCCAAAGCAACAACTTAACAAATTTGGTACTTGTGGACTTAGAAAGAGTAATGTAGTTATTTCAGTCTCAGACATTTGGGGGACAGGTGCTTTGCAAGTTCTTACATAGCTTTGTCTGTCTGCTGCAAGACTGGTACATTGCATACCCCTACTTCTGCATCCTGAGCTTTTCTTATGCAGAAAGTGCCAATTGGTGATTGTCCTGTACTATAGAGTATGCTAGGGGTTAGAATGAGATTAGCAACTAATTTTCTCTTTTGCTTGATCTTATTTTCAGTTTATTCTCTGAAGGCAACGAGCTGGTCAGGCATAATTTAAATTTTCCTCTTTGACAGTTGCACATAAAATAAATTTGGATCACTCCATAGGAATATAGTTTTCTTTCTTTCAATAAAATCCTTTCTTATTTCTTGTTCAGTGATTATGGTGAGTTTCCAGGATACTGTGAAAAAAATGTGAGAAAGGATATAAGCATAGAGGGAAATTAAGTTAGCCCAGAAAGGCTAAATGAAAGCATTGTTTGCAGGTGATCTCTTACTTAGAAGATAAAAGTGGAAACTTTAAAATAATGCATTTTCTTCTCTAATATTACGTGACATTCAACATTCAGATATCTGCACTGAACTGAAAAATGGAAAGAGTGGTTGAGGTGCATTGTGGATATGGATTGCAGACATGTCTTCATGTTATCAGTATGTATCAGGGTTTTTGGTCATTTACATCATGACGTAAATATTATTGGAATGAACCTTACCAGTGCTTCCCACCAAGCCCTTACCAAGAGTCAAGGAACTCCTTTTTATGGTCGCTTCCATCTTAAATCTAATAAGCATCTGTAGGTCCT
This sequence comes from Calcarius lapponicus, assembly GCA_039654755.1. Lineage (NCBI taxonomy): Eukaryota > Metazoa > Chordata > Aves > Passeriformes > Fringillidae > Calcarius > Calcarius lapponicus. The sequence continues at coordinate 84,519,797 of CM077465.1, read as the reverse complement.
TGATAACAATAACTACTGATGGAAGCATTTGATATGCCCTTCTGTCATCACTGTGACAGAATGGGAGATGTCACTTTTGGATTATGTCAGTTTTAACTGAAAATTCAGGTGTGGCTGCCTCCTGCCCAAATACTGATTTCTGCATCTGAGCCTAGACAGAGGTCACCAGCACTGCAAATGGAGATTGCTTTTTGCCTTTTAGTTGGGTTATTGGTTCTTCTTCCCAGAATTGTGGTGTTTTATGTGTTCCATCACTGCTGGTGGAAAGCTCAGTTACACTGGGCAGTGCTGCAAGGCTGCATATCATGAAGCACTTCATGCAACCAAAGATCTCCTGATGTGTGCAGCAGTAATGGGGTGTTCCAGCTCAAGCACTTTGAGGAGTGCTTGGGCTTATCTCATACTGATTTTTGCAAATGATACAGGCTAAGTGACAAAGCAAAAGGCTTGACTTCAGTGATGTGCCTTGAGGAAGTAACGTAGGTGAATGATGCTGGTGCTGGCTTTTTGACACCTAGCAAGGTTTGAGCCTAGGAGCGCACCTAGTGACAAGGAGAAAGTTCAGAGGAGCTATTTTAAAATTATTGCAATGTGCCAGTTTTAAATGTGAGACAGTTTGCTTTGTGAAAACATGCTAGCAAGTGTACCAGTTTTAAGGGGCAAAAAGTCACATAATTTTTGACAATGCACGTATCTGTTAAAGAAACTCAGTTGAATGATAATGCTACTGTCAAACCCACCATATTCTTTTGCAAACAATGGACAGTTGGAAATCTCTTGTGTAAACCAGTGTTAGCTGTTTTACACAATGCTGTAAGTAGATAATATGAAGATGTTTAACTCAACTTGGCCACATGTAAAAAGCGTTTGTATTTTAATCATCTGACTTAATACATTTTTACCAAGTACATGAATTTAAATTGTTGCTGCTGTAACTGACTGTCTTATTCGCTGTAATTTATAGATTAATATTTGTATACTTGTCCTACTCTTAAAAATATTTTCAAACCTGAAAAAGATCCTTTGGTCCAATAGCACTTAATAAAAGCAGAAGAAAAGAAAGTAGCATTTTTTCTGTTATACAAAGTACCAGTTGCTGCTGATAGTGCTACATTAAAAATATATATAAATATTAAAAAAATATATATTTAAAAGTACTGAGAACATTAGCTCTAAAAATACGTGAAACAATATTTAGAATGCTTGTGTTTACACAAATACAGCTTAACACTATTAAAAATAAAAAACTGCTTTGAAAACCATTTAAGTAGTGCAGCATTTTTGGACTTTTATCCTATATTGCCTTGCTCAAGAGAGATATTTAGAAAATGTGAGCAGCATTCCTAAATGTTTCCAGAATACAGACCTTGATTTTCCATTCCTGAATAGCAAGCATATTTAGAAAATATTGATCACCTTTGTTGCTCAGAGATGCTGATGCAATACAGGACTCTGTTGTTCCAGACAGCATGTGCTAATAGCAACTGCTATTTAATTTATTTATTGTTCTAATTCTTATCCTTCAAGAATGAAGGGGAAGTGAGAGTGATGTTGAAACTGGCAAGTTTTTCTTCCTGCTGGCTCACAATGGGCATGGTAAAGGTCAATTCTCAATTTGTCAGGATGTCAGCTCACTCAATATTTCTGGTATGATTTTTTAAAGGGACAAAATTGCATGCATATGAAAATCAACATTTATTTTCCATGTGTTGCCAAAACACATTAGTAATTTTGAGTGGATATTGTCGATGCCCAATTTCAAAACTGCATTTATGTGTGAATAATGGTGTGTCTGTCTCTCTGTTATTGAATACTTTCCTCTAGATTTTTTTTCGTGTTTTAGAGAAAAGATTATTAATGCAACAGGAAATCATTGAATAAATAGCAGGGGCTGAAGTGCTGCTGCATTTGTACAAGATAGGACAGTGACTCACTCCACCAGTCATAATGAAAAAACCATGGTGGCTGGTGATTTGAACCCTAGAACCCCGGAATATGTTTGTACCTTGCATTCACAACCTGCGGGGAAGAAAACCCCATGGTAAGAGCAGGGAGAATCTTTCCACTGGGGAGATTGATCCTCCCCATCACTTCAGAGGTGCACCTGAAACCCTGGAGAGCTGCTCCGTGGCTTCTCCCTGCCTGCGACTGCACCTCTGCTTGGAAGGAATCTGCTTTGCCAGGAGGAGCCCTTCTCCTTGGTCACTACTTAGTGCTGCTTCAGGAACAAAGAATCTGCTGTTTGCCAGCTCTTCAGTGCATCTGGGCTGGCATGGAGGACAGAGGCTTGTCCCTGCTTTCCTCCCCCCTTGCTCAGCTGAGGCACTTCTGGAGCTCACACCCGAGGCTGTTCGCTGCTTTTTGCAGGATATTTACATCTGTGGGGTTTCCACTGGTTTCTGGCCAGATACCTGTAAATAGCTGGGCATAAATTGAGTCTTCCATCTGAGCTGAATTATTGTGATGTTGTGGACAGTGAAAGGGACTTGAAATTTCTCACCTAAACTTCCCAATTTGCAAGAAACTTAATGGAAACCTAGCTGTGGTATAAGCTAATGGCCACATGTATAATGAAATGTTTCCTGTTTCTCAGCTGGGACTGGAAAAATTCATTTGTCTAATTCAAGTACAGATGTGCTCAAAATGTCATTCAGCATTACTGGAAACTGTGGGAAAACAGTTAGTATAAATAAATAATCACCATCTCACAGTGTAAGAGAGAATCAGAAAGTGGTAGTTCCAAATTCTGCTTTTCTTTGAACTGCCAGCAAGTACTTATGAGAGGACATCTAATAATAATACCTTTTAAAATGCTAAGGCACGTTAGGAAAAATCACAGTTTCATTTAAATTTTTACTATGCAATAAGATTTTGTAAAATACTTTGCTTAATACATTCTTACATACTTACATTAGACTGAAGGACATAAATTATGAGGATTGGTATATTTTTTAGTTATCTTAAACATTCATTTCTTACAAAAGCTTTGAACTGTGCTGCAAATTTCTTCTAATGAAATTAAAAATAAGTAAATATTCTAACAGAAGTGCTTTGCATTTGCTTAGTGTCTACTGACTTAATCAAATAGTCTGCTGATGCTTCCAATCGTGTGTTAGGTAACACTGCCCTCAGAGGGCCAAGGTAAGGAAATTCAATCTCAAAACCACTGGCACTACTTCTGATAATTTTATTTGACCTGACATTAATTACAGTTTTTTCTTAAAAAAAAAGCATATAATTGTATGATTTACTTTATATAATGTTTTTTAATGCTCTTTGATAAATTCAGTTTTTTTCCCCATCTATTTATTAAATGTTATTGTAGGGAGTTTGATCTAACAAAAAAAGTGTCTTAAAAAAAAAAGGGAGACAATGTTTGTGTAATATTTCTATTAAATCCATTTGAGTAAATTGATGGAACAGACAAGAGGCAGAATTTTGGTGTGTTCTCTTTTTGGAGGGTTTTTTTCCCCTCCTTTTTTTCCCCCCCCTTAAATCTCACTTATGTCTGTGTGGCAGCTGTTGCTTCTTTTAAGGAAGCAAGTTTTTGAACTCAGGTTTCTGTTGCTTATCAGCACTGTATATTAAAGACATTTCCTTCACACCTCTGAAACCATTTACATATTGAAAAATGTCGATGTTTTGCCAAAGTGTTTTTTTAAAAATACATTTTAAAATAATAAGATTAATTTTAAATTACTAATTAATTTTTCAATAATTGCTAAATTTCCACATGCTTAAGGATTACAAATGGTGAGACTAACAACAGCAACTGTGGAATCTGAGGTGAAATGCGTGTTTGAAGGGAGAGTTTGAGTTGTGAGGTAAATTAAAAAAATTGCAAACTTTTGGGTGATACATTTGTCTAACACAGATTTTTTTTTTTTACTACTTATACGATTTCTTAGAAAGCTCTCCTTTCTGAAGCTTCTCAACAGTAGGAAAACTACCAGCATTGCATCACTGGAATAAATGTAGTTTGTGAAATATCCTGAAGGCAGGTTTCTTGTTACTGGCTGTCAAAGGCAAAAAAAGAAAAATCATTAGGGCTGCAGTACAGAGGCAAATAAAGAGGCAGCCACGAGGGTCATGTTCTAAACAAACCTTCATTAAGCACTCTTTGTTGCTGTTGTTAGCCAGTGTATTATTAAATACAACATTAATTAAAGAGTTGCATGTTACGAGGGTGCTTTTTGCATGAAGATCAGATTGAATTTTCATGTGCTTCATGAACATACTGCTGTCTTACTTAATCTTTTGGGTGTATTCTCTCAGTAGTTATTAAAAAAGCAAGCCCCAACAATATAAAATTTGTATTTTGTGTGTATGTATTTATTGTCTCTATGTATCAGCCAGATGCGTATTCTAGTGCCACTTTCGTCAAGTAGCTTAAAAACTTTGCCTAGAATTAAAATGATGTAGGATATACTTGGTTTTCTTTGCTGCAGTAGTTGCAATTAGAGACCTCTTCTTACTGTCTAATAAACAGATCCTAAAAGAATGTGGTTTTCAGCTAAGAAGGGTATAAATTTAGGCAAAACAATAATTTAACTTACATTAACTCAGCAGGAAGCAGGGTACAAACCGATTATTGCTCTATGGCAGATCCACTGCTTTTTTATATACTGCAGCTCCATTTTATTAAATTGTCAGGGTATCTTGTGTTTTGGTTAGCCTGCCTGAACTTCTCTCTTGTAGAATTACATTTCACTTGATTTAAGAAATTCACACGAGAATTTCCTGTAGTTTACTTGTGTTGGGGTATTTAATAAACATTCATTGCAAATATCTTTGAAGTGATTTAATATTGATAATACTGGGAAATACCCTTTTTTTTTAAATGCAGGGCTGCTAAGTTAGAAGACATGTGAAGTGTTTTTTCTTTTCAAATACTCTGCTTTGCTCTAGCATTTTTGTATGGTGAATTTCTTTCAAGGGGTATCTGTAAGCGTGTGTATTAAGAAGTATGGACTAAAATATTTTTCTATCTTTAGGCAGGTTATGTAAAAGGAATGCAGTTATAAGAGAGCACCTAGAGTGCATCTTGAGAGTCCTTAACCCACTTGAGCAGATAAGTGAACTGTTCGCTGATAGCACTGTTTAGTCTTCAAAAGTGTTCACCCATTTGTTAATTAAATTACAAAATAAATATAGGGCAGATGATAGATATTCACATATCAGCCTTGGAGAGGAATAAGACTATTGGTATTTTCAAGACAAAACCAAGATTTGTGTGTTCGTATAGATGTTTTGAAAAAGTAGTCTGAACATGGACTCATGTTGGGAAAGCACTTGGGAGAAACATTCTTCAAAGAAATATGTCTGTGAAACAGATATATGGATCCTTATGAAGCCATAGTGCTTTTCAATTGTTTTTAAATTGGTTTTTCTGTGTCTGGCTCTAGTTTGTAGAGCGAAGACAGAGGTACAGCTATGCTCATAGGTAAACTGGTACATACCTGTCCTATGATTAGCTTCTATCCAGAGTTGCTAACTCTCTTTAGAGGAGCTTGAAAGTGCTGTTCTTCTCTTCTTAAGTTTTTTCTCCAGGCATAGCATCAGCTGCATAACTCAGCAGGTGATTAAAAATCTGCCCAGTTTTCTGATGAAGAGAATCTGTGTTTGGCTCCTCCTGGGTACTCAGCCTTGAGTGTTGTCCTAAGCAGTGAAGAGGGAGTAAGCATCAGAGGAGTGTGTGCTGGGTCTGTGAGGCCACCTGGAAGAATGGTCTCCTTTCCAACAGGTTTCATTCTGGAGAGTGTACATAAGCAAACAAAGGCTGACATTCTTTCCTGAGTGACTATTAAGTGTACTTACCCTATCAGCCCTGATCCCTAGAGCAGAATCTGCTTATCTCCCTCTCCAGTTTATTCCTTGCAGATAGGAGGACTCTCTTTGAAACCCAAGCCCTTGGATGGCTGACCTGCTTTAGGCATGTTGATATTGTCTCCATGCTGCCCTTGAATTCTTCAGCAGGTGTAGGTGCCTGCCTTCTAATAAGACTAGGATCTGGATAGATTGCAAACCCAGTAACAGGCACTTTCTCTCACTTACTTTTACAATGAAATGAGAAATAATTTATCAGAAAAATATGGAAGATTCTCTTTTTCATCTCTTTAAGAAGGCAACTAGGGTGTTAATATTTTTAAAACTTATATTGGATGATGTGATACATAATGTTTTGTTTTGGCTTCAACTATTGAGTGCATGCAAATTCATAAAATTTGTTGCAGGGCATATTTTAAATATTTTTAAATTATGACTCATTCCTTTACTTAGGCCTATGGTTATTTCATGTTCAAGTATTCAGCAAACTTAATTTGTTGCTTTTCATGTAATGCTGATATAGTTTTTCACTGTTGTTTGTATTAAAGTTACACATTTGTTTTCCCACACTGCATTTGTGTTTCTTCTTCAGCTTACAAAGTATCTTGTACCTGTTAGTTTTGATTTTGATAAGCTTTCGTGTTAACTGGGGTTTCCTGCTGTGAAAGGAGCTCAGACTGGAAGTATCAGTAGGGATGTTCCCAGCCAAACTAGAACCAGAGGGCTGAGATGAAGCTCTGCATCAATGCAAATGTAACTAGTGCCATATCTGCTCTATTCATATAGTGGTCAAATTAAGTCACACTTGGACCTTTTCAACTCTTTCTACGTATGTGAAAATGTCTGTATAGCAAAGTCAAGCAAGTACCCCCCGCTATCTAGAAGCGGGACTCAATAGAAAGAGTTTTGCTACATAAGCCAGCCTGAGTAGCCCAATGTTAAGTTCTTTTTTCTTCTCCATCCTGTATTCCATACTCCCCTTCTCTGCTTAAATACATGAAAATTGGACATGTTAGTGGCTGCAGTTGGATTTGTTAAGCCGTGGGTATTGTCAAAATCTTTACAAGCTGTGCTCAAGTTCATCAAGACCATGTCAGCAATTCCCATGTTGAACTTCAGTGACAATTAGTTGATTGCTGTGATGGAAAGGTGAAGGTGCAATGAATGAATTTTTAGATTATCCTTTAATGAAGTAACTTCCATATTAGATGGATATAAACTTCTTCCTGATTTTTGAATGGCCTAAAAGCTGTGTAGCTATGGCTGACAAGGTGCTGAGGTGGTAAAGGGCACTGCCAGACTGGGGCTTAGCCCAGGAACAGTGCAGCCCCCAGGATGGTTCGTTCTGAGCATCTCACAAATGATGAGAAGTCCAAGGTTCCTTGTTGGAAATTCTGCATTGCTAATACACTTTTTTTCCTGAAAATATTCACATGTATAATGATGAAAGTGACTTTAAATAAAGCTTTAGTAATAGTCATTATTTACTCTGCAGAGTTTATATAAATCAAAGATGAGGGAAGTTGGGCAAATCTAAACTAACCTGTACTGAACGGAGTAATTGCACTCTAAAAATGAAATTGTTGCTGAATTCTAGTGTGACATTGTGAAGTATAATAGTATTAAGGAGAATTTTCACCCTTAATAGCAAATAAGTGGCATTAATTAAGGGGTTGTGTGTTCTGTGTGTTTGTGATACAAAATTTCTCATAGATTCAGAGTGCAGAATCTTTTGCTCAGGCTAGGGTGGGGGAAAGGCATCATGGTGGGTTTATTGGTGGACTTACCTCTTAGAAGGTAATTGCCTTCTACTTTTTCTTGTTTTTTCCTTTTGCTTTCAGTTATATTTTTAAAGTATATTTTGTATTGGTTTTTCCATTACCCTCAATTTCCTTGTATTTGCTTAGTGTATGTTTTGAGAAAATTAATGACTTTTGGTTTGGCTCAGCAGGGTAAGTGTTCTACCTTGTAGCAGTTTAGATTTCATTTGGTCATTAAAAGTCAAGCTGTAGAGTTTGGTTTTTTTCCCTGAAAAAAAATATATTTATTGTGTAAGCATGCAGGCTATTTGAACAGTATAGTGTGATAAAATTCAGAATTATACAACATTAGTATACCATGCTTATAACTTCTTATTCCAGAGGCATTGTTGTAGAGTCCAGGCTTACCATTGCAATTCAATTGTCCCTTCTTTTGGACAGAGTTAAGGTTTTCTCTGTAAATTGAAAACATCTGAAAAGATTTTGGTATAATTAATGTTTGATGCTGATGATATGATATGTTTTTTAATATTCAAGTTAGGTTTTTTTTCTGCAGTGTTAATGAACTTTTTTTTTCTTCTCCTTTAGGAGAATATATAAAAAACTGGCGGCCAAGATACTTCCTGCTAAAGACAGATGGCTCTTTCATAGGCTATAAGGAGAAGCCCCAGGATGTGGATCTGCCATATCCACTCAACAACTTTTCAGTGGCAAGTATGTATTTCCAGTATTTATTATTCTCTCAGCATATTGACAGATTATCTGCTACATATTGCTTCGTGTATAATTCAGAATTTATTGGTAATGCTGCAAGTTTAGTGCCATGTGCCATATTAATGCACCACTAATCTTACATCCAGCTCTACAAGATGTATTTACAGTAGCATGGAAGAACCATTTTGAATGTTATTTTAGATGTCTAAGTTCTCGTTTTTTGTCTGTGTGTCTGAAGTGTCTCTAAATGACAATGACATTTGACAAATGATTGCTGTAAGAAGAAAATTCCTGGAAAGTTTACCTTTATTTAGATGGCTGACCTCTTCTCTGTTTTTCAGTAGTATCTCTGAATTCACTTGAAAACTCAAATTAATTAGAAAATTATCTAGACTTTCAAATGACACAAAATCATGCTAAGTTATTTTTCTCTTGGATAATCAGGTAATCAGCTCTCCAGCCTGGTTAATGAGTAATTTCAAGCAATCAGACAATTTGCATATATTAACAAAGCCACAAAATGTGTATCTGTTGGATAAAGTGAAGATTGCGTGTTTTCCAAGAATGTTTCTAAAAAACAAATTTGTAGGGTTTTTGATCAGCCATAGTGACGTTGGTGAGTCTTTCTGAACAGAAATGAAAGTATTTGAGGAGAAAATTAAAGGGGAAAAAAATCTCTGAGTTGCAAATATCACAGCTAGAACCTTTCAGAGGAACAGTAGAGAATTTAGCCAATTTCTTTAAAAACTGTTCTAAGTGTACTGCAATACAAAAAGGACAGTGTTGAGTTTTATGGAGAAATATAGGAGCCACCACAAGAATATTTGTACTTAGGGAAAGGGTTCCCTTCCTCCTCACTGCTGAAGATGGAACAAGTGCTACTGAGACTGAGTTTTCCTATTTTCTTGATAAAACTGTACTTGAGACTGACTCAGCCTTTGTGTATACAAAGTAATTTGTGTATTTTATTTGGTAAGAAAATAATCTTGTGCTCCAAGCCCATGTCCCATCTCACAGCTAGAAGAGGAAAACTTTGCGTATTCTGATTGCAATAGAAAAAGATATTGATTGTGCAAACCATCTAATAGCTTTAGAGGCTTGTTTTTCCTTGTTGGTATTCAGCATAAAAGCAGTGATGTCTTTAAGTTGTTCATGTGAGTAGGAATTGACTAAATCATAGGCCATTATTCATTCCTTAGTTATTGCTCTGCATATTCTAACTACTCTTTTTTAGTAATATTTTTCTAGATACTTGGTCCCTGGTTTGCAGCAGAAAGACAATTTCTAGAAATACAGTGGGCTTTTTTGTGTTGCTTTACCATGTTCTTCATTGCAGAGTCTGTCTTCCCTTGCTGCAGCAACTAGAAGGGTGATCCAAATGGTAGTTCTGCTAAGCAAAGAAATACATAATTAGCAGTTATTACAGCATAATTACCAGTGTGTTGGTACTGGTTTTGGTTGGGTTTTTTTGTTGCCAGAGGTTCTGTTATGTAATTCTGATATTAGAATGCTGTCCCTGAACTTTGCCTTGATGGAAATAGAAAGATTTCACATTGTTTTCCAAAATGACACCATCACCACCCCCACCACCCCCCCCCAGCAAAAAAAAAAAAAAAAAAAAAAAAAAATCCTTTCTGCAACTAGCAAGTCTTATAGGTCTGATTCTTAGGCTGTGTAAACTAAAGCATGCAATATTAATTGAAAAAAAATCCAGTTTTTATAAGCTTGACTTTTTCTGTTTTTCTGACAGGAAAAGGCGTAAATTTATCAGTTGGCTGATCAGTGCAAGAATAGGGAGATGTAACACTCATCAAAAGAATCTCATGAAATTAAGTGGAGTGCCTGTGTAGAATTCACAGGATGAAAAGCAAACCAGGATGGTATTACACTCTAAATTGCAAGGGACTGTAAGTTTTTTATCATCTATTTTATCTGTCTGAAGATGAGCTCATCAGTAGGGCAAATAAACAAACAAAATTGCTGTATGAATGGATCCCATCTCATGGGAAGTACCTGGTAAATGTCAAGAACTGGTCTCATGGCCTCTGATCCAAGAGTTCCTGAGCTGCTGCAGTAGGTTTGTGGCCACAAGCAGCGCAACATATTTTTCCTGTAATAGTGAAGTACGCTTTTCATAAATTACTAGCCAGGCAGATGGAGTGTGAGATCACTGTTAATACCATCTTGATTAGGTTGGCAGGGACTTAAAGATATGTCTTTACAGTCCTATCTTCATGCAATCTTTGTAGCTATCTGTAAAGTTAGAGTGTGGTCTCAGTCTACTTTTTGCTCTCCAAATGATAGACATCTTTGGCTCTTGCTTGCAATTTGTTATTTAAGCAGAAAAGGCCAAGGCTGTGGTATTATTTTTGTAGTACTGTTGGATTTAAACATGGGAATGTTTGCACAGTTCTACTTTGTATGATTCTTGTTGTGTAGTTTAAAACTTCCTTAAGCAGCTCTGTCAAGCTAGTTACTTCCATTGTGCAGATACTTTCCCACCAGTGTCCCCTGCCTTCCACTCCTGTGACATTTTTTACATTGCAAAAGTAAAGCTCTTTCCCAGGCATGGTATCATTTCCCCTTGTGTGGCTCCCTGATTCCTTCCAAGATAACTTTAAAGTTCCACACCTAAGCATTTCTCTTTCTTGGGTCTTTTGTCATCTATGAACTCCATTGGGGATGAGGAGAAGGCTGGAGAGAATGAAGTTATTTTGCAGACTGTTAAAAGTGCTTCCAGTGATAAATAGGTCTTTGCTAATAGAGCCTTTCTCATTAAGGAATGTTTTGTCATAGAATGGAGTGTTCAGAGGCCTTTTCCTTGGGGTGTTCTGAGAGGAAATAGGGGGGAGAAGGCATTTGGAAGTGTGTGTGAACAGATAGACTCTTTACTTGGAGAGGGAGAGACTGAGGCAGCACACATGTTCTTCAGTCCATTGCCAGCCACCCAAAACGCAGGGGAACCATGTGGCCTGAAATGGAGATGAGGGATCTCTCTTCCTTGGAGCACTGAAGATGAAACACAGTTGAGTGAAGGGTATGACTGAATGGGGCTGGGTGGAGCTGAGCCCTGGGGAAGGACATAGGCTGGCCTTAGGTGTCCTGAATGGACTTCACCCCCCTGTGGCAACTACCCTCCCAACTTTGGGTGCACAGGGAAGGCAGCCATGGGCACCCTGCCCTGCATCTTGGAGCTGCTGCAAGGTTGCAGGAAGAACAAATCAGCCAGATTTGGTGATATGAATAGTGTGTAGGAATCACTGGCTCCTCTCCTGTGGAGCCAGCTTATTTTATACCTAACAAAACCACCTTCTTTTAAATGGGAGTTGTGAGAGCTGTGTATTTGAAGTAGGCTGTTAGTCCCTTCATGCTCATGCCTTGACACTGAGACTCACACAAAGCTCTGCCATGGTATCTCGCCGTGCACTTGAAGATAAATGAAGGCGGTGTAATTACATGGGTGGGAAGTTCATTGGGAAAACTTAAATCCGGGTTTGCAGGGGTAAATTCAGAAGTGTGAGCTTACTGGAATTGTCTGGTTCAAAATCAGTTCAGCTCTTTTCAGGTAGAGAGGAGCAGTTGCAAGTAATCAAACTGCTGTAGCTTGTACAGATACTCTTGATTGACTGAGTCATGGTAACTGAGTGGGTGTGCATTCCTAGCCCACTTCAACTGCAAAATAAAATATGTTAATTTAAATTGCTTTTGCTTAGGCATTTATGCAGTCAGAACCAGTTTAAAAATAATTTTGGATTCAGTTGGTATGACTTCTCTGTACAGGCAAAGGCCTCATAAAAAAGTCCTGTCTTTTAAAACGCCATTAGGCTTTTTTGAGAACAAAACTAATACTCTGGGTAGCAGGATGTATTTCCTCAGTGCCCTCCCACCCCCTCAAAAAAATCCAACATGGCCTCATAATGCTGTTTTCAACTGGCCCACTGCTGTATAAGTGGAATAAATGCTGCTTTATGTAAACCACTTTGGTCTTTGATTGTCAGCATTATTTGGGAAAGCCAAGTGGGGAAGAATTCTACTTCAGAAAGAGAAGGAAGAGAAGGTGCTACTTGAGGAAGATTTGGGACTTCACTTTTTTAAAAAAACCCTAACTTCTCACATGCTCAGTGAGTGTGTAGGTAATCACACAGCACATTTGGGATGAAGTGTCTCTAAGAATTGGCCCTTTGCCTTCATTTTGATCTTTTCATGGGGAATAATTGGGAAGAGCTGTATCCCTTCACAGTATCCTTTGAACCTTGGCCAAAAATGATGTCACCTGGAACTTTTTTCCTGTCTTGAAAGATAATGCTTTCTAAGCACTCTGGTACAGCTACCCTTTTTATTGTCCTTAAAAATGAAAAGCAGTTTATTATTATATTATTACCATGAAAAGGTAACCTTTTATAAACTTTATTTTATTTTTATTTTCTCTGTCTAAGTGATTATCAAGAACCTTGGCTATTCTAAATGGAGAATTGGTGCTGCTTTTTCCTAGTCTTAACTTTTCAGTGGGCCAGAGACAAGATTTTATTATTTTTAGGACCTAAAAATCTTCAAAACAGGAAAATGGAAAGGTTTCAGGGGCATAATGTTAGGATTTAAAGAATTTTGAAGACATTTTTTAAAGAAATGGGTAGGGAAATATGTATGTCTGTTATAAGTGAGATTAATTAATGTATCAAAATACTTCAGCATTAGACACAACCTTGTGTGCAACTCCAGAAATAACTTTTCAATGAGATTTAAGTCCATTAAAATTTTGTTACCATACTGGATTACATGAACCCAGAGTTAAGATATAACTGTACTTATAATTACAGAGTGAGTTTGATTCCAAAGTAATAGTAGTAGAATTGAATAAGTAATATTCATTCAATATTGAAAACACTAGTTGAGAGAAAAAAAATCAATGTACATGTTATATACTGCATTTGCAAATACATCTCTGGAAACTCAAACTCAAATCTATTGTGTATAGGAAATATTTCCATCTCTGTTGGATGGAGAAATGTTTGGGAGGCTTTAAAATTGTTTTATGAATGCTTTCTAGAGGGTATAGTTGGTATCCTGTCCTTTTGACTTAGAAGTTTGTAGCCAGACCTGAAAGTTTTTATGCCAGTGTGATATATCCAGCTGCTTAAATAAAACTGGAGTGTTTGCATGAAAGACAGAGAAGGACAAATAATTTTACTGTCTTCCATTAAGACAAAGTAAAGCCCAGGCAAAACCCATATGGAAATCTTCTGTTTCCATTCTCCCTCTTTGCATGAAGAGGCAAGTGACAAAACTAGTAGTAGTGGCACAAAGACATAGATGCTACCTTGGTACTTTTTGAAGTATTGGAAATAAAAGACTTTGCAGCATGATGAACTGCACAAAGTTTGATCTTTTACATCTTCAAGGAATATAAGGGGTTTTTTGGTCATATTTGTTGTTATATTACCAAAGCAGATATAAGTACTTGCCATGAGCCAGTCCCCACAGAAGTGGGATTTTTACCCATACAGAACAAAAAGTCAGTCCCTGCTCCAAAATACTAAAATTCCAAATATAAAACAAGTGACAGCAGATGGATGCAAACAGATGGGGGGAGTATGAGAAAACTATGAGACAGTATTAGCCTGTAGTACAGGCAGTGGTCTCAGCACATCAACAACTAATCCATTGTCAAGGTTAGATTTTTATTCTCATCTCCCTTCTTTTCTTCCTCCCTCCTTCCCTCCCTCCTGTTTTTAAATGCATGGTGAAGGAGAGTTTTAAGAAGGATTTTGAAGAGAACTAGTATGACAAACAGAGAGAAATTAGAAATGCTTTAAAGAACTGATGATGAAATTGTCACTGTAAAGGGATGGGTGGTATTTTGATACTGAATAAAAAATAATAACAAGGGTGAGAGTAGGGCATGAGGACAGACACTGTTGAACAGCTACCTATATTTTATGTGATAGAGCTGGGTAGGAAATGGGAAATGCCCAAAAGAGAGTGATGTCAAGGGAACAATGGACAAAAGCAATCTATTATGAACAGTTTTGGGAATGGCATTTTTAGGGTAAACCTGTATTTGTTTGGATAAAAGAAGAGATATTAAATTGTTCACATAAATCTCTGTGTGACCAAATTTAGGCTCAGGATGATACTCCCCCTAGATAAAATGGAGTAAGAAGGAACAAAGCCTTTTGGAAAGCCTCAGAGAAGCACATTTCCTTAGAGAGAGGGTAAACAAGTGGGAGAATCAAAAGGGGACCAAGCAAAGGGTGTGTATATGGGTACACATATATGTTTATTCCTATGTGAAAAATTAATGGATTTTCATGTGTGTATGAGCAAAAATCTGTCTATTTGCCTCTGTGTTATTAAAATGACCTATTAGTTCTGCTAGTTGTCTACTATTTGTCTAACAAAAAAGGTCATGAGAGAAGTGTGGATTTGGAGTGCTGAGTAGCAGCAACAGAAAAAGGTATTTGTAAGGAGTGTGTTCATTAGATTTTGATATGAGAAAGAAAAATTAGATTAGCAATTAAATAGGCAAAGGTTGGGACAAAATTGTTTATCTTGTAAAGAAAAGACCAAGAGAAAAATAAGAAATCAAGGTTAAATTATTATGCAAATAGATAGATACATAGAGACATACGGATCTGTGTAAAGACAACACTCTCCCTATATGTAAAAAGTGCAAACATTATAAATAATGCAAACAGTGGCTTGATACTATTTTTTAAATACAATTTGATAATCATGGGAAGTTATCCTCTGTGCTAAAACTCAATCTGTATTGTCTCTATTAGAAATAATTTCTCAGATATGCAACCTTCTGTTCATTTTTTAGTACAATTTTTTATGGCTGCTTGAATGTTTAGTATTCCTGTCTAGCCATATCAACACATTCTGCTGAAGTTGAAACCTTTCATATATGAAATAATAAAATGGTATTAGTGTTCTATTTTTTTTAATGCTGAATGACTGCATTTAGGAAAAGAATGCTGGTGATTATACAGTTAAAGTTATAGAATTCAAACTTTAAACTTTTTAATAAAATCTGAACAGATGATCTGTGCTGTTTTTTTTTTTTTTTGGAACTGGCAGGTTTCAGGCCCTCTAATTGGCTTCCCAGCTTTGCAGAGTAATTACAGCTTCAAGCAAACTTTGTCATCTGTGGTTCAGAATGGTGTAAAGTAAACAGAACGTTTTGAAATACAGTTTGTAGTTAGAGTTGCTCAGGAGAGTTTAACTAGCATAACTACTTAATTTAGACAGTAGCAGTTATTTGAAAAAGATAGTCTAGCATTTTAGAATTGTCAGGTTGGTTGTTCATATGAAGACAAAAGTTAACCTCTGGTATGTACCTGACTTTGTTTTGTTTTTTAAAAGAATAATTTCAATAATTGAGAAACATCCATTGCATTTCTTTTTACTGTTTTGATTTAATTTTTTTTCCATTTTCGGTATACATCCAAAAATGGCCAAAGGAGTGCTATGCACTTGTTGGAACAGAGTTGTCATTCCCTGTTACTGTTTTTGTGTTTTGCTGCTTTGAACAAGTGTTCTCCCTCAAGGTATTTCCTCCCCTCTAATATTAAAGGAAAAGTTCTCATGACCGAGGTTTCATCCCAGGAAGACAGAAAGCTTTAGGAATAAAATGTGTAATTCCAAGTTGTAGATGGCTAGCATACAAGAACACAAAGTTGAGTCTGTCTGTTTACTGGCTTACTCATCTTTTTGAATGATAATTTAGACTTCCAACTGTTTTGAGTTGAGATTCAGTCCTTTAATTACATATGTTTATGTATAGTAGCAAACTTGAAGACATTATGGTAGAATGTTCTCTACTCTTGGTAATGACCCAACTATCACTCGAGCATTCGGAGCCAACTCTCAGTAGCCAGTTTCACTCTTTCTTCTGTGCTTTTGTATTTTCCAAACTATTCACTCAGTCTTAAACTACTATGGTTTTTCCACTAATTAGTAGAAAAATATTTTGGTAATTAGCAGTAACTGTGTATTACAGCACTTATTCATCTTAATAGATTTCTTTCCCCTAGTAGTAGGTGAAAGATATTCACAGATGATTTGTTATTCATGTTGCAGTCGGAGCAGGAATACTGTTCAGCCCATACGTTTGTGTACAGCAGCACATGAAGCATGTGGGGCTACTAAATATCAGCAGACTGAAGTTATTTTTACCTACTTGAGAAGAATGGGTAGTACACCTCTTTTGGGAATACGCTGGTCCTCCACTTCTTTCTGAAACCCTTTTTGCATTAAAAGGGATAGATATGAATGTATTCAATTTTAAGTTTCTACGAGGAAATCAAATCTTTATCCACTTGTAATGGAATATTACCAAAACTTATTAAGTTTTCCTAAATTTTATTTTCCAATAATTTCCTCCAGTGATAGCCCAATGACATTCTTGGGGGTTATTTGTTTTTTTGTTTTCAGTACCATTTTCAATTCTTAAGGTTTTTAAATACCTTTCATTGATTTAATTAATCATCTGTAATGAAAAATCAGAAGAATTTTTTTGTAAGAATGTTTTATTATTATTTATAATGTTAATAAATATTTTGTCTTGTTAATAAGTGCATAATCACTTTGAGGGTTGACTTAAAAATTTTAATATAAGTAGTATATTAGGTACAGATTTACTTAAAGTACATACCAATGTACATATTTATTATTTTTATAGTATATTATATATACTATATGTCTATTATATAATATATATTATATACTATATATTACATATCATATACTATATATATTATACTTTATACATATATAGGTGAAGACCATATTATACATAGTATTTGGACATAAGCAGATGTAATTCTATTAGTTCAATTTTTTTCATAGGTGAGTTGGAAAACTTAAATAATGCAATTTAAATGTATGCATATTTGTATATGTTGACAAAGAGAAAATAAATGGTGGAATTCAAAATCTTCAGTTCCATCAGAGGCATTGGAGAGGATGTGCTTCTGGATTAGTACAGATTTTTCTGCAGGTTTGTCTCTGTACCTTTTTTCCTTCAGACTGTCCTAACACAGTCAGCTCATGTTTCTGCCTGGCAGCTTTTTTCACCTTCCTTCCTCTAAACTAGGTACTCTAGTTTGGCTATATTCTAGCTATCCCCATACTTTTTTTCTCATATAGGTTCCAGTCTTTTTCCTATCCTATTACCACTTTCCTTCCTTTATTCCCTAGTCTTTTGTTCATAACAGCTCTCCTGTAAATAACTTGCTGTATACCATCTTTCTACATTGGATTTTGCCTCAGTGAAGTACATTCTTTGTCATACTGTCTGAAGAAGAGGGTAAGGCATTATGAATATAAGTGAAATGCTTTCAATTTAGCATGTGGAGAGGCAGTAGATAGCTGTAGTCTCTGGATTATACTTAATGCCTAGACCTTCAATGATTTTATGCTTTAGTAATTGTTACTGTAATTTTTTACCCTCCTCCCACTGCACTCTTATCCCTCCCACATGTAGTGTGGCCAGATGCCTTGCATTTTCACAGGAATACTAAAAGGATATCAAAGGTCTTGATTTGCCAAGTTTTAAGTCTCTTCTCCAAAAAGCAGCATTTTCCAGCAGTGTGCAGCTTTAGGCAGACACCCAGTAAAGAAAATTTCAGCCTACATGATTGAAGTGTGATAGGATTAAAGATGAGAGGATGGTTTTGTCAGGAGTAAGATGAGATAATCTTAGAGCAGACAATGCTTCTAGTCTCTTCTGCTGGGAAGATAGCCCCACATGTTCCCTGGAACTTCAGCTGAGGGAGTTAAAAAAAAAGCCTGTTAACCCTCCTTTCACTGTCACTGTGATTGTAGCTGGACTTCAACCATACCCCTGAGGATGGGGATTTCTTTGATCTCATGGGTAATTGCACTGAGCTACAACCCTGGTTAGGTACCCTAAGCAGCTCTACTCTATCATGCTTCTGTCTGCCTTGTTTCCCTTCCACTTTTGTGTTAAACTCTCTCTTCCTGTGTCCATCCTCCTGTAGATCTTTCTTCTGCATGTTGAGGATGGTTCTCATTCCATCCAAGACCTAGCAGAGCATGTGTAAGCAATGAGGGTGAACTACTGTTTCTTGTTTTTAATGAAATGTTTGCTAAATGGAATGTCATCTCTGTTCCTGACAGTGAGCAGTCTGACTTACATAATAATTTATAGATGTATGGTGAATATATAAGTTTGTTCATCAAGGAATACACATGTGCACAGAACAATATTCACTCCTTTTGTTTCTCATACCTGTGTCTGTCAAGCTTCTGAGATATTCTGCTAAGCTGCAGAAAAATATACTATTGATAGACACATCCACTTCCACACTTCTTTGTTTTTTCAAATAAAAAAAATGCAGTAGATGATAGTTCAGGTTTCAGAATCCTGAATTTGTCAAGAGAAAATATGTCAAGCCAAAATAATTTATTTCTGTGAAAGGAAAGCATGCCTTGTTAAGTGGTACATGTCATATGACTTCTGCAAAGCGTTGACATTAACTGGAATAAAGAATAGTAAGCTGCATAAGTAAAAGGTGTGGGTCAACTGGTAGGTGGTAGCTATATCAAAAAGAAGTTACAGCAGATTGTAGGTGAACAGGAATTCATTTTCCATATCATTATTGATTGATTGATTTGTGAACCTGATGAATCATTTTTGATCACGCGCACACATTTGATCTGGATCGGCTTTGAGCGAGTGATAATATTCCAGAGATGAGATGTGATGGTTTGTATCTGCGTTGTGGTAGCTGCAGGAAAAGAGTAACACTTTTGACAGAGTAACCTTAGCTTCTCAAAAATGTTTAAATGTATTTACATGAATAAGGAGTTTTAGTTTGTCAGAGTTTTGCAGCTGTAATGTTTGGTGCAGCATCACAGAACCGATACACAGCAACACCGAACCATTGCCTGAATCACCAGCGTTGTGGTCCTGCCACAAAGGAGTAATAGGTGGTCTGTAATGTCTGGAGTTGTGGAACAAGGAAGATCTTGGATCTGAAAGCACAACTGGTGAGGGACACATCAATTGAATTGACTTGAAAAAGACTGAAGAGGGATAAAGCAGTCTTCAAAGGTCTAAAGGGACAGCTGCTGGAAAGAGGAAGTAATTTAGTCAAAAGGACAAGAAACAGTATGCTGAAATTATAAGAACAGCTGCATTAAATCCTAGGAAAAATCTTACCGTGTTAAAAATAGTTAGTTTCTTTATAGTTGGATAGAATAGTTTTCTTACAGGGGTTTTGAAATTAGTACTTTTTGGGGATTTTAGAAAGAGTGTAGAGAAATACTTGTGAGAAATAGCATAGGTAGATCTGATTCTGCCATAGGGCACAAAGAGAATTAGATGATTTCCTGGGGCAGCCCCACTGGTGGTGTGTGTGTGGGGTTGTTCTATATTTAATAATATGACTGATTTAAACATCTGAATTTTCTTAGGCTATTTTATAATAAACCTTACCCTGAAGTGACAGTACTATCAGTAATTGTGACATGGTTACCATTGAAGGGAAAATGTCATATTCCTCCTGCTGGGTGCAGATGGAAAAATATGCCAGTGGCTACTGCTGTTTCCTTGGCATGCTGTAGCAATCCAGCATCTAATACTCTTCTTAGCCTCATAACACAGACCAAGTTAACAAATGGAGATGGCACTTTTATATGAACATTGATACAAATTCTTTCGATTCCTCTGACTGCTTTCTTCACCTGCTTTATTGTTATCTACTACCTTTTGTTCAAACCTGTGGTTGTATTGCTGTTCTGTATTTCCTTGTGTGCTGGAGAGATCCTGAATGGGGATGTATAAGCTGAATGAATTTCATCTAAGTGATTTTGTTTTTCATCCATTAACTGGCAATGTATAAAAAAGGCAATGTCATGTATTTGTCCAGAATGTCAGCTAATGAAAACAGAGCGACCGAAGCCGAACACATTCATTATCAGATGTCTTCAGTGGACCACTGTCATAGAGAGGACGTTCCATGTAGACACTCCAGAGGAACGGTGAGGGTTTTATTCTTGTTTTCCTTTTAACAGTCCTTGTGCAGAACCCTCAGCAGAGTCTCTGATGGGCCTGCACAGCAATCAGCATTTGGAACTGTGACATTCTGAGTAGTTAGTTAAAGACTTTTAAGTCAGCTTCTGTAAAATATTATCTGAGCTCATAACTAGAGTAAGAAGAGTTGCCTGGGAGTAGGTGGGATGAGTGTGTTCAAATAAGCCAAAACTATGTCATGATATGTCTCTGAAGTGTTAAATTTTGAACATCCAAAGCCTGGATTGAAATATTTCCAGCCTTGCTGTCTTACTCCTCCTAATGTGCTCCTTTCTTTTGGCACAGAAAGCAGCATGCTTATTATAATTTATTTTATGTTGGCTTATTAGTTTTTCTTGTTTCGGTAAACATTCACAAACGCTTAAGAATTAACTTTTTAATGCACCAAAAAGTTTTTAATGCCTGTAGGAGATGTGGGATAATGCCCTCAAATTTTCCATACTCTGTCTACTATTAGATGTACTGAATCTTCCTGCTGTGAACATCTGTCCTTTTGAGACCAGTACTATCATCTGGCTATCATTTTTTGTATCAGTAAATAACCAACAGCTTTGCTATTTCTGTTATTTCACTCTGAGTTTTTTTTAATTCTGCCTTGGTACCATGTCTCCACCCTGTCTTTGTTTTGTGCAGTGTAGCAGCTCACACTGCATTCAGTAGTAAATACCACAAAAATATCCCATTTTCCTTTCTGGCTGGGCAAAAGGCAGCAGGTAGCGTGCTTGGTGTGGGGCTGTGACCTGCTCAAAGGCTGCCTGGTGTGTCTGTGCTGCTCTGCTGGCCCTGCTTGTTCCTCCACAGGAACCATCACCTGGGCCTGCCCCTCAGTGCAGCCACAGGTTTTTAGGATACTTGTAGGAATTTGGTATCTTTAAGCACCTTTTTTGTGGGAAATTTGCAAAAAAAGCCCGTAAGCTGAGTTTTAAGAGGAGAGAGACAAAGACTTAAACATTTGATATGGTTTAATAAATCTTATTTTCTTTTCCTGTGAAAATGTCTTGAAGGGAGGGGGAATACCAAAAACCCTCTTAAAATAGCAAGTTATTACTATTATGAGATACTATTGTGTAAGAGATGACATCCTGTGCTCACAGGTGTATTATACCTGGAACAAGTGTTTTCAAGTTTCCACTAATACTTACAGAATGACAAGCTGCTAATTCCTGAAGTTACCCATATAGTGATCCTTTCTGGTCAACTTCACCCCATTTAAGAAAATGCAGGATTTGGAAGGAAATTGAAGTGATTGATTAGTATGTGTCTTCTACTGTGTAACAGAAAAATTGAACATTGAAGCAATGTAGCATGTGAAAAACTTTATGAACTATGCAATGTATTTTATGAGTTTCTAATAGAGGTGTTGGCTTTGTTCATGATAGGGAAGAATGGACAGAAGCAATCCAGGCTGTAGCAGACAGACTTCAGAGGCAAGAAGAGGAGAGGATGAACTGTAGTCCAACTTCTCAGATAGACAATATAGGAGAAGAAGAGATGGATGCTTCAACAACCCATCATAAAAGAAAGGTAATGACCTTAACTTTTGAGAGTGGTCTAATTGGGTAAAGCAATATGCAGGGAATAGTATTTCAACAGAAATTTCAGTGTAATATAAGATCAAAGTACTTATTTATTTCAATAAAGCTGAACTGCTCCAGTTTTGTTTATTGGTTAAGGGGATATGGCACTTCTGAAAAACAAAGTTCAGCCATTCAGGCACATGCTAACATTCTTCTTATTGTTTGACTATTATTTTATGCCTTTGTTTGTTTGCTATTTTAGAAGTATGGTAATAAAATATTTGCTTTAGACAAGTACTTTTGCCTCTTTTCTCATGCAAATAATACCCAGTACAAATTAGGTGATTTGCATGAGAAAGGCTAGCAGGATCTGGCTTTTAATGACCTTGGGTTTTGCTAACTTGGGAAATAACTTTGCTTTAGTTTTCAATTAATTAAAGAAAACAGCATTTCATTTTTCTGCGTCCTTTACACCTTTTAGTGTAAGTAGGAACATGTACATTGCTGCCTATAACATACTTGTGGTTGCATCTCCAGAGTCAACAGGTTAAACACACAGCCAAGAGCATGTTTTAAAGATCTGATGCCTCTCAAAGTTTGCTTATGTGTCTCTGTTTTGTCCTGTATGGACTACTCAAACTCATGTCCCTCATTTGCTATACAGAGTTGACATGACTCAAGAAATTCACTGAAATTGCATGAAAAAATAATAACCAGTTTTCATAGGACTGACTTTACTTTTTCTAGCTAGTAGTGAAACCTGTAGAAAACTAAGTATAAGTCTGCTGACAGAGCAAAACAGTCTTATAGCTCACATAACTGAATGCCTTTGAGTGATGAACAATATAAGAAATGGTGAACATTTCTCTATTTACTAATAGTGTGTGTTTTGTTTGTTGTGCTACATGAAGCAAGAACCACAGAAAAGTCAGGGCTGAGAGCTATACCCTTCAGAATATAAAAAAGATGCCATAGATAACTTTAGTTCTATAATTTCCTAATTTTTAAGAACTTGAGTTTGCAGTCCAATCAGAGTTTTTATGAAATTTCATTGTATGCAAATTACTAACCTTTGCTATAGAAAAAGGTAAAATCAATTATATAGAGCTGTAACAATGCTCTGAATATATAGTCAGGCTGACTTTATACCTTTAGCCTGATGGCATGGATATTTAATGACTGTGCTCCAGGGTAAAATATAAGTGGCAGCAAGACAGAGGCAGTGTTTAAGATGTGTCAGCCTTGTGAGAGGCAGTGTGATTATGTGGAAGGGATTTGGGTCTGCTCTGTTAAAGATCTGAGCACTGTTCCAAGCCTGTGTATCCTCTTAGTGGAGTACAAAACCACTGCATAACAACACTCATTTTCCAGGTGTCAAAATTAATGCTGTTTGGAGCAAGTAGTTTATCTGGAATGTGCTCTCCTTGTTCACAGTGAAGTGTGTTTTCCCATTCAACAAAAGGAGTTGTGGGAACAGGGATAGGAGGATCAGTTTTGTTTCTGTCTTGCCACTTGTGCTTTAAGAAATGCTGAAATAATATGCTGGGACAGTGTATGGGCAGGGCTATGGAAAATTTAATGGCTTTGGCAACCAAAAGCAAATATTTAATGACTTTGGCAGCAAAAAGCAAACTCTATAAAACAAAGGTGAAATGAAGAATGTTGATATTCAACATCTAATAACAGAGCAAAATAACAGAACTAGAAAAACAAATACAAATAAAAAGGTAAAAAGTTTAAAAAAAAGAGAAAAAATGGAAGCAATAGAGCCCAAACTCAGAATCCCACAGTAGATTTCTATCTGTTGGAAGATGTTAGTGAAAGATGCTCAGAAGTTTTTGGAATAAAAAATATGAAGTGGCCATTATGACAGGGAATTGCCAATGCCTCCAACTTCACTGGATTGTGAAAAATAGGTCTTTTAAAAACTGTTTCTGTTTTGTAGAAATGTCTCTGAAAAGCTGTTGTTTAAGCTTTCATAGTTGTTAATGTAATCAGAACCATTTCAGTTATAATGAATTAATGCATTTTTATTGATTTTTTTTTGTATTGAATTTTTTTCCTTTCAGGGATTTTTACACAATGTGTCCTTTTTTGACAAAAGCTTGTTTTGTCACCTGATTTTACATCTAAGCCCAGTGAATTTTGCTTGTGCCTGCACCAGATGGTATACATATGAGTAGAAGAGCATAATCAGATTAAGAGACAAGACAGAGAGGAGTTGGGCCTGTTCTTCTCTGAAAAGGTAGCGAAAAGAAAACAGCCTTTAGGATGTGAAACTTGATTTGAATAAACATGACAGCTACAACCCTGCTTAGATTAGCTGGAAGAACCAGAAGCACCTCTTCTTTTCCCCAATTTTTTAAAATGGTGTAACGTGCCCTTCAAGTTTTACACATCACTAAAATTTGTAATACTTAAAATTCTTAGCAAAATACTTTTGCTTCTTGCTGTACTATTACTTCTTTAGTAGAGTTTTTCCCTGAGGAAATCAGATGTAAACTCCTGGTAATTGTGCACATCAGGAATTAAAAAAAAGTTAGTTTCTTTGGAAGGAATATTTGACACCTACATAAGGGTGTATTTTTTTGGGCAGATCATCCATAGGGGATGGTGTGTTTAGATGGTCAACAGATAATTCCTTAGGGGAGTAAAAAGGTTTTATAGAAAGCTGAACATCGTGTTTTTTTGGTTAATGCAGTCTCCTGTGGCTTCATTGCTTTTGCTTTGTTTACAAATTTGATTTGCAGGATGCAGGATGAATAAAGAACAGGTTTTTCAGAGGAAGCCTAAAAGTAATGTAATGAAGAAAAGATTCAAAACTTGGAGTACAGTAGGAATGAAAAACTAGGGAAAATCATGAAGGAGAAATAATCCAATCTTATGGGAGCCTCCAAAGTTACCATCTTCCTTCAGGTTTAGGAAGTATTTCCATTTTTCCACCAGTTTTCAGTACACCCCTAGCTATGGCATCTGTGTTTTTATCTCCCAAGGTCTTGTGTTCTTTGGCAGACTTTTTGAGTTACCCTGCACTGTGTATCATCTCTAAGCCTTCTGCTAAGCTTCTAAGGAATGAGAGCATCAGGAGACTTTATTCTTAGAACTAACACTACCACCATAATGTGCTGTTAAGCCATGGCTCAAAATCTTGCAAACCTATTACCTTTCTCTTATAAATATACATATATTTTTAACTTGTTTTCACTGAGCTTGCATCTAGATTCATGACTGCTTTGCTGAACATTATGTAAGCAAATTTTGGGCAAATCAGTCTTTCAGTTTGACTGACTTGCTGCCCTAAGTGTCCAATCCATGTCTGTGATCAGTTGAGCCAAAATGCTCCTTCTGTGTATGGGCAAAGGGCAGTTTTTCTGACTGGGTTTTATTCAGACTCTGATGGTCACTCTCTAATTTCAGGGTCTTAGAGAAAATAAGTGTTGGAGAAGTTACTCCTCTAAGGCTGCATGTGATCTTGTAAATTTGTGACTGTTAAAGGGATAGGTTGTTACAGTCACTCAGCTCGCAGTCACTCAGTCACAGCTCAGTATTTTTTATCAATAAGGCTGTCTGCTATTGTTTGTCAGGGAGCACAATAACTTATGACTGAAGGATTCTGCCCTGAATTACTCTTCTTCTGCCTGAATGGTGTTTTGAATGTATTTTTAATTTTTCAAATTTTGGGGGTTTTGTCCATATTCACTGCTTTTGCTCAAAGGCAGTTGTTTTCTGCTTGATGGTTGTCACAGAACCATGGAGTAGGTAAGCTGACTTTCCAAAGTGCTGAACTGAAAGTGATCATTGAGAAGTCTTACCTTTAGCTGATTGAAAACAAGGAGCCGCACAGTGTTGTGATAACAGCTTCACATACTACATCATGCACTGCAGGTCATCACACAGGAGAGTAGGTTTTGGAAGAGTTCACTCTTCAAGGATTTGTCTGTAGTAATAAACTTCAACTTTACACTCAGTTGTGTAAAATGAGTTTGCTTTAGGTAAAAATTTTGCAGAGCCTTTGAAATCTCTGTTACCCATATTTCTTGCTGGGATAAATGCAGTTTTGTTTCTCCTGATGTGAGGTGGTTGGAGCAGCAAAGCAAGATCTGTCACTGCAAAATGTATGAGCATCAAGGTTAGTTCGCTTAGAAGCTACTAATCAACAGTTAGGTGGAAAAAGATTTAATTCCTATTGATACAGCTAGAATTGATTTATAGGAAGCATCTTCTTCTTAATGAAGCTTTGAAACACCCAGGTATCCAGCTGTTAAATGGAGAGTTGAAGACCTTTTGAAGTTGCAGGTTGAACACTTAAAAGCTGAGGAATTGTGCATTGATGTGGTTGATGGACTTTCGGTTCAACCTCGTATGTGAGCACATTGCAAACTGCCTCTGAGTGAACAACTGCATAAATTACTTCCAGAGTTTCTCAACAGCAAATTCAGATCCACAGTAATAGTATCATGCAGTTGAGCTTAAAGGAATAAATAATTTCAGAAGGTGATTTTGCCCCTTTTTCTCTCACCCAAGTGAATATATTTTGCTGCTGCTATTTGCAGTCACACACCAGGGATATGCCCAATGCCTCTACACCTGGAATGTGTGTGAAACATGTAGGCAGTGTTAAGAGGTATTTCTGGTAGAGATAAGGAAAGTACTAATTCTCTTGTGGAAAATACAAGTAGAAGTTTATCCAGAACAGCAGTATTCAACACAACTGCCTGAGGCCACTACTAGAGATAGAAAGAGGCACTGAGAAGATGAAAGACAAGGGATGATCTTTTTCTCTCACAAAACAGGATTAAGTACATTTAACTTAGCAATACTGAGACTCAGAGTATAATTACTCTTTAAAAATGTTTTGGGGTGTGCTTTTCACAAAGGAAGAAAGGTCATTGATGCTGCAGGGCAGTGCTAGAACAAGAATAGGTGAGTGCATTTCCTTTCGGAATTTGTAGCTGCTTTTCTCCAGTTGCAAAACTCGATGGTTTTGTGGTGCTGCAACCAAGCCACTAGCACAGCACAATGAAAGATGTGCTGTAGAAGCACACAGTGATTGGCCAAGTAAATTCTGCTGTCAATTCAAGGCAGCCCGGTGCAGTCACTGTGTTCTCAGTATTGTCCTGTTTTTTTGCTATATCTTCATCTTTACATCTAATGCATAGGCCATGGAGCTGATGCTTCTGAACTGGCTGTGAAATGAACTTGTAAAAGTAAGAGGATTACTGACTAAAACTTTGGGATCCAGAAAGTGGCTATACTGCTTTGGGATCTGAGATCATCTGGTCGTACTCTAACCATGTGTGGCATGCCAGTTGAGCTGATAAACCTACTAGACTCAATTTGTCTGTTGATGGAACCAGCTCTTGGACGTACTGTGTTTAACCTGCAAAACTAGGGCAGTAACAGAGTCACAGGAAAGAAGAAAACTTGCCACCTCCTCCTTTTCAGAGCCAGATTGATTAATGTAAATACCATGTAATTGTAATCTGTGCTGAAATTTTAAAAAGTTTAATTCTAATGGAAAGGCTGCTGTAAAGTCTTACAGGTACAACATTTCAGTTAGGATTGTGTATGTTTCAAAAAAGCCATCAGTGCAGTGGTTGGTGTTATGCAAAACCTACTGATACACCATGTTTGTGTGTCCCTGGTAATGCAGGAGTTGATGATCTTTCTTAAATTTGGTGCATTCTTGAAATGCTGCTTTAGCTAAGGCTTTATAAAAATAAAAGTGTGTGCAGTACTTGGCTTTTGAGCATTATATTAATACTACTGAATGATTTATCCTGCTAGTTTAATGGCAGCAGCTAGCTGCCTTCTTTGCCTTGGTGAAAAGCAGCAAGAGCAGTGTTGTCTGAGCACTCAGCCCCTCCCCAAACTGGAAGACAGGGAGGGGAAGGAAAATGAAACCCCCATAATCCAAGGGGAAAGTTGAGTGATCTGATCCATACTGTAGTGTGTCCAGAGAGGGGCAACAGAGCTGGTGAAATGTCCAGGGCAAAGTCTTTTGAGGAGCAGCTGAGGGAGCTGGGGATGTTTAGCCTTGAGAAAGAAAGGTCTCAGAGGGGACCATACTGTTCTCTACAACTGCCTGAAGGGAGGGTATAGCAAGAGGAGGGAGATTGATCTCTTTTCCCAAGTAAGAAGAATGAAAGAAAGTGGCTTCAAGTTGCTTCAGGAGAGGTTTAGATTGGATATTAGGAAAAATTTATTCATTGAAAGAGTTGTCAAGCATTGAGACAGGCTGTCCGGGGAAGTGGCAGAGTCACCATCCCTGTAGCTATTTAGAAGACATATAGATGTGGCATTTAGGGACCTGGTTTAGTGGCAGACGTGGTAGTGTTGGGTTAACAGCAGGACTTGATGATCTTAAAGGTCTTTCTCAATCTAAACACTTCTGTGATTACAAACATTATCACAGAATTGGGCCTATTTTTGTAAACTGTTCTTATTTTATCGGTAACAGGGTTTAACTGTATATTGAAACTGGATAACTGAAGTCATGCTAATCCTTGTTCTTTGTTCCTTATAGACAATGAATGATTTTGACTACTTAAAACTACTGGGCAAAGGCACGTTTGGCAAAGTTATCCTGGTCCGAGAGAAGGCTAGTGGCAAATACTATGCTATGAAGATTTTGAAAAAAGAAGTAATTATTGCAAAGGTAAGAAAGTTTATAGTTTTAGTATTGGGTCATTTTAAAGAATGGAATAATCAATATTTAATATATTAGGTGTATTGATTTTTGAGGATATCTTCGTTTGATAGAAGTATGTGTGTATCTTCAGAAAACAAGAATGCAAAAAAACAATGTACAACCATTTTGCATGCCTTTTCCCTATTTTATAATCTAGAATGTGCTAAAACACTGAGAGATTTTACTGGGCAGCAAGATAATGCAATCTGAGTTTATACAACAAAAAGTGCATTTGGGACATACTGGATACTTCACATTTTTTTCTAAGTCAGTTGCAGGTTTATTCAGATAAACACATTTAATTGAATGGGCCTGTGCTCTTTTCCTGCTGTGTTGTATAAGATTGCTATGCATGGGACTAACAATTCCATTGTTTCAGTTTTTGAGAAATAGGAAAAGTCTGAAGCTGATGGCTGAAGTTCTGGTTTAAACTGGCATTGTCCAATCACTTAAACTTGATTAGTGTCACTCCCTCTTGTGCATGGTCATAATACCACTCAAGCTTAAATTTAGATCATCTACTCTGAGCTTTGTTTCTAGCAATTCTGAAGTTTTCAATCTCACTTTCAAAGACGTTGAAAGCAAGAAACCTACATACATTTATCAACATGAGACACAATTAAAAATAATCCCAATTATTTAATGAGGATGTTTCAAGGAGTGTGGGTCTGACTGATATTTTTGAGTGCTTGAAGCTAAGAATATCAGTATCCATAAAAACTGAATGTGAATGGGTAAACATTTTTTTATAGATATTAAATATTAAAATTCCTTCAGAATTGTATGGTTTCCTATTGACCTATGAAAACAGGGCTTACAAGTGGTTTACACTCTATGTTCATTGTCTGTCACACTCTTTATAATAGCTTTAGAATGTGTAGATCAGTTGCAATTAAATTTGGCAGATGAGTGGAGACCTCAAAGACAATTATATTTCCTTGAGTATCATTATAACTAGCCCTGTTACAGAGGGAGAGACTTAAATTTATGCCTTCAGCAGTGAAGAGACTGACCTCTGAGTTCTGTGTGCCCTCAGCAGCTGTCTTGTGTGCAGTGGCAGCCTGGTCAGCATGTGCATGGTTTGGGCTAACAGCAGCAAAGAGTGGCCTTTTCTTCTTCACAGTCAGGAGATACAGGAAGAACAGAGGGCATTGCTGCTGCACTCCCCTGATTCTGCATGGGAAGGAGCCCTCAGTGGCCCTTCTTGTAAGACCTGGCAGCAATCTCTGTGGTTTGCCCTGTGGGTCTCAGAGCGTGTCTGGTTGCTGTGTGCTGAGCCTCTGTCTCCAGCCTGACATCCTTGACCAGTGTTCTGCTCACCCCTGGCATCTGGGGATCCTCAGGAGATCTTGTGAGCTCCTTTTCTGCAGCTGCTGGCTTGTATCCTTCCAGCCTTCAGAGCATTTCAGCTTGTTTCTTTGTACCAATAACATACCACACTGATTTTTAAATTTTAGGGGTCTTCTAATTACTTTGTTGCCTGCTACAATATCACTGACTTTTTTTGATTAAAGCTGATTATTGGGAAACTTTGTCTAAGATGAGCAAAAAAATCTTGTTCACAGAAGTATAAAGGTGGAGAAATTTTGAAGAAATCAGAGATGGAACTGTTTAAATTTGAATTTAGCCTAGTCAGGCTGTGAACATGCTGTGGGGATTTATCAATAGCATTTAGCTCTGGAGATCAGTGCTAAGGATAGGGTCACTAGGTAGAATAGATCTGCAGTCCCAATTCAGCATGTAAGTGATATAACATACACTCTAGAATCACAGAATGGCTTTGGTTGGAGGGAGCCTAAAAGATCATTTTGTTCCAATCCCCCTGCTATGGGCAGGGACACATTCCGCTGGACAAGGTTGCTGAAAGCCCCATCCAACCTGGCCTTGAGCACCTCCAGGATGGGATGTTCCCAGTGTCTGACCACTCTCTCAGTAAAGAATTTCTCCCTAGCATTTAATCTAAATCTCTCCTTTTAGTTTAAGACTATTCCCTCTTGTCCTATTGCTACCTGCCTGTGCAAAAAGTAGCCTTATAAAAACCCTAAGCACAGTATGAAGCAGAAAAGTGGTGCATTGACAGCTGTATAACATCTGCCCAGTTCAGACTGAATCTGTTTGTCCTGTTTGCCTGACAGATTAATACTACACTTACAAGGAAATTACTACTAGTATTACAGACTCCTGAGGCAATTCCAGAAAAACTGGCCATTGCCAGCTTTTTATGCCATATATCTGGTGAACCACAGAGATTTAAAAATGAATAAATAAATAAATGAACCTTTTGTGCTTGTTTTTCTCCTTGAAGTGTGGTTTTTAGTTTTAGTGTTTCCTGTACTATTGTTGTAGTGTACTCAATATTGCACTGAATAGCTGAATATAGCTATTCAGCTAAATGGCATCATAATTTATTACCACTGACTCTGTTGTTGTTGTTCAACTTCCTATTTTGACAATTTTTAAAGTCTAATTTAAAACTCCTGACATCTGTGTTTACTTTCCAGTTTAATAATACCTTATCTTCAGAGCATAGTCTGATAAGCATGTGTGTAGTACAATAATGTTATATTGGTATTATTTGTGGCAATAATAATGTGTACTCTGACTAAATGTATTACTTCTCTAGGTTTACAGTAGAAGTTTGAGTCACACCAGGGTAGTCTTTAGTTCAGTGTAACACAAAGCTTGGCGGTCGCTTAGCGCTACAGAAAACGGCTGCACCCTCCCAGTGGCTCCTGGGCCTTTCAGGCTTGGCCCCTGGCAGCCTGGGGAGGGGGATCCACAGCATGTGTTACATGCAGAATTGTATAAAATTCTGTGTATTCCCTTAGGGGGGTCCATTCTGTGCTTTTTATCCCTAGGCCTCAGGAGCTGCTGGTGTTGCAGCTCAGGGCGAGCTCTGCCATCATGCTGGTCCCCTCAGCCCTGCCCAGCTCTGCTCTCTGCACAGCTGGTGCTGTGACAGCCATGCCCCCGTGCCCCTGGGGCCTCCATGGCACCCCCAGGCTCCTTCATTGGCCCGGCATGGTGCCCACCCCAGGGCTGGCCCGTGGAGGGAGCAGGGAACAAACATGGATGAGCTTGCTCGGAAGCAAACATCCACAGGAAACTGCTCAGTTTCCTTCTCTCACTTTGGTACAGAGCTCGTTTTTATCTTTCCTGGTTAGGCTCACAGACAGGAGAGTGTCACTGTCTCTCCCCAAAGTGCCTCTTTTCCAAATTGGGGCTGGAAATGAGTTGGGGGTTGTGTGGACATCTCCCATTCCCAAGGATGGATAAGGCCAAGGTCCTTAGGGATGCTCATCCTGGTCAGAGGAGTGCTGCTTGCTGCTGGGCTCTTGAGGACAGCTTGGCTGGATAAAAAAAAAAAACAACCCCAAACCAAGTGAAAGTTTAA
The DNA here is from genome assembly GCA_039654755.1 of Calcarius lapponicus. Lineage (NCBI taxonomy): Eukaryota > Metazoa > Chordata > Aves > Passeriformes > Fringillidae > Calcarius > Calcarius lapponicus. The sequence goes on along the minus strand of CM077465.1, from coordinate 84,487,834 downwards.
AACCAGAAAACCTGACTTGACTTAACACTTGGCTGGATGAGATTGGGTTTTATATTTGCCTGTCAGTTACTCTGTGTGTACATGTCTCGCACATTGGTTTAGTCTCTCTGTAGATACATTGTTCAGGTGATTCATACCAGAACTGTGAAGTTGTGATGACTATGTTTTTAAGCTATCAAATCCAATATTATAATTTCTTTCTTCTCTGAATTGAGTGTAAAGACTTCATTTTAAAACAAGAAACTAAGAAAACCAAATAAAATATGTTAAATCAGTTTTTTGTCAAGTATTTCCTCAAAAAATTTGAAGATTCATTTTTCAAAAAATGTACTGTAGCTTTCTCTTTCTTTCTTGTTTTTTTTTTTTTTTTTTTTTTTTGGAAAGTGTTGACCTTTTCCTTATAATTAATTAAATAACAATTTTATATGTTGATTCAGACCTACTTCTTCTCCTCTTTATTTCACAGGATGAAGTGGCTCATACTCTTACAGAAAGCAGAGTATTGAAAAACACCAGACACCCCTTTTTAACAGTAAGTATTGGGAACTAGTTTGAAGTGCATTAGTAGGTAATATTTAACATCCATTATGAATGTATTTTACAAATTTTGAATTATTTCTCATGATGATTTGTAAACAATCAGTAGCTATCTGGTGCTTATGATAGCCTTTATCAGGATATGTAATTAAGATTTCAGAAATAAAATTTCTAATAAATTTGTAAAGCTTTACTGTACTGAAAATAAGTTTAATTGTAGAAATGTGTAACCATTGTGCAATTTTTTGCAGTTTTTGTATATGAACACTTCTAAAATAAAAGTTATTAATTTCACAGAAGTGTAAGTTTTTTTTACTAGGAAAATTTAATTAAAATTATGTAAAAAACCAAAAAATAACTATTTATTTGTTCCAAATAAGTAGCTTACAGAGCCACAAAACTAAAGCCTCCCTACCTTTGTCTTCATATGGTAAATATTTAATAGAAGGGAAAGACTGAAAAGATGAAAATGTTGAGACTCATGACAAATTACAATTCATTGATTTAACTTTACAAGTGACTTTCTTATGCAGAAGCAATTCTGATACCTCTTGTTTGAGAATATATGAAAAAATACTTCTCTATATTTCAAAATACAATGAGCATGCTTTTTGAGCCAGGGATTTTTTTTTTGTATTAGAATTTCAAAGTGTAGCATGGAAGCTTTCCTATTTAGAAAAACTTCACTTTTTTTTGGAAAGCAGAGGATTGCATTTACATTGGCAGGCCAAAATATCCTTGGAAATTCAGTAAATATGAAAGAGGTCCTGTAATGTTTCTTGAAGTAGAGTGTAATGGTAAGCAGGAGCAGGGGTACCTCACATCAAACAATGCAACAGTGGTACTGCAGTTGTATCTTCTTTTCTTTCTGTTATTTTTCAGCAAGTTTTGTATTGAGATGTACAGTTTAGTCACATATAGTTCTGCTGCATTTCCTTTCTTCTAGGCCAAGTCTTCATCCGTAGATTTTCTGTGGTATCATTGATAACTCAAAATTTTTAATTAAGATCATAACATCTGTTGCAACTTTAAAATTAATATATTAATTTGGCATTTAGCATCCTTAACATTCCTTGTGCATTCAGCATTCACGTAATATGAAACCAGAAAGTCCTTCCTTTGGAAATGAAAGCATGCTGGATGCTAAGATGACTTTTAAAATTTCATTTGGGAGAAATGAAAAAGAATATGATAATCTCTCTGCATGGGCACTGTGGAAGTGGACATATAATAAATTACAGTGAGTGTAAATAGCTGGTACTGTATGAAATTGTGTGTTTTAGTACCCATTTAATACTTTCTTGTAATAAGCATGATGTTTTCATATCAGTGGACATTTAGCAGAGATGAAGAAACACTTGAAAGTTTTTGTGTTAATTCATCTCAAGCTCCAGATAAAGTTACATTTTTAATTACTCATAAGGTTCTTGCCAAAATCAAAATTTTCTGCTTAGAAAGATAAAATTTTGTAACAGTTTAAGTGCAAGACATTGGGTTAATGTAAGATGATAATTGGTTTGATTTTGCTGTTTTCTTTGCAAGTCCTTGAAGTATTCCTTCCAGACAAAGGACCGTTTGTGTTTTGTGATGGAGTATGTTAACGGAGGAGAGGTAAGTGTAAGAAAATGTTCCGCACTTGTAACAGTAAGGCTGTCTTCCAATTACATCTTTAAGGTTATATTTTTTCCTTGCCTTTTTGCTTTCTAGTATTATTAAAGGGTTTTTATAAGAAAATTGAACTGTTTTATTTTAAAAAAATGTGACATTTTCTTATAACTTTTCTGTCAAAACTATCTCCTCTTCTGGAAAAATTCGACTTCTGTATAGTGAGAGATAATTTAATCCTAGAGAACTAATTACATATACTTGATTATTGTTCTTTTTGTTTAGGCATACTATAGCATGTTCTGGCATGAAACAGTCATAATCCAGTGTAAACAAGCAAAAATAATATTGATGAGTGTTACTTTTGTCCTAATACAAAATCTGTGCTCTCTTTGCTGTAACTATTGCAAGTATCTATTGGAAATGAGTGGAGCATTCATGTTTTTCATTGCTTGTCTCCACTTCATTTGCTGGGTACTCTGGAAATTTCAACTGAAACACTGAACTTCTTAGAGTGTTGTTAGCTTTGAAGCCATTGCTGTCCTCCAGCTGCTTACTAGAGAATGAAATATCAAAAATGATACCCAGCAAATGGAATTAGAGAACTGCAATCGAGGAAGAGGGCTTTTATCTACCTTTTAGATGCTGTTTGCTATTCAGACTGTGTCTTGTTACAACATCAACTGAGGGATTTTCCTTATTTTGTCAACTATATGCTTCATGATAATGTTAAAGGACTAAGTGTTTCCACTAGGAGGTTTTTTTTAATTAAAAGACTCTTTCTTCATTCAGGAATTGCTGTGGCATTATATGTAACACTTTACATTATGTTTTAGCTGTCTTCTCCTGCAATAAAACTGCTTAGCTGTAATCCCAATGCCTGCAGCCCATTGGATCCACCTTGTCCTTGGCCATCCTCTACCAGCCATGCCTAAATATGGTGCTATGGGGTTCTCATATGGGATGATGGCTTGTTTAATTCAATGTATAAACCTGCACAATGTATAATTCTGCACATTACAGGTGTTGAACCAGATCAAAAAATCTCCCTCGGCAGTAAAGGGATAACAGCCTTCTCTTGGACACTCAGCTGGCTTATTTGACATTGAATTTACATCCCCAATATTAAGTCAGTGCTGTCTGAAATAAATTTTAAGTATTGTCTTATAAACTAGCTAATTCTTTATGGCTTTTCCTCTGTGTAAGTTGTTACTTCATTTCTGTAATCTATGGGGAGACTGTTTGAAAGTTGAATTTAGCTATTTGTCTTTTTTTCCATCCTGTTTGAATGCAGAGCAGAGCCTACAGAAAATGTTTTCAACTCCTTTCATATGACTGAGGATGCTGTGGCTGTATTTTGTTCAGCTGTAGTTCAGTCAATGCATTTCTCTGCATTGGCTGGTGCAACTTTGTGGCTACAGCTGCAAATGTTGTGTGTCAGGGGTTTGTGGGTGGTTGCCTGCCTTTGCTTTGGGAATTACAATTGCAATGTACTCGTGCCAGGTTCGGCTTACTTTCTTCCAGCTGTGGTGCTGCTGTTTGTCTGTGTTGCTCATGTACTTTGCTGATGGTTCTCTAATTCAATGAAGCTAACTCAAATTTTGCCACAGTGGGAAAAAGTGGCCTCTTGGGAGTAGGCAGTATTCTTTGAGGAAACTCTCTTCATTTGCCCATGTGCTTCTCTTTGACTAGAAATCAGGAGTAGTAAATTGGACAAACTGTCATTTTTAATAGGAAAGTCTTTAATCTTACTAAATTTTCTTGTGAATTTCAGACTTTAGTCAGTGTCTTCCAAAAAATACAGAGGATTTCATATTCGTAAAAATAGCCTTAGTATTACCTTGGAGTCACTGAAAGTTGCTCAAAGTTTAGCCAGCATTTTAGCTTATATGATACACAGACTTTTTTTTTTTTGCTTCTTCTATCTACTGTTCTGTTTGTGTTTCAAGGAAGCTACATTTTCCTATGTATTCTGACTGTTCAAGGTGTTAAAAATTCATCTTTTAATTATGTCCTTCCACTGGGAAATTGACTGTAGATGTACTGTGTTGCTTTTGATTCTCTTCAGTGCTGTGCTACCTTCAGTGTGTTTCTGTTTAAAATTCCTTTAGATTACATATTTCTTTTTAGGTAAACTGTTGTGCCTGAATCAGTTTGTTGGGTATTTTCATGGATTATGTCTTTCAGGAGCACTGAAAGACAGTTCTCCTCATGAAGGAGTTCTTGGAAGTTTGTATAAATATTTTTGTCTCCTACTCTGGCGAAAGCAAGAAAATGCCACCATTTAGGCTTCTGCCCTAGAACAGTAATAAAAACTGTGGTCAGCAATAGGAGCCTTTGCTTCCTCTTTCTGTCATTAGAAAAGAAAACAGTCAAGGAAAGGGGCACAGAGCTTCATACTGGAGAAGTAGTTGTGTTAAATGACTGTAACCAAGAATCATTTATATCTATTAAAAAACCAGATCCACTGTGAAGTTAATATCCCTCTACAATGTAACAATTTATCTTTGCCTTACCTTGCCTATGTAACTTCAAGTTGGTAGGGCTTAGTTAATAAGAGAACATGTTACAATGAAAATGCAACTGCATCAGTTTTACTGGCCTACGTGCGTACTCTTTTACAGTGTACAAAGCATTGCAGTAAAATCCTTTGGATTCCATTAAGAAACCCCCAGCATATTTGTAGTTTAATATACTAAAGAAAACCATTAGAGGATTTTTTTTTCCAGATTATTCAGATGGAGATATAGAATATGTTTTCCTTATACTGAGAATGTTTTTCCTGCTGAATGCACAATCTTGAAATAATTGTTGTGGGGCAAAAGCTGTCTTCATTTGGTCTTGCTTTTAGATTCCATGGGTGAAATGTTTACCAATGTCTATTGATCACAGCCTATGTTGCAGTGTATAGCTAGAGGGATGCATCTGCCACTGTAATTACTTGTCTGTACCTTTGTTGTACTGAAGGAATTATGTTAAAGTAGCATTAAGAAATTGAAATTAAATTTCAAGAAAACAAATATTCATCTGGCTTAGCTGAGTTGACCAAATGACTCTTTATTTTGGGGGAATACTTTTGGAGTGTATGTTTCCCAGTTTTTATTTCCAGTATTTTGCTTTAAAGGTTGAAAATGTTTTAGGAATTAAATCTATTACATACATTACTCTGCAGAATACCCTGATTCAGCTAACTAATAAGTTGATTAACTTCCTCACTCTGCATTTAAGGATAATTCCAGATTTCATACTTTGTAACAAATTTAATTGGTAATTATGTGTATAATAAAATTAGACCCTAAAATTTGTTCAGATGCTTCTCTACATAAGAATTCTGAATCTCTGTTCCTCTTGGCATTTTTGTTGCACAGCTCTTACTTCAATTCATTAGGCAGGAGAGAACTAAATGGCTTGTTGTAATTGAACAAGTGCTATTACTGTTTAGAAAAAAAAAAGAAAGGAAAAAGACAGAGGATTTACAGCCTACTTAACAAAAAATAAGTAAACAAGAGAATGTTCCTTAGACTTAAATGATGATAGTCCATGGTAAGGGTGCTGTATTTCTTTGGTATAGAATGTGCCAAGAAGCAGTACAAAGTCTGAAACAATAAATAAATAATTTGAAATTTCAAGGTTGCTACTGCAAGTCCTTTGCAAAATCAACACTCAAATATAAAATGCAGGGCTGAACAAACCCAGTACACAACAGCAAGAGCCAGACATTCAATTTACAACATGCTAAGTAGGTCACTAGTGTGTGTACAACTTTAACATATCAATTGGTACAAGGTTGAGTCTTTTATATATTTGTCATGCTTGGATTTGCAGCTGAATATACTTCTATGTTTGATCTTTGTTTAAATTTTTCCATTAAGTTTTTTATTAGGAAAAACCCCACGACAGCATTGTTGTTCAGTTTTTAAAGGCATAGCAAGAAATTTGGAGCTCCAGTCCTCACTGTAACAATAGCACTCTCATGTATGCCATCAAAAATATTATGTGCAAAATGGCTTTCTTTGTGCCAAAGCTATTTCTATTGCAATTCTAGTGATTTTACAGCACATATTTAATAACTGTAAGTCAATAAATAGTGAAAATGTTGGAAACCTTTTTTTTTAACCTTCCATCACATTTCTTCTTTTCCTTCTTTGACTTAATAAATATAATCTTCCTGTTCTGACAATTGTAAATAGAAAACAGTGGCAGAATTATTCTGAAATAGTGAACCAGCTAATTAATTAGCTGAAAATTATGCTGTAATCCCCCTGTAATCTCCCTGCTTTCCCTATTATAATTTTAGAATCTGCTTAATATCTTTAGCATATATCTGCGTGTATGAATGTGCTTTTAATGTGCATTTTTTATATCTAAATGTACGTTCTTCATTCAAAACTAGCAAGTATGGTTTGGTGACAGCTCTGTTAGGTGCTATAATAATGTGAGGAAGAGTGACTGTGGTGTCACATATACATTAAAATAAGCTGACTCAGAAGCTCACAGTTTCTTTGACAAACACAACTGCTGTTAGTTGTTTCTAGCTGGTCATTTTACTTTGAAGTTGGTGTTTTAAATTAATATCAATGATTTTGTTGGAAATAAACACTAAAGAAAGTAATTTTTTCTGTATGTTAATTGTCAGGCTGTCAACTTTTAGATTCAGATTTGGGACACTAAATAGAAATGAAAACAAAATGTTTGTGACAAGTATCCTGAAGTTTCAGACTTTTCTAAGGCTGCTGTTCAGCTACTGGATTAGTCTCTTTCCAACAAAAAATTGCAAAAGTCCCTTGGAATAGATATGAAATGTAGGACTAACTGGATGTTACAAATTTTCAGAGTGTGCTGATGTGTATTTTTAATTACTTTTAATCCATCAAAACAAACAACACTCTAAAAAAAAGTAGCACTAGCTTATTATTTATGAGAGACCACAAAACAGACATAAAGGCATAAATTGCGTAAATTTTTAAATTTGCTTTTTATGAATGAAATTCACCTTAGCAGTATTTGTTTTCTATTTAGTACTACAGCAATGTGTGGAAAGGACCACACAAATTGGGAGATGTACTTGTTCTTTTCCCAGTTTGGTGATGCATGAGGCATTTCATGAAGTCAGTGTTGGTTGCTTGCTGTGGGTGGGTGTTGTGGTTGCACTGACCCCTGGGCAGCCATGGCTACAGAGGACGGGTCACTGCAGAGGCTCCTGTCCCACCAGGGACTGGTGCCTAAACAGGGGAGCAACAGGAGCAGCAGACACACCTGCAAAATAAAGATCCTCCTTGTCATGCAGGTTTGCGTTTTTTATACAGGGTGTATAAAGCACTGGAGCACTGGAAAAGAAGTGGAATGGGGAAACCAGATACAACCAACAAAATTTTAAATAATTTCTTTAAATCGTAGTGCAGTTTCTATCCTGTGAAGTCTCTGCTTATACACATATATGCTGCCAAAAGGCTCAGTGTACTGGGAATGTTGTTTAGGCTAAGACAAAAGTCATACACCTATTATGAATTACAATTCTCAGGAAAGGATCTGACTTCTAGTTCATAGCAGTGACCTTTTAGTTATGTTTTGAAAAGTCACAGAATTATCAAGGTTTGAAGGAACCTTGAAGATTATTTAGTCCAACCATCAACCAAGCACCACCATAATCACCCCTAAACCCTGTCCCCAAGTGCCACATCCAGAAGCCCACCCACTGAAAATAGCTGCAGTAATTCCTACACTGTTCTGTGCCATGTGGATAGTGTAGATTTTCTAAAGGCATAAAGTAGGATGTGATAAAGACAGATTAAGCACATCATTGGCTGTTTTTTTACTGGTTAGCTTTTGGGTAATTTTTAACCTACCTTGTCATTTCACAGTTCTCATCTACTTGATACTTGAAACAGTGAAAAAAAAACCCAACTGCATGCATAGCTGTGGTGGATTTCACTGTCTAAGTTTAATTTATAAATGATAACATTTTTTATTTCGGTTTTGTTGGTTGTTAGCTCCTGTGGTGAAGCCAAAAACATTGTAACGTGGCTGATCTGGTCTTAAGGAGAATACAGAAATATACTCACTAATCTTTGCATAGGAATTACCCAAACTTGCTTTCAACAGTAATTAAAACTCACCACTTCAGAAAACATTTGAGTTGAACAGCTAAAATGTGCTTTTTTAGATGTTGTTCCAGGTTCTGAGGGTGATGTTTTATCCATTAAGATACTGGCAACCTGACAGAGATTTATCTTACACTTTTTCATTGCAGCTGAAATTACTGGCAATACATACTGACTATTATTTTTTGCTGAAAGACTTCAAAGTGCCTGCTAAGTGCTGTTACTTCAAAAGTATTAAAGAAGAGACAAAACACCCAAACCAATGTTTACATTGTAGTAAAGAAATACACTAAATACATGGATTTGTTTTTATAAGCCCTCAGCATTGTTGATTTGCTTTTTCTAGTGACTACTACTGCTAGCATGTGAATATATGGTTTGTAAAATGCCAGTTCCCCGCTCAGTCCTAGTCTATTGAAGAACTATACCTTTTTCAGTCCAAAGAAAAGTTACTAGAGCATTGAAAAACATGAGGCAGAACCAAAATCTGTACATTTTAGTGATATTTCTCAGTGGCTTAAAGCAAAAATCTGAGGAAGTAGCAGAGGGAGAAGTACAGAATGATGCTGTTGCATACTTTTTCTTTTTTTTTTTTTTTTCCTCTGGTAACTGAAGGTTAAATGAGTAGCAAGCAGAATGCCTTAAACAAGATTGGTATATTGATTAAAACGCTGATTTAACAGCTCGCTTTCTCCCTTTGGAAACCTGGAAAAGATAAGCCAGCTGCTGTCTAAGAGTGCTGAGTGTCCACTGAGAGTACACTATCTATCATCACAATATGGTGATGAGAGGTGTTTTATGTTTGTGTTAATTTCCCCCACTAAATCAGTAATTATTACAATCCTGTCCCTGCTGTTTACCCTGCAGCTGTTTTTCCATTTGTCGAGAGAGCGGGTGTTCTCAGAGGACCGCACACGCTTCTATGGTGCAGAAATTGTCTCTGCCCTGGACTATCTGCATTCTGGGAAGATTGTGTACCGTGATCTCAAGGTAAAAAAAAAAATAAAGGAAAAAAGTAATCAAATTTTTGTTTTTGCAGAGACTATGGGGACAAACACAAAGTAATTATAAAGTTGCACTATTCAGAGTTAATGGGGAAAAAAAATCTGTGTTCAGTTTTAAGTTCTGTGTGTGCTGGAGGAAGTTGTTTGATACAGTAATCTCTAGATGGGTACATTCCCTCACTTTATTTTGATTATAAAATGAAACAGGATACCATAGTAGCAGCACTTAAAGGGAATTTAAACTTCTGATCCTCATCCTCCCTACTTTCTGCCCTGTTACTCATAACTTAACTTCGATTTCAGCACAAATCTCAAATACAATTCTCAGTGTCCCAAAACAAGAAAAGTGGTGAATTAGGACAATGTAACTGCCTTCTTTTTATCTCAGCAAACAGGTGTTTCTGTATGCATAGGAAACATTTAAAAGAATTCAGAATACTCCAATGGAAAAAGAATTTATTTCAGCATTGATTTTAAAATTATTTTATCTTTTGTGTCTCGGGAAAGTTTCCTGTTTTTGGAATGTAATTGGTTTTAGATTTGCCAGCGTATACAGTTGCCAGGTACTCTGTTACACACTATGACCATGTTATATGAAAAAATAACCTCTGTTTGCAACAGGAACATTTTCTAACTTGTCTAAGAGGAACCTTTAAATTCCATGATGAGACAGTTTTATTTATGTGTCAAGCCTTTAATTTCATATACAGAAATTGTGCTCTCCTGTTGTATATGCACAGTAGTGAAATTCATTCATGCAATCCTTTGTACAGAAACCCAGGAGAAGGAGGCAATGGTAGGCAAGTTCTGCTCAGGGAGGCAAACAGAAAAAAATGCTGGGCTATCTGTTTGTAGCAGAATCTGTTGTAATAATGTGAAATGCTGTGAAATGCTGTGAAAATACAGAATTGTCTGGTCAAGGAATGATAGGTGATAGTTTTAAATTTAAATTCTAAATAATAAAGAAAGAGGAGTTTGACATCATTATTCTTCTATTTTTCATGTTGTCTACTTTGCATTTTCTTGATAACACACTTAGACTCAACAGGAAATCTATACTTTTGATTGTATTTCAGGCTTTATGCAGACTTAGAACGACAGGGCTATGATTGTTCTATGTTAGTATTTTCACTACGTGCCTTATAATTAGTAAAAAGCCAAATCATTTTCTGTTGAGAAAAGTTGTTCAGAATGTTTTCCTTGTTTTCAGTTCTATCTGTATTTTAAGTACAGCTAATTGAAACCTTTTGGGAAAGTGATATTAGCCATTATTCTGAATGCTTTCACATTTCAAAGCAAGGATCGTATATTTAAAAAGCAATGCAAAGCATAGGGAGGTATAAATTCCCAATTTAAGAAGTGTCCTTTGCAAGCAGACAAGGAGGAATTTACCTCAGGGGTGTTTTTATCAATAGCTGCCCTATCCCTAATTCTGTCTATTATTGAAAAGGTTTTGGAAGTTGGAGGTATTTCAAGGATTTATGGATGCAGGCTGTTTCATGACAGTATAGAAAGTAAAAGGTATCTTGATCAGGGGCTGTCATGTTAGACCAAAGGAAACCTCTGAAGTCATTGACCTGAGATTTACTATTGTAAACTGTATTTAAGTATTAACTAATTGTGTAACTTGTGTGGCAGTAAACACTGTTGCATTCTCTAACATGATAGATGTTGTATGTTTTTAAGTTACAAAATAATTACATTCTTTTGCAAGGAATAACTCTTTTTTACAAAATTGATGTAATGCATTGATCTGTCCTGTTAAGAAATAATAAGGGAATATTTTTCTCCCCAACACACAGTTAGAAAATCTAATGTTGGATAAAGATGGACACATAAAAATTACAGATTTTGGACTTTGCAAAGAAGGAATCACAGATGCAGCAACTATGAAAACATTCTGTGGTACTCCAGAATACCTGGCACCTGAGGTATGATGTAGAATATTTTCTTATAATACTGTATAAAATGTTTCTTTTCCATTTAATTTTAGACTGACAGTCTGCCTGATTAATATTCTATAGCTTTTATTCAGAACGGAATGTGCTGCTATTCTTTGTGGTGGTTGTATATACATTGGTGCTCTGCTTCTTAGTGTTTAAAAAGGCCTCTAACGTGCATTTTCCTTCTTATGTTTGCCTTCCTCTGTTAAAGTTTTTATCTTCCAATGATTTCTTCAAAAATAATCTTCCATCTGTCTGTCACTTGGAACATATGATCCTGCTTAACTGAGCTCTATAACTAGCATTTATATAGCCTCAGTGGAGGCGAGGGGGAATAGGAAGGTACTGAGTTTGATGGGTTTTATCTGAGTTCCCCGGTTGCAAGGAGAGGGAGTTGAAATTTTAGATATTTCTGCTAAAAGCAGTTGAGTGTGTCAACCCCAGAACTGGTTGAGGTGGGCACCAAAACTGGCTGTTTCCTAGTATGTGAGCAGAAGTGGCATCCCAGAGTATGCCTCCCCATGTTTCCCATTAGCTGGCGCTCAGAGTGCCAAGCATCACGCTCCTTAAGGATTGATAAAGAGATGGACATCAAGACATTGCTTTGGCTCCCCTTGCAGGAACTTTGATTGGAGCTCTGGTTTGGCCACTTGAGAGTCTGTTGTGGAAGCTCAAGTCATCCAAATGATCTGCTCCAGTATTATTAGTGCTGACAGTTCTGCCACTGGTGCCTGCTGGAAAAAGGCAAGGGAAGCTCCACCAAGATTGTATTTTGGCCCTGCCTGGCTTCAGTCAACAGTTCTGTTTGTGGTGCTCAGAAATGTCACTCTGCCTCTCCTCAGGGGCTGCCAAATACAGCTCCAGTACTGATATGAAAGGCAGCCTAATTTTTAGTTAATGCTAAGGATTCTGTGGGTGCTGAATTAGCCCTTATTTCCACTCTTGTCAGCATTCAAGATTCCTAATTGACATAGTGCACACCTCATACTAAGATAACTTTCTAGTCAAGCTAAAAGATTTTAAATAGCCCTTCAGTTCTACCATTTCATTGAAGAAAGTTTTAAAGAGTTTTCAGGGGAATTTCCCACCTCTTGCAGCAACTCTGCACTACAATAAAAGTCTTGTTACTACGTATTGTCTTTGAAGAACAACCTGCCGTAGTTGGAAGGGAGGAGGCACTGATTAGACATAGGTCTTTATTCTCTTTCAGCAGCACTGAATCTTGAGTAGCAGCCACAAGCCCTGGAGCCTGTTTCAACAAACAATTTTGATTGCAATTTTTTTTTTATTCTAAATATTTAAATTAAGTAATGTCAAACAAACAGGTACACATCACCTTCTGGATAATACTGGCTGGAAATTTAGATTTTAGGATGGCTAGGTATGTGGGTTTGAGTTTTTCTAAATCTCTTGAAGTCCCTTTCAGTTTGCAATCACAGAGGAAATTTAAACTCCTAATACTTGGCTATAAGTCAATATGATAGGTAGAATTACTGAATCCATTTGGGATGATAGCAAGATATTTTGATACGTTCTTTCTCCAACAGAGAAAAATAAAATAGCTTTGACTGTGTTCATCTTGTATCATTATGTGCTGAGCATAAAATACAGCAGGGATATGAACACATCCTCTAGGAAGAAAATACTTGCCACTGCCAAATAGCAGGGCTTATATTTGTTAACAGTACAGATGTACATTTGTCACACTTATTGAAGAATGAGCAAGTAACTTTTTGTTTGTGAAATTTTATAGTTTTTTGAGAATAATTTGGTTGTATAAGAGTGAAATTACCCTTATCATCTGCTGTAGAACTAACACAAACCTAATTTTTTGTGTGTGCTTAAGTGTAGTGGTAATAATAATTCCCTTGGCTGTAAGAATCTATGGCATTCCCCATTTGAAAAGTATAAAATATATTACAACTTCTCACTTAGCAGTTTCTCAGGACAAAGAGACTATTTTTTAAAAGTCTGTTTCCATTGTTATTCTTCAAAGTAAGCTGTCACATTAGGGATCATTGTGATGTCAGGAAATATTCGTAGATCCAATGAGAAAAAGATGAATTGTGATCCCATTTAGGTAACACAGATGAATGCTTGATTTTTTTCCAAAAAATGCTTCTTTTGCAGTTTTGGAGTGGCAAAGGCAGGACAGGACCACATTAATTTTACAGGCAGTATCACTTGCTTAAAAAAGAAAAAATAAAACTTTGTAAATATACTTTTAAAAGCAGTTTGGATTTTGATAGTTTTCAGCTGACTGTCAAGGATGAGACCTGATAATAAAAATACAGACTGGTACAAACTTCCTTTAATAGAACATTCAGGAGATGAAGCTACTTGGGCAGAGAAGTAAAATTTCTTGGGGGTCTGATCATTTATAAGGATGTTTCCTTGGATTAGGTAACAGTTTCTGGATCTCTGTATTTCAGTTCAAGTTCTTAGGACTAAGTGCACAGTCTTTGTTATAGGAGAGCAGTCAAATGTGGTACTAAGATTTGGTGTCGTGGGAGAGACAAGCTTTAAATACCAGAAATTACTTTTTAAGTTTCAAGTCTTTCTAATAACAAAAGAGAAGTTGGTTTGACCCTGAACAAGTCTGTAAGGGACTTCATGGATGTCATTCAAATGAGTCTTAAAAGATGTAGATGATCAATGATGTGTAGGTCTATTCTAATAACAGGGAAAATGGAAGGATATAATTATGTTTTATTGGTGTAAAAATACAGATGAAGTGGATGAATATGTATGAAAATGGTTCATATGTACAGATTACCTGGATGCATTCCTATAAGAACAGTTGCATTTTATTTAAAAAAACAAACTATTTCTGTATAGTTTGTACAGTTACAGTCACTCAAGGGTATGTGACAATGAACAAGAAAGGAGCAGATTTAGCCTTTATCCCTAGACAGAAGATTGCATGTCCTGTAACTGAAATAAGACCCATGAGGATTAAGGAAATACTAAGATCAATTATTCAATGCTTATTTGGCCAGCATTTTTTTAGTGATTGTTCTTCTAAAAGAGAGAGAGATCATGTGTAATCAGTTATTTCCCTGAGTTTTATCTCAGAGGAATGAAGGATAGAGCTCTTATCAAGAGGCAGCTGCTGTCTTTCCTCACACTGCACATAATTTCTTACTTACAGCTGTTCCTCTTAGAAAGGATAGGGCTTTGATATGATCTAGGACCTGGCCATCAAAGTTCAGTGACTGAATTTCAGCAAGGGAAAGCTGACAAACCCAAACTTTTCCATGTTTTCAGGAATTGAAGTGAATTTTCTAAGACTGATGTGGTATTTACGTATTGCAAGAAGCTGACAATAGAGTTAGAAAAAGCATTTAGTCACTTGTGCTGCTATACATTTATTTTTGTTCTTTTAACACTTGCTTGGATTGGATCAGGATATTTGCCAAAGGCAGTCTGATAATATTTTGGAGTTGAGACTATGATGATCTATCACATAACTTGTCTGATATGAGATGAAACTAAGTGCTGTGTGTGGGCAGAGAGGGAACTACTGAAATGTGCTGAGACAGGCTGACACGGGGATGGATGTGTCGGGTTTTGCAGGCATCATGACAAAGCATTGTTCTCAACAGGGATTTTAATGCAGATAGAAGTTGCAGTGCCAGTCTTAAGTCCTCCTTAAAGTGCTGGGAGAAGCAGGAAGGTACTTGTTTGCAAACAGCTTGATAGAAGCAGTCAACACTGTGGGTAAACTGAGGCAGGCCAGTTGAGAGAGATCAGCTAAGGTGAGGATGTTAAAACTTCAGCCCACTCTACTACAGAGATAATGAAGTTGCATGGGTAGTACAGCTGAAGCCTCTTTCCCCTCTTTCCCTTCTTTCCCCTTTTCCCCGTTTTCTCTCTCTTCCCTCTTTTCCCCTTTTCTTAGGTGGTAAAGAATTTGAGTACACTGAAGCAGGATAGTAAGGGAAGCTAAAAGGAGGGAAAGGAAATGAATGTAATGAATGTAGTGATGTTACAGGTAGATTGATAGATCAGAAAACACAGATTAGAGATTAAAATATTTTTCTTATGGGGAAAAATGTGATTTTGGGCATGAAAGCATTTGGACTAAAGATGATTATGGTACTTTGTTTATTTTTTCTAAGTAAGAACTGATAAAGTGTGTTGCAGGGAGACACAAATGGCTGGAGGAATTAATGAGCAACTTGGAAACTGAAGAGAAGCTGACTGAGGAGTTGTTTGGTTAGGAATATAGAGGAACTGAAGGACAGAATAATTTTGTTGTGATTTATGCAGTTTCCTTTTAATCTCCTTGTCTCTCCAATTTCATTTGAATTTGAAGATAATTGAGGCATCAAAGTAATGTGCCTTTTGAAGTTCTATGCAACTTTTTATAAATAGTAGGTATGTGCCATTATTTTCCACCTCTAGAACTAGTGGATGGAAAGGGGAATTTGTGGAGATGACATAAATTAAGGGAAAGCTGTTGTTAAGGTGTTGCAACATAGATATGCATTCACAAGTTTTTAAGACAGGTGTGAGCTTCTCAGACTTGGAGAAAAAGAGCTGGTGGAAAAGAAGCTCTATGTTGAGCTCAGTTTTCCATTGTGCTCTAGGTGGCAAGTTCTCACTCATATTTTGTTACTTCTGGTAAGCTCTAATGGAAGATTGATTGTTAGGGTTTGTCTAGGCAAAGGGGCAGTTCTTGTTTTTATTGTGCTTCTTTTTATTTTGTTCACTTTCTTTAATGTTAACTCTTTCTTTAGAGGAAGGATAATGAGACACTCTACCAAATTGCATTGATAAAAACATACTGGCGTTCTGGTTCATATGGTTTTGCTGAAGACCTGATAGGCCTGTAGCAGTGCTACTCTAAAAATATGGAAAAAATTTCTGTATGAAATTCTCATAAAGTGAGGTTAATGCATTTTTAGAGGACTGGAGGTAAGTTTGTTTCTCCAGCTTTAGTCTTGTTTTGTTATTTTCCTGTGAAAACTGTACTGGGAAGTGCATTTTCAAGCAGAAATGCTGTGCCATAGCACGATAGAGTCCTGGAAAGAGACACCTCCATCATTCAGCTTTTGTGCCATGATGGCATTTTCCAATCACTCTTCACCTAAAGCTAGAAGCAGTATCTGCTGCACAGTTGAGGAATTGCATTGTATTTCTATGCATTTCTACCCTTGGCTTAGTGTCTTTGCTTCTCCAGGCATTATCTGTGAGATTTCTTACACCCTTGTAAATCTGAGAGTCCTTTATCCTTGTCCTGTGGTAGCTTGGAGAGAAGACTCAGGCTGTGCCTGTCCAGAAGTAGACTGCTTGCAGCATCTTATCCTGTGCCTCAGGCAACATTGAGCAGACAGACTCAGTCAAGAGGGATGTGTGAACTCGTGTGGATATATTTCTGGGTTTTGTTCCTCCCTTTCAATACAATCTTTTTAGTGCTGAGCTAATTATGTAGTCTCAGTTTTACTGTTGAGTTAGAGTACCTGATCAACTTTCCAACTGTAAAACAGTTTGAAAATCAAATGTAGCTTACATGCAAGACCCAACAAAATTAGAAGTGTTAAGTACGTTTTGGCAGTTCACTTTTATTATGCCCAGTCCTCAAATGTACCAGCAGACAATCATCTGAATGTTAGTTATTTTTCACATGCTTATGTGATCACACAAAAAGTACATGCTAAAAAGAAGCAGATGGTGACAGATGGGGAAGGTTGAATAAGGTGGTTTTGGAAACCTAGAAAAATGCACTTCTGTAATAGTGTAAAAATAAAAATTCTTTGATCGCCAAGTTAGAATGAACAAAATAGAGTGCCCTCCCCACCACCCTCCCCAAGAAAAAAACTCAATCCAAAACTTTGCTGGTAAAAAGAAATGGAATCTAGGAGTGTTCAATATATATTTAGCAAAATATGTTGTATAGTGTTGTTTTGTCCAAGGATAGAACAATAATTTTTATCAGCCAGAGACTTAGAAAGGTGGTAGTTTTATTCTTTCTTTCTTTTAAAATGATGTATTCAAATCAATTGTGTTCCATTCTCAAAGAATGCTGTCAAAAAGGTCATTCTTTATAATAATACATAGGCAGTGTTGCAGGTTATGATAATATTTTTCTTCTGATGTCACAAAAAGCTTTAACCCTCTTATTGTAATCATAAATAAATTGCATGTGTAATGAGAATATCTGTAGGACCGGAGCTAATTTGTAACAGGCAGCATTACCTCTTTCTCATACAAGCAAATGTAAAGCTAAGTAAATAGAGAAGGTCTAATCAACAACAAAAGAATCATCTTTTGTGTGGATCCCATCTAAGGATGTGCCTTACTATGAGGGTTCAAGGTTTGCTTATTCATTTGCATTAATTTAACGAAATCTCAACATTTGTATCTATTGAGTTACATAAAAAAATTAAACTTTCTCTAAAAAATTTCAATTATGAGATTTATTTTATTCCATAAAATAATAACGTATCTAACCTGATGAATATTAATTGCCAAGTCTTTTACCAACACTGCTGAAATAATTATTTTTTCTTTTTGTATTTCAGTAGGTGTTTGTCTTAACTTACAGTGTGAGGTGTTACTGTTTCCTCGTGAGGCAGAATGCTCTGCTTAAAAACCAAAATTCCTCAACTTCTGATAACCTGTTCTGATATTCTTGAAAGTATAGTTAGTTTGCTCAGTACCTGAACGGTGTAGTTACGCTGTTATGTTTTGCTTAACTGATTTTTCTTTTGGCTTCAGGATAGTTGAAATTTATTTTCTCTGCGTTTACCTAGATGCTTCATGCGTAATCTGATTCTTAGCCGAGGCACAATAGAATTTATATTACCTGTGGAAGAGTGGTTTAGTGTTGGCTTGTGCTCTTGAACAGCTGTCTGTTGTATATTTGGCAACATTTTGTTTCTGGGTGAGGACCAGTGAAGGGGGGTTAGGAGGAATAGCGTCTATGCTTGAAAATATTTTCCCTTCTGATTTATGGGAGGTTCACAATATGGAATTTTCTCTTTACACTAGAGTTCCAAGCCCCAGATTATTTTTTTACATTGTGAAGAAATGAAAATGCAAGAAGTTGTTTTACCTTGAAGTGCTTAGATCTCATGAAAATTCAAATTTGGTCTTTTTTTTCGGTTTGGTTATCACTTATCATGTTTTAGTGTCCCACATTCTGTCATCTTATGATCCTAAGTCATCAAAAATGCTGGTGACTTGAATTTCAGCACTTTTGTCAGCTTGGTATTGCCAGTGGGCCCTTGAAATGATGAAAGGTAGACAAAGCAGGGTATCCAGAGCAGAACATCATTTATTGGCAATAACTGTTACCAAGATCAAAACCTGGGGAGCATTTAGATGGGGTAGGAAAGCATTGCTTTGTTACACAGACAGAAGAATTGCTGCAACATCAGATAAATTAGCACAAAAATTAGGCTTTCTCCTGGAAGCAGATAACCAATAATGTAATATGAATTTGCATTTTCATGCTACCTGGGTAATCTCACCAGTCACAAAAATCAGTTGTCCACATGCAGTATCAGACTTCTCAAGGGAAAAGATGTAAAAATATGCAAAAATAATGAAACAAAAAGAATGCTAGGAAAGAAGTTAGCTCAACGCTGCCTGTAAACAAACTTTTGTATTCAAACCAGAACTTTAAAACAGGGAGCAATTTTCTAATAAAACACATTTTTTGGTAAAAAAAAAAAAAGAATAAAGACTGTCTCAATAACATTTCTTTAAACTTTTTCATTAATTTTCATTTAATCAATAGAAACCTTATTTCCATCTCTGCAAAAACCTTTAGTTTTTCTGAGAGTAATGAAGCATAAACAAAAGCTGAACAAGTGCCTTTTAACATCAGTAAATATTCAAAATAATTTCAGGAAGAAAGAGCAACTAGAAAGACATATCACAGTATTGTCATTATTTATTACTTCTTACATGACTTGCATGTTACAACAGTGTATGTTTTAGAGACTACTGCTAGTGCAGTGATAATTAATACAGATATGAGCACAGGTCTACAGATTTTCTTCTAATGGTGGAGTGGGTAGAGTTGTGAGAGACGAGTGCCATCTTTTTGTAGACTGAAATAATATTTTCCTTTTATTTTCTGCCCTCCCATGAAAGATGTGTTTTGAGGGGTCTTTTTAATGTGATGTGGTTGTTTTCTTGGCTTTTTCCCCCCTCAGTGCTACCATTGGTTTCTTACAGCCTTTAGTAGAATATTCCTTTTCATGTGCAGTAACTTAACTACTTTTTTCTTTTATTTTCTTTTGATTTTCTAATTTTGAATTCTACTGAATTCTGTCTCTTTTAGGAGGTTAAGTGCATTAATTAGTATTGTATGCTCTTTACCCTAGGAAACTTTGCTTAATTCGCATATATACCAGAATATACTATTTCTGATACAGCATGTGTGCCAGCAAACAAAATTTAGTTTGCTGTGTCTTTTTTAGGAGTACATAACAAAAAGCTAGGTGAGATGGGCAAAATCTCAAATATGAAAGTGTAAGAGGAAGATAGTTTAAATTAGGGGCAGAAGTAAAAAAAAAAAGTGCAAACTAGATACAAAATGGAGAAAATCTACCTGCAAAAATTAGAGCAGTAGAAAATCTCAGCTGTCTGTTTCCCAGGGTATCTATAACCTTGACATTTTGTCTTTTCAGCTGTGTATAACAAAGCCAGGAAGCATTCATTTAAGTGTTTTTTCACTGTTGATGCAGCAACACTTCACTTTTCATACCATGATACAGTTATAGTAACTGAATTGTATAATTTTTGGTGAACAAACCCTTCTGCAGGATAGATTTTCATATATCTGGATAAAAGTCTGTGTCTATAAAGAGGTGTACATGACCTTTGTTTGTTAGTGTTAGATTGTAAACTTTCTCATTGTTGTAGTTGTTACCACAATTGATAGAAAGTTCCAGCAAAATAGACTTTCTAGCTTCTGTTGAAGAATACGTGGGTGAGTTGTTAACAGACCAACAACTGTAGCAATAAAAATGTGTGAAGGGTTACCAGGAATGCTTAAGGAGCATACACTCCACCTGAACTGTAAGGTTAATTGAAAACAGTTTTTTCTCCCCGAAATTAACAGTACATTGGTGTATCCAAGTTCTCAGTTTTCTTTCACGACATAGGTGTGCAGACAGTTTGTTTAGATGTTTAAATATTTTCCCATCTGTTCTGTCAAAATTATTGATTGAGCAACAAGTTACTTCTAATGTCTATCTAAAGGTCTATATCTAATAGATCAGGAGAAACATTAATAGGTCAAAAATGTAATGGCTTTTCCAGTAAATTGCCTTGATTACCTAGCACAAAGCATGAGTCCAATATTTTGTTATTGTTCTTCTAGAGATAAAACCCAATGCTGACAACCCTTTGTGTAGGATTGACAATGAATTTTACAAAGGCTTTCATGCTCAAGGTGACTGCTAAACTTCTCTGTGTTTGCAGAGTCCAGAAGTTACAGCAACTAATTACCATCTAGAGGTGTGTGGGAAATACAGCTCTGGATGGTGTGAATTTCTTCTGTATGGCCAAAAATCTTCAAGAGGTTGCTCATCAGGGATGTTGTATTTCAAGAAAATGCAATAAAGACAGGATTAAAGGATTTTCTACATTAAAGGATTTTCTACATTTGGCACAGTTTGTCTGAGGTAGTCACACCTCACTCAGTGTTCTTTGATTAGTAAAGTACAGGAGAATTCTAGTTTCCACCTAGGTCAAGTGGAGGTACATGACTGGTCACAGACTTCACCCGTTATACTGCTGGCTCACCTCCTAAAAATTTAATTTCGCAGAAGCTTGTACAAGCATTGTGTATGTATCAACTTCTCTTTGACATTCAGTTGTCTGCTTCCTATATCTCTGCCCCAAACCCTTGTAAATAGGAGTTTGCAGATGTGTCTCAAGCTGTTGCTTCCAAAAAACCTTTCACCTCTTAGCTATTGAAGCAATAAAGATAATAAAAGATACATTTTCACTGGTTTTCACCATAAAATTAAATGGACATTAAATTCTGTGGACTGTATGTTAGGCTCTTAAAGGAGTGAGATGCATAAAACAAAGGAGCTGGAGCTGTATTGACTAATAAACATAAAGATTAAAATCTACAGCCACTGGTGAAATAAAGGAAGAAGTAATTTTGTTTTCTGGGAAAGAGAAAACTTCCAGTGGTAGTAATAATCTTTTTTTCAAGTACAAGACAGTGGGCTTCTCAGCATTGGGGAATAGATAAGGTAGTGCTTGTTTTGGTCAATAAATATAAATACAAGAGTATTTTTCTTCATTGATCTGTAATTGCTAGCCAAAAAAAGAGAATTATTATGTGTAAGGGAAAACCTTATTGAATTACCGTGATTTTAGCAGTCCTGCAGAGTGTTTGTGTTGTCTTAATCCTCACAAAGGCAAAGGTTGGTCTGTGAACTGAATTGTTTATTTTGTACATAGGGCTTTACAGGCTGCTCTGTGTACAAAGCACTGTCCCTTTGTATACTTGGTCACTGTCAGTGATACTCTCCAGAAACCCCAAGGTGTGCAAGGATAGTGGAATCACTACACAATATTTTGTTTTCCCTTGTTTAGTGCTATCTCAGTAAATTGAAAAAAATTAAATTTGTATTGTAGCGTTTTGAGCACAATGCAATTGAAAATTTTAAGGTGAATAAATAGCTCTCCCTTAGCTGAAGCTCTAATGTTGTCCAAAGCCTCTAAAAGGTCCATAAAAGCACTGAAGTACCTGCAAATGCCTGGCAGCAGATGCCTGGCTAATGTTTCTTGCTTGTTAGAAAGTGTGTGTGTTACTTAACCTTTTGCATATTTACATAAGAAGAGAAAATACAAACTTCAGTGGCACCTCTGCAGCTGTTTTTAAAAGCACCTGTATGAACCCAGGCTGTGTCCTTGCTCTGCAGGCGTAGGTGTGAGGTAGAGGAGCTACAGTGCCTGTAAAACTGTTCTGCTTTCAGTGCAGCAATGAGTTTGTGCCCTCTTTGGAACCCTGTTATACTGCTGGAGGGCTTTAGAGAAATGCAGGTTGGGAAGAGAAGCAGGGCCTCAATCTTCACCCTAAGTGAGCACAGCTGTTACAGCTGTCTGTGTGTGCAGGGAAAACTGGCAGAGGCACTGTAACTTCTGTGTCAGTGTAACTTTGGGGTACAGATTGGCGAGCATTTCCTTCTGCAGCAGTGCCGCACCTGATGCCGCCCATGTTCTCACTTGTGCTACTGCAACTGTTCACATGGCAATTGAGTGGTTTAGGGCAGAAAACTTGATTCAGGTGAAAAATAATCTAGGGTGAAACCTTTTCCGCAATTTTTATGATGTCTGACGTAGTGTGTTGCATAGTTTTGACAAGGTAAGGGAAGCTGTGGTGAGAGAACAGAAACAAGAGCCTGGATTAGGCTGGCACTGCCTCTGAAAGAGCCAGTTGTTGAACTAGAGCTCTGAAAACAAGTGGAGTAAGATTTCCCCAAGTTGTAAAAATGATGGCAATTTTTTATTTCCCATGATCTGTGGTATCATCCAGACTGAACTGCAGTCAGCCCACCTGCTTTGCTCAGTGATGGGAAGTCACGCGGGTACAGTGATTATGTCAGGGTGGATAACTCTAAATGTTTTCCACACACTGATGTCACATGTGCTGGAGCTCTTGTCTCCTAAGACCTCTCATAGATCTTGGCTTGAATTTTGGCACCCCACGTATGCGAAGAGGATGAAGGTAGGGAAATCGTAAAATTGAATGATCTGACTATTTAAACAAATTTTGTGGAAGAAAACAAGTAAGTCCATCTTTACTGTGTGGAAACACACCTGACTTGAGTATGTAGTCAGTGTAGGTGCTCTTTCTGAGCTTGTGAGTTCTGTGTGCTCCTTGTGTTGTGCTGCCAGGAAATATCAATTGCTTTACAGCAGGTACAGAGTGGTTGACCTTGTGCCCTCTACAGTGGTTTTGGTGGGCCTGCTGCCTGTCCTACTGTGACCGTGAAGGGATTGGGCTGTTAGTGCAGGGCATTTGCTTAAAGGTTTGAGGGTCCTTATAGCAAAGGACAAGCATTGGCTAGTGGTGGAGGCAGCTCTTTAGAGCAGCACACAGAGTCCTAGATGAAGCTTATCATGGTGTCTGTGTCTGGCCAGGTGCTTAGACTGGTACCCCACATATACAAGGATATCCCACAGCTACTGGAGAGACAGCAGGATCACTCCTCCTAACCAAAGGAGACTTTTCTAAAAGCAGGTATCTACTTCATGGTGGGCAAAAAATTGACTTGTTTGTAGGTACAAAGACTGCAGCTACATGCCTTGTTCATTTTAGCACTGAGTTGAAGCTTTCTTGACCTATGTTCAGTGTGATTAAAACCAAATCCCTCAAATCCAAGGACTGTTTGGAAAGGATTCTGTAATGCTAGGGCAGTGTGTACAGACATGTTCTCATGCCTGCCCTAACTTCATAGATTTGCTTGTAGGAGCTGCTGGACTCCAGCACTTCACTTATTTTGATTTGATACAGTCTACAAATCCTGGACTTTCTAAACACCATGAAGATTAGAAATAACTTAAAGGAAATAATAATGCATCTTCCCTGTGAATGCATTATGCACAATTTTATTACATTAATATTAAAATAAGTTGAGATGTATTTTGCTTTATTTACACTATTTTCAGGCTGTTTTCCTTTTGCCTAAACGAAACCATTTTGATGCTCTTGCTTGTCTGGCTGGCTGTAAACCAGGTATTTAAACAAAAATAAAGAGTTGCCAGTTTTGCCAGCTGGGGATGAGAACCCGGCTGGTGATATGTGGGTTTGGGAGGCAGTTAATCCAGCTTTTATGCTTTTTTATGATTTTATGTAAAAAGAGGTTAAAAATCACATTTGGCTCTTTCTTTGTACCACTGCTTTGTTGCTGTTGTGGGAATGCAGCAAAAGGTTGTTCATACTTTTTATTATTATTAGGTAAAGTCCTGCATAAATTACGTAAAGCTGCAAATACAATTTGCTCAAGCTATTGGCCATGTGATTTGCCTTGTTCAGAGAACAAGATGTTTTATTTTCCTGTTGCCTTCTTTTATAAACCCACATGCAAACCACACCTCGGCTTACTCATGAAAAGAATCTACCAATGTCTCACAATTTTATGTGTTTTGCTAGCTTCCAAAGAAAAGACTAACTGTACAGATGAGAAAAACAGTAACAGTGCTAATAGCTATAGCAGAAAAATATATAATGCTTTTATTCTGTGGCAGAAGAAGTGGTGATTTAAAGACGAGTCACAGATTTTATATACAGTTTTTCGGCAAATAGCTTGCAATATGCTCCAACTCATAAAACATTTAATTAATTTTAAAATGCAAGAGTTATTTTAGTTAGTTTTGTCATATGTACTTATTCAGATAATTTGTTGTATTTTACACTTTCCAAAATTTCACTCTCTATTTGGAAATATCAATGATGTAATGAGTCTGTTTGTTTTGGCACAGTTGTAAATCATATGTGTTAATTTGTTAATATTTATGATTTTTTAATCTTATATACACAAGAAGGATTTTTAATATACTTCTTTTCCTCATGTTTCTGGTACTAATCCTTAAGGACAGTGAAAAGTAGCAGTATGAATGCATTAATTACTGTGTGATTTCCAAACATTTTCCAAAATTGCCATAGTGGATCAGACTGCATGTTGCTTCTGCTAACAGCCGTCCCAGATACTTGAGAAGCAGGCATGGGTTTACTGGGGGAGCAAGAGGAGAGGCACCTAAATGAGCTCCACACCCTCTATTACACATTTTAGACAATTTCAAGATAATCTACTTATGGATAAAGTTATTGCTGATCTTGTAGAGGTTGCCTTATTCTTTAAAGACTGAAAGATTTACTTTTACTAACAAGTATCTAAATGACTGTTCCTGTATGTCTGCTTACAGCTTGAATCTGGAGGAGCTCTTTGTGATGGTGATTGCACGTGTCTGTGTGTTGTAAAAAGTATCTTGTTTTCTGGGGATTAG
This sequence comes from Calcarius lapponicus, assembly GCA_039654755.1. NCBI lineage: Eukaryota > Metazoa > Chordata > Aves > Passeriformes > Fringillidae > Calcarius > Calcarius lapponicus. The sequence goes on along the minus strand of CM077465.1, from coordinate 84,462,655 downwards.
TTTGTTGTTGGTTTGTTCCTTTTTTAAAAATCAGTCATAGGGTGCTGCCTTTCAGAATTAGCCTTCTGTGAAACAGTAACGATTCTCTGTAAAGAATTATTTACATTCTTTACAAATGCATTTCTCCTCTATTAGTTGCATTTCTTTGATTTTCTGTTTGTTATTGTTTTAAGGTCTTTTGTTTTTGTTGTAAAGTTTTTTGATAGCTCTTCTGCAGCAAATATTGGCTATTTGACACACACAGTCATAATGCCTCCTGTTTTAAGATTTCTTGACTTCTGTTTCATCTTTTTTTGTACGAAGAGGCATGATCTACTAGAAATTTATAGAAATTGGAACAATATATTCAGTAACCTTCAGTTTCCTTATTGCTTATAATTTCTATGGCTGAATGCTGCTGTTATGTCGTCTCCATGTCTGCAATTTAATATGAAGGTGTATTAAGGTCAAGACACACTGCTGAAATTTCTTATTCCAGTTCTCTGGCACTGCTGGGAGAAGGGCTGTGGAATAAGTTGGTTTTAGGTACATAACTTTGGTGACATTATGTTAACAAATTGTATAAACTTGACCAGTTTCTGTGTTTATATAATACCCTATAAGCATTGTTTTGTAATAAACATAGTACTGTATGAACACTGCTGTGGTTTTTTGCATTGGCACAGTTCAGCTGTTAGGACTATTTAATGGAATGAAATGAAACTGGCAGAAGAAAGTCATTGAGGGCTTCCGATATAAACAAAGATCATAAAGAAACTAAACTTGTCTTAATAAGATTAAGGTGGTTCTAAATTGGAGACTTTAAACAGGTGGGGTAAAAGAGAGGGAAGTGACTGAGCAAACAGATGCTCACACTTCTAACTGAGGCATTAGTGCCCATGTAGTACCTGTAGATAGTGTCTCTTCCTAAAGCTGTGGATGATATAAATGGCCTGGTAGAGGACATAGGAAAGGGTAAAAAGAAGTAATGATTGTTTGGAGCAGGTCATTGTCAATTTTTAATTTTGCTTTTAGCGGTGCAGTGCCTGGCAAGCCTGGAATTTCAGTGAGCTCAGGTGTGTGAGTCAGTGCTGCAGTTTTGAGTCAGGTTCTGAGAGTCCTTTAAGCATCCTGTGGAAATAAACTCTCAGAAACACATTCATATAGAGATGCATCAAACAGACTGAAATGCTGGTGTATGAAAGAGTTGATGTCTTAAAGATGCTTTTGGTTTCTGTCTCAGGTGTTAGAAGATAATGACTATGGCCGTGCAGTGGACTGGTGGGGATTAGGAGTTGTCATGTATGAGATGATGTGTGGAAGATTACCCTTCTACAACCAAGATCATGAGAAACTATTTGAACTGATATTAATGGAGGACATAAAGTTTCCTCGAACTCTCTCTGCAGATGCAAAATCATTGCTATCAGGACTACTGATAAAGGATCCAAATAAACGGTAAGTGAAATTAATTGGCTACACAGGCATAATAAATGCTCTAATTGTGCTGGGTAATGTAAAAATTGGTCTGTGGTGCCTGGTCTTCCTGGCTGAATGAGCTGTCAATCACAGGACAGGGTTGTACACAGCCCTACAGTCTTAAATTTCTATTTTTTCAGTCCAGCAGCGATTTACAGCGTGAATTTAACCGGCAAAAGGAAGAAAAGCTTGTGGATTACAAACTTTTTAAACCATTCACAGCAAACACAGGGATCTCTTCAGGTTAAGAATGTGCATTGGAACAAAGGGAAAGATCTCAATTGTTTTTCCCAGTATAACTTAACCCTGAGTTCACTGCGGTGTCTCATGGGGACTGTAGCACTTGTTTCTGGGGATGGCAGGAGAGGTGCATAGGCAGCCACAGCTACATTTATTAGGGCACATAAATGAATCACATATTAGACCATTAAACTAGTAATTTGTTAAAGAATACAGCTGGAGTGAAATTTAAAGAGAGCAGTTTGAAAGCAAGGGTCACCCAGCTGCTGCCTGTGCCCTGCCTGTGGTGGGCTTTTCCCTCTGGGATAGTTGCCCAGGAGAGCCATTTTCCAGTGGCTCCAGTGCTGGACCAGCAGTGTCCAGTCTTCCATGGCTCCAAAATCTCTGACTTTGTAAACCAGTGGGATTCATCTGTAGTTACCTTTTTCCTCCCCAATATCTTTGTCATTCTTGTGAGGCTCTTGGCATGTTTTTGGGGCAGCAGATTTTGTCTGCCTGTTCTCTAGTCCTCCTTCAGCTGCTGTTTGTTCTCAAGAAGTTTTGAGTAGTGGGCATCGCCTGCAGGCACTCAGGGCAGGACTGGTTGTGTTTCTCCAAGGGATTTGCCTGGATGCAGCCAAGTGCACCAGGCAGGACAGAACAAGTGGTCAGTTTGTCTATTCCAGCTCAACTTATCTATGCAGGAATAGCAAACTGTGACCAGCCAGCCAAATAGAGGCAGAGTAGAGTAAAACTCTGTTTTTGTAGCAACTCCTAATGTTTTTTAACCTCCAAACAATCTGACCCATCAAATATATTAACCTTTAGAATTGGAAAGATGCTTCCTTGGAATTAATCTTTGCAGACAGTAGTGTTTATTACAGACTTATATTTAGAAGCTTATTTATATTCAAGTTCTTGTGCTAGCTAATGCTAAATAGGGGAGGAACACAGTGATTAACACAACTCGGCCTTTTTGTGAGCAGCTAGAAGATATTGAGAGAAGTCTGGGGAATGAAGGCTAACTGCCATGTTTTGCCAAGATGTAGAGAATTTTACAATGAGTAGTTGAAAAACAAAGAGGAATACAGCTTGAAAATTAGAATAACTTGACACTCAGTTATTGCAAGGCTGACGTAGTAGTCCAGAATATTTTTGAAATTTGGCAGCAGGGTAATACCAAAACAGACTTTCTTCTTGGTTGTGGAAATTATTCCTCTGTACAATAAATGCTTTAGGAAAGAATTTATCTCACTTAAATGCTTGCCTTTAGAATTTGTCTTTATATCTTTAGCAGTTCTTTTTAATGAAACACACACTGTTTTTGTCACTCTTCTTGTTAACATTTAGCACGTATGGTCTGCTTATTTAGTTAAGAGTAGCTTTTTTTCTGCTGCATCTTCCTTCTGTTAGGGCAGTAGGACCCCAAGTCTCAGAGAGAAGTTAGATGAGAGTTGAGCAGTCCTGAAAGTCAGTGTGCTGTTGAGAAGCACAGAGGTTCCCATCCCTGGATGTGGGGTTATTTCTCAACCAACAACAGCAGCTCAAGGGAGCTCACTCAGCTTGTCAAGTCAAAGTGGGCTTGCTAATGCAACAAGAAATGGCCAGTTCTCTCTTCTATTCTCATGTCAGGGTTAGTTTTTCTCTAGGTTAGGGAGCTGATTCTGCTCACAGTCATCAAGTGGGAATGATGCTCAAGATGCAAGTGAGAGAAGAGAGGTATGGGCAGGACACTCCTCTCTTGGCAACAGTGACCCCTTCTGTGAGCTCAAACCACCTTGGGCAAGTTCACCCAAAGTAGGTGAAATTCACTTCCTAAGATGATTTACCAGACAGAGTCTGGCTTTGGCAAGCTATGGGCCACAGTGAGTAGTGTGGTTATTTACAATGGCCTTTAAATAACCTTCTCAGCAGGCCTACAATTTATTAATTTATACTAATTGACTCAGATTGAGACTATTTTATGGTAATTGGTTAATTGTTACAGCACCCAGATGCAACAGCAGTGAACACTGTATAAAAATGATGCACAAGTCGTTACTGATTCAGTGCCCGGCACGTCTTTGGCAAAATTTTATATTAGCATTATTGGGTTGGTTTGGGTTTTTAATAGTGCCAGGACATTAGCTGGGCTTTCAAGCAAACTAAACTTAAGTACGTTTTCAAAATTAATGAATTACTAAAAAGCTCATCATGGACAGTGACAAACACTGTAGTTGGAGTGATCAAAAAGAAGAGACCATGGCGTGGGTACTTCCACTATCACAAATTCTCTCAAATCGCCAGAATTCATGTTAAACAGGTGAAATTTTCATATTAATTGTGTGAGAATTATCCCCAGACAGTCAAAAGAAATGGTCACTTTTCCAACCATAGCAATAACTTGATCTCCCTATAAAAGTTTAATATGTGTTTTTTCCTCTCACTCTGTTTAGACTTGGTGGAGGCCCAGATGATGCCAAGGAAATCATGCGTCATAGTTTCTTTGCTGGAGTAAACTGGCAAGATGTATATGATAAAAAGGTATGTCTTTGTATGGCATTGAATAATCTGGCTTCTGCAAGGTGGTTTCAATGATAGTTATAGACTGCTATTCTCTGCAATTAGTAGTTTTTTTTTCTTCGCAACTTGTTTGTGTTAATACAAATGAATAATTATTCTGAACAAGGTGTACTTACCTAATCTTTGTGTTTTCAGTAATAATTTGTCAGTTCGCCAGGAGTAAATTTTGCAAACCAGCCTAAAGCTTTTATTATGTAAATGTCCAATTTTTTTCCTTTTCTTTTTTCTTCCTGGGCTTTCAAGAGAAAAGTACATATATGACTCAAGATAATGGGAAAAATGTAATATAGTTTATCTTGAATTGTCATTTTATTTCTGCCTTCTAGTGAAAAGTTGTTATATGAAAAAGGGAAAATTAAGTGATTGTAAGGAACTTGGAGCAAAAGTCTACTTTCTGATTGTTTGTGTATAAGAAGAAACCTTTTTCAAACTTAAAGAGATATCTGAGAGAATTAAAATAGTGTTAAACACTAAGCCAAAACAGCTTGTGGAGAAAGCAAGTGCTGGGAATTCAAATGGAAAAGTTTTCTCCAAACCCAGTCCTGTTCCTGTATTGATCAACACTTTGAGAATGATTTTAGAAAATGAATTTATCTTACTTGGGAGTGAAACTCAATTCAACTTCGGTTGTTTTATATACAGAAACTGATTTTATCTCAGTATTTCTGTAAGAATTTACTTGTTGCTATAAACCCTTTCTATTTTGATAAAGACTTTTCTTTTTTCCCCAACTGTTTTACATTGTTAATCTGCCAGTTGAGCTGCGTAATTTTAAAAGATAGTTTTTTCTCCTTTTTTTCTTGCTTTGTTCAAATAAAAGGAAAATGGAAGACATACGACTGAGCAGAATATGTTTATGCTACAATGTCAATGATACAAACTGTTTTTTCAGTTGTTGTTGAACTGGAATTTTAAAAATGTGTGGTTGTTGGTGTGGTAACTTTTCTGACAAATACCGGAATTGAAATGAAAGCCTGTATATGATGATACAAAATATGGTACTCTGAAATTACTTGATACAAGTGTGATTTTTCCCTGGCAGTATCACAAGGTTTTAAGAAACTCTACAATAAATAATCAGAGCGAGTATATTAATCAGGTTACTTTATGAGCTCAGCCACTGGTTGGTTATGTAAGGACATTGTAGAGAAGCACTGAGGATAAAATCTAAAAATACAAGTTGAGGACCTTTCTGGAGTAAAAAAACCAAACCAAAACAAAACAAAAAAACCAAAAAACCACTAAAATTAATAAGATTGCAATGTGCTAGGAGTGGGTGAGGGGAAAAAAAACCCTGTTACATTATTCTTCCTCCCTTGAAAAACATTTCTTAATTATCTTACATTAGAAATAGAACTTTCAATTCTACACTGTGTTCAGCATCTTATTTAGTTAAGAATATATAGATACTGTTAATTGCTCGTGCTTTGATTCTTTCCAAATGAGCATGGCAAATGTGTTTCAGTCAAGATCTTTTTTTGAGCTATTAAAATAAAAGAAGTCATTTTGCAGATAAAAAAATATGTAATTATATAAAAATATATAAATGCCAGCATTTTGCTTTTATGCTTGTGGAAGTAGATATTGGCTTATTGGGGTATCATAACTAGAGAAACTCTAGTCATTCTTTGTTTGCTGTGGACACTCTTGCTTTGAGAAGCTAAATTTGCCAGTGAAATATCAACTGAATTTCCTCAGTTGGACAGTTCACTTCAAGGATCATAGGAATTGCTTTTGTGCAGTATTGTGGACACAGTGTGTCCTTTATGGAAAAACAAGTAATGAAAATGACTTCTGACAGTGTGCTTTTCTGTTTAATTAAAAATAGTTAGTTCCTATTTGTTCCTTACAAAGCTGTTTGGCCTGGTTAAAATATCCAGTTGTTCCTTCTGCACACACAATCTTACACTCTGCAGACTTCAGAGCTGTGCTCTGAAATATAATCCTCAAATATAATAATAAGGTTAATGAACTTTCATCAAATATGTTCATTAGAATGCTTACATGAATATTTTTGAGGTATTTTGGTATTCTAAAATAACTTGGAGAATCAAATAAATTTGATTTTTAAATAGGTTTATTCTAGGCTTGCCTCTGTTGCTGGTTGTTGTTGGATGTGGAGTCTTCAGCAGTAGGGTCACTTGGTGAAATTGATAGTGAATAGAATTATTTGCATAGTAAAAATATTTCACAGTAATTTTGCCTGAGTTTTAAGCACCATGGCACTGTAATTTTCTGGCTGCATTTCAAGAGTGTGTTTCTGTTAGAAACGGAAGAACTGAAGTTCACTCTCAGAGTAATGGAAACCAAAAAATCATGTGTATTCTGAGAAGCTGCTGGGTGATAGTTTTGTACATGTGCACACTGTGCTCCTGTGCCTCTAATTTTATCTTTTTACTAGGTTATCACTTTCCTGGTGTGATTAGAAACAGAATTACATATCTCTAAACTACTTCATGTGACAGACCACAGCTCTGTCAGGTCAAACAGATCCAAATGGTCAAATGGTGGAATTATTAGGTTTCTGATACTGCTAACTAGATAACCTAATTTGGTACTACATAATGATAAAAAAAATATTGTATGGCACACTGGAGCAGAGAGGGTCGTTGCCTTTAAATGAAAAATGTATAGTAGTTAGCATTTGTGATCTGATGTATTTATTTTTGGCAGAAAAACCATGAGGGCATATGAAAGAGAGCAGCCTGTGCCAGGTTCTTCCTGTGATCATCTCAGCCCTGATGAGTTTTTATCTCTCTGCCTGAGTATGAGAAATTGAATAGTTTGGCAAACTCTAAAGACTTCAAAAGCCCATGTACTAAATAAAATATTTGTTTTAGTTTTAGAATCAGGAAGCTGTTTGAAATTTCTCTGTTTCTCACGTAAGAATTGCTTTAGCATATTTTTATTTGTGTAGCAGACATACTCTAAAGTTGTCACATGTTCTGGTAAGAGTCTTTCACTGAACAAAAAAGCACATGGACATTACTTAAAAGGTCAAAATTTGGGTATGTGTTCAGGCTTGCAGCTTGAAGCACTCAGAAGCCTCATGGCAAAGGAGGTCCAGACTTTTTAGTGAAGCCTGGTTTTCCTCCTGCATATAATATAGATTAAAGATGGGAGAAACCATGTGGAAATTTGGGTTGAGATACATGTTCTGATTTGTAGTAATACCTGCAATTGTCTCTGAAGAAAATTAGGAAGTGCCAGCAAATGAATCTGTTGGTGCTGGGAAGGGAGCAGGAACAAGTGGCAGCAGTGGTTGAAGCGGGAGGCCTGGCTTTGATGCAGGAGGTGCTTTTGGAGGCACCTGTCCCACTGTGAAGGCAGTGACTTTCAGCAGGAAATCTGACAGCTGCAAGAAGCTGTTCCTCACCCTTCAGCTGTGGCTACCTTGGTTTGCTCAAGACACAAACCAAGAAAATGATGAAATCCCATGATCCAAGTCCTAGGTTCAGGACTGGCAAAGTTTGCAGTAAAACTATGATCTAAAAGGCACATTTAAGTACTTCTGTTTATCAGATTGGGCAGGGAAAGGGTTGGGAGGTAAATAGGAAAGTACCACCATTTGGTTTTAGGTTGTTGCTAAGTGAATCATACTATTTTCAGACAATAATCTGCGCTGCCACAAAACCTGCAGAAGTTACCCTCGTTGGTTGCTTTTGTGTTGCTGCCATGTGAAGTTGTAAAAAGATCAGACAACATCTAACCAGTCTGATACTTTCATTGTGTTTCCATTGATACCTTAAACTGTATGGGCAGACCTAGGTGTTGATTGCCACCCTTCTCCCAGCTGCTTGAATTTACAGGGAGGAGAATATACGTAAGTGTGTCTGATTTTGAAACTTGTGTTGCTGGGGGTTTGTGGTTTTGCTCTGACCATGGTAACAGCATTGTATCACTTGGGAAACAGTTTATCCATGGGTAAACCTCCCTGCTGAAGCCTGTTTTCCTGTGGGTTTATGTTCTTCCACTACTGAAATTCCAGCTCCTTCTCCTCCCCCTGCCCAGGACCACCACCTGCAGGGTCTGTGGGGTATTCCCAATTCCCAGCTGTGCTGTGGCTGCTGCCTTTGGGGCCATGGATGGGGAGGAACCAGTCCCTACAGGAATGCTACTGACTTATCTGGAAGCTCGGCTCAAATGACCTTCTTTCCCCCAGGTAGAAACTCTGCTTTGAGGGGCATGGACAGATTTTCCTCCCATCTATCCAGCACATCTCAGCTGCAGTCTGTTGGTTGATGGGATTCTTACAGAGGAATGGCCTGAAATGGTGTCAGGGGAGATTTAGGGTGGATGTTAGGAAAAGGTTCTGCACCCAGAGGGTGGTTGGGCACTGGAGCAGGCTCCCTGGGATGTGGCCACAGCCCCAGCCTGGCAGAGAAAGAAACGTTTGGACAAGCACTCTCAGGCACATGGTGTGACTCTTGGGAACGGTGTGGCGCAGGGCTGTGACTTGTATCTGATGATCTTTGTGGGTCCCTTCCAACTCAGCAGATTCTGCAATTCTCTGAAAATTCCCTTTAAATTAAAAGAAGAAGAAAGATCAGATTGATGTTAAGCATCATACTTTTCATTTGGCAGAGTGAGTGTATCATGGTTACTTTGAGGTAGCTTCAGCCACTTCATATACAACACTAAGGCAAGTGATTCCTGGTAAATTGCCATTGAGCAAGTAGTGCTACATATTTTCCGTAATACTGAAGTATTTATGTAGTTGTTCACTAAGTGTGAGGAAGTTCAAGGTGTAGAATCAAGCCTCTACATTTCAGTGTACCTACAACAGTCAAACACTGTGCCTGCCCCTTTCCTTCCTCTAGGAGATGGGTGTTGAATTTTCCAGGACTTGAACTGTGGAGAAACCATGGTGTTTCTCACACACTGCTCTTGATAGATGCCAAATGGAAATGCCATTCACTGGAGATAATGAAGACACTAAGAATTTGATATTGCTTCTGCTGTCATTTCTAACATCAAGCCTTTGAAATGGCCAGGGCAGATTCAGCTTGACAGATGGATATGAAATTGGATTTTTGTCTTGAACACAAACTCTTAAAGTCACTTAACTCACACTGAGTTTAGACTTTTATTTCTTTATTTGTACAGACACATGCATATCTATGCACATGTGTGTGTGTAATGCATAAACCCAGAAAATCTGTATTTCTTCTCCATAGAGCAGATTGTCAGGAGGTGCAGTTCCCTGTCTGGTTGGAGAATTTTTCTGAACTGAGGCCACTAAAGAAAATTATCCCATACTAAAGTTTGGCAGCCAAGACCAAGCAGTGCAATTCTCTTGCAGACTGACAAGGCCTGTGCTTAACAAAAGCTTATCTTACTCCTTTTGGACACAGGTTATTGGATGTGCCTTCCGGCGCTCACATCCCTCTTGGACTTCTGATTTCTCATGCCAGAAGTAAGGAACAGCTGTGCAGTAGCATGTGGATACTATTTCCTTGTGCACTAAATGTGGTATTTTTGGGATCCCCCTTTGTGGGAAGGAATGATGAATCTGACTTTGTGTTCTTAGAAGGCTAATTTATTGTTTGATGATATTATGTTATACTAAAGAATGCTATACTAAAACTATACTCTATAAAGAATAGAGTAAGGATTCTTACTGAAGGCTTAACAAGATACTAATTAAAACTTGTGACTCTCTCCAGAGCCCCGACACAGCTGGACCATGATTGGTCATTAAGTCAAAACAATTCAGATGTTGGATAAACAATCTCCAACCACATTCCAAAGCAGCAAAACACAGGAGAAGCAAATGAGATAATATTGTTTTCTTTTTTCTCTGAGGCTTCTCAGCTTCCCAGGAGAGAAATCCTGGGCAAAGAGGATTTTTCAGAAAATATGATGGTGACACACCAAATGTGAAATGTTGCTGGCTCTAGAGTGACATCTTCATCTTATGGTCATCAGAGGAGTTGTTGATGTTGGGTGTTTTAATCTTTAAACCTTAGCTTCAGTCTTCCTTGGGATGTATGTGGAAGCTTCTGGAGTGTCACTCTAAGGGTTTATCTCTGCAGCATTTGCACCTTATTTGTCTTTCTAATGGTTTCAGCTGAAATTTGTGGACATTTTGCTCTCTGTTTTTAGATGAAGTTTGACAACTGATGGACAAAGAAGACACCCCTCCAGAAAGATGATTGCCAAGAATTTACTTGGGGAAGGGGAGGTGTGCCTTTGGTGTCAGCTCAGGAGTCTGGGGTGGGATGTCCACAGGACTTTAGCCCCAGGTGGTTTGGTGTAGGTGAGGTAGAACTGATGGACAGGAGCAATTCCCAGTTCTCCTGTGTGTGAGGTGGAGGTGATGCTGTGAGGGAAGGAGGCAAAGTGTATGGAAAGATTGAAGAAACCTTTCTGCTACTGCTGTTCAGCTGTATCTGTGCTTAACCTCAGCCGCTGCTTCCCCTTTTCCAAAGGTTTTAGGGGGTGGTTGATGTACATAAGGCCCAGACTGGATAAAAAACAGTGTGTGCTGTTGTGGAGAGCCACATGGCTGGAGAGTTTGTTTTTGCAGCGTGGTGGTTTCACCCGGATACAGGATTTCTGGGATGCTGGGGATGCTGTGGCTAGGGCCAATGAATCTTTAGATTTTAATATTGTCACCTGGCTTAGCCAGTGGGCATTCGATTCACCTCTGAGAACACCAGCTAAAAGCAGGGCGCTCCCCCTGGCACTTCTTCTTGGGACTCGGCGGGAGAGAGACAGGATGCCTCCCTCGCCCAGTGCTCTTGCTGGGCGGGGGACGGGCAGCCATGCGGTAGGCTGGGCCCCTAAGGGTGGAAGGGTGGAAGCGAGAGAGACCCCAGGAGCCGCTGGGAAGTTTCTCCTCCCCTTGGGAGACAGAGAGAGAGAGAGAGAGCGAGACTGAGAGAGAATCGCTGCTTGGGGCTGGACTGTTACCTTGAAATTTGATATGGGCTGCCCGCATGCCCAGTCTGTGGAGAAGAAGGGGGGGGAAGAATGCACTGAGGAGTCCGGCCGCTTTTAGGAGTTGTTATCCCCTTTTTTTGGACAGTGAAAACTTTATAAAACATTAACCTTTCCCAGAAAGGAGTTAGAGTGGAAGAGGGAGAAGGAAGTGAGCAAGAGAGAGAGATCGTGGATGGAAAGAGAAGAATCTTGGTGGGAAGAGATGATTGGAGTGACTTTTGCTGGACTCTTTTTGTATAGCCATGGACAGAGCCATGTTCCCTTGTGATACAGAGACTGAGTCCAGGGGGAGAAATGCCCCAGAGCCAAGAAGATTCAGTGTGGGTACCCCTCGGCCCCAGAGGGTATATAAAATATGGGGGGGACAGATGTCCCAAAGGTGAGAGACTGTGCCTTTTTTGGAATGGGACAGAGCATCCTTAGAAGACAGCCCTGGAAACAGCCCTGGTCCGTGTTCAGGCGGTGAGAGCGCCTGGAAAATGGAAAAGGCCACCATGGCACAAGAAGGACTCCTCTCCTCTTGATGAATTGAGAATTGATTATGTACAGAGTGGTGGTGGACTGAGAGTTGGTGATTTGGGAGGTGTATTGTATTGGGAATTTGAGGGGAGGAGGAGGGAAATGTTTTGTAAGGTTTTCATTTTCCTTGTGTGTTTTTTTTTTCTTTTGTGTGTAGTTTAGTTATTGTTTTTGTAGTTTAGTTAATAAATGTTTTTTTTTTCCCTTTTTAAGTAAGAGCCTGTTTTTTTCTTATTCCTGGTCAAAATCTCACAGCAGACACCAGGGACAGTGCACTTTCATGGGGCATTGGCATGGTGCCGGTGTATAACCATGACATGCAGTCAGTGAAGTTTCCAGATGACTTTAATGTCCAGGATATGAAAGATACTGCTGTAAGGTAGATGAATCCTAAAACACCATTGACATAAATTTGCATCAGGTCTTGCCCTTTTAGTTACAGCCTGGAGTTTCATGTCTTCTACTTGTTTCACTTCCCCAGACAGCTGAACTTCTCTCATCAGTGCAATTTTTATCAGCTGACTTATTGGATGTTATTGATGCAGAGTTTTCTAGTAAGCACCAATTTAATAAGTTTTGTTGTAATGGTGCTTTTCATACCTGATTAAAATTACTGTAATTATTTGTTCCTTAGGAGTCACTTAGCACTGTGCTTCTCTTCCTAAAATAATGTTTTCAAAGTTTTTTCCATAACCATTACTATTTCAGGTAGATGGAAAAAACAAGGGAATGATTTAAAGTCATAGTGAGGCTTGTTCATCTCAGTGGATTAAAAAAACCCCAAAAACCAAATCTGTGGATAAACCAGTAGCTAGCCTGTAAGTTTTTGAGTAAGAAACTTGTCATCTAATGCATTTTCCTTTTCCTCTCCAGCAGCACACCCATACATATATGACTACCTATAATGATCTTACCTTGCCATACCTTTTGTGTTTCATTAACTACTTCAACCTGACTCACAGTTGTTATAGACAACTATAGAGGGGGTTCACTCCTTCTCTTTGCAAAGCAGTTGTAGCATGAAAGGTCTCAGATGTACTACACAGCAGGAGTACTTTGTTCTACTGCAAATGTGTGCTGCACCATTGAAAAGACATTGCTTCTTGTCCTTGACTTGAGAAAAAAGAAAATTTTCCCTTGGCTTGTATTTTCATTATTTTAAAATGAAAAGTTTTATTTTTCTATGAAATGGTATTTTCTGTTTCTGACCAGTAAAAAGCATTCAGATCAGGGAAGTAGTAAAATTGTTATAAACTGGTTATCTTATATATTTTTTTCATACTGAATTTATTGCTTAGGTCTGTGAAAGCATCTTTTTAAAAGGATGTGATGGACACTTGGCCTTGACTAGAATACATTACTTTGTTTCCTGTAATCTTATGCAGACTTGTTTATTTGTTTGTTGTTTTTTGTGGTTTTTTTTCTGGGTTTTTTTTGGTTGGTTGGGGTTGGTTTTTTTTGTTTTGTTTTGTTTTGTTCTGGTTTTTGTTTTTTGTTTTTTTTCCTGTGTTTTTTGGTTAGTGTTTTCAGGGGGGTTTTTTTTGAATGTTCTTTTCTCAGATAGAAAAATGAGCATAAAACGGCAGTGTGGGATGTTGCACTGGCATAACTCTGGTTTTAGGAATTGTGTGGCTGCTTTGCTGGAGAGATGTACAACTTTGGAAATCTGCTTTAATAGTGCAGAATTGTTCAGGATAGCCTGGCTGCATATAAAAATACTTTTCAAAAAGTGAAGGAATCTGTGCAATAAAATAGAATACTTTGTTTATAAACATTGGATGTAACTTGATTCATACCTGGAAAATTCTTCTGATGTTATGTTTACATATGTTGGTTCCTTAAGGATTTATTCTACAATGCCCTGAACTTTTACTTCGAAATACCTCTCTGCTGTTGTATATTTTCCATACAGGACAATGTAAGGGAAAGTTGAGCTTAGTTTTGTAAAAGTATCAATCAGATTTATTGTACTCTGTTAAGTACATGAAGTAATAGATTTGGTTTTGCTTAATAACTGCTTGCACTGTTACTGAAGGTCTGGATCAGATGAAATCAGTCTCAGTATGTACAGATCATCTGTGCATCTAGAGCATAGAACTTGGGAAAAGGAGGGAGGGAGTTAGCAGCAGCTCTTCCTTCTTTGCCGTGGGGCAAATGACCAAGTAAATTGTTTGGTGTTAGTGTTCTGGCGCTGAGGAGAGAGAGAATGTGAAACTGGTGAAAACCCCATGCAAGGTGATAACATCAGTGAGCCAGGATATAACCTGGCTCACTGATATTGAATGTGTATTGAAAGGAAAATCAATTACACTTATTCTCAGGGTGTGTTTGACATTGCATATGAGGAGAGAGCACACAAGGGCTCCTAGGTACAAACAAGAACATTGTCACATCACACACGCACACACACAAAATTTGCAGTGTCATACATACAAAACCACTGTATTGTTTTTGGACTGGCAGCATGCAGTGTGATATTCCAGCCTCTGTGTGCCTTCCAGTAAAACCTGATCAGCTGTTCTTTTGGTAGAGAAGGTGGATAGTGAAGCTGGGTCAAAAAAGGGGCAAGGGAGTCCTGCCTGCAGGCTGAGAGTGGCTACCAGTGATTTGTTGTTGGGAAATCCCACACTGTGCTGTGAAAGCAGTAGGCAGGTTTAGATACAGCAACTCCCTTAAGCCTGATCTGGCCTTTTTTCAAATGTAAAATTTATTTTCATATCATGTAATATATTTCAAAGATAAGCTCAGATGAAGGCCTTCCCACTGAAAATAAAACCCCCAAACCATGCTTGTTATGCTCCCCGTGTAGTCTTATTTTTCTTAGCTGTTTATACCACCCAGTTGTAGTGAAATATCTTGAGATGCCTTTGCCTGACAGCTATGTGGGTAATTAAATTGGCCCGAAGAGTTTCTAGGTAATTATCTTTATGCAGCTCAATTTATCTGCAAGTCATGTGAGAGTGATGCTTGGAATTTAGCTTTGTTGTGCCATTGATTGGATTCTGAACTGGTATTTTTGGGATTGACTCAAATGGGTTTTATCTCTTACTGGAATTTAGAGACTCAGCTGCCTCTCCATAGACCTACTTGTTTGATTTGGGGTGTAGAGAAAAAGGACTTACTTGTTTTCCTGATAGTAATTTGGCTGCTTTGAGATTTAGTAATTTGTATTTTTCTTGGTGCCTTTCAGCTCGTACCTCCTTTTAAACCTCAAGTGACATCTGAGACAGACACCAGGTATTTTGATGAAGAATTTACAGCTCAGACTATTACAATAACACCGCCTGAAAAATGTAAGTCAGAAAAGATGCATAAGCATGGTGTAACAATAATGTTTCTAAGAAAGCAGTGTGTAAGGTTTTTTCTGTTTGAATAGAAGAGCTATCCTCACTGTTACTAATAAAAGTCTTTGTATGGAAGTGTGTCAGAGTAACTCTCAATGACAGCTTTATTTTGAGGATGCAATAATTACAAAGCTTAGAATATTAGATCACTCTGAGTTGGGTTTAGGGGCATTTTTGGTGTGGGCATTCTTGTGTTGATTTTGTTTGGAGCTTTTTTCATTTGTTTATTGATTTGGGGTTTTGTTTGTTTGTTTTTAAATAAAAGAAGTCACTGGCTTCAAGTGGTTACTGGCTGGCAGTCAAGATCCCAGTTCAGCAGAGTAATTGGAACATGGACCCTTCTTTAAGCATGTGGACAGTGTGGTGTATTCAGTGGGCTGTGTAGCTTTAGTAAGATGGACATATTTTGAAATACTTTGAAGACAATGATTTGAAAAAAATCAATTACTTGAAAATTAAATATCCTATAAAATCCCGTGCTTCAACAGAGCTCCTAAAGAAGGTGTTAATGTGGATGTAACCATGGCACTGGACCTTGCAAAATTTCTTTATTGGAGGGAGTGTGATTTCACCATGGTTTGTGTTTTTGTCATGTTGTGTTACACACAAGAATCATGATCTGATCAGCCTATCCAGGGCTTTACAGTTACTTATCCAGCCAGAGCAGTTAACATCTTTCTCCTGAGTTCTTAAAGAATTTTCTTTCTAAATGGGGATATTTGAGGGTTTTGTTTGTTTCTTTATATTAGAGGCTGAGAAAGGAGGATCACAAAAGTAAAGGCTTGGTAATGGTTGCTTAACCTTTTATAAAGCAATCTTATTTTCTGATGTTTTAGGACTCCCAGGTTAGCTGCAGTTTTCTGTTCATATATAGATCTAGAGCATTTTTTTAAGTCTGCATTTTTAGAGTCTGAACACAATCACAGAAACATAGACTGGTTTGAATTGGAAGGGACCTTAAAGTTCATCTGGTTCCAATCCTCCTGCCTTGGGCAGGGGCACCTTCCACTAGACCATGTTGCTCACAGTCCATAATTTAGGTGATTTTAAGTATTTCTGCTGAAAAAAGAACCCTTTCTTCTCCTGTTTATCTTGATAAGAATTTGTTCATCTTTGTAACTTGAACAAATTTTAAGAATATTTGGATTAACTTGGGTTCCATTGATTCAATATTAGACCAGGATTAACTCTAGGTTTTATGTGTAGAATATATGAAAATGCAAAAGACACAAAATTCTGAAAGGCTGCATATAAATACATTGTTAGAATAACAGTCTCAGAGTTAGGTAACATCTGGTGCCTGCTTTCCATTGGCACTGGAGAAATTATGTAAATAAAAATATTTATGAATTTGGCTTATTCCGTATTTCTTCTGATCCCAGTAAATACTGTAAAAATAGTTTACTAAAAATAATAGGTAAAAATTGAAACACATAGAACCTATGTGAATTGTTAATTTGGTAGCTGTTTTTCCTTTTAACTCCTTTTGAAATGGAGGAATATTTAAGTATATCTACAGTAAGACTATAATTTCCTGAGCTCAGCTCAAGAAATGATGGAAACTGGCTGACTCAATTGGCACTTAGCTTCTGCACTGCCAGAGGCTGGGTGTGCTGGCATGTTGGGATTAGCCTACAAGGGGTAGTTGTGATTGAAGTTCTCAGGTGATGGTCAGAATAAAATGAACCAAACAATCAACCTGAAATAAATGGTGACTTCTGGGCATGCTGTCCTTTCAGTGAGTATCGTCCTGCTGTGTGAACGTAAGCTTACGTGCTTAACTGAAGTCTTACTTTAACTTGAGCCTTTAACCTCAGCATTGAACCCTGAAAGATGTACTGCATATCAGGTGAATAATAAAATATTATGGCAAATGTACTGACGTTTTGAACTTCTTCCTTAACACAGATGATGAGGATGGTATGGACTGCATGGACAATGAGAGGCGGCCGCATTTCCCCCAGTTTTCCTACTCTGCAAGTGGACGAGAGTAACTCTTTTGTTCTGCTGCTTCACTGTCATCTTAGGTTTTTCAGTGAAAATGATTCCTGAACATCACCACCAGTACTAGAAACTACTAAGATAGCAGGGGCACTTTCAGAGACCATTCCAAATTGAACAAGTTTCTTTCCCAAACCTACCTAAAATCCGTTCTGGTTTTGCATGACATACGAGATTTTCTCTACTCCGCTCTCCTGCTGTTGCTGCTGCCCACAGTCTCAGTATAATAGCAACATCAAGAAGTTACTAACAGTTTCTTTGAAGGTAAATGACTTGACTTCAGCATTGTACACTTTGTGAACAAGTAGTCATCTATTTTTCCTCACAGTGGAGGCTAAACAAAAGCCGTGTTGGTCCAGCTTATCTTCTTCCAGAAGATGAATCAAAATTGTAATTAGTCTAAACAGACCAGGCGATAACATTTTCTTGCATCTGTTTGTGCTGGTTAGAATGAGGAAATGTAGAGGTGGTGATGTACATATGCAAGGTTTCTGTTAGGCATATCATTACTTGAAGCAGGTTTCTGTCATTAACATCTGGCTGGAATTAGTTTGGGAAATGTTTGAGAGAAGGACTTAAATTGTTGATATATATAAATATATATATATATATTATTTTTTAATTACTGTTGGATACTACAGAAGAAGCAGAAGGGCTGGGCTCACCCAGCCTGCAACTTAGAACTTCCAGGTTCATGTGCAATCATGGAGAATCGAACATAATACATGCAAGAAATGAAGGCATAAAAGCAGCAGTTGAAGTTGTTCAAGGGGTTTTATAATTTGCACCAGATAACATCTTTTTCATGCTTTTCTCTTTCATGATATGCATCACCTCTGATGGCTGAAGAATGTAGACAGGCATAATGGTATTGCTTTTCACCAAAATGTGTGCACCAAGGTAAACAAGTGTTTGCCTTACTTGTTTTTGAGTTTGTGAATTAGCTTCCTCTCCAGGTGTTTAACTCCGATTTTTTTTTTTTGTTGTTATACTGCGGTAGTATTTATTTTTAGAGATAAGGTTTGTATATGTCATGTTTGCAAATGCTGCTACATCTTAGAACAGGCTTATAGCAGTTAATTTTGTAATATATGGAAGGACTGTACAAGCTGAAGGGAATAATGCACTTTTCTCCCATGTGGAAATTTTAACAAGGCTCTGAAATTGTACATACTGCTTAGAACCAGATTTTTTGTGAATGAAATACGTCTTTTAACAGTTTGGCAGTGGAGGTGAGGATTTCCAACCTCATGTGCCAAAGGGTTAAAAGTGAACAGACAAAAAAGCTACATCTTGTGCTCCATTTAGGATAAACATAAATGCAAGAGCCTGGCAGCACAAGAGAAAATGTCTGTTCTATATGAAGGAATTGCATTTGAACAACAAGACCACAGTAATTACAAGAAAAGCACTTTATTTTAACAATTAAAATAGTAAATTTCTGGGATCAGCCGTTCTCAAGATTTGCCCTCAACCAAAAGAGTCCTAAAACCCAGGAGGTTATGTGTAACCGTGGTACCTGATTGACTGAATTTCAAACATCACAGCAAACGCTCCACTGGTAGGGAAACGTCTTTCCATTTCCGAAGATCTGTATCTAACAGAACATGTGCATGTACTTTAGCTTTGATCTTCAGCAATGATAATCTTAATAATAAACCCTTTGGTGCTAGGAGCTGGGGCGTGACGTGGCGCAGCGGCAGAGCGCGCGCAGCCTTGCAGGCGACATCGGGAACCCCCGACTCCGTGGGATTATCATTGGAAGTATCTCTGCATTCAGCTCTTGTTAGCTCCCACAAAGACTGTGATATTGCAGAGTATTCCTGGTTTCGTTGTGTGAGTGAGTAGATGAGTCTGAGAGATGTTCCTACACAGATGCCTTAGCCTCTTGATGTGGAAAGTTGCGTGCCCAAGCATGAAGCCCACTGCTGGCAGTGCATGTGCTGGGATGGTCAAGGGGTAGACGGGCATTTTAGCAAGGCAGCTAAAGACGCAGAGTAATTTAGACAATTTTTCATGTTTAGTGTTTTATCTTTAGTAATGGATGGATAATCAGATAGAAATATATCATGATGTATACTCTAACTGCATAGGATTTCATTATGTCACCCTGTAACACTAAAGACGTGTAGATGTTGTCCCTGTGCGGAGAGAGAGGAGAGCAGCAAATGCGTTGCAGGTCTGGTGGTGTAGAGGTGTCTACACTGCCACAGTGAGTGAGTGACTGAAATAACCAAGTACTTAACAGAAGGGCATTAATTAGTTCTCTGCAAAGGTCTTGTACTCAGACTGAAACTATGGTGATTCAAAATCTGTGTTACATGCCTGTGTTTTCTCCCCTATGTTTTCAGCTTGTCATAGCAATAAGTTTCTTGGCACAGAGCACCTCCAGCCAGTGGCCAACTGGCTGTGGCACTGGCCAGCAGCTCCTCGTGGCAGTGACGCCCTGTGCTCTGCTCTCTGTTGCGTAGCCAGGTAGTGTGAGGTTTGCAGGAGGGGCCTGGCAGTGAACTATTTGTAAACCTTTTAAGACATCACTTTGCATTGCAGTGCCTGCCTTCTGAAACATCAGCGATCCAGTTTATGATGCAGAGTCGGCAGCCACCTTGTGCTGCTCAGGCCCAGGGGATTCTGTCTTACCAGTGTTAGAAACAGATGACAGAGAAATGGACAAGCAGTGCTGAGGGAAACTTTAGAAGCTCTTCTTTTGCTGTCTGCAGTTGTTTGGATTTGGACAGGAGGTGGTGGCTGGTTGTCTTGGTGAGCCTTTTGAGCACAGTACATTTCAGACCTTGACTCCAGCTTGTACTGACTTCCATGACATACAGTATGCCCTCTCGTACTGCAGCCATCTCGGAGGAAATAGGTCAATTCTGTTTGGATTTTGGCAGTTTTGCACACAGCTTCGCTTTCCACACTAATCCATCTTCCAGTACATTCCTGTTGCTTAAACAACATTTATTCCAGTATTGTTTCACCTTTTTTTTTTCCATCTTTACTTGTGGCTTCTTAAAGCTGACTGTTCTTGCAGGGGCCATGTGCTTCTCCTAGAGTACAAAAGTAAGGTCTTTCCTTACTAACTGCAGGGTCTATATATTACACCTCAATGTACACACTTTGCTGCTACTGTTTGTACTGTCTACAGTAGAATTTCCTTATCTTGCTCCTGGTAGTGCATTACAGGCAAGCATGAAATGTAAAGTATTTATTTAAATAAAACCTCTAAATTGGTAATTGAATTACCTCCCTGTAGCTTTAGAGTTTGTGACATTTCTTGACCTTGCTAGTTCTTTCATTAGATCCATGCAAGATCTAGTCATATGGTTAAGGATATCAAGCAGACACGACTACGAACCCAAGAAACCGTATTACTGTTGGTCATACTTAAACTGTTTATTTCCTTTAGTGTATGACCCACAAGGATGTGAAATAACTACAAGAAACTGTTTTTGTACACTGTACATCCTTAGTATTTTTACACGTATATGATAGGGATGCACATTATTTTCCTTCGTACAGACAGCTTAAATAAAGCACTATGTCAATCTGCTACTTCTGTGTTTTTTAATGCTAATTTGTTCTGGAGGATTGTAAATATATATATATATATATGTTCAAGCTTGCCACAGAGGACGTATTTTTTTATACCTGCACATTACTATTAAATATCTTAGAGGATGAAATTCTTAAGTTGTCCTGTGTCAGAGAAAGAAAAATGGAAATGAGAAGGCTATATTGCAGATTACAAAAGATTTCTCAAGTTTTGGGTTAAATATTTACTTCATATTTTAAAGTAATTTTATATAGGTTAGATGTTTCAATCCTGAAATGCACAAAGAATTTACTTAATTTCTTCTTACAAGAAAATGTACATCATTATTTTTTTATCACTGTATATATAATGATCTGTGCATGTTTAGTTACAAGTTTTATTTGCTGTGAAGTCCTAGTGATAACTGTAACTCGCTGTGACATATTTCAGATACCGGGTGAACAGTTTCAGCTTGTAAATGATTAAGTTACAGTATTGTCAAAAAATTTTTTTTTATGACTAAGCAAAATGTATCTGTGCTTTGGACCGAGGCTGTTTCCATACAGGTGGTTCCTGTTAACTCTGTGAGATGTATGTCACTTAAAAATTTGGGTTATACTTTTGAAGATATGCTCCTATCAGAACATCCACCATTTAAGTGATTTTCAGCTGATGAAATTCTTGGCCTCATATCCCACAGCTAGACAATGTTTGGGCAAGGAGATGGAAGAAAGGGAAGGTGGGATTTGCAGGGCACTGCAGAATGGGACTCTTTGAAGCCCACAGGCTGGTCCAGGGCTGTTTAAAGCAGCCAGTCTGGAAGGCTGAGTGTCCCTAAAGCAGTGGATCATCCGGGTTTTCTGTTCTCTAACGTGAATGCTTCTCAGGAATAGAGGTGCTTCATCCAGGTCTCAGGTTTTTTCCTTTCTTTTTTCCCTCCTTTTTTTTTTCCTCCCCCACCTTATAACAGGAAAGAGCATCAGGGAGACAGCCATCCATTAGTTCAGTGGCATCAGGATGTCAGTGACCAGGACAAAACTGCAGCAGTGACAGGACTATCTGGTCAGGCTGCATCCTGTGTTGTGGAATCACACTCTCTGTGCTGACCTGGATTTGACCATCGGGTCTGATACTTGTAAAATTTGTAAAACCAAGCATTTAGTGCTTAAATAGATGCAGGGGAAGGTGGGGAGGGATATTAGACAGGTAGGCCTGGTGCTGTAATGACTTATTAATTGCTACAAAGTAGAGTAACTGCTGCAGGGGAAGTTATCCCTTGTGGACTCCCAGCAACACAATAGTTGCACCTATGCCTGGGATGAGTATGAAAAACCCACTTCGAGCTCTACATACTGGCAGCCCAGGACCCTTTGTTGAAACCAGACTCGTACATGCACGTGGGTGGCTGGCAGTGGGGCCCTGCATGTGGCCACCAGAAGCCACCTGGTAGGTGAGGCAAGTCCAGAAAGGTTGAGGGTCCCGGTGTGCTCCAGGGTCTCAGTGAAGCCTAAGTGTCAGGAATAGGTGCCTGAGTTCCTTTGCACACGTAGCCTATAGGCACTGTCTCCTATTTAAACACAGGTTTATGCTGTGGCATAATAAAAAAATTAAGTTTGTATTTCCTACATTTATAAATGTATATTCCTAACTGTGTAACCATCTATAAAGTAGCAACACTTAAAAAGCTGTCAGCCTGACTACTGTGAAAAATCCTGAGTTTGACTAGAGAGGGCTTTCCTTCAGCAGCCTTTCTTCTCCCTAGAGACCTGAGGCCTTTCTCAGCACACTCAGTGTCGTATCTGTGAAGCTGTTCAGGGAGGCGATCAGATGTGTTTGGCAGTTTTATATGGCAGGAAATTGAAATAGGGAGGAAAAATCACTTTGATGTTAGGGCTGTACCACTAATAATTCTTAAAATATAAGGGAAGGAAGGATTGTGTTCCACACCCAATGGTAATTTATTGCATGTGTTGTTACTCTTATTTTTGTTATGTTTTCCGTGTTCATGCTGGCTGAAGTAGCTTTATTGCTGGGGAACTGTTCTTTGTGCTTTTTTCACCCCCTTTACCAACTACATTGAAAACAATAGATGTAGAAACTTTTCTCTTGTGTGTGTAGCTTATCCTACACTAGATAGCAAAATATTCAGATAAATTCTTTCTAAAACAGTTGGGTATTTGAAAAGTAACCTGTCCACGAGTGCACAGTTAACCAGAAAAAATGCCCTCCACCTGTACCCCCCAAATGTTCTGAGTTCAATAATTTGAAGCCAAGTTCAGCTGGTGCCCTGAATATGTGCTGGTGCAAAAGTCCAGTTTCACCACTTCAGTGTGGAGCCCATCACCTCTTGCAATGGCTCCTCTGTAATAATCAAGGGCTCTTTTCTCTTAAAGGCCTTGCTCAGTGAATGTTTTAAAGGGGAACCTGACCCATGGAAATTCCTCCACATTAGATGGAATATTTCTCAATCTTCTTATGCTTTTCTGATTAGCAAGTACTTGTTTGGGCTCTCACTTTTTATATAACAGTGACAAAAATCCTGTTGAATAAAGTTCCCAGGTATATTCTGGTACTGAGTTTGTAAAAAGGAGGGCAGTGTACATGTGCAGCACTTGCAAACAGCCCCCTTCTCCCTCCTCCCCCTGCACATGCTTTCCCTTGAATTCAAAAGGACAGAACAAGGAACTTAGAGAACCTATTAGGTTTATTGATATTTCAGTCTGTAAATAATATAGACATGTATGTTCAATTATAAAAATAGATAAAAACATTTTATAAACATTGTACAAATTATTGACATCCACACCACGTAATAGCTGTTAAAACTGGCTTACAAGCCTGGTATTTTCAGAAAAGTCTCAGCTGTCGTCCTAGAAAGTTTGGTAGGCTGGTAAGGCTTCAAAATATTTGTGATTCTGTAGTTAAAACCAAATAGAAACCAGCTGAAATTAGCTAGCAAGTGTGCCTGTTTTCTGCAGAGGTGTCTTTGGGTGAGCCTCAGACAAGTTTCAGCCAGGTGCAGAGCAGACCTGAAAGATAAAAGGAAGAGATGGGTAGTCTGTATGGCAGTGCCTGTGTTTCTCATTTGTGTCACGTCAGCCTGCAGGCAAGTTCTTAGAAGAGAAATAAAAACTGGTTAAGACTGCAGTAAGGCAGAGTAAACAAGTACAGTTTCAAAGCCTGCACTTCCTGTGGGCCTGCTGTCCTCACCTCTTTCTAAGCTCAGAAGTCTTACAGGTAGCAAGAACAAGAGATATCTGATTTCTGAAAAACAGGATCTCCATGAGCTTTTGACACGGCTCCTGTTTAGCAGTAAATAAGTGAGCTCTTGTTTTGGGGCACGTCTAAGATCCTGCCCCTTCTCCCTTCCAAGAAGAAGATGGCAGGGTTTTTCCAGAGGGTGTTTACTGTGCAGTGTTCAGTGGGTGTCTGGGGTGGGCAGCTGTAGCAAAACAGGAAATTGTTGTCTTGGTGCCAGTAGGAAACCTGTGGTGGGAAGGCTAATTTGCAGTTTGAAGCTCTTGCATAGCTGTTGTTTGTGCTTCCTTGGTAGCACTTAAGGACTGAATTGAGCAAGACATCAAACTATTGGAGCTGGGGGAGCTACCTCGAATTAAGCCACTGCAGTACTAAAAATTGAATTTAAGAGATGTACATGACCTCAGAAATAAAAATAAACTTTCTACTTTGGCTGGTTTTGCATTAGAAGACTGAAGGGTTTTGTTTTTTTTTTCCTTCCCCCCTTGGTTGGTTAGGCTGAATTAAAGAAAATTCATGAAGCTACAGTTCATTAAAGAATGAAAAACAGTAACATGGTGCTTTTTTCCCCCAAAGTACACACACCAACATCAACTGCTACAGTTGTGTTTGCAACCAGTGCAAGGAACTATGGCAATGAAAAGCCTTGGGGCTTAAATTCCATTTCACTACCCAAGTGCCTGGGTAGTGACAAACCAGAGGAAACATACTCTGTGCTGAAGTGACCCTTGGCGTTAGAGTATGGGCAGAAGCTTAAAAGGACCCCAAAACCTCAACTCCTGAAGAAGTTGAACTCCTGGAAATTTCTGCTGTGACTGTCCTTCCACACCACAATTTCCCAGTGCTAATGCTTTGTGAGATGCAGAACCTCAGCCTGATTGATGAAGTGGGCAAATCTGACTCCAGCCTGGCCTGAACCTCTTCACAAAGCAAGCACCAATCCTGTCAGAGTCTCTGCACCCCACTGACCCAGGGCCCAAGTATTAAAGCTGTCATTTAATGTGTGCTGTTCTCTAACAAAATGGGCACAACTGTCACTGTCACATTCAGGTAATTGGTAAAAGAGTTAGTTACTGGACAGTTAGGCGTAAGGGCCTTTCCAGTCTTAGTTTCTCCTCCTCCTTAGAATATTTTGGTTTTTCAGTGCATGGAACATTGCAGCACACAGTGCCCAGGTTCCTCTCAGCGTTCCTCTGGACACTCCCTCCTTACCTCAGTGGCATCTGCTTTAATGGGCTGGTTGGGTATTAGATGTACAAGTTGGAAGGGTTTGTAGGAGGGGGATCGCAGATGCCGGACTGGTTTATTTCATTCCTGCCAGCAATACTGGGAGGAGGGAAGAGCAACTGACTTCCTGTTTGATTAGAAAGCACTCAGGTGGCTTCAGTGCCTCAATCCTCTGTTGCATGGCTGTAAAACCCAAGGTGGAACTCCCAGCAGGGCCAGGCTCAACTCCTCAGCTGGTGCCCAGCTTTGTCCAGTAGCCAGACACTGGACGGGAGGTACAGGACTCCCACAGTTGCAGATGCACAAACACTGAGGAGCTGAATACTTGAAGCCTCATGTCAGGGCAGTCAGACATCAAACAGAGGTCTATCTTTATCCCTTCCTGTCATGGTTTAACTTGCATCACTTCTGATTAAACTCCATCCAAGCAGAAGTGAAGATTTTCATCTGCTTAAAAAAACCTACAACAAATCCAGCAATCCCATCTGTGGACTGTCACTGGTTGTTACAAACACCTGGCAGAGGCACCATCTTTGTGCAGTAAGACTACACTGAAACAAAAGCTAATAACCTAATAACCAAAGCAATCTTCAGGTCTCCTGAGGTTGAAGGCCATGTAAGGATCAGCTTGAATCACTTTTGATAGCAGAGATGGATGACCTACCTGTTTGCTGGAAATAAGGCTCCCCCTTCTGTAGTACATAATAAAAAATAAAAAGCAAACAGAGCACTTGGGAACACTGCTGCATTAACCACTGGGGTCTTACTGAAAATTCCTGCTGACACAAGAAAGGAAAGAAAACCCCTGCTCCAGACCAGCTGTAATTCTGACAGTGCCTCCTGCTGAGTGACTGGGGTGAGGATTGGGAACACAGGCACGGGTGAGTGTACTTTAACTTCCTTTTAGAAGGAGGGTGATCAGCTCACAGACACGCTCACTGTGACACAGACATCTGCAAGGAGGGAGGAGAGAGCTTTAGTGGCTCAGCCATACGGAGAGCACAGGGAGGGTGCAGGTTCCTGGCCAGGGAGAGGCTGGCTTGCAGGAGGAGATCTTTGTGGGAAGTCAGAGCAGCAGCACAGGATGACAGCCCTTGCTGGAAGTAATCCTCAAGGTCCAAATCCTACCCGTCTGTGCTCTCACTGGCTCAGCTGGCCAGCAACCCCTTCTGGCAGCCGGAGGCTGTGAGGGGATTATCCACCGGGACAAATACTGATTTCTGTCAAACTGATGGACACCAAGGCAGATCCTGCAAGAGAGGCATCCCAGCTCTCACGGATAGACTCATGACTGGTGGGGAGTGCTGAGGTTTCCAGCAATCTCATGTTTAGATGTTTGTTTGCTTTCTGTGCATATTTATTTAGTATTCTCTATTTCATACCTATGTAGGAACGTAATTAAATATGTCTTATCCTGCAGCCTTAGGGCGAGCTCCACTATACAAGAGACTTTCAAAGGTAGAAATTTCAAACCTGAGTGTTCCAAAACTTTCAAAATGAGAGGTGTAAATCCCATAATTAAAATTTGATTACCTTTACAAGGTCCTGAATATGCTCATGTAGCCTGTATAGGAATGCAGCATTACAGCAGGATCAAGTACTTCTTTTATGATTTCTTTTCCTTTAAAATCCTGAATTTTCCTTACAGTATCAAATGAGTTTTCAAAAAAAAAACCAAGTTCTCAACACACCAGACTGTAGCTGAATTTAAAGACCTTTTTTTTCTTTCTGCTGTCTTTCCCCCCATACAACAAACATGTAACACTAGAAATAAAAACTACAGTGGAAGTAATGTGACTTTTTAAAACAAATCCTATCAAGGCTCAGGGCTTGTTAGGTTTGTTGAGTAGATCAGCTAGATTCAAGTAAATGATGCAATTTTAAACTCTTTAAAAGTTTAAAGCTCTTACAAGGCAGTAGGAACACCTATAGCTATGTTGCACTACTGTAACACGACAGCACTGCTCCAAATACAAATATCTAGATAATGTTTCTTTCAATGTGACACTAACTGTTATGATTTATTACAAAACCAATTACAGCCTTTCTGAAGAGATAAGGATGATTCAAACTTCCTCAGACAGAAAATACTGGAAGCAACCAATCTAAGCATTCCAAATCAAGAGGCAAACACCTAGTGACTATCCAGACTAAGCAAGCACCTGGGTTAAATCTGAGATCTTCCAGAAGTTCCCACCTAGATAAGAGCTTTCCTTTCCCTTCAACTGACATATTTAAGATTTTTTTTTAAATTCTATTAGGTAAACTTGTCTTTGCTTTGAGTGCTTGTCCTTAAATTTTTAAGTGCTTAAAGAGAAAAAATCAAAGCACAAAAAGCTTCAACAGTTTCAAACCCAAAAATGTTTCAAACACTTCCTTCTTCCTTTAAGTGTTTGCCAGATTCAACTCACATCTGCAAATAGTTTTAGTCGTGCTCTCCTTTCCTCTCCCCCCCACTCTATATATAGGATATTGAAAAAAAATACCTACTTCTGCTCATTTCTCTTTATCCATCCAGGTTTTTACTTCATTCCATCTGTGTCCTGTTTGAGATCTGCATCCCATTTTTTACCCTGAAATATGCAACTGCAGTTACTAGAGGCTCATGTTCCAAGATACAATAGCACATTTAGCTTAGTGTATTTTACATCATCTTTAAAAGATTAGGCAATGGTTGATTGCTTCCGCCTCCCCCCCCCAAAAAAAAAACTCAAAAAATTTGATTAATTATAAAGGACAACTGTTGGACAATACAGTAAAATGTGGAACATGAGGTCACTTTAACCTTTGATCAACATTAACTATGCAGTTGTTTGGTTTCAGTATTTCTATACTAACTACAGGCAACTTTCTGCAAAGAGCTTCCATTTATGGTGAACTGTTCTTCAGTTTCCTTAAAACAATTGTCTGATATTCCAAGCAGCTCTTTTGGGCTGAATTCCAGTTCCCAGAGAACCACCACTGCTTTAAATATCTGCACATAGATTTTTAGGGCTCATTCTGCAATAATTTTTTCTATCATTCTTCTTTTCTGAGTGTTCTTAACTTAAAAAGTATCCTCTGGAGTACAATTAACCTGTAAGGAACATAAAGAAGACAGCTTTTGCCAGTCAAGTACTGATAGAAATTTAATATTTGAATGATTTTTTTTCTCTTTTGTATGATTTTTTTACTTCTGTCTAACTCCATAAAAGCACAATCACTTCCAGATCAAATAGATTATCAATAACAAAATCCCTATGGACCATGTGAAAGCTGTTCATATTACCATAAGTGCTTTTCTTAAAGCAGAAATTTTAATTTATTTTGGGAATAACCATCTCCTTAACCTCTCGTATAGAGAGAACACTATGGTTGCCCTAAAATTTGCCAGTACTTATTACATGCTGATAACCTTACACTGTCATAAGCCACTGAGCTTGTCTACTAGAACAGGAAGTCCTGTAAAACCGAACACATGGACTTGATTAGGGCCTTAACAAAGTATGGATTTTATTCTCCTAGGTTAAACATTTACTGACTTCTACAGATAAAAAGCCTACAAAAATAGTATGATTTAAGTACTTTAAAGTTCTAAGCCAATTCATGTTCTGTTTACTGCTAGGTGTGCTACTAGACTACACTGAATGTCCTTTGTTACCATGTTAAGCAAACTCCAGCTATCCTGGGCAAACTCATGAGTTTGAAAGTTAGAAAGCATTGTAATTTGCTTTGTGACTGAGTAAATACACTAATTCAACCTTGAGTTTGATTATCTGATAGTTTTACTGAAAACCTCATTCTGTGCTTGTTAGTTCTTTTCCTTTTTCTGAAAAAAAAAAAAGTGAAAAAAGAAAAAACCCAGCCCTGCAGTCTTCTCCCTTATTTCCAAAGCACTTCCTGGCCAACGAACAGTGGCCAAAACAACAAATGCCAGAACAGCCCATAAGAAGCCACAGCTTCCTAGGGACCACTGGAAGCAACAATCAGAACTGCTGGAGAAGCAGTGCTGTGATTAGTGCTCAGGCAAGATTGATTATACATTCACCATTTCACA
The DNA here is from genome assembly GCA_039654755.1 of Calcarius lapponicus. Classification (NCBI taxonomy): domain Eukaryota; kingdom Metazoa; phylum Chordata; class Aves; order Passeriformes; family Fringillidae; genus Calcarius; species Calcarius lapponicus. The sequence goes on along the minus strand of CM077465.1, from coordinate 84,433,554 downwards.
TTTGGGTGCATGAATCACAGAACATCTTGACTTGAAAGAGACTCACTGGGGTCATCAAAGCTCAGCTAGTGGCTCTGCACTGGACAATCCCAAGAGTCTCATCATGAGTGGTCATTGAGCAGCCCAAAAAAAAGTTTTAAAAATAAAGAGAAAAAAAATAATGAAGTGATAGAAGGACTTTAGTCTGACAAATAGCAGCAAAACCGCTAAACAATTATCAATATCAACTAACTGTTTAAACATTAATGATGTTAAAGAACAGATTTCCCTTTTCTCTGAAAAAGCAACACAAAAATCTTCAGATAAGAAGCTAAGAACTGTCATTGAGAATAACTTCTGCTTTTTTATTATCACTTCGAAACACTTTTTTTCATTTAGTTTTGATTTAAGTGAGAGTTAGGTTCAGCTACCTTTCCAACTGTGTAAATTTTTATTTTATTTTTTATAAGATAATGCTATATTTAAAAGAACAACAGCAACAAAATCCAGCAGTTGAAATCAGACTGCTGGCAGATTTCTGTACTAAAGCTGCAGAATATTCCCCTTAGACTTTCTTTTCTTTTGGCACAGTACCTGTGTTCGCAGAAACTGCACCTCTTCTGTAAGCAGGTGCTTCTCTTTGAAGAGCTGATTCTGTTTGTTGAGCAACTCCACTAACTGCTGGGCAGTGGCCTGGCAGTGCTTGTCAAGCTGCTGTAACCTGGAAAAGAAATAGATAAAAGGGTTGCAGAGCATCTGAAGTTGGAGTTCACGGAAGAAGCTTTGATCTTTGCACTGGTGGTAGCAGTGCCCAGCGTTTAGGCTGGTGGTTGGGCTGAGACTAAAGTATTACTCCTAGGATGGGCTTTAAATGTATTTTCACACTTTAAATTAGCACTTTAAAGGTCTGCACTTTTAATTTAGAAGCTTTAGGAGGACATGACAGCAAATCTGCTTTGCTGTGACATCAGTAAAGACTGCGGGAGTGCATCCCAACACCTGTAGCTAAGCAAGCTGCACACTCTGTAGCTGCTTCAGTAACTCTCTTCTTGAAACACACGCAGTAGCCCAGTTATAAAACCAAATACCCGAATTCCCTGACAAACTGGACCTGAAGTGACAAAAACTTCTGTTTTCTGTCCACTGCTCTTTGCAAGCTGGTCAATGTCCAAAACTCATTACAGAACATAGCACTTATTTCAAGTAAGCTTAGTGTTAATTAGGCATGTCAGCATAGATCCTTTAACAGTCTTACAGGGATTCCTGGGGAAAGATGTAAAGAGCCCGTCATTCCAAAGGCCCTCCTCATCAGGGGCTGCAAAACAGAGGGAAAAAGCTGGCAGGTATCAGAAGAAACACGCAGAGGCTTTCTGCTTAAACTGGAAGAACAAGTGCCTGAGTTGGGACAACAGTGCTGTAAGACAGGTCAACTGCACATTTATTTCTTTAATCACAAAAGCAGGTATCACTTGTTATTTCTACAGCGTCTGTTTATTGCTCCCGGCATCCACTCAGAAGCAATTTCCAACTAATGTGAATTTTACATCAGAACAATATTTTTTAGTAGATAATCACAGGTAGCCCATGCAAATTTCAAAAATACTACTGGACACAAGCCCTAGTGTGCTCTATTGTGAAGCTCTATGTCCTTTCAAATAAACTGCTGTTAATGGAAAAGTCTTTAATTATGGAAATAATCAATTACACTTTTCTGCTTGTAACTCCACTACCCAGTGTTACATTTAGACTGTCTCCTTGAACAGAGGAAGAAAGATGACACAGGCACTGAGCTGGGTTTGACCAGCAGGCCACAACTTTACCTTTATCATCTACATCTCCAGTGCTTGACTACAGGTTTAGTAATACTGATACATACTGATCTACAACTCTGGGCCACAATAGATGAAAAAGGTGCAGTTCTAGTCAATGCAGATCTGGATCTGTGAATTCCCAAATTCTGTCTGCCAGTCTGCTCTCCCAAAACTGCTGCCAAGCTGGCCCTTAGTCCACACACTGGGACTCCCAGCCTGCTCTGCTGCGTTTAGCTCCTGAGGACAGGCTCTGGGCCCTCTCACAGTATCTGCTATTACGTGTGACATGTGCAGCACAGCCACACATTCCCATATGCATTGTATCTGGCCTGCCTGCTGATCTCGTAAATGATTCAAGATGAGAAATGAACAGCTCCACCCACATTCACTGTACTTCCCATATGTTACAACTGCACATCGATGCCTGCCATCATTTTTACAACTGGGTGACAGAACCTTCTGCACATTTTGCTAATACGAGTGAGGGAGGTTGCACGGTCGCCACGTTCACTTTGGCAACAGCACCTACCAGGCAAATGTACTGTGTCCTGAGCATCTGAGTGACCACTGTGTCCCCTCCTGTCTAAATGAGGTAATTTTTCCACCAGAGTGGCAAGATCTGTCCAGTTGGGATGGCACGCAGCTGCTCCCCCTTGGCCTGGCTGTGTTGGAGGACAGGGACTGACTCCATGTTCTGTCACCTTACTTCAAGGCACAAGGTGAAAATGTAACTCTTGAACCATGTTACCATGTTTGGACAGGACAACCTGGCACTAAGGAGAAAGCTCCCAGTCAGTAGTAATAACAATACCCGTCAAATAATTTCCCATTAACCACTTCAAACCAAAATTCCTATTTCTATATGGAGGCAAGCAGAGACAGTTCCATGAGATAAGTGGTTCCACAGAAAGAGAACACAACCAAGGCATCACAAGCTGCAGTGAAAGCTTCAAGGTAAGTGTTTTGCTCTGATTCTCAGTACTTGGAACTCATAGGCAGCTTTATGTTAGAATGGCTCCAACCTACCTTGCTTTTTTTTTGTGCAATTACAACATGCAGAAGGCTTCACATGGCAGTGAAATTTGGATCTGAGACTAGGCTATACCCCAGGCTGTCCAGAAATGAAGTGAAAAGTGATAGATAGGGTTTTGTTACATTTTGACAGCTATGGCTAGACAATCACTGCAAGACCCTGCAGAAATGAGGTGAAACATCAAACACAAAGGACAGCTTTGGCATCAAGGTGAATTCCACCTGCAGAATAAACTTCTATTGCATCCAGCGCCCCAAATCTGTACTAGCACCTACCATGTTACACTTCCCCTTATGTGTGGCCTACAGATAAAAACAAAAGCTGCTTTCTTTTCTACAACAACACATAGCTAAAGCAGGGGAACCTGCAGAACTCTGGCTGCAAGCTTCCTGCCCTGGGAGACTCAGACCCATTAATCCACAGGCAATCCACAGTGAAGGTAAAAGCTGACATAACCTGTCAGCCCTCCTCTGGGTTTTAATGTTGATTTGAAGGAAATTAATATGCAAGGATCTGTGGGCAGTACCCATTCACCCTGCAGTGGGTATCAGTCAGGCCTTGACACAGTAGAGGCATTAAAAGGTTATTTACTCTTTCAGCATAGTCAGGTTACTGATGTAAAACGTTTTCACTTTACTCCATGGAGCTGGATTTGCTGAAATGGCGTGATTGGATTGCAGCAACCTGCAGCAGCTAAATCACCAAATCCAATAATCATGCTGCATTTACTGGCACACATCTTAATTAGGTTTTAATACAAGTAATCTGATAACTACTTCTGGCCAGCCAGAGCGGAGCTGTCAGTGCTGAAAGGGCTGTTGTTGAGCAGCTCGGCCAGCGCGCTGCCGCGGCCGCCTCCCCGCTGCCCCTGCTGAAGCCCCCCATCTGCCAGTTGCCATGGTAACACAGGCCAGCAAGTGGGTGCTGCGACCCTCAGGCACCCCAGGGCAAGGGCTGGGGCATCAGCCACCCAGGGGACCACCGGTCACACAGGGGGGCCACCGGCACCAGGGCCACATCTCTGTGGGTGAGGGGGTGCTGGGCCTGGCTCCTGCTGCCCCCCAGAGTGACCAAAACCCAGCACAACCAGCACATGTCACTGTGCAGCAAACTTGCCTTAAAATGTATTTGTCCTGTTAGGGCAAGAGTGTCAAACTATGAGCTTCTAAGGTTGCTCCTGCATTGCTCATTTGCCTGATGATCAGGAGTGGTTCCTGGTTCTGACTGGGAAAACCAAAGACCATGCTGGAGACCTCTGCCATGCTGCAGAGATGCAGCTGAAGGGTGATCACTATGATCACGCTTAGATAGATCAGGCACTACCTGAGATCATCTCGCACTATCTGAGGTCATCTCCTGCTGAATGCAAGTGATCAGGTCTGCTTTGCCTATATGATGATCTTGGTGCCAGACCGGCTGCCATCAAAGAGTTAAGGTGTATGGCTGGTGCTCACGCTGAGCTTGTTTCTGGAGCCACAACTGCCCCAGCTGCTTTCACTCCCCATCCCTCTTGTGGGCATTTTCCTCTGCTTTCTTGTGGACAGATTTCCTCTGCTTTCTTTCCACCTCAACTCCGCTACCTTTCTGCCTTCCCTTTTCATAGCTGAAGTGATGTTGTTTTCATTAAAGCAGAAAAATTTTATGTTCACTACCTCTTTGTATCTTGAAACAGCTCTGTGAACAAGTAGGATGTTGAGACCAACAATAAAATTATTACTCATGTGAGAAACTTACATCTTCACTGTGGTTTACAGCACTGATAAATTCACACAGTAAATTTTGAGGTAAAAAAAATTAGTCTATGTATTTAGAAAGGCAGACAAACAGTAAATTAAACCCTGATGTTTCACTAGTGTCCTAAGTTACTGTTTACTTAGGATCTTGACCCATAGATCAGTGCCTTGAAACAACCTTAAGTGATGAGCATCTCAGAGAAGCCTCCACATGCTCCCAAAATTTAAACAGGAATATCTGTACACACAACCTATCCTTTAACTGCATTATCCCACCTGGCTTCAAAATCAAAACATTATGATGCATCTTTTTCATGTTAATAAAAGATAAAAAAAAAAACATTAGAGGAAAACCACACAGACCAAAAAGCCACCCTGTAACAGTGAGTCCACCCTGTAACAGTGAGTAGGAACTAAAGGAATAAGCCTCCTCCTTTCTGTCACATTGGAAGTCCTGACTTCTAACAGGACACAGGGAGATAGTTCAGGGCATATTAAAAAAGTTTCCATGGAATTTCCCACCCTCTGGAACCTCTATCAGACTTCTGTTGCCACAAAAAGGACAAGACTGTCATTTGCTCAGGCAGAGCAGATCTACACCACATCTAGCTTAGTAAGATAAGCACTTGCCCATGCTACAGGCAGAACAAATTCATCCAACTGATGTTAACAGATGGTAACTAGAAGTTAATATCTCTTGCACAGTTTGGAACTGGACACCTAAGAAGCAAATGCCCACATTTCACCATGAACCCCTTGACCCACGTGGCTTTGTATCACTCAATTTTTTTCTTTAATTTTTATATCTATTGGCTAATATTTAAATTCCCTTTTACTAAAGACATTCCCAATTTTTCCACATACTTTTAAAGTCTCTGCAGTATATAATTTCTAATAAGATAACAATGTTTGCATGCCACAACAACACCTGCAAATAGGGTTTAATTAAAAGTTTACATAGGAGCTTCCCCTTTGTTTCAGATGTCACCACTGAGTATTAGAATATGTCCTAACTTCCACAGCTGGACTACCAGGTTAAACAAATAGATCATGTAGGAAACCTGAGCCTGGATCTATTCCTGGGCTTCTAATAGCTCATGTCTAACATGCTGAAGAGAACATTATCAGCCTGCTCTTCAGTAGGGGGGTGTAGCAGCTGGGCTCGGCTGCTGTGATGACCACTTTTGGCCCTACTGGGTTTTGACAGGAAGGAAGCAATGAAAGAGAGTGTACAGCAGGCTGGAAAAGATATGGGTGAAAGCTTCACTAATGTCTATTTGTGTCCGAATCCCCTGGCAGAAGATGTGGCTTTTCCTCCTTTAAAGGAATACAAAATAGTAAGACCTTTGATAGGAATATGAACTCTGGATCAGGTTTGCTCTAAAGAAGAAGTAGTTCGGGTTACTATTTTATGCTTTTAGTTGACAAGTATGAAGTAAAACAATTCTCTAGATCATCTAGGCTAGTAATTTAGAATGCTGTAAAATACTGTAGGAAAAAAAAAAAGGGAAGCAGGGCTCAAAGCAGATAATATTAAAGAAATATATTGAATTGTATAGTCAGACTCTTTTTTTTTGTTGGTTTTTTTTTTTTTAAGATGTTCACCTCTCTGATTTTGTTATGTGCCAGACAGAACAGATTTTGCAGAATTTCTCAGTCATAATCGTAGGAGACACATATCCCACTAAGGTTTCAAAAGTGGTCTCCTCACGTTTATAAGATATGTATTTGTACTACTGAAATAATTTTCCTGTGCTTGTGTCACTGGTTACAACAATTTCTGTACTTTTTATAAGCATGTGCTTGATTTCCCCTGCTGCTTATTCCAATTCCTCTTATTTTGTTTATTACCAGACAAACCTGAACCTGTACAAACTGCTAGCTGGTGTCCACATAAAGCAATCACCGTATTCAAGCTGTAGACACTGAGAATTTTTAATGCCCAATCTGAACTCTTTCCTTCACAAATACTTTGCCTTTAAAAAGAAATTCCCAGCATGAACCTCATCAGAAGCGACATGTAACAGACAGTACATGTGGTGTCTGGGCAGGCAGCAGAGAATTGAAAAACAAGTCTTCACTTTTTCTATCCCATGGCATGTGCAGAATGTACATGTGGCCCAAGCTGACATCAGGCATTTGAAGCAAAAAACCTGCTAAAAGCATCAGCTTCTGTTAATTCACTTTGTCAGATATTGTCTTAATTAAAAAAAAAAAAAAAACACCTTACCGCTAGAAAGGGCTGTGCAGCTGAGCTGCAACTGCTTCAGTGGTTCTGACAGTCGCAATTGCAGGCGAACAGAACAGCTCTGGGTTCGGCCCTGCTGTCCTCACTGAGCCCAGAACCTGGCTGCAACCAGCAAGGGCTGCAGGCACTGAGGTACCCAGCAGAAAGCTTATCTCTTTAGCTATCAGTGCCGTGTTTGGAAGGTAAAATGTTTCTCACTAGTGACCTTGCAGTTGAGAGGCCAGTAGTGCTGGGTACAGTTCTTCTCATTTGGTTATCTGCAAGGGAGTTTTTCCAAGTTTAAGGATACATATCACAGTCCTTCAAAACTGTTCTGCAGCACAACCCCAAGGCTGCTGTATTGGATATTTTGACTACTATGAAAATAAACTCTAAAAATATCAAACACAAAGTGTTAAGTATCTACAGAGGTTTCACTTGTTAGTTTTGTTGCTTTACTCCCATTATTCTTATTTTCCACTCTAGAGGTGCCCCTCCTTCCAGTTCATTTCAAACAAATGATTTTGGCTTTAAGCTCTGGCGGGAAACACACATTTGCTTATTTTTACAGGTTCACAGAGGGTTTTTGTGATTTTCAAAAATCACAGTCAAACTAATGATAGTTGTAGGATTTGTACAGAGTTTAGTTTTATGCTTGTGACACAGAAAAGGGGGAATTTTACTTATATTGGTGACAGACAATTTTTTCTGTGCAGCACATTCAGATAGATGTCTGACATACAAGGGCTCGTTGCTCTCCATCCACACAGAGCAGATTGCTTGCATTTGAGAACTTAGCCCAAGCTCGGCCTACTCCCCTTCTATTACAGCTCTAATTTCCAAACTTGCTGTAGGAAACAAAAGGGAAAATAGAGGCATAAGGATCTAAGGAATGGCTGGGAAGGAGGTCCAGGTGGGCAGAGGAGCCTAGGATGTGCGTGAGAGGTAAGAAAGATCAGTGCTCAAGATATGCATAGATACACCCAAGGGACCTGAGGAGGGTTTGGCCTCTGTTTGCACTGGCTGGCCAAGCAAGCTCCCACCTGACAGGGAGCTGCTGCTGGCACGCAACACAGCACTTTGGAGCAGGACTGTACACCTGGGGCCAGCCCCATCTCCCCACATTCCCCAGTACAGCCATAAACCAGCTCTGCTGAGACTGAAGGGAGTCACAGCATCAAAGAAACACCATGGCGGGTATAACACGGGAGATTAAAGACAGGAAAAATGGTAAGGTAATTTTGCATTGGAAAGAAATGAGAGGAAAGCAGTTTCATCCTGAGAAACTATGAGGTTTTTTAGACAAATGAGAAGAGATGGAGAATCTGAGCAGTATTTTCAGCCTGCCTTCATGAAGCTCAGCTCTTGTCAATAGAGGGTCCACTTGGTGTTTTGTTTTGGACTATATTTTAAAACTGCACATGAAGTTAGTGAAACCTGCAATTGCTTAGCAACACTGAAGGGAAGCATTTCACAGAAAATACATCTTAAAAATGCATTAGTACATTATAGACAGTATTACACTCTCTGTAAGAGACTGGCTATTTTGTAATTTATATGTGCATTAGTCCAACTGTGCTTTAATTTACTGCAAGGTGAACTTATTCATTGCTATGAAATAAGGGAATTTTATTGCTGTTTTAGAGGCAAATTTCAGTACAGTTATCTTCAGGAAAACCATCAACCCCTTCACAATAAAGAATACAACTGCAACCAAGCAGTTTGGAGATGAGTATCAACACACCCAGATCACAGCCAGTACAAAGGGTCAATTATGCCTTTCTGGTGAGAGCAGCATAGCTTGTGGATAAGAATAGCAGCTCTAGAGTCCCTGCAATAGCAGCACAGGGCTGTCAGCAATACCACACTAAACAAGCACTAAGGTGGCTCCAGCCTGGCTCTCCCATGTCACAGTTCAGCACATCAGTCCGCGGTCACTGGACCCTGCACACACATCCCAGCTTGGTAAGAACACCAGCACCTTCCAGCAGAAGGATTCCTCCTGTCCACAACTGTGCATGTGCATGCACAGACTCTTCTGTTGCCACCACATTTTAACATTTATAGTGGAAAAACATTTAACATTTCACATTAATAGTGAAAAATTGTAGCAAAGCTATCAGATTTTTTTTGCTACAAATTGAAATAAATGTTAAAAGCTTTCTTGACACATGTTCTATGTAACTATATGAGAAGAATACCTTTTCCCCTTGGATTACAGCAAAAGTTGTAGTTTTGCTACGTAAATTATGCTTTTCTCATACTACTTCCCCATATTCTCATCTTTCAGTGGAAAGCAGTGGTAACTTTTATGAAGCAAACATTTAAACAAGCAAGCTTAGAAGTCTCGATATGCTTTTGGAAACTGAACATTCTCACTTATATAAATTAAAATTAACTGCCTGAAATCACTAGTAGTAAATTAAGAAAACAAAGCTGTGGCTCTTTGTTCAAAAATAAACCATGGGGCTTGTTCTTTTCAGTAGGGATAGAGAAGACAAACACATGCAATTTGAGAACAAGAGATCTACCTGCTATCAGTCAATTACTGTCTCTGTAGACATGGCAACCTCCGATACTGTGGCTGCAGCACAAACACATCATTACTTAAAATTTCTTATATGGGAAGCCCAGAGAAAATGCACATTTCTCTGTTGGTGAACTCACACATGAACATGGGCAGAAAGCAGTCGGGGTTTCTGAAAGGCAGCGAAAGCTCAGCAGGTGCCCCAAGGGAGCCTGAGGTCCCCGCTGGGGCTCACTGGTCTGACTCTGCTCCTCCTCAGCAGCCATCACAAGAGCCTTCCAGGGAGATGCTGGTGGTCTTGGCACCACTCCCGGTGGACAACTGTCCACCTCACACCTGGCTCAGCCTTGGCTGAGGCTAGGTAATAAACAGGCCGACAAAATGAACCCAAGCCTCCCTCCCGAGGGAGGCTACTTTTGATCAGTGGTGAGCAACATATGCAGGCTTGAGCAGGGGGGCACGCAGGCAGCTCGGGGAAAAGCGTGCACTGCTGTAACTAAACTGCAGATTAAGCTGAGTACTGCTGTTTCCTAAGCTCCAGATAAGGAGCCTTCTGGAGAGTATGAAAAAAAATTAAAGCGAAAAAAGAACGGTAATTGTAATTTTACTTTTAAATTATTGTGAATCTAGGCTGCAACTAGAGCAGCGTTTGTCCCAGTTTAAGACAGTGTATTTTTCAGCAAAGATTCTCATAGGGAAGATGCTTCTCTAGTTAATGGCTTGTTTCTAATGTCTCTGAAACCATAACATTACCTGCTCAGCAAGTATTTACCAACAAATGAATGCTTGGGTGTCCCTCATGTTATCTCCTTACATAAAAATCATGATATTGGGATCATAATGTACTTAAAATCTCTTCAAATAAAATAATCCTAATTATTGAACTTCTGTACTGCAGCATCAGGGTTTAATTTCCTTAGAAACAAATGTTATCAAGGAGAAAAATCTGCTTTTACAGGTCTACTAAAAGGCCTGATTTAATTGAAACATACAGAGGAATTTAGAGTTCTATTCTCTGACAGTAGAGAAATGACTAAAATCTATTTCTGTTACAGATCTGGATACAATAGCTTTCATCCTGATCCAGAATAACTCCTGTGAGCTGTAATGTGATCTACAGACTCCTGTAATGCACACAAAACCCCATGAAATGCCCAATCTTGTGTTGCTAAAAAGTAAAGGAGTTCTGCCTTTAACAGAAGCAGGCCCCTTGTTTGCATAAAGAGCACCTTGTCAAACAGAATACAAATGCCAAGCTGGTACATTATAGCCACAAGCACAATAGCCCCACTCTTTTAAACTAAGCAAATCCTAGAGACAGCAGTTTTCCCCCAAAATCTTGACATCAGCGGCAAATTCAGTGAACCGATGTCTCAAAGTGTCCACGAAAGATGTAGGAAATTTGCAGAGGGGCACGAGCTTTTAATTTCAAAGAGAAGGGAACTGTGTGTTTTCATTGTAAAAAATGTGAGTGTGAAAAAATCCTAAGCACACAATAGATCTCTTTCAAGTATAAAGTTCAGAATTACATCTCCCAAGTTTCCTGTACGTTAAAAGAACACATAATAATGATCTAAAAATCCTTCACAAAAAACCAACAAGCAAGGATGAAGCAGTACTCGCCTGGGGGCCAATTGCCTCTCCAGCAGCGGTAAGGCTGTTACTAGGCTTGCAGTACCATTTGTTCCATTACACAATCTCCTGAAGCCTTTTACAGAGAGCTAAAACAACTGCCTGTACCAACACGACACATGGCTTTCCATCCCGACTCTTTGCTAATCCAGACGCTCCAACCATCTTTCTTTAAGATGCCATATGGTTGGCAGAAGCCTGTAGATCTAGCAGCACATCTGCTTGTATGTTACTTCTCCCCTCCAACTCCCCCCTCCACACCACAAAAGAGAGAGCAAATAATTATTTTACATGTAACCAATTAAACTGCATTTAAAGAGGACAGGGATTATTTAGCTCTGGATATTTTAAAAATATAGATTGTCGCAGAAGATCATTTGTCTCTCAGTGATTTGGGAAATACAGCAAAACAAAACAAAGAAATGAAAGGCACATGGGCAAAATGATCCCTGCATTTGAATTATTTAAATGACTGCCATTCAGACCTTATGCCCGAAGATTTATTTCCCACATTAGTGTGCCACTGAAGAAGGGATTGAATTTGCTCTCTGCTTTTGTCAGAGGTGAATCCGACAAGCAGACTAGGAAACTATAATACACCAAACCATGCTTTGTTAAGCAAGCAGAGTGAGTCTGTATGCTAATGACTCTGCAGGAATACACTGACACACTGATTTTTTTGGTGTGATGAGCAAAGATTATTCACACCATAAAAATCCTGGTTGCACTGGCATGCAGGCATCCAGGTTATCTCTTTAGAATCCAGTCGCCAAGGAAGACAGGCTGCAAAAATAATTTTGTTTGTGATGAGTTATCATTTGTCCATTTATGACAAAATGGACTATAACAGAAAAGAAAATATACACTTTGGAGCCTGAAATTAAAAAAAAAACATAGAACCTAGAAACTAAAAATAAATGTTCCTATAAAACTCCCACTGACCACTCTGTGATGAATACCCATCTTAGTTAATGAAGGGCAGCCAGAGACAGAAATATATAAGGACAGACTGCACAATTTTGCAGTTCTGTCTGCTGGCAATTTGCAGCACCTTTTGTTCAGAAACATGATTTCCTCAAACTTTTCCTGCATCACTAAAATAAGACATCAAAGAGATAAAAGATTACATTTCTACCTCAAATGCTGCTCACATGTATTGTTCATGCAGTTATCTGTGAAGCACTGTGGAGCATAGGAACATGCAGCACATGTGTCTGTTCTAGCAAGAACATCTTCTTTTCCAGAACAGAAACTAAACATGCATTTGCTCCAAACAGTCTCTCTGCACCAAGTCTCCATTGCAATGTGCACAGAACGTTCCTTTGCCTTCACAAAAACAGTTTTCCCTACAATATGGGATTGCTTGTGTTCAACTACACAGTGAACAAATTGTTTTTCCCCTCAGCTATTTAGGAGTTAGAGTTCCTACACAAATGATGGCGTCCTATCCTCACAGAAAGAGTCGACCAATGTTGAAGGTTTGGTTGAAACCAGCATTTTTGAGGACAATACTAGGTTTCCAAGCTGTTTGTTTAAGGCTAGTGCTTTTCTTTTCCCCTAGTACTCTCTGTCTCAAGGCTATTTAAAATTTCATTAACATTGCTTTGAACAGTTTTATACAAAAGCAAAATTAAAAAGACATTTTCTCCTCCAATAATTACATTTTTTCTCTCTTTTTCTTAAGGAAAAGATGACAGAAGTTCAAAAGACACTTGTATTTCAAAATTTAAAATGTGGCAATGTATTCAATGACGTAGCAATTTAGCTCAGTTTAAATTTGATAGGGCTTGATTTTCTAGTTATAATGAAGACGTATATAAAGGGTATTTACAGTAACAAGAAATATTTATAACTACAAATTAGGATTTCAGTTAGTTCTATGCACAATATTCAAAACTTAAAAACTATGAAATGAAGCAAAAATATATATAATACAATCAACAAAACCCCTCTCCAGCCTCTTGGGTTAATCTCTTCAGACCTTCTATGTTTCACACATATTTCTCATCATTGACCAATTTTCATTTCAGGTATTAATGCCCAGGCTTGGCCCACTTGCCCCAGTCCCAGAGGACTGTGGGAGATGAGAGAGACAATTATTTTCAATTATCTGATTGCACATATTCGCTCCCTTTATTTTCCTAGATGACGAGTGTCTGTGTGTGTGTCTTCGCTTTTTCCTGGAAGATTCTTAATAACTCAGTATCACTTAGAGCTGAAAAATGCCTATTCTATCCACTGTGTTGCTTTGGATAGCAAAGCAATAATCAACCCAGCAGGATGTCTCCTGAACATATCAGGTCAAAACCAATTGTCTGTGACCACATCTGGTATGTCTGTGCACACCAGCTGTGACTGAGGCTCCAGAGGAAGGTGTGCTTGGAGAGCTGGCTCACAGACTCCCTCACCCCATCCCAATCCCTCAGCAGCAACATCCAGTGCTGCCCCCCTTTCAATAAGAGTCCATACAAACATCAGAAACAGAATTTCAGAAATAGGAAGCATGGCCAGCAGAAGTCCTTTGCACCTGTGAAACATGTATTTGATTGGCGCTTCAGAATTGCAATTTACTTTTTAGGCAAGAAGTATGGTTTTAGATTTAGATATGAGAGAGCAAATTAACTTTGTATATGTGCTATGACTTCTTGTCCAAGAACAGGTGAATAAAGGAATCATGAGCCAAGTCTTCACCAAGACCTGCTGCAAACTGAGCACTGTAGAAATAATGAAAATGCTGCACACATTCTTATTGCTTGCATGCTAAGAAAAAAACATAAAATATATAGCTTATTCTCTTGATAAGCAAGGGAAAATTATGAAGGTGCAGTGTATGTCAAAAGCTTCTCCCTTGACTGCAGAGTGTAACTGAACTGCTGTTTACCCACAGCTACCATTAATGATTTCCAGTAGAAAGTGCCAATAGGTTCACTGGATTGCAGTCTGGAATGCTTAAGAAACAGGCTGGGTCTGATGAAGACTCTGCTACCATATCTTATCAGATCTTTTTGGGTTTGTTTGGGAGGGGCTTTTTGGAATGTGGGGCATAGAGTGAGGTTTTTTAAAGTTCGTAAAGAAATGACAGTTCTTATTATATGGAATAATAATTATTATAAAATAGGTTTAAACCTTCCTGTATTCATGTTCTAGGTATACCTGAAATATATATAATATTGATAGAATACTATAATACTATTGTAGTAATAATAATAATAATAATAATCATAATGATAATAATAATAATAATAATAATAATAATAATAATAATAATAATAATAATAATATTTATATAATAATTGCAAATAATTCACCCAGTTTTATTGGGCACTTCATTTGTAAGTTGTGGAAGCAACAGAATTTCTACAGTGATTTGTAGAAACGACAGAAACCTTTTCCTCTTTTGAGACAAAGAGAAACAGGGAATTGAATGTAAAACTGCTTCAATTTGAAAAGGACTACATTGGGAAGTGATGAAATTAGCAAGGGAATTGATTTCTTCATGAAATAACCACATGAACACCCTTAGACATCCATTATCAAAACAGATAACATAGAATCACTACACTAATTACATTACTTCATACTAGCATTTTTAATTTTGTGGCCCTTCTTTTAGTATAATTTCTATTTCTTGATCGTGACTTCATGCACCTAATTTTAAGAATAAAATAAGAAAATATACCTTAAAGGGAAAATAGGTAATCAATGAGGTATCTGAAAGACTTCAATTAATATTTTGATGAGTTTCATGCTATGCAAATGACTCTAATGTAATCTGTTTTTATTAATTTAACTCCTTGAATATGAGAAAGCAAATAAATTACAAAAATGTCCAAGCTGCTCTGCAGTACTTAAGTTCCAAATTTCTAAAAGTGTCAGCTCTGGAACCATTTTTTGGCTCTTAAACTTTGCCTTCCTCATCTGACACACACAGATCCTGAAAGTATTCAGCCTTCACACTGCAGTTTGTAACACACCAAGTGCACATGAACAATACATGCCCTGATGAATTATTTCTTATTCAATAATGACATGTATTTTACCATATACAACTATTGTGACCTATTACTGCAAGTTGCACTTGCATTTATTTCTAGAGCTTTGTAGCATTTTGATTTCTGAAATTTTATTCGCAATCGGATGTCTCTCACAGCATTGTTCTAATCAAAATTAATAGGCCAAGACAGTCTTCTAAAATTAAATTCTGGTCTGAAAGGTACATTTGATCATTTGGGGATCTCTCTTCAGATGCTGACAGGGAGACAAGTGAGCGGATGTAGAGAGAATCTGGATATATGGTTCACATATGGGCCTAACAAGAGCAATCTCTTCATATAAAGACACTATTTCTCATGCTAGGTCTACCTTGTTTTCTAATCTCAGCTGAAAGGAATGTTGGAATCTGGGGCAGTTTTCCGCATCAGAGTCTGTTATTTAACTGTCTGATGTCAGAATTCTTGTGTTTTCACAGAACCTCTTAGTTCGGGGTTATTGTTTTGCTGCATTTTGGGGGATGGGTTGTTTAAGACGACCAATGTTACACCCTCTTAGAAATCTTATTCTTCTTGGTTATTTTTCCACCCAAAGCACCCTGAAATTCAGGTACCAATACAGAATTTTTAATTTTTTTTTTCAGTGTTATATTAGAACTGTAAGATTACCCCTGATTCAGGAAACATGGTATTTAGTATTGCCAAGTACGGGATGTTTTTAGGCACAAGTCCTTCATCTGAGTCTAGATCCAAAAATACAGGTCCCAAGCATACTGCTACACTACTTGTCATCTAGGGCTTCCTTTTGTACAGCACAGAATCCAGTAGGTCAGCACAAGACAAAAGCACTGAGGAAGAAGAAGAAAACAAATCTTGGTTGCTAAGTTAGCCTGTCATGTAGTAAACATTTCTGTGAAGCCACAAACCATCTGATCCAAAGGCTCAGAAAGCTACAGATAGGTTTACAAAAAAAAAAAAAAAAAAGAACAGGACAAAGGAAATCCAGTGCAAATATGCAGAAGGTAGGATGTGGACTGTTGCTCATTATGGGGAAATCTTTTCTTTTGATCAACATACAGCTGTACCTGAGGTACCTGAGGTACAAAACTTTGTTTAAACAGGTTTGGAAGAAAAATGCCAACATTCATTGATGCCTATAGCTCATAACAAACAATCATTTGACAGCTTTATCTTAGAATATATTAGACACAATTAGTACAGTACCAAATCCACACAGCACACAGATGCCCTGAATCCAGCAATGTCATGATCTGTAGCACAGCATGGGTAAAATTGAAATATAATGCTTGGAGGAAAATAGCCATAGTTCCCAACAAAGTGCTGAGAAGTCTCTGTTAGCTGCCACAGCTCAAAGCATTCATAGGATTGGGAAATTACCAGAACTCATGTTTAATGGATTTAAATAACTGAGTAAAACCAAACACAGCAGCATCTCCAAGCAGTGCAATCCCAAGCAACAACTTCGAGAAAAAAAGCACTGGAACACAGAATAGAACATATGAATCTGCGAGGTACTGACTAAGCTTACCCCAATTTAAGGAAAGTCCTCAGACAAGGAGGTTAAAGGCAGAAGTTGCCCCTTAAGGCTGTGAAATAATTTTGCAGTTAAATCATTACAGCAACAAGGGGCTTGAAGGTTTGCAGGTACCTGAAAGTGACACAGTTCACAGACCATTCTTCATTCAGTTCCCCATGACCAAAAAAAAAAAAAAGAAAAATTCTTTTTAATTCAGGGTCCTAATTAGGATGATAATTCGAAAAAGTTCCAAACCATCACATGTGACAATAAGAACCTATGTGTTTACACCCAGACTCTTTTGTAGCATATTGTCAGGAGAAAACTAACTAAACTGAACAATGTACCTACTAGCTCTACCTCACCTAGCTGGGGTCTGAACTTGATTCCAAGTTTTGAAGGAGTCCAAGCATTTTGAGGGAACTCAGCCAGCAATTCAGGCAAAGATTGCTTCAAAGGAAAAAAGAGGCTTGATTTTTTCCCCCTTTTTCTTTGTCCTCCTCTTTTCTTTTAAATAAAAGCAACAGCTCTGATTTGAGAGCACAGTTTTGAAAGGAGAGGAGAAAACACCGTTACAAATAGCAAGCAAAGCTTTCAGTTTATGAATCTACTAATTCATCCATGAAATATCCAGGTTGCCTTCATCATCATTTCCAAAACACCATATTATATAAAGTAACAATGGAATACTAGGCTGGTCTGTTTCCCATATTTTTAGTTGGCTCAGCTGGAAAGTGAATGCAGGCTATTGCCCCAGGATGAGTGAATAATTTAACTCAAATGCAATTTTGCACAAAATTACTTTCACAACTGGAAAAAAAAAAGACCAAAAAGAAAAAAATAAAGAGCATGGCTAGTCAGACTTCTTGTTCTTGTTAAACATAAGAAAACGAGTTTCCTCTCCCCTCCCAGCTAAACTAGTATCATTCATGAAGTTTAGTTCACAGTGTTGCAGTTAAATCAGGGAGGTATAAATCTTGGCATCAAAACACCAAGCTTTTCTGTGCTAGAGAGGAAATTGCCCCTACACAAAGTGTCAAGTACAAAACTTAGGCATTGCATCTCAGACAGTTCTGCACTGGCCTGGTTGAAATCTCTGCTTAGGAGTAAAATTTATGCTGAAATAGATGCAAGACAAAATCCCCAAATTGTAGACCGATAATTTAGGAGAGGTCTGTTGCATGTGGAAATGGTTTTGATCTCCAGATCATAAACTCCTGGAGGCACAGATCTTCTTTAATTACATGACTACAAAGCACCATGTGTTTCCATTATGCTATTTAAATAATAGATTTAATTTGAATTTACATTTGTTGATGTAAACATTACTGACTGTAACATTACCCTGCAATCTGATGTAGAAAGTCACTGAAGTATTAGAAAAAAAAAATTCCTTCCCAAAAAGATTACAAAGAAAAGAATCCCCAACTGTGCTATTTAAAAATACGAATAGAAATTAGCTAAATAGAACAGAATAAATTTTAGTGGAACAGAATTTTTAGGATGATATTTTCACACAAACAACATTAACAGCTCAAGTAATTCTAATTTTTAATTCTGCTCCACAGTTATCTATTGTGTTTATGGGACCAAATGAATTCAGATGTTTCCAGCAACCAAAGTTCCACTGATCATTAAAAGAAAGAAAGTAGCATGGGAAGGATCACTCACTTATCTTGCAACACTGCTTTAACCAAAGTGCAGCTGGGGGACTCTGCTAATGAATTTAACTATCAGGATGCTAATCAGTTCTGTTTTTTACCAAAATTAATTTAACCTCTGTTTTTGCATAAATAGTCCCTGTTGTTTAGAACTTTGGGGCTGCTTCTGTACATCAGGGAGGGCTCAAATGGAACAGGGTGTGTGGGGTCCAGAGACAATTCAGTGAAGAACAGCTCAGAGGGAAGCATTTGAACACAGTAATATAGGGTAAGCTTTTCCTTTGCACTATGAATAGAAAAAAACCAAAACCAAAACATCCTACCCAAAACATCAGAGCTCACTATCGCTGTATAAAAAGGATTTTAGTTTTGTATAAATGATCTGCAAGCACTTCTAACAGATGCTATAATTGTTCATTTGAGAGAACCTAGGCTAAAAGATGAAAAACACCTACCTACCATAAAGATGGTACCGGTCAGTTTATGCCATGATCCTATAAAAAAATTACTTACAAATTGTTGAACTTGCAGATTATATCTAATCATAATATCAGAATTAATTTTAACAACAACTGAGTCTAAAATTTGCCAAAACAGAGGCAGTTGGAAGTGGGAGCAGACTAGAGAAAAAGTAGTAATATTCTGTAGAGATTCTATTGGCTTTCAGTTCTGAACATATAACTCACAAGACAACTGAGCAAACAAGTAAGTTGCATGAAAAATTTTGAACAAGCAGAGTTTTTGTTCACTGTGTACATCCACAATATATATTTTTTCAAAAGATCTAGAAATCTTCAGAACTTTTCCAGAAAATATTCCCTCCATATGTACTGTTGGAATACCAAAAATTACATTAAACATTAGAAAAACATAAAATGGTAAAGGAAAAGAATACAAAACAGCACTGTAAGAATATTTTTAGTATTTTGTCTTTGAAGTCTTTATCTTTTTCCATATTACTTGATGGTTTTTTGGTCTGGTAGTATGTAAGACTTCTAACCCATTCTTTCTTTTCCTTTTGTCCTTACACTAACCTGCAGAAGGAATGCGTGGAAATATAAGGCCTTCTGTCTGATCTAAAAACTCAAGCAGAGAAAAAAAATCCTGAATGTAAGTAAAAAGATGATGGGCAGACAAAAACCAAATAAGTATTTAAGTGCTAGGTTTGAAAAAAGACCCCTTATTAGATCCAGATCACCATAAACGGTCCCAGCAGTGAGGGAACACTCAACACTGTAGATGAAGGATCAACACGAATTCACATAATCTTGGGGTTTTGATCACATCTTTAACAAATGCACGTCCTTATGGCAAGGTACTCTGGAATGCAAAAATTTAATTTAACAAATATGAGAAAAGCATAATATTGACAACTTTCTTAATACTTTGCACATTCCAAAGACAACCACTCAAACTTATTTTGCTCTTATTGTTGTTCACTTCTCCATCCCCAAATCTCAACTCTGCAACAAGAAGGTAAAACTCTTTGTAACAACCAGATTTTCTTTATCTACTTGCACTTTTGAAATTATGTTCAGAAAAATGCAGTGAATCTGTCAATATTGTAATTCATGAGGGTACAGGCCTCACATTTCAGCTTACAGCAGCTACTTAAATGATTTTAACAGGAATCAACCATTTCCAATATGTAACAGGTAAATCTCTCATTTTGGAGAGTGGGAAAAAAATAGCTGAAATTTCTTGAAAAACTACTTTGGTAAATGTACATGTTCCATCAGATCTATGTTATAAAAACTGGATGACCAAGCCATAGACACTATTTTTAAAATATCAAGTCAGATATTAATAGGACTTTAAGGAATTACCACAATATATTTACCATTAAAGCAATTGTTCTAAGACCTAGTAGCTGTCTGTTTACTGCAATATTTAGGTGACCTCAGAGAAGTCAATACAACTACTTTTTCAGTCAGAGATGCCTTTACATTTGATGGAGACCTTGAAGAACTGGGCTTTCATTAAAAAGTAATGGAGCCCTTCTTCATTTAAACCCATACATGAAGGTACCAGTTCTGGCGCAGTAGGTGTGTTATAAACTCCTGGATTAGTTACAGGAGTAACTATCAACATTCAGTCTCACAGATTATAAAATCTTATTTATGCTGATATTATAGAGCAAAACCAAAAATAGTATTTTGAAATCTTTGAATATTTCAATTCAGTGTCTGCAGAGAAATTCTTACATTTCCATTATAGGAAGGAGTAATACTGTTTTGATCCTTGCCATAGACTATTGATGTTACACATATTTACGTGAAAACTACTGTGTGAGCTTTTTGTGTTGCAGTACCTTTCTTAGTAACAATCAAAAAGACTTTGTTTCTTTTGATACAGTTTAAAAACAGTTCTGTAAATACAGGAGCAGCTAGTTTAGCTGATTTAGATTAGATTTAACATCCTTTTTTGCCCATTCTCTACCTCAGTACAGAACACTGAAATCAGTATTTCAGTAGTAGTGAATTCCAAAAAGCGCTTTTCCTCAAAGGAACTTTATGGTCATAATGTTTAGATCAATACTGAGATAATATTTAGATAATTTCATTGTCCACTACCATTAAGTTAATCTTCTGCTTCTTTCTTTGTCAACAAGAACATCTTGTAGATTAGGACAAACATGGCTTTGTTCACCTTTGCCTAAGGCAATACAGATTTGGAAGCACAAGCCTTCAATAACTAACTTCCAGAACATGTAACTATCCCAAATACACATCAGGGCTAACCTAGATACTGCTTCCAAGATTCTCCTACAACAGACTTACAAGCATTTACCAGTCATAGTCTTTCTCTAAGATGGACCACACAGAACACAGTAACACAGAGAAAGGAAAATATGTCCAAGAAGTAGTGGTCAAAGCCCTTCTCCTCCTAGAGGTACCATAGGACTTCTAACACCTAAATAGAATTCAGGATTTTTTTCAAAAGGGTTTTGCCTCAAAGACTCTCAAATATTTTAGGTTGGACTGTACATTGGACTGGACTCATTTTATCTGAGTCAAGCAGACCTTATTGTCACTTGGACCTTCTCTTTCAGGAAACCTATAATTTCAAACACAATCCTTGGACAACTGACCATCAATCCATTTTAGAACAACCAACTCAGTGAAGATATCTGTGCTCAGCTTTAATATATTTTCCATGTCAATCACAACTACAAAGAGTAAGAGGTGTAATGACTGTTGCCTCATTGTGATTGTTATGGTGTCCTTTTATGTTCAGAGACAGCGCCACATATAGAAATGATGGATTTAATTTCCAAGTTTCATTATAATTATCTACTCCTTACAAAATGAGCAAAGAACTATGCCTTGGTCAGAGAGTTCAGCAGGACACTAGCACAAATATTTGCCTTCTACGATTACCCTTTCTGACATGAAGCTTGGACTTCAAGTCCTATTCTAATTCAGTGGCTACTACTTTTGTTATTCACTACCAATTCCTCTGCACACAGCAATGTCAAGAGGTCAACAATTAAATTAATTCAGAATACATCATGACCGTAAGAGTGACCCTATATTATATCTTCATTTTTCCCCTTTGATCATCCCTTTATTTGACTGCATTTCAGTAAATTATCCATGTAGTTTTTATTTTGACAGCTCTCTTTACAGCAGTAAAACAAAATGTGTGCATTGCAAATGGCAAAGATTCAAATTTCAGCTATGTTTATCCAAAATAGCACTGAACTGCTTCTGTACTTATGCTATACTGCCTACAGCCTTACGGAAGGGGAGACAGATGGGATGAATTTAGCAGGGAAACAGCTGTGGCTTGAAGAAGAGACAAGCAAAAGTTTTGCTATCAGGCTTCATTATGTATCAAGGTACCAGTAAAATGTGTATCCGTAAGGCAGCCAAAAAAGTGTTTTTCATTTGACTAGTGATAATTACCTTTTCTCAACAGCTGACAATGTTCTAAGCACCATTAAATAGGTATAATAATTAAGCAATAAGATAAGGCAGGCAGTGCCTTGCTGGGGATTATTGCTCGCCTCGGGTGTGTTGCGAGGCACAAGGCTGAAGGGTGAGTGACTTCAGCCACCCGAGAAATGTAATAATCCCTCAGAAATGCACTGCCTGGAGTGTCTTCTTGCTATTAAAAATGGAAATTTAAAAAGGACAAAATGCTAGACACATTTCCTGTGGATTTTATTGACATGGGTTAACATTACAGGAAGTCGATGCAGAAACTCAATTTCTGCCTAGCCTAAGAAAGTCCCTTCCCAAGGTTACATATGTCTCTGCTCAGCTTGTTTGTGCATTTTATTCATAATACTCATTTGAGAAGCACAAGTATTTGCATCATCTAACACATGTGTGACAAGGCACAAAAGATTGTAACAGCCTTCACAATGATAAAAGTGTTCTTAAGTCGTGCGCTCCCAAACATTCATTCTGTGCAATTGCCTATGTTTGGTATCAATTTAAAGACAATTTTTTTTTTAGTTCTAAAATTGTGTGTATCTATATATACACATATGCATTTTTTAATATATATACAAAAGGTCAGCCACTCAAATGATCAAAGCATTAGGGAAAAAAGCTAAACAAAACAACCCAACCACCCCAAAACGTTTTTTGACTACATGCAAGTGACATAGCTAAAACTAAGGCAATATCTCTGGTAGTGTGGGAAGTGCTAGTGCAGCACTCAAAAAAATTACACCGTTTTACATGAAAGCTGAGAAAGTTTACTGTCATTTCAGCCATGCCACTGAGACAACTGAGACCTGAAACTATTTAGCAACCTTGACTTGAATCAAATCAGAATTCTAAAGACCACTCAAGATCAGGCCCCAAGTAATGAGATATGTTTGGGCCAAGGATCCACTTCCATCTGTGTAACTGAAGGCAGAATCTAGGTCTCTGAGGTTAAAAAACTTTTAAAAAGTTAAAAATGTCCTTCCCCCTTTCTTCCCCTCCATACATGACTTTACAGTTCACAAACAACAAGTTAAACAAACACAGAATAATCTTATTATCCTTTTCCATTTCTTTCATATTTTCCATCATCACTACTTTATTCCAGAACCAATCTGAGAAGCCCTGCTGAGAAGCACACACAACACCGTCTGGAGTACCCTAGAAATACAGATGCTAAGTAGGTCTTATCATACTGTCCTTCCTTTTAGACATTTCCATAATCTCTATTTCACTAATACTTTTTCTAGTAGCAGTTGAGGGATAATACATTTAAGACCAAATTTCTAGAAACTAGCCCAGCGTCTGTTACTAATTGACTACTACCAATTAGCACTATCACAAGGCTTAATAAACACAGTTATTTTTTAGCATTTAATTTCTTGTAGGATGGCAATTTTTTTAAAGTGCACTCAGAAACTGATAATGAATATGACTGGAGCTGTGGAAGTTTAAGTCAGAAAAGAAATAGGCAAAATAAAGTTCTATCTGTGTTTCATCTGACAAAAACACTGAAAAAAACCTGGTCCCTGGTCTCAAAATGCATAAACTAAGCACTTAGTGAAAGATGGAAACAAACAGCATGATAAGAAATTATCCTACCTTCAAGAGCAACATTGGCATGGAGCTAGTGACATAAGACACATCAAGGCTAAACAGATTTAAGAACTAAAGGCTAAAGAAATTTAAGAACAGGATAGATTTATATATGGGAAAT
Source organism: Calcarius lapponicus (assembly GCA_039654755.1). Classification (NCBI taxonomy): domain Eukaryota; kingdom Metazoa; phylum Chordata; class Aves; order Passeriformes; family Fringillidae; genus Calcarius; species Calcarius lapponicus. The sequence goes on along the minus strand of CM077465.1, from coordinate 84,409,770 downwards.
GAGAGTATCCACAGTTAGATCAACTTCCAGAGGAACAGTATTGGATCCTGCAGAAGCAATCAAAACACTGAAGTTATTGGGAAAAAGCAGTCTTCCAATAACCTTGCAAAACTCCATCACTTATGATATTAAAACATAAATTATCATTAGTTTGTGTCTTCTTCTCTTACAATAACCTTGAAAGGAGGCAGGTGAATAGATTTTGTTACAGAGCTGGTAAATTTTCATGACACACTTGCAAAGCTCTTTAAATGTTACTCATCTGTCTTCATTTTCAGTTCTCCACTGTATGGGAACAGAGGGTTTTAAATAGCCTTTGTCTGAAAATCTCAGAATCATACACAGCGATCAAAACTAGAAAGAAATCTGCTACTACTTAAAGCAATTTGCCACATGGGTTAATAGTTAAATCTTACTGTAATTGTGAATTCACTGAAGGCTTAATAGGAATATACCAATTGCAGACAAATATCCCAGCTAGGTATTTGCTGCCGAACTACTGCCTAGTGGTAGTCTCACTGTGGCTATTTGAAAGTTGTTTGGGTGGGTTTTTTTGTTTGGTTGCTTTTTTATGATTTTTCTGACACAACACAAGGATATCACAAAAATACAGTACAGAAAATGAACTTTAAAATAGAAGATGGAAAACAATATGGAAGAAAGAAAAGAAGGCAATTATAAGAGTCAGAGACTTCAAGTTAATTTTTTAGATGGTCAAAAAAAACAAAACTTGTTAAAGATTGTTAAATGTTTTAGTTGGAACATGGATAGTTAGGGCTGTCCTCCAGAGTTTATACTACATTGGAAAGGCTATTACCCTTTTGGAAAGGTAGAAAACTTTATTCTGTAATTCCAGGTACATTTGAGCAGGTAACTTAAACAAATGCAAGCTAATTTGAATGACCAAGACAGATGTGCTTTTTGGTGCTTTCTCTTGCCATTAAACAGCTATGTTTTTATGCTCAAGACAGCAAAGGAGCACACTGACCCAGCCTGCTCACTTATTTCACATCTCTGGGTAAAGTGGGGAGGGAGCTGGTCGATAACTACCACCTTGGACCAGAGGTGTTACTACCAGGCACCGAAGGCTGGTGTTTCAAAAAGTGTTTCAAAGAAGATATGCTGGTGGTGAAGGGATAAATTGGTGGATTAACAAATCATGTATGACCACCAGAAGCAAACCCTATCCAAAACTAAAACTCTTGCAGGTGTGTAGCAAATGTAGGAGAATAAAATGGGGTTCCCTGGAAAACAATGGGTGCATTTCTATCCAGTTATGCACATCTTTTTCAGTGTCAGTTATGATCTGCACAGCAACAAGAATTTCTAGATCTTGCCGAATCAAGGAGAGTCTGGGCTGAGCTGTCAAAGACATCACCTTTATCCACCTCCATTTTAGAGGAATCAAGAATGCTTCGTTAATGCTAAATTAACATTTAAATTTGAAAACCAACAACTGTGCTGACAACAGAAAGTAACAAGAACAGCCTGGAACCTTATGTTGTGCTGTTTTATATCACACATATTTCAGGGCTTTTTACATTCCTAGTAGACAAGAACACAAGCTTACTATTAGTGAGCTGTAGGCTTTGACTCAGTTCATGATGGCATGAATATGAACTATCCCTCTTCTGTTTTGGAGAAAGCAGAATACATTAAAGTAGTAGGGTAGAAGATACTCTCAGAAGTGGACCATTACCAGACTCTTGCAGAGGGGGTGTAAGTCAGAGAGCAGGTAGCTGTTGAGCACAGGAACAAGCAAACCTAGCTATTTTCCCACCTAGCTCATCTTTGAGACATGGACTGATACAATTTACCAGATATCATCTTCCAGTTCCTCAAACAATAAAATTGTGGTGGCCAGCAGTCTTGATGTGTAAAGTGGACGCAGACACTGTGACATCCCCTCTACACCTTCTTCCTCATATTGACTGCATTGCTATGCAATTAAATCAAGTGTAGCATTAACTAATCCTTAAAGAAGGTAATTCAGATAATTATCAGCCCATTAACATGACCTCAAATGCAAAAAAGGCTGCAACAAATTCAGAAACAAAAGGAATATATAAGGACATGGAGAGGTAATTGGAACATGAGAAACTGAAACCTAAGCTAGATCAAGCAGTTTTGGTCACATGAACCCTAAACTCTTTGACAGTTCGTTTTTTGATTAAGGAAATGTAATAAATCTTACCAACATTAACTTAAGCAGAACATTAAATATCATGCCCATCAGCAATTGTTAACTAAGTCATCGACAAGTATCTGACTAAAACAAAGAGCACAGCCAACAGGAACAATAGAAAGAGAAGAAGAATTCTCAGAGAATTTCTTCACATTTAAACAGATTTCTGAATATTTTGAATTATGACTCAGCACAAAAAGGAGGAGTAGGCTGATAAATTTAAGAGATGTTATCAGCTTTGAGAAAGTCTGGGACACTGCACAGAAAGAAAGAGATGACTCAGAAGATTCAAACAGCAGACACGGGATGAAAGTCTTACACTATATATTCAATGTGTTCTCAGTTCATAGTAAAAGTTTCTGATGAAAACTTGAATTTACTTGGGAGAAAGACGTCCTGGATGCACTTAGTGTAGCTGTCAAAATGGCAAACGTGACTGTAGGATTCATCAGTCAAGGAATTTCTAGTAAATATATCAATTCTATATATACAAATATATTCAAATGTCCCCATCCAAGACTCAAGACAGTTTTGACTGCCTATATTTAAAAATGATCAACAATCAAAACACCAAGGTGATGAAGAGCTTATTGCAAAAAGAAGAACAAGGAGGAAGACTTTGCTTATAAGCAGAGGTAGGACTGAATAGACACATCCATTGTCTACAGTTATTTGCATTACCAGTGCAGATTCTTTTGAAGAACCGATTGTCCCAATTTTGGCTCAAAGACAAGTAGGTACAAACAAAACAGAGATTAATTCAGACTAAAAATAAGAAGGATCCCAATGAAAAGATCAGTGGAATAAGTTGTCCAAATTGGAACAGTAAGGTCTACAGGGGAGCTCAATGCATTCTTGAAGAAATATATGTGTGTATAAACTATATATAGGTACATATATTTTAGATACACACACTTGGAAACAGATGAACACAGTACTCTGTGACCTAGAATACATCGTACAGAACATTATTAAGTTCCCTAAATATCTCTCTGGAAATTGGGTAGGATATTCCCCTCTGCTTCTTATTTGCTTCTTAAAGCTGAGAACTTATTTGCACACAATTTTGCAGCATTTCATGAAAATCTTGTATTTCACTCTTTGTATACTTCAATTTTTCTAACAACTAAGAAAATTTTTGCTTTGAATGTCTACTGTTTATGTAATTGGGGAATAAATCTTTAAAAATGGTGTTTGGGGTCTTATAAACTTACATAACTTATTAACTATTTTGGATGGGAATATTACACATACAAAAGCATAAACAATAGATGTATTTATACCACACTACATACATATACCTATTTAAACTGAGAAAGGGAAAAAATACTTAAAAAGATATATAGTAAATAGACAAATGGTGAACAACAGAGAACAGGGAGGGAGACATTCTGAACATGGAATTTCTATTCCTGAGAATTTGAACAGTGAGCAAACACCCCAGTATTAAACAAAAGCCAAGTGCACATTCAGACTTTGGCAGGATTTGCAAATTATATATGTGTGTTAAGTGCATACACACTAGCCATTAATTATTTCCTAATAGCAGGTCTCTGGAGTACACATTTCTCAATCTAAAATATGAGTCTGTTAAATAGTAATAAAATAATTAAGTAACAGTGACAACCCCACTGGCTGGACAGAGCTGAGAGTTTTATCTGTCTTTATTGCTGACACATGGTGACCACCAATTATGTATCTCCAATTGCTACAGGCGTCCTTTTAGAGCAAAACCACGTCAGATACATGGGTGTGAGTAATGATGCTCAGGAAAAAGTGCAGCACACTGCTCTTTAGACATTGAAACAATGTGAGTATCTCTATATTTTAATATCAAAGGTTCTATGGATACTACCTATGTTATTCTCTATTTTCAATTTAAAAACTAATGCACTTTAAACTAAAAAGCCACAATATAGTGCATTTTAATCTATGATTGCATTGCTAAACAAATGATTGGTCTAATAAAATATAGGAACAATTGTCACTTTAAAAAATATACTAATCTATTGGTAAAATAAGGAAGACAATGTATTTAACTGAGAATTAACTGGACTGGAAGAAAATAAAGGTCTTTCAGGTAATGACACAACCTAAATTCGTCCATCCATCATTGTTTCATGCAAATACACATACACACAAAATAGTACTTCAGTTTTAAAGAGAAAATATAAAATTTCAAATGCAACTTGATTGCTCCAGTTATCAATTAATAATTTTAATTAGTAGTTCTGAAGATTCGCCAAGAAATCCAAAATTTCTTTCCAGCAGTGTAATAGTGACAGCAAACTAGCTATTGTGATTTTACATGGTAGATATTTTAAAATGCTGGTGTATTCTCTCTAGATATGTCTCCACTCCCGTAGATATGTGCTCTCTTAAACATACATGATCTTGCATACCCTACCACGTAGTAACAAAACAAAACAAAAAAATTAATGGTGGAAAATAGCCTTTACAATCTTTGTCAAACTGAGTATCACATTTTCACTCGAGTGGTCTGTTTAAAGATCCATTTTAGCTACCCTTCCAGATAAGCTTATCCATAAGAATCATACATTTGCCATAGGTAGAAAACAAATATAATTTGTCACATGTTGTGCCATACAGACAGTTCTGCACAGTTGCTGCACCACACTAGAATGTCTGAAGGGGAAGACACCCCAGGTAGTTGGCTGCAGACACATCTCAGCAACATGGCACGTAGTTCCAATTTGACACATAGAGTCTTTATAAATCCAATGTCTATGAAGTCAAACAAATCTCCTTCTTATTTATAGTAACAGGCGAGAGCAGATCTCTGCCGTCTTGTTACACAGATGGTTGTAACATTTTTATAGTTAACTTACAACCACTGATGCCTAAGGAATAGACACACATCTGCCCCAAACTGCCAGTCCTGTAGGCTCTTCTTTTTAACTTTAGCTAGAAAAAATACAGTCGAAATACGTCTAACAGTGTCATCTCCAAAAAGCTACCACAACAAAAAGCCCCACACAGATTTGCATTAAATGTATTATTATTGGTAATGTTATACAGATTGGACATTGATCACACACATTACAGCAAAAATTACAGTAATATGAACTGTAACCACAAGATCTGAGAAAAAATTCATAGCCCCAAATTCCATATGCTGAACTTTGAGAAAAATGTTTGCAAAGAAACTCATTAGAAGCTTCTGAATTTATGTTTTATTAAAAAGATTTTTAAATAGTCTTATATTTCATATAAACTACTGTTTATAATGAAATTATTTTCTTTTCTTTAACTGCTTCATAAATAGAAAAGGCATGTCTAGCTCATCTTGAAAAAAGGAAAGAAATTGCCTAGGATTTTCTTTTCCTGCTTGAAGGTCTTCAACAGGAAACGTACATGGAAAAGAGCTAAGCTATATTTCATTAAATGCCTCTCATTTTAGATACTGGCTGTCCACAGAAGCAATCCTATAAATAGCTGAGTTACAATCAAATACTTGTTTTACGAGAAGAACAGATGAAGAAAAGTAAAGTTATAATTGAACCTTGTAACTATAAGAGTTGTCAATTAAGTTTAGTGAAAGTTCAAACAGCCCGATGAAATCCTGACCCATGGCAGCTTGGGCAAATAATACATATTCATATATATGTTCAAACAATAATAGATCTAGGCAGGTTCTTGTCTTTTTCTTCTTACTCTTCAAATTGGAAGAGAAAAGAGCTTGTGAGAAAGTGGATCTGCATTTACATAACTGGTCTTACTACAGAGGTGAAAATGCACACCTGGGAATTCAGTTTGAAAACAGATTAAGGAAAGAATGAACCAACTTTATACATACAGTTAGCCAATTCATCTGGCTTTGAATTTTCCTTCATCTGGTATCTATTCAAATTATGTAAGGTGGAGCACAAAAAAAACCCCTCAAAAGATAGAAACCTTTTAGTTTTGCTTCGTACTCTTTTTATTCTTGGCTAGTTTCTACCTTCACAGCTGCCTTATAAGAAATTCTATACTTTCTGTTATCTGCTAATTTCTACTATGAACACAAATCTACAGAATGGGAATTTGAAGAATTTAATAAGACAGTTTGCTTTGAGGTTAAAAATTAATAAAAATGGACTCTGCTAAATAACAGACAAGAATTTCTGCAAGATTCATATCCAGGAAGATACACATCATGATCAGCTCCACCTGGACTCATATCACCTTAGTCCTGCAAACCGTACATCCTTCAATTCAAGTTTGCTTCAGTAACATGCGACAATTGTATAATTTAGGATGGACATCTACTTCTTTTAATGCCATATTTCACTGAGTAAAAGCACACCAAAAGGACTGGATATTTCCATTACACTGAAAAGGCTGATTCCATATCCTGTTTAATGACTGGCACTTAAAGTAATCTCTTTCTTTGGAATTTGCTTATTTAATTTTGGATATATTCATTTGCATCACACAGAGGTAGGAATGGCACTAAAACATTTTTCTTGTTCAGTTTCAGGAGTGCAACCATTATGACTGCCAAAACATTTTTGCTCCAAAAGAAATTCTGATAATTTCGGTATTGTTTCTTCCACAAAATAGTTACATCAGGGCCTGTCATGCTGTCCCTGGATAAAACAAGTATGGACAGTGATATCTTCTCAAGCAAATATCACAATACCTTGTTTTTAAAATGCAAATGTTATATTCCAAGTTTAGCCAAAATCATTTTAATAAGAGATTTTCTGAAGCTCCAGAATAACAGCAGCTAGAAAATTAGGTCACAATGCAGTTTGTGGTACTGTGTTGCAAAACAACCACTGCTATTTGTAGCTGCTATGTGTATATAAAGGAGAATACAAAGGCAAAACAAACGTGTTAAGAAGTAACCATCATCAACAGTATTTTGCTGAGATTATTAGGATCTAAGTGATGGATGAAAATCTGAGGCAAAATACATTATTATTATTTTTTGTTCTGCTTTTACTAAATAGTAAAGTCAGATATCTATTCTCAAAATCAGAAGAGAAAAATCACTATTTTTATTTAGTGCAAATCCTTCAACATAAATATATCCAACTGGGAGATTTATTTGTTGGAGTAGTTATTCCTTCTGCTTTCTTCACCTAGATTTGTAAACTTCATGACCAATTTACAGCATTTGGGAATTAATCCTGAAAATCTACTACAGTTTTCACATAGAAAATTAAAATTAGATTACACTGATTTTTTTAAAACAGTGTAGAGTATCAGCCTTGCCACTTATTAGTTGGAATTTAAATTAATAGAGTGCAAGATGACAATTAAAAATATGTTAAAAGAGCCATCTCTTAAAATGCTGTTAAAGTATATTGTTCATGTTTAGAACACCTAATAATCTCTGCCATATTTACATATTCTAAAATATTAAATAAGACAAATGCTATTACTGCCCCGTTTTCTCTGTTGTCTGCAAAACAGCAGCAGAAGGTAAGGCATTGCCTGCAGCATGACCACTCTGCTTTCAAACCACTTTTGTGTTCTGGATTAATGCTTTCAGTCTTTTCTACTGTATAATCACTGCTGCTGCAGCAGAGAATGAGCAACATTTTCCAGTAGATCTATCTTATTTATAAAAATAGATAGAGGAAAGGTTACCCTAAAAACTTGCAAAGCACTTCTATATTCTATTAGATACTCATAATCTACAGAAGAGCAGCTAGGAGAAAAAAGAGGGGGAATTTTTTTTTCTCCTGAAAATAACCTCGAATCCTCAGTCCTGCATAGGATGAGAATCCACCATAACTAAAGAAATCAAAAGGGAGGTGAGATAAATGGAAAGATTGTGTGGTTACACAGATTAGGGACACAGTTGCAGCGTTTTGAATTTCTTTGTTCTCTGAGCTATAAATGATGATGACAATCCAAGGTTACAGAAGAACAGGATGAGGTACAGACAGAAATCTGAAAGGGAAGAGGAAAGAAGTGGTTCTGGATGACTGAAATGAACACATGAAGTGCTTCAAGAAACAAGATTATAGACAGAAAATAAAGAGATGGCAGTAAAAAAAAATTAAAAATCAATACTTTAAAGAAATGAGCATAGAGGACTGGCTGCTTTAATACTTGCAGGCTCTGCTCCTCTCAGGTGTTCAATGATGAAAAAAGGCAAAAAGAATTTTTCCCAGTAAGGGCTGTCTAGTCCAAATAAAGTTCAACTGCATTTTGCCTTTGACTACAGACAAGATGTAGCTTGGATGTGTGGATTTGCAGAGTTACCTCTCAGCCTCCTCTTTACTTCATCCTCTACCTCCATAAGCATGTCAAAACTACCTCCAGTGCCTGTTATACTTAATGTCGAGTGGAAAGCAGAACAAGAAAACATAGATGAACTTTCTGGAACCAAAAGGAAAAGACTCCACAGTGATCTTTGAGGAAGTCTAATCCATATCACAGCACAAGCCATTATCTGTCTGGATACTCTGGCCAGAACAGTCAATTGATATTGGTGAAAATATTTCACACTAGCCTTGCTGCAGCTGCTCCCAGCTCATCCTGAGGAAGTCACTGCTTCTCTGCAAGGCTAGTGGTGCCTGGAAATGGTATTTCTCTGGTTACTGTGATTTTCAGTAAAATTTGTCTGTTTGTACAAATGATGGTAAACCCCAAAAATACAACTATTACATGGCATAATGTAACACACATCTGTACTCTACATTCACATCACTGAATAACCTCTTCCCTCCTTCCTTCCCAGCTCCCCCCTCCCTTTTTTTTTTTAAATGGTAAGACTATTCATACAAGTTAGAGCAGAGAACAGCCGAAGCAGCCCACACACATATGTACTAGGTTTAAATTCTTTGGAAGACTATGTTGTTCAAGCTTTCCTTTTATTTATCCAAAATGGCACAAGCAAAAGATGTTAAAAAAACCAACTTGACAGAATGGTTGGGGAGGGGGAAGGAGTGGTCATTTCATAAGGAAAGAATATTACTTTCACACAACCTCGTGTCATTTTTATGTTTACACAACACGACTGGTACAGTTGAGCATATCATATACTGACAGATTAACAGGACCTCCTACCTTGACTTCATTCTCTCATGCATTCTCCCATGCTGGATACATTGTTGGTCCAATTCATCATTCCGTTTCTGCATCTTCTCCAATCTGCCATGAAGATACTCTTTTTCCTGACTAAGCTGGTTGACTTCAGATCTACAGAAGTAAAACAAAGCGATGATGGATGTTGTCAGATTTCATCCTGCAGTGTGCCATCAATACGTGGCTTCAGCATTTATAAAATTTCATACATTTCTATGTAATGCATAAACAAGCTATTTAGTAGAACTTACAGAAACAAAATGCTGCTTCAGATAATCTCAAGACAAAAGAATATGATACTGGTGGGTATCTTCTAAATATGCCACTGGCAATCAGTTATAGGTTGGCTATGCTAATTTCAGCCTAATTTAAACAGGCATGCCATTTGACATTATGCATCTATGTTAAATAAGATCAATAAATGTAAATTCATACTTGTTAAGCAAGAATTTGGCTAACATTTTGAAAACACATTTTATCCTCTTTATTAGCAAAAGCTAACATTTAGTTTTAAAGAACAGCCACTAAAACCTTGTTCAACCTTTAATCCGTTTTATAGGTTGAACTCTCAACAGTTGACAGGTTGAACTCTCAATAGTGGTACTGTTTTAGAAACTTTAGTAACCTCCTGTGTATAAAATAACATTGCACAGATTAAAAAGACATCAACAACAAAACCCCCATAAACCCCTCCCCCACAAAAAATACTCACATCCAACCAAAAACCCAAAGCCTCACTAAGAGGAAAATTAACTAAACTTTCAGAAACAAGGGACAAATCATACAGGCACACACTAATCTACATAAAACTCAGCACAGCCTTTAAGAATATTAGGCACTTCTAAGCAATTCTTATTCTTCACGGGTGAGCAGAGACACCAGATCCATGAATGACCTGGGACTGCTACTTGCTACATCTCTAACCATCAGCCCATGGAGAAACAGGCATGAGCTGTTTCTTAATATCAGGAAAAGACCTCAGATTAAATAGTGATAAAATATACATTATGCACTTGTACAATTTTAACTCTTTGGAAAAGGTTAATGAGAACATGTCAGAATCTGCTATACCATCAGAAAGTACGAATCAAAAGCAAGCAAATTTGATTTATGGCATCTGCCACTCCATATCTCAAGGTTAAAAAGCTTCAGATATATCTTTAAATCATAAACTTAAATATGCTGCAATTACAGCAGAAATACTTTACCTTCCTGGCTGTTACAGAATGCAACAACAACTGACATTCTGAAAAATAAAACAAAGTGCAGGGAGGAAGGAATACTCCTCCTTCAAAAACATGTTGTTACATTGACAAGTCAAATCTAGAAATGACAACATGATCTTTTCATGTTTAAATAGAAAACAATGCATGGTATCATCTGTGAATCTAAAAGAACTTAGCAAAGGAAACTTTGGACTGAGACTGTATGCAATTGAATTTAGATTGAGAGTTACTGTTCTATTAAGGAAAATCACACACAAATACATCAGAATTGGGCTGATAGATTTGTACATCAAACTTCAGTGCACAGGAGGTTACTGGATGGATACATAATAGTGGGCAGGATGTTATAGGAAGGTAGCAGAAATTGAATTTTTCCACCGACCATTTTACAGAAATACTAGTAACTTAAATGTCAGCATTAACAAAGCACTGCCAGCTGGACCAACTGTTATCACACAATGTGGATGCAGTCTGTACTTGATACTGATACTGTAAGACAGACAACCAGTGGATAAAAGCAAAGTTTCACTGCAGAGAAGCTCAAAGAGACCTGACACGGGACTAAATTCAATTCTGCATTCCTTTTTTGCCAGCAAAATTCAGCAACAGCGTTTGCCATGTAGGAATACTGTAAATTATCACATTTGTTGGGTTTCCCAACTGGGAGATCCTGTTTCTTTTTCTGTATTTGTATGTGACTGTCTCATTCGTGGAAACAGCAGAAGCAACTTTAAAGGTGATAAAATTCTCCAAGTTTTACAAGGACTTATTAATCTCCATTACACTTGAAGGCGTCGAAAGTCTTTCTGGAAAGATCAAGTAATTCAAATCAACCAAAACCAAAACACTACTGAAATCATAATTAATGAAACCAAAGTAAGTAAAGAATTAATTAAAACCATGAGTATCATAATCTACAGTCTCTAAAATAGGCTCTAAATGCCTGATGCTTTGAAGCACATTATGAGTGTTGTCTTCTCCTAAAACATCTTTTGTAATTACAGTTAATCACAGGAAAAAAATTCTAATTATGACATTACTTACACAATGTCCTTTCCATGTAACTAAGAGTCTGACTACCAAGACTCAAGTATTTAATGACACTGAAGTTTTAAAGGACAGCACATATGAAGGACAGAATGGTTAGGTCTATGTTAAAAGGTTCAGTGTGTTAGCATTAGAGGGAACACCATACCACGAGTCTTCCATTGTCACTTGTCAATGATTCCCTCTGCATCTTTAAACACACCTTTCATTCACCTAAGTTTCTGAAGATTAAGATAAGACAGCTAATTCTATGTGATATTTAAGTAACTTCACACATTGCTGGGTTAAACAAAAACCCCAAACCCACCATAATTGTACTAAGCCTGATAACTGTACTGAATCCTATAGCACATTGACACAGGAGTAGGAATTCCACTCAGCCAGAGGCAGGACCAGTCTGGTGTAAATGCTTCTGTGCGACTCTGCTCCCAAGGTATAACAGCAGGAAAAGAGAGGGGGTAAGTGTCAAAACATGCAGTGCTGAACTTCAGAGATAGTTCACTCACAAAGCTGGGGACAGAGGCAAATTAGAGAAATCTGTGCAATAATCACTGTGTCTGATGCATTCTGCACTAAACTAAAGGACACAGCATGGATGTGCTGATGTTGTTCCACCAGAGCTACTCCGGATCCAACAGTCTGAGCAATAAGCTGTGGTGGACCCAGTAGAAACTGAAGCATGCAGGCATTTGGAGTGCTGCCACTGGAGCTGAACTCAGCAGGAAGGGGCACCTCTGCAGACTCAGGCTGGCCCCACAAGTCAGGCAGTCACGGATCTGTGTGTGCTTCTGAGATCTGGTACACTCAAATGACCTGTATGAAATCACTGTTATTTTGAAACTGCACAGAGCAAAGCTACAACATAACATGAAAATGTAAAATGCATGCTTGTAATTGGATGCATAATAGATTTTGCCAAGTCTCATTTACTTGCTACTATATCAAATATAATTGATGGGGGCAGAAGCAACAACAGAAACAAAACCCCCTTAATACTTCTGGATCCATTAAACTACCTCAACTTCTATTTAAAAACCACATTAAGGTTTTATCTACCATGTTTGCTAGAAGAATCTTGGAAAAAAACCCAAACAGGTTAGCCTCCGAACCACTTAAATACTAAAGGCAAAAAAAAAAAGGTGAAAATGTTAAATAGTCAAAATTCAAAGTCAATCTTAGGATATCTTTAGGATGAGCTGATTTTTGAACAATAAGGTGGCAATGCTGCACTTACTCCTCTGAACTAGCTTTTTAATTTCAGTGGTTTTTAAGCACTGCCTTTTCTTGCTCTTAAAACCAATTGTTTACTTGCACAGAAATTAAACACATGCTCTAAAATATTTTCTGCTGATGCAGTATTGTTGCATCTAATTTTAATGACTAAATCTTCAGACAGACTGTTCCCCATCTTCATACAGCCACCTTCAACAAACATTTCACTCCTAGTATTGAGCGCAACGACTGCAGTCAACCAAACAGGCAGAAAAATAGTTCAGCCGGGTATGTGTTCTTTACTTCAATTAAACTCACACAGTTGGATGCCTACTGTTGCCAAACCAGTAATATAATTTATACATTATAGTCCAAACAGTAAAACTACACTAAAAGTCATTTAACAATATTTATAACACCATAAAATACAGTGTTAAAATATATGAACTGCAATATGTACCAAAATTATAAAATTTGTTTCTCATCATCAGTGATTAAAACCAGGATCATTGCTCTAGCTTCAATACTCACAACCCTGGTGACAGATTAGAATTCAAATCTTAATGATCAATTTACAATTAACAAGATAGAAGTGAAACAAATTAAACCAACCATTATATATAACGAGACCCAATGGACTCCCATTGTTCCCCTTAATTACAAAACGCAAATCACAAATACACAGTGGGTAGTGTTAAGCATTAATCTACAACCTAGAAACTCAGACAGTGACAATCAGAGGGAAAAAAAGGAACAAAACAAGAGAGAAACAGAGAAGAAATTAACAAAGGACTATATTTTAAAACATGCCTATGCATACGAAAACCTTCACAGACACTATCTTGTTTCTGCACAGCTTGAGGGGTTTATAATTCGTCTGACATTGTCTTTCTGACACCTCTCTGTGTAGGGACTAGCTCAAAAAATGGTTCCAGCTTACATATAAACACAAAAACTTTTGTTTAGATTTCTCAGAAAACCTGCATTAAATGTAAAAATCTATTTGCCATTCAGATCATTCAGCTGATATTGTAGAAATATGTAGTTGTCACAGATATATTTGAAATGTCTTGTATTACAAATGGGTATTTCCTATCAAACCAAATAAAATTTAAATAAACTTATTATTGCATCTCTTATTAAAAGAGCAATTGAGTGTTCTACCAATTAAATAATGGTATTGGTAGCGCACAGGTATTTCTTAAACCCATGGAAAATAAGGCACAAAGATTCTAGAAGTACAGTAGAAAATACACATCCAGATCGAAAATTCAATTTATGGAAATGTCAAAAATATGGGAAAAAATGGAAGGGTATTTTCTGTGAAAATAGGGCACACTGTTGCTTTGTCATCTGCCTTTATTAATGTACATAAGAATTAACTTCTTATAAAATCTTCCCCAAATTATTGCTTTTTTTTGCAGAAGACAAAACTACAGTATTCTGTACCATAATGTGGTTTTACACAACATTCAGTGACAATGAGCTGAAGATTGCATTTTGGAGAGGTGCTATTGAGGGATATGTGCCCATCATGCATTTAGAACTTGGCTAAAATAATATTCTGCATCTGATCTCCTGATCACATCACTTTGTGAAGCCATCTATATTAGTCTGTCATTTTCCACCACCTCCAGGTCCACCTTGCTGTTCTCATTTTTACCTTCTATTTTTTTGTCTCTACCTATTTCTCTATCCCTGTAACTGATTGCAGCAGCTCCCACTCCAATGAAGGCAAGCTCAAGCTATTTTAGGACCACTTCTCAGAACCACTTTCATGCATTCTTCCTTACAGTTTCTTGTGTAAAAAATACCACTTCCTGGAGATGCAAGAGGGCTCCTTTTCCCATTTTCAGGTCCTTGACATAGTCAGCTAATGCTGCTAGGTGGAGAAACACTTGGCAATCTCTAGTATTTATTTTCAGAGAATAATGTGTTTTCACAGTATGTTTTCTGTCTTTCCTTCATCCTTTACAGTTACTAGTCTGCGACTGTGAGCTCTAGCAACAAAGTCTGTGTGCTTTTTTATTGCTGGAATAATAATACGATTTGAATCCATTTAGATTTTGCATTACTTTAGCAGAAGAGCTCTTCTTTTTCAGAGGAAAAATTCTCTTTGCTTCTCTCCCAAGTACCCCTCACAACACTTGCATGGGAATATTGCTTACAGTCCCTCAAGTTTCTCATTTCTTCCCCAAACACTCTGGATGGGATTCATCTCCCAACCTCAGCCACTTAACAGCTAGTCAACACTTTATATTCAGTGGGAAGTAGGATGGGCAGTGGAGGCAGTACCCATGGGAAACATAAATTTTATTTATTACAGACATATATATATGTGTGTGTGTCTGTCATCTACTTAAATTCTCCTTTGACCATTCATGGGAAGAGGGTACTGGGGTTATCGAGCTGTCCCCCTGAATGAGTACTGCCTCTTCTACATTCCCTCAAGAGGATGATTAAATCCACCCAGCAGAAGAATCCTGTCTTGAAAACCAATTTTATCTTTGCTGAGTGTTTTCTTTACTTCCCATCAGCCATGAGATTAGCCTTTATTACCAAATTCACTTTGCATGTAATTTACAGAAGCTACAGAATGCCAACTCTCCACTGAAGTCCAGTTTACCACTCTAAATATGAACCCCCAAAAAAGTTTCAACAGATACTATTTTCACACCTAAAAATGTAAAATCAAATTATTTCTGCTACAGAACTACAAAATTCATGTTTTCTTTAGAAGATAGTTCTGTCTTACAGAACTTTTGAATAGATACCTCCATAGCTTTGTATTTTCTTTAAATTATTATTACTTCTAGGTGTTGCTCTCTTCCTCAGTTTTTAATGGCTCTGAACTTAGATCTGCTATAGATTGATAAAAAGCAGCAGCAGAATCAGAGCATCAATGACAAGCAAATTTGATGACAATTATTTTATAGACAATATCCAGTGTACACACTGTAGAACTGTGAAAAGAGTACTAGAGTAAATAAATAAAATTACAACAGTTTTGACATCATTGAATCTTTAGCATTTTTCATATAACTTCAGATAAATTTGAATTGTAGCTTTTAAAACAATTTTCTACCTTTCATATTAAAACTATGAACACAAGAAAGAAAATACTATGCAATTTTTACATTGGAATTGTCCAAGAAATTTGAATTAATAGCCAGAAACAAAATCTTAAGGGGCATATATTATACTGAATTTTTAGGGGGCGTATACTACATTAATATGAGATGTAATACCTGGAATAGAATAAAAAAATAATAAATATTAAAATACAAATAAAAAGATAAAGAAGCATGTCCTAGTAATAAAAGGGTCAGTTTAACAAAAATATACTAACCTGTATTTTTCTGACATTTGTTCCAACTTCTTTGCCAACACAAAACATTCTTCCTTTAATTTTGCTATGAATGTATTCTGGGAGGTCAGCAATGAATCCAGTTCTTCTACTAGAAATCATAAAATTGTGATACTATAAAGTTACAATTATATAAATTTATAGATAACATAGAAATAATTTTATATATTCTTAATTTCTTTCTTCCAGTTCATTCTAGTTTTGAAATGTTTTCTAAACTTCAGTTATTTGGACATCATCACTTACCAAATTAAGGCTCTATGTCAGAATTAGCTGAAGTGTTAAAGCAATGTTGCCACCGAATCTGGTCTTGTAAGAGAGGAATCACTGTGAAGACTAGATATCTAATCTGGTGGGCTTGCTTTTCAGCTAGAAGTTCACTGACATTTCTAGGAGGAATAAAATTGGCAAGCCATGCTTTAGCAGACTTTTCCTTGCTCAACTGGTGCAGAGGATACACCAGCAACCCAAATGCTCACACTGTAGATTCATTTCAGTATCTCCTTAAAACAGCAGTTCTTTTATTTACTGTGTCCTGAGCTCACCATGAATAATGTAATTTTTTATTCTTAAATTAAAAGATTTAGACTTACTGCCCAGTGACAATTGAAATGAAACCATTTCATAAAGTAATTTTCAGTTACTGTCAGTTTGGACTGCACCTAAACTCATGACCTAAAATCCAGGTATCTTTATTCTTTCAAAAGGGAGATACTGCAAAATTATCTTTCTTGATTTCTGCTTTTAAAATTGGTGAAAGCATAACCACTCTTGCCCAAATTCCTTGTATGTGTGTAGGGCCATAATAAACAAGGTTTTCTTTATATACATTATAAATGACTATAATTTCCAACTCCCTCTAATTCTACTAGAGATGTATAAAAACAGATCCAGACATAATATGGTTTCATTTTTGTATCTGGGATGATTTATGCACCAGGAAGGTAAATTACATTTCTCTTGTGCAAAATTACACATGGTCATATGCAGATGTGCTGGCTAAAGGAGAAAAAAATGATTCTGAGAGCTTCTTTTCTTCTCCTACAGTGTAGGCAGCAGCCATAATGTAGCTGTTTGCATTCCCTGAACACATGAAAAGGGCCTCTAGTACTGTGATAATACTAAAAAAAAGCAGAAAATTGAATAGCATGCCTGCTACTTTACATATTATCCAACACCCCTTATAATTAATATATGTTGTTTTCCTGAAAGTATTGCATGACTGGTGAGTAAGCTGGTAGGTAAATATGGTATTTTGTTAAACACATAAATATATCATGTTCTTTAACAGCTGAAACTCCTCCTTCTTTCCATGCTCATGGGTTACAGATTTCATCTCTTAAAAATTTCTTTTTTTTGTTTATTTATAATATGCACCTCTATTAATGTTGTTGGCATAGTACTTCATAATACAAAAAGCTCTTTTTTGTTTGTTTGGAAAACCCGTTTTACTTCCAGATTAAAGTTAGGTGTTATTGATAGGCTAAGTCAATGCAATGAAGTCTCCTATTATGAGAACCTGAAGTATGCAAGGGATTAAACATCTTTCTTCTAGACTGAGGATGTGGGGGAGGCACATGGTAATGCTAAAAATGTTTGAGGCTGCAAAGATTAAATAAAGGAACATATCAATTTGGAGCCAGTGAATTACATCCAGCTGCGACAGTGAATTAAGAACCGATTAATGGCTAAAGCTTTTCTCCAGTTTGGATGCCGAAGCAAACTCATTAAGCTTTTAGAGTAGCTATAATGTGTGTACTGTGGGAACTGTTCAATGCTATTCAGGAGACTTTAACTGTAAGCTCAGAGCATTTCCCGCAGAGCTTCTGATGCTATTTTCTTTATATAACATGTGTGCCTGAAAATCCAGCCAAAAACAAGCCCTTTGTTTTTCTACTTTGTTGTGGTCTCTCTCAGCTTTACGTTTCTTGAACACAGGTAAATAAACTCATAATCCAGATGGTGCAGCAGATGTGAGAGCAGCACTCTGAAATCAACAGACAGTGGGCAATACTTTCCATTTTCTCTTTTAAACGCTAACTAATATGTAATTCGGAATCTCCGGTGTAGTTAGCATCTGCTCCCTTCGGCCAGCCAAAGGTTACAGGTGTTCCTGATGTCATTTCACAGTAAGGCGTGGGCCTGGCTTGTGAGTGAGTGCCCAGGCTCTAATCTTTCCCTACCACCTACCAGTTTTCTCATGCTGGGCCTCCATTTGCTGCATCTTCTGTGTCAGCTCCTGCTCTCTTTGCTGGGCCTGAAGGGCTCGGGCCTTTGCTTCATTGCTAATGCTGTGCTGAATGTTCTCTTTCTCCAATCTACAAAAAAACCCAACCAAATAGGAAATAAAGAAAAATAAAAATCATATAGTGAAGAGGATAAATTAAAAGGGTAAAGCAGAACATTCAAATAATAATAATAATAATAAAAATCTGGCCAAGCTTTTCACATTAAACATTCTCCTCCTCCTTCAGGTTATACAAACTGACCTTTCTCTTACAATGTCAAACACTCTCCAGTGACTAGCAGAAAATGGATAAAAAGTATGATCTATTTCCTGAGAGAAAATTTGGCCCTGCAGACAAAAATAGGATTTTATATTTAAAAATTTTAATCACAACCTCTTTTTTATAAGGAAGCTTACCAACATTCACTTTGCACAGCACATATTATTTGCATTTTCTTTTAAATGCTATTTGTTTAATTCTGCAGTGAAGCTTAGGGACCTGACCCCGAGATGGACTGGTTCCCAGTGAATCAGCAGGAGATAAGTCAATGGGAGCGATTGCCACAGTGCTCGTGATACAGCTACTCTGAAAGCTTAATGAGTTTTCTTGAGCAACCAAACAAGTTTTAACTATTAATTTATGTAAATAGGAGATGAATGCATCCATGACAATAGAGTAGACTGCTAGCACCACACAGGCCCAGCCCCTTGTGGTTCTGCTCACTGGGGGGTTGTACAGGAAGGTCTAAAGCCCAGTATTATTATTGAAGTATGCAGGCAAGAGAGCAATTCACTTGACCAGATATGCAAGATGGGGCAATCCACTCCTGAGGCAAAACAAATGCTAGACTACCACACTCCATTGAAGCATTTTATTTAATGTAAGCCAAGCAAAAAGAGCATGGAAAATAAAACCCCAAAAAGATATATGCATATAAATTAGAAAAGATCCTGAACCGCAAATTCAGATCTAGACTTTCCCAAAGGTCGTGAATATTTATCTGGTGCACATTGGGATCCATATTTAAAACGTCAGTAAATCCACACATACAAGGATTGATTTCTAGATTTCAAATGATGTGAGCAAACACCTTTCCACTGAAATGACATTTAATAGCTTGGGATAGGCTTCAAAAAGTCTTATAAACATGTTTCATTCTAGGGATATTACCTATTTCAGAGGACTACAAAACAGAACATGGGCACAGATCATGTAAGGATAAAGCCACATCTCATGTGGTTGCTGCACTTAACCTTTGGATTGGTGCCTAATAACCCATCCGAGATATTGCAATATCTCAGCATGACACACACAATGTTAAATTTTCTCTCTCAAATTTACCCCAAAGCAATACAAATGGTGGGTCACATTACACTAATTCCTGGTCCTGATGTTTCAAGCCCTACCTTAGGCAAAACTCCCTTGGAAATCACAGGCAGTTTCTTCTGAGGGAAGACAGCAAATACGTTTAGATAGCAAAAATATTAGAGCGTTAAGGAAACAAAGCACATTTTTAAAGGAAATTTCATATATTGAATAGCACTTTATCACATCACTCTCAGAATTGCTTTGTAATCATATTGGGCCTATCATAAGGAGTGATGCTCCCATCATTTTTCCAGTGTAAGCTCCAAATATGGAAAGCATTACTAAGAATATTTTTCCTACATTTGCTGGAAACCAGTCTGTGCAAACCCCTTTATTTTACAAATGTTTTTTATCTTTGGAGAGTTGTTATAGCACCAGATTGCTAAAAAACTAAACGAAAAACAAGCCACCAGCACCTCTCACATTCCTCTGATGCTTTCAGCTGAAGAAAGTGTCAGTAGCACAGCATTTTATTTAATAGTTCTCATGTGAGATGGCTGTGTGCAGTTGGGTGCTGCGGAGTCATCTGGCACACAGCTGGCTGGCTGGCCTTCTGCTGGGGGTAACCTTCAGTGTGCAGCAAGCTGCAGAGTTCAAGCTCCCAAGGCAAACCTGTGAAGGTCCATTCCTCACTGTTAGGGCCCCTCCTGATGATCTCATGCTAACCAGCAAGTTCAAAATAAATGGAGAATCTAATGCCCCCAGAAACACTCTCCTGTGTAGGGGGACCCAACCAAAGAAGCCACTCACCTTTGTCACTTACTGCACAGAGCTCAGAAACCATGGATGTGTGGTGAGTGCCCTGTGGCTGAAGTGTGCATGGGGCGGTTGAAGATGAATTTATACAGCAGATAAAAGCTCAGTAAAACTAGGACAACAGGTAATTCTTATACAGAAGAGCAGCTTCTTAGGACTTAAAAGATTTTGGAATTAAAACACATCCAGTGCCACACAGAACAATATCTGAGGTGCTTAGAACTGCTCAGGAGCAAAAAAAAAAATATCCTGGAGCCAAATCTGTCTAAATGGAGTGGCATGTCCTTTATCTATACCTTGACTTGAACCTGCTCTTTAAGTTCAATCTCTCTGCCCTCCAACTGAAAATTTCCCCAACACATATATGGAGAAAAAAAAAAAAAAGTGTAACACATGCAGAAGGCAGCCCAAGAGATTTTAGGATCTATTGGTAACTCTCCTGCTACAACCAACAAATACTGGAGGAGTTCTAGAAGCTTTGACACTGTCTGTCCAATTGCAATTTCTTAAATCAATTCTCTCACAATTCAGAGTAAAAGAAAATCTATGGACTGTAAACAGAAGGAAACAGTCCTTTGTCCCTCCAGCATTAGTGCGAAGACATCAGAGGTCTTCTCCTACAAAAACTTCAGAATTTCTTACATTCACTAATGGAAAGCACAGAGACAATGAAAAACAAAGCTACAACTGGCTAATTTTGATGACACAGGTAATATCTGAATCAGAAATGACAGTTAAGATTAATTGTTCCAGAAATGTAAAAAAAGTTAATCTATAGAGGTCAAATATAGGAGATGAGTGGTTAAAGTGCATCAGCCTGTTCTCTACTCCAACTCAAACACTAGCTCTACTGAGTGCAAAACACTAAACACTCTAAAATGCACACGTGATTGGTCACAACACTGATCAGTTTGGCCAAAGAAGACACACTGAACTCACGGAAGCTTCCACTTCCATGCAACGAAATCAGAAGCAACCAAAGAGAAGAGAAGGAACAAAGTTGTTGTTTCTCCACAACTCCATTGTGGAGAAAGTTCAAGCTCTCCTTGAGTCTTGTTCTGAAGCACAAGGTTTCCACAGTGATTTTAGCTCTAAACGCCTGTATTAAGCCTGCATTGTGGCTGTCAAGAGCCATAGTGAAGTCATTTAACTGGTTTGCACAATGCAATGAACTCAATATTGGTTTGCAGTGCATGAAAGTTATGCTTTTCAAATGTTTTTGACAAAACAAAAGGCACTGTGAACTGTAGCTTATAGCACAGGAAGAAGAAAATTGCCATCTTTGGCAAACTTTAAAAAAATCCTTGCTGAAACTGAAAAATTCAAAGTGAAAATTCACTTTGATCTCAAAGCTAACATGAAGGCATGCTGACTGAATTTGAGCCATGAAACTTAATTATGAAAAAACAAATAAAACCCCAAACCAAAATAACCCCCCAAATCAAAACACCTTTCTCACCACTAATAAACAAAAACTGGATCACAGATCACAGAAAAGTCCACTCTTGGCCAAAGGATTTTGCAGTAAAGAAAAAGGAGGTATGTAAAGATGAGTGACATAAAAGTCTTATTTGACGTAACTAAAAGTTTGTCTATTTTTTACTAGAAAAAACCAGAACTTAGATTGACAAAAGTTTGAATTGCACTACACAGTTCAATAGTATGTATTTCTGAAGGAGTCTTTTCAGTTTGGTAACAGTAAAAATACAAAAATAAAAAAAGCAGGATGATTATTAATGTAGAATTAGGCCTCTGACTGGAGGCTGCCAGTATTTCTTCTGGCAAAGCAACTACAATTTGAGGCAACCATGCTTCCTATATTGACTATTTGATTTTTCCATGAGATCAACATGTGGCATTTTTAAAAAAGCTAATGGATCCATTAGTAAGGACTATGAACTTAATTGGACAAATTAAAATACTCTAGCAATTATCCCAGTTCAGTGATACACAAGAGCATTATTTTTGACATCTTCATTTCATATTAATTACAGTGCAAAATATAACTATAAGCATTTTAGCTTTCATATATATTTGTTTTAACCTGAACTTCATAAACGATTAAGGAGTAGCCAGCATTTAGTGTTCCAAATGCTTGAGCTATCCAAACTAACAAGACTTGTCTAAATGATGACCTGGAACGTTGCACCCACACTCAGACGTGGGCAGCAGGAGGACCAGTCAAGTTTAACACTGATGCTTTTGCCACATGCCTCAGTGGTCCAGATCAGACCTTTTTCCTAGGTAACATGTAGCCAAGTGGGCCAGCACTGTGAGCCACTGCACAACAAATTACCTCAGAAGAAAGAAAGGACTCAGCTGAAGGCTCTTGTAGCTCTTTCCGAGGAAATGAGCTATCTCTCCCAGTACTTTTAAAAATAAATGTATAGCAAAAGATTCTCTACCAAACTGGAAAAGTTTTGAGGAGCTACTCAAGCATTTTATTCCCAGTATCTTTAGTAAAATCTGGCATGAAGTCACTCAAATCAATTAAAACTCTTGAAAGCAGGACTTGAAAGACTACATGAAGGCCTAAAGACCAAATAACTTTGGGTTCAAAGGTTCAGCAGTGTTTTATGCAGTCTGCCTTGCAAACTTTCCACAATACAGGTCTAGTGGACTGTCCATTACAAGCAGCTTTCTGAATCACCTTCTCATAGGCTCTTTTATCTTATTATTTCAGCTGCAAGTGTCAAAGGAAGAATGGAAAATTAAAGCGTATCCTTGCTCTTCTCTCAGGCTATAGGAGGAGAAAAACCCAACCAAACAAACCACACATTCATGATAAAAAGGAAAAAAAAGTATAAAAGCTGAAACAAGATGTCACAATACCTGACTTATTCTCTAAGGGGACACATGAGAAAATTTTTGCTATCTCTGACTTTATTACCAGACACTATTCAAAACTCACAATAATAAAGTTATAAGAGAAGGTATACAAAATAAGATCACACTTCAAAAACTTCTTTCCCCTGTATTTTTAATGTATCTTTGTATGTATGTCATACACAGAAGAATAAGGGCTCATTTTTTATTTTTTCAGGTTAGCAGACAAGTCTAAAGGTTGGGCTACAAACACAGAAAAAACCTCCAATTTACCAAGAAGTCATTCTCCCCAGGAATAGTATTAAATAATTCTCTCTATTAATGTAAAACTTCTACAACTCCTTTCAGACCAGCCTTTCAATTTAACAGCACTGCAGTACCCCATTCAGCTATTTACAAAAGAGAATGTGTTTACTGAGTTTTATCATATGCTATCCAATCTTAGTATTTTCAAACATTTAAGTAAGAAAATGGAACACAGTAAGACCTGTAATTCTGCAGGTAAACAGGTACACGCTGGTTTTAAATGCAGGTATGATTCAAAATTATTGCTTTCCACACCTCCTAAATTGACAAGAGTTCTAGAACATAAACTCAGTAAGAAGGCTCAGGGTCACAAGATTTCTCCCTTTCCTTTAAATCAGCCTTCCAGCAACCTTTGTTAAGCACTGACTGTTTTGGTTATCTTCTTTTGTAAGGCCTATGAATTTTTATCTAATAAGACCTTGTTAATAGCTATGGCTGCTCTGAATGAGGACTTAGCTGGACAGTGTTTAGAGGTTTCCTCTTATTAAACACTGCAGATTTTTTTACCATCTGAATTTTTGTAATAAAGGTTTTGATTTTTTCAGTGCTTGTGTGGATTGGATTTTATGGCTCTTGGTGCTTTTACGAGGCAAAAGAAAGGCATGAAATGAATGTTCTTATGGCAAAAAATAATTTAAAACATACGTATGAGTGCATGCTTCCTCAAGAATTATGTAGAAGTATCTTTTAAAAGCATCATGATCAGGTCATTTCTTTAAACCTTTCCAAGGAGCTGAAAAATTGCCCTTCCTGTATCCCATTGAGGGAATTACCCACTGAGTTGCTCTTTTTGTCAGTTTCTGGGAGCTGACTGGATGCTGATTCTGGAGTTGGCTGCCAGGTCTTCTCAGCAGAAAGCTCAAGTTTCTGGAAACTGCCCCAGCCAGCACACTGTGTTTGGTGAGCTTCAGTAAAATCTATATTTGCATGGTCAAATTTTGAAGAAACCCAACTATTAAATTAACTAGTGAATTTGAAGGACTGCATCATTTCTCAGGATACACGTGGGCCTATTCATGAGAACTGAGGCTCAAAAAAACCCAACCAAACAAACAAAACTTAAATTTTGTTTCATGTATTAGTTGAGAAATATAGTTTCCTGAAATAATGACATGTCAGAGCTTTTTTCTCATAACCATGAGAAGCAATGAGAACCTTGAGAAACATTAAATACAATTAGAAAAGTAATGTAAAGGTCAAGGGGTGAAAAATTCAGCATTCAAATTGATCCAGCTCTTCAAATATAGACCTAAGAAGTTCGAAGGTGCTACAGAAATAACTTGAAAGTAGAAATACATTTAAAGTATGTTAATGAAATGAAATGAAATGAAATTTCACTACCATACTTGAGATGAAAGACTGGAAAAAACAACTCTTCCAGGCTGCTACTACTATTTCATAAAAACACTTCAAATAATAAGAAACACTTTGGGGGGGCAATAAAAGAAAAGGTTAAGCTCTATACAGATTTCCAACCTCATCAAAAGACTAACTACAATTATTTGACAAATTAGCTTGAAACAATTTTCCTCAAAACGCAGGTAACTTGTCACCCGTATCCCCATTCCCAGAGTTCAAGTAATAAGAATTTAAATTTTGCTGAAACACAAGTCAGTGCATATGACTTTCTTGTACCCACTGATTTTTTCCCCCCATATCTCTATTTAGGATGCAGCCACACCACTGGAACTGCTTTATAACTTCTGTATGTATTTCCACTTTACATAATAACAAGAAGTCTACAGAAACAATGAAACACTTCAGTCCAAAATTTCCACTTTTCTCTTTAAGCCCTACTGAGGCACCAAGAGAAAGTATACATTAACGGCTGCATGTGAAAAAAATTCCTACTCTTGCTTGCCCTACTTGAAACGTACTTAGAACGTACTTAGTTATTACAACTAACTGGAGGTATTAGTAGGCATGACACAGATGAAAATCTAGGACCACAGGAAAAGACATACAGTAACACAGAGTGTAACTCCTATGGAAGTTTCTATGAATTAAAGAACCTCGAACACAGTTAACTTCTACATCTCTCCTTCTATCTGCGAGGTCAGTTAACAAAATGAGAAGACTGGATTTCTTACTTTACATTCAGCATAACAGTAGGAATTTGCAAACACCTAGCCTATAACAGCATTTTACTCTTTTGGCATTATAGCCATCAAGATATATCCAGAAAACCACCAGTTCCTCAATAACTTCTCTTCAATCTCATCAGTCCTCTGTATATCAAGTCACAACCAAATATTATCAATAGCTTCCCTCCATTTCGATGTTAGAGAAGAAAAAAGTGCCTCTAACAGTAATTAACATTTCATATTAGGTCAAACATACTGATTTGGAACCAAAATCTGATTTTTCTGGCTCATTTATAAGCTTTGCCACCAATATATGTAGCTTGTAAGTAAATATCCATTCTTTCATGACTATTAACATCAGATTGTGAACTTTTTGGCTCCTAAGTCCCTATAGAAACACACATTTAAATACAGCATACAGAGAAGTGATCTTTGTGAAGTCTTAGTACATAGCCTGACCACTTCTAATATTGCACGTTTCTCTAGAATATTCTTTGTTCCACAAGCCACTTTTACAAATGACTGAAATAATTGCTTAACACAGAAGATTTTTACAGGTATGTGTTTTGTATAAACAAATTTACACAAATTATTTTCCCTGTATTTAAAATAAAGGAGTAATTTTCTATATGGTGATTCTTGAATTTGGCACCAGCAGCCTCTTACAGTGCAGCTTCAGGACACGTTTAAGGCAGACAATGTCAATATAAAGGGTGTGGTCCTTCTTTTCATCCTCTTACAATGAGCACTCACTCAACCTATTCTTCAAGTAATTATTCTTTTTCCATCTGCATAACTCCCTGAATAACCTGATCACACAGGTGCCTGTCTTCCAGTGTCAGCAGAAGCAAGGGCCTGGCAAATGTGGCTGAACATATCCCTATATTGCCACTCTAGGGACTTGCTTTTCAGCAACAGCATAGGCTCAGACCACGTTCAAATAACTGTGACTGTACTTCAAGGCTCAGCTTGTTAATACAGTAAATCCAACCATCAGGCTCCTACCATTGAATCAAAAAATGATGCAGCTAAATGATGCAGAGACCTATCTGCTATGAACTCACTCTGCCAATTTAAATTTGTTCAAAAACCCAATGTTTTTGGTACGTTAACTTTGTACCAGCAAGCTTTATGCTGAATCAGGTATCATCTGTCCTTCCTGCAGCTGGCATAAAGTCAGCATAAACACGGCGTTGCATGCTCTAGCTAATTAAAAAGGAAAGTGCCTGTGTGCTCACACCTGATCCGGATCAGCTCAGCACAGCTGAACGATCCAGTCGATCACAGATGCACTGGGAGTGACTGCTCCACACTTACCTGCATTTTTCACACATGTCAAGTACGGACACACAACCTGCATTTAAGGTGCCACAGGCCTGATACATGGAAGTTGATAATGATCCCCTACTATTGCTGAAATCGAGAAGAAGTTAAGGAATGTTTTCTATTTTCCTGCCTCCAAAGGACCAAGCCTCACAAGAACAGCTTGGGAAGAAGCAGAATTGTTTGACAGAACAAAGCATTTCTTCAGAATGACAATTTGAAAGACAATATTTGATTTTCAGGGAATTTGATCTAGGGTAAGCTAGATTTCTACCCCATTCTACAGCAAGCTACCACACATTCCAGCAAACTGACAGACTTATGACCAAAAGCAAAAAAGATGAGAAATACTGTGCTAACATTACACTGTACTTGACTATTGTTGATTTGCTCTAGATCTTACAAAAACATCCTAATGAAAA
This sequence comes from Calcarius lapponicus, assembly GCA_039654755.1. Classification (NCBI taxonomy): domain Eukaryota; kingdom Metazoa; phylum Chordata; class Aves; order Passeriformes; family Fringillidae; genus Calcarius; species Calcarius lapponicus. Next base: position 84,382,376 of record CM077465.1, on the reverse strand, counting down.
CCATGCTCATCTGCCCACGTCACAAGCGCGAGATACAAACAAGAGAGTTAAAAAAAAATAAAAAATCCAGCCTTATATGCCTTTTATTCATTTGTTTAGCTGTGGCATAATTTTTTTATTATTCTGATTGTAACTGCCTGCAGTATTAGATGCCTGCAATATTAGAAATAATGGACAGGCAGCATAACAGTTGAAGTTTTTGGTGATGGTTTTGTTAGGTTTTTTTTTTCCCCCCTTTTGGACAGGTTATAAATCTCTTCTTTATGCTGTCAAGAGTAAGGTAGAAACATATTTCAATAGCAACTTTAAAACGAAACTCACAAATTACTACCATTATGCTAAGTGCTAGATATCCCACTGTGCAGTTTTGCTTTGTGAATTTTTACCTTCTTCCATGCACACTTTTAGCCACTGATCGCACAGCCTTTCAGTGTTTTCTGCCTTTTCCTTTAAATAAACTGGCTCTGGCTCCTTCCATCTGGTTCCCCTTCCGTCAGCAACCCTGCACCTGTTCACACCTCCTCTCCTGTTGGATTCCACTGAACATTTCCTCCTCTGCCAGGGCTATTCTGGCACTCGCAACCTTTCTGTCATTCAATCCATCTGTCAGAAGTGAACTTTGTTTACCGCAAGCTTCTGCTTTCTTCTTCAAGAAGCAAAGCCCCTCAAGGTCATTGTCAAATGAACTGTCGGTGTAGATTTAAATCCACTTCTGCTAACCAGCAGCAGATGAAGTTCTTTACAGTCCTGTATTTGTGAAGATCAGTTTGGGGTATAGGAGAAATAGTAAGAAGCAAAAGAATAGCTTTTAATCATTATTTGTTAACTCCAACAGCTAACGTGTTTTTCTTCAAATACATGTATCTGCTCTTTCTTGCTAGGGCTAGCACAATCTGAGAAAGACTTTGCAGAGCTATGTGAAGAAGTGGAAAAGGCTAATAAAAATATTATAAATAAAATAATAAATGAAGACTTTTGACTCTGACTGTGTAACAGAGATATTGACTAAAAATACAAAGAGAAAATGGGAACAGTTGAATGAGTAAGTTTACAGTAAAATCTTAAAGTGGTCAAGAGCACTCATTTAAAATTATTTAATCTGCAGCTTTTTTTTTTCTTTACCTACTGATGTTTCAAATGCAACACTATTTAAAGAAAAAGAATCCTTAATATTTTTTTCTTGTTTTCAAGCCTTGTAGAACACACATATGCAACTCCTTGTTAGAGTACTGTCTTCCACATTGAGGCAAATTGTAAAGACAGGCTGAAACTAAATTCTTATTATTAACAGGATACTTTATTTTTAGCAATTCCTGTGTCCATATTTCTTTTCAGGAATAGACTCTAATAACCAAAAATTCCTGAATTATTAACTACCCTCCTTGACAGTCTCATTCTTCTAAAACAAGAAATACCTTCAATTTCACAGCACACCTTGGTATCCTTCAAAAAACAGATTACCCGTCACAGGATAAATACAATATCAAAAAATAAAATATATATTTGATGTTTTGTAGGCGATTATAATAAACCACCCATTTTATTACCTTTTTACCAAAAATGAATTTAAAGTAATGTTTTCTGGATCAAATCTAGGAGGTAATCCAATCTCATTAGCAGAACTACATTTATACTTACATTAGGGCTGAATTTGACTTTAATGAAAATTGCATTGACAAATACTGCTTAAGTTTAGCTGAATAAAAACTTAATATTGATCTATCACTTTTATGGGGATTAGTTCTTACATTTGCAAGGAAGTAATTTCCTATGCCATGGTCTTCTTCCATAGGAAACCAGATAGAGGTGAACAAATGCACTGGAAGTAGCAGAGGAACCCTGGTACAAAAAGAGGATGCAGCAGTGTCCCACCTGACTACAGAGACACTTTAATTCCTCAGTGATTTAAGTCCTGTAGAAGCCAACTGACCAACAGGGAGAAGCTAATAGTGAAAAGATGCTCCTATTTCTACAAAACGATGCCTTGATACGCAAACCACCAAATCCACATGGGCAACCAAGAGCAGCACACTATTAACCTTGCCATGCTGCCAGCATAGCCAGGGCGAGGAGTTCAGCCCTGTCAAGTAGCCGGCAGCAGCTCATCTGCTTGCTCAGGATGGGCATCTCCAGCTCAGCCTCTCCTGCCCAACCACCGGCACAAGGGCGCTGCACGAGGGCTGAGGCAGGAGAGCAGCCGGGCGGCCAAGGCTGCTGTGCTCAGGTGATTTTTTTCCTTCCTCCTTCCATCCACCAGCTACTTTCTCCAGCAATGACAATCTACAGGCTGATGCTCTTCAATGTGAAGTTGGATAAAGTCTCCAGCTGATGACCTTTCGGGTTCTCTGTTGAATTTTTTTTCTAGGCAAGAACTTAAGAAGGAGAACTTTGCAAAGTAAAGGAAAAATACCCACAAATCAACAACCACTGTGACTGCACAAAATAAACAACTCTGAATATACTTCTGAAAGCACAAGACAGCTTTTAAAATTGTTGAAGTTCACAAATACCAAATGCGGACAGAAAAAGTACATTTTAGCTTATTGTAAAAACAGGCTTTCAATGTACTTGAGAGAAAAGCTTTAGAACAAGTCAGAAATAATGATAAAAATCAGAACCATTTTTTCCAGTAGCAAATTCAGCAAAAAATCCAGCAGCCTTGAATACATGCATCTGAAAGACTTCTTTGGTTCAAAAAAAATAAATCATTATCCTGTTGTCATTAGTCACACAAATAAAAAACCTAATTTGAATGAGACCAAAGTAAATATTTGATACACACTCATAAACTTATTACTGTTAGTGCTGAATAATAACTGCTCAAAACAAAGACCTTATAAAGATGTTTGTTTTCTACAGCAGTTAGTCTCTTCAGTGTTTCATCTGAATTCACACTCGCTCCAAAGCGCTTTAAGTATTGTCACTGCTCCTGAACCACACTCTACATGCAGTAGCAATTTGGCTGCCTCAACAACCTGATGTGATCATTGATGTGACCAGTTGCAGTTTAAATGCCGTGAAAAAAATTTAGATGAATCTAACACTAAAATCTGAACATGTATTATTATCTTTTCCTTAAGAAATATTTATTTTAGGACAATAAATACAATTGTAAACCATGTTAAAACTAATTTAAAATTAATAGTAATTTATAAACACTTTAATGTTCAAAATTAACACATAATTTTGTATTTGTTCTTCACTCCTTCACTTACATTTCCTTTCCTTCCCTTATAAAATTTATCAATGGCCTTTATATGTTTGTACAATCACTTAAATATGTTTAAAATATTAAATAGAATGGTATTTAAATAATTGTGTGTTATCTTGACACAAAGTGTATCAGCTTAGAAAATTTTACAACGCCCTGCCAGAAGACGACAGAACCGATTTATTTCAAATCACTCAGTATCAGTCTTCATAAAGCAGCATATGGTCTTATCGTGGCAGGTAAAATATTTTACCTTCTATAATAACGCAGAACAGCTAATTTATCTACATGCTGTATAATCAGATAAACAATTTCAGCTGCACTATGAAAACCTGTAGGCAAGGGAAAAATTTATCCCCCACCACTTTATTGATTTTTCCACATATGCATTCGTATGATTGTTAACAATAGAGGCTATTCTTTCTTCCATCTCCTTCTTCAATTCCCTTAAAGCAAGCCCTTCTTTTCAGTAGTGAAAATATTTGCAGTTTCTACAGCTGCAGGACAAAGAACTCAGATTTTCACAGAGTTGCTCAGGGGAAAAGGAAGAGGGAGCAAAAAAAAGCTCTACAAGATTCAGTTGCAAGTAAAGCAGAGTGAATGACAACTTTCAAAGCTACCACAATCATTTACTAATGTGCTGCTATAGCAAATAAGTCTAATTTTTTTTGACAGCACCAAATTAGATTTATTGCAGAAACTGCTGCATAAATAGCATATGGCTATGTTATACTACCTATTTCAAATCCCTGTAATGTTTCCTCCCCTCCCTGCTCAAAATGGATAATTGAGCCAAACTATAAACCTTCTGCAGACAGGATACACACAAGTTCAAAAAGCAGGTGCAGGACGCTTTGGTTTTTTTTGTTAAAATTGTCTAAAAAAGTATCACATATCCTGATCAAACAAACACAGGTAGTAATAGGTAAGGATTTTATTTCCCCCTTTTCCTCCATAAAATTTTGTTTTCATTTCTCTTTCAAGCTGACAATCATCAACACGGGGCTTGACCTCGTAATCCTCTCACACATGACTACCTCTTACTTGCACAAGAAATCCTATTGATCTTTACTTTTTACGTGAGTCAAATTATTCATGTGACTCAGGATCAGAAGGCTCGGACCTCCATTCATCCCTCCCAAGCTCTCATTTATGAGCAGGGAAGTGCCTCCTCCGAGCAAAAATAAAACATCGAAAACGGATTCCATTCATTGGAGGGGCCCAGCCCTGTGGGAAGGTGCCGACCTACGGCTCTCCCGCCTTTCCACGGGAGCAAAGTTTCCTTATCGCTTTCCCGGATCAGGCCCCGGACCCACGTGCTTTCGCATTTCTGTCACTCGCCGCATTCCCCGTTCGCCGTACCGCTACGGCAAGGTACGAAACCACGGAACCTCGGCACAGGGCAGGGCCGAGAGCAAAGCCCGCGTTTCTGAGGGAGGAGGGGGCGCGATGCCGCCGGCGGGACGCGCTCGACGCCGCAGAGGCCGCCGAGGGCCGCGGAGCCGGCCGGGACCCGGGCCCGTCCCCGCCCGCCTCCCAACTTGGGCACCGAAAAGACCTTGGAAGGTCTGGCGTGCGGCCGGCGGGCACACCACTGCACACATCGCGCACGGCTGCGGCTACCCCGCCGCTCGCCTGGCGGTGGTCAGTCCTCCCAGCTGCCCTATCCGTTACTGTCTGATTAGCTGTGCGAAGGAGCCCCTCCCCGGCCAGCTTTCCCCGCCATCTGTTCCACACGCGATGGCTGCCGCCCAGCAGCCTCGCGCTGCCCTCCTACCTGGCACCCGGCTCCCGGCCTTACCCCAAAGTGCTAACACAGGTTCTCGCTGCTGGCAGAGTCAGGATTTCATTACTACTACTTTGACAAGTGCAGGGTTGTTTGTAATTTCTCTTTTATCCTGATTTTGATTGTACAACCACCTCCCACTGATTCAGTTTGCTTCAGTTTTGTTGCTCACAGATTTTACTCTCCACATTAATCTCCCTCTGGCATGTTACTGCATCTGTTCCCTTTTTTATTATTAATTTTCAAATTCCCACCATTTTTGACAAAAAGGAGGTAATCTACACTCTGCTTCTGCCCATTTCATTTTCTTTAATTTGGAAGATAAGTATGAAAGCGTGCCAAAGAAGTTAATTCTCCGTTAACAGTTTATTTTCTGGCATCCTGATGCCTTTGTATATGAAAACCAGATAGAAATAAATGTTGACTGAATCACAACAACATAGTCGCAACCGTCCCTACATTTAATGAAAAGTAAACATACGAAGCAGAATCTAAAAAGTTTATTAGTTAGAGTTGTTTCATGTTATCACTCATCCCTGCATTTTAAAATAATGCTTTTGCATATTGATTTTTTTTTTTTTTTCAAAAAAATTAGAAATCAATCACTGGTTACACCTTGTTTCTGCTTTCTCCCCCCACACCCCCAATTCTAGTGCTATTGGTACTTTCATCAGTTAGTAAGTCTGAGAAGATTGAGCATATCTATCTCAGTCATTTAATATTAGTAACAACATTTCTCCAAAACTTCTTCCCAGCATAAGTGCTAAAATTGTTGGAAAAGGCATGGTATTAAGCATGTTGCTAACTAATAGATACTGCTAGAAAAAAAACCCACAATAAATACTAAGTGTTGTGCAACTCCCTAGGAGGCTGTGTATAACCACCAGGAAGTTTATGTTTTATCAGTTAATAGTATAGCTTAAATAGGGAGAACAATGAATGAGGCAGGCTGCAAATTCTAACAAGAAACACTGGTGATGACATACAGCTCAACACCAGAGCTTCAGAGATTAAATAATGCCACATTAACCTGGGAGGGTATATGCTTTACTTATTGTACGTGCAATAGAAATAGTCTTAATGGAGTCACTGAAACTAGCAAGAAACACCCATGCACAGTAGGATGACTATAGCACTGCTAAAACCCAATTGGCATGTCCTTAGATATGCTGCTTTCTAGAGATCATATCACTGTCAAAAAGAGGGAAGGAATATCACATAATGGGGGAAAAACAATAATCAAGAAAAACAATACCCACTGACTCACTGTAACAAACTTTAGTCCCTCAGGAAGGCTCACTTGAATGTGAAAGCACATGTTCATTTAGTAATTTTGCCCTACCTACAAGCTGACCTTGAGAAGTTCTAAGTGTTTCATATAAGCAAACAAGAATAATAAATTTTAAACTAAACTAAATCTGCTTCCATTCAATTATATTTCTTGTCAAATTTCAGATGACATTTCAGTCAAAAATATCTTGAGCCATTTATCTGTCTATATATCTATCCCTTCATCCCTGAGAAAATGCATGACGACATAATAAAATTTCAATTTTGAAATTTGATGATTCCCTCACTTAGGATTTATTGAACTTGTTTGGTATATGCGAACAGGAACTACTTCTGACTGCAACTGAAACAAATAATATCTCCAGATCTGGTCTGAATGAAAAAGAGGAATGTTTTTTAATGATAATTCTGTTACACAAGAAGAGTGAAAAAATTTTTTTACATTAGATGGCACACTAAGATCCGGACAAGTTGTTAACATCTTGCATCTTTTATATGATCTTTTCAATGAGCATATTGACATGATTTTTAATGACTATTTTCTCATTGACTAAGAACAATAGACATGTATGTTTTCTACCCTCTGAAGAAGGGCTTCAGGTAAGCTTAATTAGCAAGACCTTACCTTGCCAAAGAAGAACTAATTTCGTAAGATTCTCCTACTACAGTAACCTCAAAGCTGAAACTACGGTAAAAGAAACCCACAAGAAAACTTTAAACAATCATGGTCAGTCTCATAGCATGGTGACATCTGCAAAGTTACATGACTGACAAGCAAAACTACAAAGTAGAAGTTCTGCATTTCCCCTGTCTTTTGAAGACATACAAATTAGAATTACTAACTAGATTCAATAGCAGAAAGTGCATGTTAATAGCAAGTATTTCTAAGCAACATATTGCTCCAGGAAGAAAGGTGACAGGAAAAGGCAATTTTAAACTCCGTGGCAATGGTTTAGAATAGCTAATTGTAACCTTTTTTTCTTCCTTTTTAACAAGTACATTTTGTTAACTTAGAAGCTGTTTAGTTGGTAATCAATCAACAGTGTCTGAAAACTAGGATACAGCAAAGAAGTGGGACTCCTGGAGAAGAGTGCTGTTCTGCAGAGTACTTTCTTTACTCATTATGACACAGACTGCACATTTTTTCTCATTAATTCCTTTCATATACATTTATCTAATTTTTATACATTAAAATCCAAAGTTCTTGTATTCATTTATAATTGTATTTATTTACAATATCGAAACTTACAATCAGTGGATTAGTGATCCACTTTTCTCCTTAGTAATGCAATAATTCATACAAAACAAAGAATTCTTTCTGTATCTTCTCAGCTACCTCTTATTTCTGCCAGAACAGCATAGACAGGTCATGCAAGGCAACAGAAAGCTGATCCACAATGGTGTAACAGCAGTACAGGCCTCCCTCAACTCCAGCATTGTGAGAAGACTTGGAGTGAACCAGCTGGTCCTCTCCTGAAAAGAAGAGAATCAGCAAGACGAGGCCAAGGCCAGAATACCCTAGAGATGCACTAAATCAGTGCAATTTCTGCAGCAACCTCCCACAGGCAGGACTCTAGAGCTTAAAATCTGTTTTCCTTGGCAAGCGCCACAGTGAATGAGTCTACAACCCCCATAGGATTGCTATTACCCCTACCCTTCAAGTATTTTCACTGACACAGTTGCCATTTGAGGTGAAGGGAATAAATGAAAGAAGGCAAACAGTAAGTGAATATAATTTACAAGCAACAACTATGGATGTACCAATCCATGAAAAACATACTGAGTTAAAAATGCAAAACTAATGCCACTAGAGACATGTAACTTTCATACCTTCACTAGCACAGAAAACCTGTTCTGCCAGGAGGTGAGCTGAAAGGAAGAAAGAGTACAGGCTAAGGACAAGTGTCATTTCAGTAGGGGATGTTTCCCTCTGCAAGGCAGGGAAAACAGGCGACACTACGAGAACATTTCAAACCCTGCCCTATAGATTTAAGTTCAAGGGGAAAACAGGTAACAGATCAGGAGCAACGAATTGCTCATCTCTTTTTCCACCTTCTTCAAGCAACATCACCTAAGGTATTCTTTGAAAGCAGACAGACGCTCCAAGTGTACAGAGAACACAGAAATGTAAAAAGTGTTATAGAATTTGAGAAACATCAAGAAAAAAATTTGAACCTATTTCCCATGCCTCATCATATTCATTTTTCCAATAAATACACATCAGCATAGAAAACATTTCAATTCTTGTAAGGAGATGCCATACACAAACACACAGTAATACAAAAAAAAAAAAACCAATCCAATCCAAAAAAATAAAACCCAAACAACCAAATCTCCCAAACCCACAAAAAAAAAAAAAAAACCCAAACAACAAATAAAACCTCAAGGAGATCAGGACCTTGCAGAAGAGTGTCTGCACTAGGTCAAAGGAGCCATTGCAGTTCAGCATCTGTCTCAAAAAGTGGGCGTCTGTGAAATTGTATGAGAACAGGGCCAGCACAGAGCATTATTTGCCCAAAATACTGTTCCCAGCCTCTAATGATTTGTATCCCAGAAACTTTCCGAGTCAGAGACTGTACATCAAAAAGCTAAATCATCTCTATGTTAGGTATCCAGCTTTAATTACTTTGCTATGCAAAAGCAGGCAATAGTTCTCATTTTTACATTTTGAGTATTTTCACCAAAAAAAATTTAAAAATTATAGATTCGCTAGTCAGATTTCCTCCAAGATTTCCAGAGCTGTATTGCATATAATCAGCCTTTGCTAAAAGGAGCGTGGTAAAGCCATTTGGTTAGCTATCACAACAAATCATTATTAATAAAGTTCTGCTAAATCCAAACTTTAGATATCTTAACAACTCACCCAAAACTTTTTTCAAGTTCATTAACCTCTAGCATATTTTTTTCTCTAAATACAGGCTGTTAGAGTGGTACTTTCTTCCATCTGTTAAACAACCGTGCTCTGAATTACACAGAAATTTAGCTGAATAAAAAAATGATTCATTGAATTTAATAGTTTAGACAAGGCTCTATTTTATTTCCATTTACTCAATGGCAGAATTCTCACAAAGCCCAAAAAGTACAAGACTTGGATAAACACACAGACTTCTGTTAAGTGATAAAAATCTAAGCTTTTTTTTCCCCCCCTATGAAAAATTTAAACTAACTTAACTTTTTCCCTTAAGTACGGAGTGAAAGCTGCCAGATTTGTTTATGGATGTTCATTCTTGGGGGGAGGAGGGCAATGGAACAAAAAACCCACACACACAACCAAAAACCTGCAAACAGTTGGACAATGGCGTTTTCCAAGGCAAAAGGAAAAAAGTTATTCAGTTACCCAAACTCAAGTTGCAATGAATAATTGGCGTGTCAGCCTTCTGGAGTTTTCTAGAAACATGTAATGAATAGTGCAGCAAAAGACATTGGAACTATACACAAGGATAGAATAGGCTCAGGGGAAGTCTTTCATTACACAATGCATTGTACTGTATCTTCACTGAGCAAGAGACTGAAACACCCTCCTCACATACTTGAGCTTGCCTCATACAGAAAATTATGTTCATTTATATATTAATATACATATTCCTGGTCATTCTGCTGAAGAAATTTCAGGTTATTAATCTGAGAACTCCTATGCTCAAAGGTGCTTCTCTACACTAGAGTCTCAAACAACATTTCAAATATATTTTTCCTGCTAAGCACAGCAACAGAAAAAAGGGTAGATGCAGCCTCCCTTGCTCTTCTTCCTGCCTAAAACCATGCTACCTCAGCACCAGAGCTGAACATTGCCTCTTCTACACACTACTAATTCACTTTTATAAATTACAGTTCATAACTCACTAATTCAAATCTCCACTTCTAGCACAACTGAAGGCTGCCCGTGTAGGCAATGACTGCAAGCATCTACAGCAACTGTGGGGAAGCCTGTGGCAAAAAATTAGCAGAATGAAATTGGTACTACAGCATGTAATAGGATAAGGGGTACCTGGTGAGGTGCAGTTGGTGCTCAGATTTACTCAGCAGTTCTGTCAGTTTTAGGCACTCCTCTCTGGCTTCTGTCACATCCTGCTGGGCTTGTTCCAAACGCTGTTTGTTCCCATTGAGCTCTAATCCCAGTTTTTCTATTTTCTTAGAAAATTATAGAACCAAAGAAAGTGTATTTAAGAAATGCATCGAGATACATTTTAAGACCAAAAAAAAGTGATCAAAGCACCTGAAAATAATGCACACTTCTGTTTTTTAACAAAAGTAGTTACTTGATAAAAACTGCAAAACAAGCAAATTAAAGTATTTGAAATTACATTCTTATGAAAAGCCAAAATGTATTTCATATTTAAATTCTCTAATATACAGTCAATGTTATTGTGTTCATTCAGCTTAAGAGTTACAGGCTCTTAAGAGTTACAGGCTCTTCTGTTTTTCTCATGTGAAGGCTCCATATTTGTGGCTTGAATTCCCTGTGCTAGAGAGCCAGAAAGGAAGTAGAACAGTGGCCATCTTCAGAAGCTGCTTGACATAGGATAGCTCTCATGAGAATTAACTTACTTTTATTTTTTTAATGCCTATTACATAACTAGCAAAAAGGGGGCATTTAGCTTTGTCACCTAATATTACACAAGAGAATAAAGGCAATTTTGTGATTTTACCATTATTGAAAAGAAATATTTATGACTTCTATCTGAACCCTAAACATAACAGCTGCTGTTAATCCTATTATTTTATTAAAATCATTAGTCCTTATAAGTCAACACAGTAACTAAAGTTGATGAGTCCATTAACTTATTTAGAAATAACCATAGTAGAGTTTGCATGAACAGCATCTTCAAGTCCAGTGATACATGCTGGATTTATGTTATTCCAATCATATTGCCAGCAGTTTTAACATTTTTCATAGAAATTCTGAGAAACAATATATTTTTCTTCAACTCCATATACAACATACAAGTACCTGTAGGAATATATCTGTAACACATACTTTGTTCTAAGGATGCTTTTAGGAAGGCCAGTAGAGTACAGAATAAGTTTTAGTGTATCTTTACCTACAAGATAAAGCTACTCAGTGTAGCTTTATCATGTAGTACCTGTCCTGTACTAACTCCCTACATAAATATTTATTTGTCGTTGGGGCTGGAGGGAACTTGCATGTTTTTCAGTCAACTAAACTGTGAAAGGTCATTTGTAGTACAGAAAAAAATTGTTCACATAAGGAGTTCATGCTGAATAACTATTATACTTTAAACTCATACCATAGCTTATTTGTGATAGCTTCTTCATGTGGAAAACATGCAGTATCTTCTTTAATTAATGAAATTATTCATTCGAACATCCTACAAGAACAAATGAATATAACCGCACCCCAATACAAACATTTGAAGCATCTTCATAAGAACATTGTCTCTTTTCCTCCCATAAAAGTGTTAAGCTAAACTACTTAGGGTTGTGATATCAAACAAATACAATCAATCTCCTCATCCAAAAAAATAACAACATTTCAGTAGTGTTGAGTTTTTTTAAATTTTGCCGTTTACTTAACTGTACACTTTTTTTCCCCCAAAGAACACTCAACAAAGGTTCATGAAGGAAAATTTTGATTAGAATTTAAATGTCACCTTGCTTTATCACATGCACCTCCTACCAAATTAGATTGGCAATCCTAAATCCAAGTGCAAAGATAGTAAAACTGTCTACAAAATTGTTAATACTCTTCCCTTCTAAAGAATATAACAACCTGTTACACTGACAGAATATTTTAAAATCAGGTGCTCTAAGATGTTCAGATACAAATGCTTTGCATTTTCACTTTTCAGACTTTTGTGTTTTTTAAATAGAAGTCTCAGTGGTTTCTCTATTCTTCTTAACAGTTGCAGTTCATAAGTGTTATTTCTCCATTCCTAGTAAACAGGGACATGAACTCTTCCGTGTCTTCACAAGTTAAAGATAGGGAAATACTGCAACATTCCTAAAATCTGCTTTAAAAGTGCATCCATTCAGCACACCTTTAAACAAACCCAACCACAAATTAGTCCAAAAGCATCGGCTAAGTACTTAAAAAAAGCACAACCACAGCTGGGAATATAAATACACTCTAGATCGCTCCTTCAGGGAGAAGTTTCAAGGAACAGATGGGCTTTACACCATTGCCTTGAGTTAAACAGGCTCAGTCAGGTTTTGACACAGACCCACAGAAGGAAGCAAATTCCAAGTGTAAGAACCTCTGGTGAAAATGTTTCGTTTCCCTCAGCCAGATGTTGAACCTTCAGGGCTGAACTCAAGAACACATCCATCGATTTTAGTTGTCATGAAAGTGCAGGGGAAAATTCTCAGATAGGGAAGTGTCACTTCATGACAGGATCTTTAAACATTCACAGGTGTCTTATAATTTCTATTAGAAGTATCAAGAAAATAAAAATGTGGCTTGAAGAACAATTTTACTTGTGCTACTTTAATCAGTAATTCCAAAATCCAGTATCAGCTCCTTTACACTCATGCACAAATGTGTTTGTGCATGTGTTTAGGTATATACAGACATACGTAAACATCTTAAAATACCAATGGTTGGAGGTGCTTGCAGCATGACCTATATTCTAGAATTCTGGTAATGACCATGGCAGAAAGAGCAATCTCATGAGAAAGGGATGGCAGAAAAATGCTACCCAATAAAGCATGTTAACAGCAACTCAGAAACAGCCAATCCAGGTATATTTAAGCTTATCAACTACATTATTCTTTTTGAAACACAAAAAAAATGTTCATTCAGAATCATTTGGTGGGAGCCACACATCACACCACACCACATTTATGTGGTGAAAATACATAAGGCTGAAAGCAGATCATACTCTCAACACTATGGGATAATTCTGTTTAAAAACTCAGGTATTTTTTGAAACATGAACCCTCAGAGTCTGAGACATGTTAACATAACAGAAAACAACCCTCTTCTCTCTCCTGTTAACAATAATTGTCTCACAAATACACCCTGTCCTGAATTCTGAAACATCATTAGGTCATCACAATGTAATTGGGATTTAATCTACAAAGAAATTACAGAATTATTGAATCTTCTTCACTTTTTTTTTTGGCAGGGAACCTTATCAGCAGCTTTTTTCCCCAACTTTTACTCAGAGTAATTTTCGTGTTACTTTAGTTACCATTTCTCCTATCAGGAAGCTGTAAGTAGTTCTGTAGCTGCTATCCAGGCCACAGTGTAATTGTAGGGACAGAAACAGAAACAAGCCACCAACTAAAGCATTTTGCTGACAGCTCTGTTTCTCATGCAGTGTTAATTTTATCCCTCAGTGCCTATCACCTGTGATACAGCTTTTTACCACATGATCAGAAAGTTATTACTTCAAGGTACTTAACTTTTCAATGTATGTGAGAGACAAGAGATGGAGCACAGAACTGCAAAAAGACAGATGACAATCTTGCATTTAAGAAAATCTGAAACAGATTTTCAGTATAACAAGGAACAGAATTATCATAATGTATACGTACAACAAGACTACATTAAGGTTAGAACAGGCAACTTCTGGTGCTTAACTCTGCAACTTTAATGTTCTTATTACTTCTGCACATAATTTCAAAAGTACTATTTAATGTCTTGTTCTGCAGTTGCCCAAACTCCCAGGAATATCAACAGGCACTTTGCCATGGAAAGATGGCAGGCTAAACCTCAGTAAGAGAAACACCATTACTCACCATAAGCTGAAACACACTAACACCATCCTGCATCCATATTCAGCTCAGTTACACAAAAGAAGTTTTACTTAAACAAAAATGAAGCATTAGTGAAGTACCACTGCAGTAAAATTTTATTCTAAATCAATTATTCTTTTTTCAGTATTACTACCAACCCACCTTCTATATTTTAAATTTTCTACTTTGGATCACATAGGACCCTTTTGTATCTTTTCTTGAAGCACTTAAGTGTTCCAGTTTTAATTCATTATTTTGTGATGCATTTAAAAATTATCTTCAGATTTTTACAATGCATTTTTAGGAGACCACACTAGAGATGCTCATTCAGTGACATAAGTGCAACTTTCTGGAAAACATAAAAGATGATTTCTCAAGCACTAAATTAATCTTCAAATATCCTTTTCATAACCTATCTGATATTATCTTCAACTAACAATACTTAGTCATGTTGCAAAAATGCACTTTTTAATAAACTAGACATCTCTATCTCAGTAAAATCTGATTAAATGAAATAATTTCATTCAGAACAAGTCAAATTAAAGATTAAAGTAATTATTTATTTTCATACAAATGCTGATTCCATTGTATGCAAAAAATACAACTTTAAATTTCAAACTAGCAGATGTTTTTCACAGAATTTTACATAATAGCAAACTGACAGAAAAGACAAGTACTTTTTTTTAACAAACGAGAATGATTAAGTGGTGATAAAAAACTTGTACTCTAAAGAAAATGCAAAAAACAACTTAAGACTTTTAACAAAATGAAAAACAACCTAAAACCTAATTAATTCTTAAGTCTGATATTCACTGTTGTCCCAGTGTGTTCATTCATCAGGTGAAAAAATACACAGTATAACCTGAAAAGGAAATTCTGCACTGACTATATCATTGCCCAAGTTCTGCAGTAAAATAATTCTGGAGAGTAAAATATTAATATAAATTTACATGACAATTTTTTTTGTTTCACACTTCATTTGCCACCATTACTAAAATATTGAAGGGGCATAAAATAGAACCAAAAACAGAAGAAAAAAATATAGAATAATAAAAATATAATAATGGTGGTGTTTGGTATTTGAATGTACATCCCCAAAAGGCAATCAATAAAAATATAAAATAAAAAGGCAATCTATAAAAATATACACATTTCCAATTAATACACTTTAACAGGCCATGATGCTCATAAGCTTAGCCTCATTTACTAAAGTAGCCTTCAAAGCAGAGAGACCAGTGACAATACTCAGGACCAAGTCTTTCAAAGAGGTGCCCCCAGTATGGTCTTGCATGTACATTTAAGTACTATATGCACCATTGATAGGAAATTTTTGCATGTTTTCACACTGATCTCCATCCATGTTGCCTTCCATACCTAATAATATACTAATTAATCAAGGACAGAACTAAATGAATTTTTTTAATTTAAAAAAGCTCAACAAAACAAGACTGGTTTTGTAGAAAGATTTCAAGTGTTTTACTTGGATTACTATCAGGCCATATGCAGCAGGGGTCATTTGTAGTCATTTCTATCCTAATCCTTATATCAATCAAGCAACTCTAGGTTCAGAGTGGTCTCTAAACCTCAGACCTCCCAGGCATGGCCATCTGACATAGCATATTGCACCTGAAGAACTATCCAACTTTGTAAAGAGAGTTAGGGCCACCACAAGGTTAACCCCCACCACATCCCAGCTTGCTCCCTTTTGCACTCTATTTGAATTACTGCTGCTTCCCATTCAAATCTGAATGAGGATACAAAGCACTCATGAAAGCTACATGTGGTTTCAAAGGGGAAGCCTCCATTCTGGAAATAGATTTATTATAAACTGTGAGAATACACAAATATGTATGTAGGGCTTAAAGGAGTTCACAAAGACCACCTCTTTCTAAGAGGCTAATTCACAAAACCACACAGGACTACTGCAAATTCTACAAATCATTTAGCCTAAAACAGGAATCTGAAAACCTTTCCTCACAGGAAGGGCAAGTAACCTGAGCAGAAACATGAGAAGTAGCCCCAAGAAACACACATGGAAAGTTTTTTTCTGTATGGCTGGCTCAAATCAATTGATCTGTAAAGACCAGAGGGATAAGAAAGATATAGCTTACCTAGATAAGCAAAGCAGGCTGTGATTTCTTAGATGGCTATTATTCTAACCTGATCTGGTGGGACTGTTGAATTCCTCCAAGACAAGTAGTTTTGTGATCCCTTTGCCCCTTGTACTGCGAAGTGTGATGGCACCTGGCAGTACCACACACCTTGTGTGCTCCACAAAAAGGCACAGCCTCAAGACAACAGCCATCACCTAAGCAAAGGCCATCAGCCAAAAACTCTCTGCTTCCAAACTGATGGAGAATTAACAGAGACTGCGGTTTCCTAGGAAGAGCAGGAGTGCTGGAGGAACTTTATGGGAATAGCATGGAGAGTGGATGAGTTTAGGGGAACACACTTTAAATCTCACTGAAGTTAACTTGTTACCTGTGGTTCTTAGCTGGGGAAAGAAAAAAATTGTGTTGCAAAGTATAGATTTATAAGTACACACACACCGTTTTTAAATTAAGAAATAATCTTTAAGGTCTGTTCTTGTGCAAGCTCTTGAAGAGCAACATGGTCCCTGTGGAAAAATACCCTGGGAAATGATAAGAGTGAATGGCTGAAACATATTATACAAGGATTTTACTGCATCATTTCCGTGAAAATATTTGCTTTTAATTTGCCACAATATCTGACCTGCAATACTATTTCAGGAACAAAACTTCCAATCCCATAGAGATTACTACAGTCACATGTTAACAGAGAACATTGCTGTACTACAGATTAGCTCAGCAGCCACCAGCAGAGATAAGAAAGTGATTTTGTTCGCAGTGGAACAAGATGATTTTTTTGTTAATGGATTGCACAGGTGGGAGGTGGGGGACAATGAGGTAGTGCAAAATATATGGTTCACTTGCTGATAAAAAATTCAGAAAAGGAAGGATGCATGTAGAAAGAAGGAAGGGGAAGATTACACCTACTTCATTATTGAAAAACAGAAGAGAACAAAACCTGTTCCTTTTATCCTTTCAGACACTATTTAAGACTACTGATGTGAGATTGGTTCTTATTTCCTGGACAGCATTAAAGGAATAGCTGAAAAGAAAACCCTATGCAATAACAACTGACAAGTGATAGGGACTTTTACACTCTTTTTCTTCTGATTGTTGACACAATGACTATTGATAAAACAACCATATTTTCTGGTCAGAAAAAGAAGAAAAAAACCCGAGAGAAACCAAGTATTTATTTAAGTATGCAAATCCAGTATATCAAGAGATGTGCAATTCTTTTACTACTTGGAATAATTTTTAATATGTATAAACAATTTTTTCTTTCCATATACTGTGGGGTGACATCACCATGGATGACAGAACATGGATCGAGGTTACATGGGCCAAACTACACCTATGAACAATAAAATCCTGATCCTGTGTTACGAACAACAAAATCCTGATCCTGTGTTATTCCTCTTAGCAGGATAGATGCTTAGGGGAAGCAGACCTGTACAGAAAATGAAGACAAGTGAGTCAAGAAAAGTCTATGACTGGGAATCTCAGTCCCAAGGATTTTTCGTAAGGAAATAGATAGGATTTTATGAAGGCTGCTCATAGCACTGATTCTTGAGGAATGGATAGCTGACAGAGGAAAGTTATGCTATAGCAGAGCAGCAGCAGCCATATAATAATTTTTATATATTGCAGGGTTGTAAGTCAACGTCTTCCTCAAAAATCTTGAGATGAGCTAGTAAGTTCAGCTATAAAGAAAAGAATTAAGTTCCTCCTGAGCAGGCCAGAAAATTTGCAAGGCTTAAAGTACTGCCATTTTACTCCTTATTTACTAATTTTCAAATTAATACATTGAAAGCCCAAAACACAAAATGATTAATTAGGAAGAGCTCAGTTACAGTAAAGGTTATCATATTTCTTTAATGCTTTCTTTTCCAAAAGCAATTTGGGTTTACTACTTTTAAGACCATTATACTCAAGGTCAGACCAGGTGAGAAAATTTCATGCTAACAGTTTCAAGCTATCTTCTGAATTTTGGGGGTTTTCTCCCCTGGCAAATATTACTCAAGTATGCATTTACTGATTTAATAGAATTTCTTTTCAAAACAGAATTTCCAGAGCATCTTCATAACTAATGAGAAAACAGGATATCAGATATAGATATAGACTGTTACAAAAATACACATAACACATAATCCTAACCCATCTTCATCAGTCATTAAAACTTGCAAGTTTCAAACATCTGGTGATATGCTGAATGTCACAGCTGTTGAAAACGCTAGTATTTTAAAGCCTGAGTAATGAAAGCTTGATATCTGTTCATAAAAAGATATTTCAAAGAACTAGGGTCTTTGGAAGGTGTTACTGGTCTTGCTTTGGATACTAGGAAGCATTTCCAGGATATATACCTAAATTCTTGGCCTGAACTATTTTTGATGAAGACAGAGTCAGTAATCTCTCCTTATAGCATCTAAATTAGGTTACTATAAATCATGGATTTATGACAAATGAGATAAACAATCCCAAAATACCCTTTGGCAAAGTGCTTTTGGACTGCAATTTTGCCAGATTTTTATTTGTCTGCAAAATTGTCAGTCTATAATGTACAGAGACATCATTTAGGTTCTGTCATACTGCACAAAAATACTTTGGTGTGTAGCTCTTCGATTTGTATAGGTTATGCATGTCAGTGAATCTTGACTTCTTTTTATTTGGACTTATGAACTGCAATGCAGGCAACTCTTAAAAATCTGTGGGTTTTAGTACAGTGCTTCTGGAGCTTTTAATTTTGTCACCTACAAGATAGGCAACAGAATTCTGTAATCTCCCTTCAAACTATGTCTGCCCAAATTTAAAGACTTTTTTACAGGTTAAGATTACTAGCTTGGATTTATTTCTAAACAAAGTATTTATCTGATTCCACAAAACATGATAAAATAAAATTGAAAAGCTGCAGTTATTTTCTGGAGTTGAATTTAACATGTCCTATTACTTTACTGCAAGGACACCACAACTCCCAGTGGTGCCTGCTACTGGTAAGAACTATCTAATAAGAAGGATGCCCAAATTGGCTTGGACTGCAAAATCCAATATTAAAAACTGTTTTCACTTCTACATGCTGAAGCTTGCAAGATTTTAAGCCAAATATAAATTGTTTCAGACAAACAGAAAGCAAATTGTTAAAAATGAACTTCATTTTTATTTTTATAAGGCAGAGCAGAAAAGAGCAAGCAATGTTAATCTGAGGAACAATTTCATAGCATGTCAGAAGTATGATTTCTGTTAGAAATGCATAAATTATGCCATGCAGTGCTTACAAATTAACAAAAAAAGTATTATAAAAGTGAAGCCCTGCTGTGTCAAATATGCCACACAATTTTTGTTCTAATAACAGCAATTTAGGTTAGGGCGTGACTCTTCTCTGATATAGCTGTGCTAGTACAACCCCTAGTGTGGACACAGTTTACTGCCATGAAGGCATTATATTCATATAATCTATAAAGCTTGTTCCTAAGCAGTAAAAGTATTAAGTCATGCACTGTTATTTCAGCACAGCTACATCCACAATGGGAGGGCTGGCTGAAAGAGAAAAAGAGAGGGCAGTAGGTTATGCTACTTTACAACATATCGGGCCAGATGAACAGATGTGGGTTTTGTGTAGAGAAATTGTGTGGTACAAGTCTTTCCCCCCACCTCCCTCCATAATCCTGATGTTAATCAGGATCATGATGGATGATATTACAAAACAGTTATTCAATTTAAATAGTAACATTGCTTATTGCTTCTTAATTATTAAGAAATATTCATGTAAAATGCTAATAAGAGAGTTATTACAGATATTGACACGTGGGTGTTCGTCCTAACTGAGCAATAAATACAGGGGAAAAGATATTAGGGTAAAAGGGAGGAAGACCAAAGATATATACTCTCTTTAGGTTTCCTAAATGATATAAGTTCAATTTTGAATAAGATTTATAAATACCAGCATATGATAAATACCAATCTGTATTTACTTGCTGTATAGATATATGCATCTGGTGATCCTAAATTGTATATGTGGGGCTTTCTGCCTATTCTGACACACCTGAATAATTTTAATCCTTTTTTAAAAGTCACTCCACGTAAACTAAAAAATATCTTCAAAACTGAAATTTATCCACAGCACAATTAATAATACAATTATACCTCAAGAAACAGTATATATATATGCCCTGAATATATTAAAAGGCAATCCCAAACATGATCCCTTGTTTTTAAAAGAGAAAAAATTTCATCATTTAATACAGAATAGCATGAAAATACTCCTACATTATTGTCTCTCTACTTAAAAAAAAAATAAAAAAATGTATTTATTATGAACAGATGGTGGCCAAGGAAGGTATCAGCTCTGTCTCTTAGCCAGAAGGTCAGGTCATGGCTGAGAGACCAAAGAACAATTAATATTTGCTATTCAGTGCCGCATAAGATAAAACATTTTAGGTTTTCTTTAAATACAAAGATAGATGCATTTGAGCTGTTTTCATTTAAAAAAAATAATTTGCAATAACTTCTTAACATTTGTTAAAATTTGATTTAAAAATCCCAAGCCAACAGGCAACAACAGAATAAGGCATTTTAATACTCTTCTTGGGCTGCCTTTAACATGTTAAATAATCCTAGGACCTATACAGAACTTTTTGGAGTTTTTACAGAACTTTACTGGAGCCACAGCTATAAAACAGCTACTAGATACTGAGTCTGAGAATTACAAAATTGTTTTCTTTTTTTTTGAGGAACCAACAATCATATTTGAACAACACAATAACATAATTACTGAATATCCAGTCTTTATCTAATTATCTAATAATTTTTGCTGATAGGAACTCTCCCTCGCATAATTTCACTTTATATCAAAATATAAATCACCACATTTCAGTGTATTCAGCTCCACACTGATTAATATATCAGTATGTCATCACATGAGGTTAAAATGTTTTGTTAAATTTTGTAATTTGTTCAAAAGGCAATCCTCAAGCAAGTTGGAGAACAGGATTTAAAATCCAAGATACTTCTTCAAGTATCTTATTAAACACATCCTGTTTTATTTGTATGCCAAGATTATGCCAACTCTTTTATCTGTGATATCTGTCAAGACACAGACGACAAGCCTGTTTTTTGTTTTTCAGTGTCCCCAGGCCTAAAGGATGCAGGAGTGGAAAAAAAAGCAAACCTTGAAAAAAAGAACACTTTAAGACCTCTCTTCTTCTGCGCTGTATCATTTTCTATACATGTTGAAGGGTTATTTCACCTAATAAGCTCCTCTTTTGGATTTTACATATATTTTCATTATAACTTGAATTAATATTGTTTCCAGACTAAGCTTGTATTATTAAGTCAATAAACCTTCTGTCCTACATGCAGCTTTGGAGGAATTGGTAATTAAAATTTAATTTTTTAAATACTTCATTTTACCCCTACATATATTCTTATACAGGGAATGATCTGTTCAGTTATTTAAAAGAAAAAGAATGGTTCAAAAGGTGTTGGATAGGCTGCTCAAATAACAAAAGGCATATTAAAAAAATCATCTTTATGTGCATCTTATGTACTCAGAAGACTCTTATGTGTAAATCAAAACTTAAGAAGGAATACTCAAAGTCTGAAGTCCTAGAGAAAAATGGATAGAACCTCAAGAAAAAGGGCACTCCAAAAAATGCAGATTACACCTGTTCAAGCTGTTTGCCAAGTATGTTGCAGGTTACTCTAATAATCTTTCCTACTGCAAGGGATGTTTATGTTTTCTTCCAGACTACCTGTAAGGCATATACTGTTTTCTGTATTAATATAAATCCCAGTTTTAGATAAGCAATACTTAATGCCAAGTGGATTTTTTTTCTATAGTTATTTTTTTCTAGAAGGCTACTTTTGTTTTGTTTTTGTTTTTTTAAACTTTCTTATGAATCCCAGCATTCAGTAACATTGAATCTTTAAAGAAATTGGAAGATAAATTGCTGTATTGCACTATAAATGATTTTCATTTTTGTCATCATTAGGTTATGCTTAGAGCCTTTAATGTTCTGTTAGGCTGCGTGTATAGGTAATTATGTGTGGATTTATTTGTGAGAAACAGTGTATAAACACATGTATACAGTACACAGAATTTAAGTAGCTGGTATGAATATGATAAGAGTAATTCTATACGAAATCATGGAATGAGTGATGCACAAAACTGAACATACCAGGGCTGAAAACAAGATTAAGATAACCAAGAGGTACTTATTTAGCAGTAAAAGCTGGCTTTTTGCCATCAATTTAAACCATTTAACAGTAATAAATGACCACTATTAGAAAAATGAATCATTCCAGCTTCTGAAAAAACCCTATTTAGGCAACTAATAACTGCAAAGTTATAGCAGTATTATCTCTTACCTGGTCCTTAATTTCAAGCTCCCTTATAGTTTTTGTTCTGTACTCTCTGAGCTCCTTTTCTGCCTCATCCTTCTTCATTTTGGTTTGATTCAACTGATAGCGCATTTCTCCACACACCTGTTAGATTACACAGACAACATGATCTGTTAGCTTGAAGAATCCATAGCCCAGGGTTTGCAATTAGATCTTTTGGTGCCCTCTACAGGTGATTGAAATGCATCATATTTTTAATTTACAGATATTTTAGGTCTACAAATGGTGAATGTTTTTACATAGAAAGGTGTATCTGAATTCTATATATAGTCATTAACTTTGACATATGCACTACCTTCTAGATTCAAATATATTTGGATCAAGATTTTGCTAAGTATAAATGCTTATGTTATAAATATCTATCTATCTCTACAGTTAAATGACAGTTGCTGGCTTTATACTCTTCTCTCATGCTCTGTAAAATCTCAAGAAAGTCTATGTCAACACTTTCAAAATGTAGAAGTAAAGCATCTATCACACTCCTAATTAAAGGTGTATTTTAACTTGCCAATTTTACACTGCTGAGAAGGAAATTGTTTAAATGTTAACACAATAATTTTCAAAGTTTGATCAAAGCATTACAAACTTACTGCAAACTAAAGATCAATTCTTTAAAAAAAACAGTCAAATTTAAATAGATATGTGGTCCAGAAGAAATGGATCAAAGCAATATTTCAGGAAATCACTTCTACACAGGACAATTATTCTCTGCTGTTGGAGTGTTTGTTATATTACCCCCTCAATCCTTTCCATGTGGGATCAACTTCAGAAGAAAATGTGAAGGGGTTAAGAGAAAGTGAAAGAAATAAAAAAACCCCAAACAAAACAAAACCAGAAGATCACTAATCCCTTTCACATAACTTTACTGCTGTGCAGGGTTGTTATTCTTCTAATTTTCAATCTAAGCTGCCCCCTTTTTGTTCTTACCCTGGGCCATCACCTCCAATTTGTGCCTGTTCATTTCACCTTAATTAACCAACCAAATACATGCACATTCCTTACTGAGAATGCAAATGTGTTTACTCCTCTTAGTCAACTTTCTTTCCAACTCACTCTACTTCCCTGCCTTGCTTATATTCTCTCAGCTCTTGCTCCTTAAATGTACACCCTTTTAATCTGCTGCTACAATCTTCTGTGCTTCTCAAAAACATTCTCACATATTCTACAATCCAAATTAATTTATGTTTTTCAGTCTCATACCTCTTCTCATTTTCACTTTTTTTTTTCTCCTTAAGAAAAAGGTAGGGAAAATGTAAATATGAATACTGCAATGAAATCAGTCTAGGAAAAAACTAAACCAACTGTCATAACTTTCAAGAAGTGGCATCACTTATAAATTCAAAGGACAACTTGTGAATTTAGCCATTTCAAATACCCCAAAGCAGCAAATGCTCTGAAGAATGGCAAAGTTCTAAAGCATTTTTTAAACTAAATATTATATGCTAACTTTTTAAACTAAATATTTTAAACTAAAATATTATATGCAAGTAAAAAAAAATCTTGAGATGCAGCTGCATAGCTTGCACAGCTTGCTGGATTTCTACCTCCTCCTTCCTTTATTTGAAGGATGTAACAAAATGCAATATGTCACTTGCTGCAAGTGAAATTAAAAAAATATAGCAAGCCTCGCTTTCAGCTCCTCCACGCACTGCACAAAGGGAATAACACAGAAGAATCAGCAGATGGTGCTGTCCTAATAATGGATTTTTCAGTCACCTCAAGAATGAAGGAAATAGATCCTCACTCCATATTTTCTTTTCCTGACTTCTGGTGCATGAAGAAAACCAATATTTTGGATAAAACTCAAAACTAAAGTGTTGTTATTTGCTGTTTTTAATAACGGCAAACTGAGTCTGGAAACAAGGAGTCAGATTCACAAGCAAAGATGTCACATGGCCAATGAAAATGTCAGGGTGATGCACACAGTCCTGTCAGCTCAGTGGTTGGGAGATTCCTCCAGGATTTTCAAGACTTCTCAGTTTAGTACAGGGACACAAATGAAATTTTCCAATCTCTCAGGACAGTGCAATTAATAGACTATTGCTAGGTGACCACCTGTTCAAATTTGTATTAACATGAACTGAAGCAGGGACTGGAACCACAGTATCATCTCCAGAGAGGTAACTTCAAATTGGTTGGGTACAAAATTGTTCTTTTCAGCACCTACTGCCTCTTTCACATCCTCCTCACCCCTGTAAGTGGTGCTAGTGATTTGTGAACCGAGCTTGAGAGACTAAAATCGTGTTCCAGAATTGGTAGATCAAACCATTCTGATATTTTTAATATACTCACTTGTCTTACAGTTAAAATTAAAATAAAGTTTTTAGTAAATTGGGATGACTTTTTGCTGTGAATTTTCTGCAATACTTTTGCCTCTTTCTATCAGCCAGGGCAGCAGGGAAGACAGGAACTGTTGAAAACCTCTCCTGAAATCTCTAGAGGCCCAAAGAATAAATTGCTCCTCAAATCCTTACAGTTAACAACTGGGGAGGTAGAATGGGCCCTGGGTTCATTGCTAAGGAATGTAGACATTTCAAGAGGCTGTAACAAATATTTTTTTGTTTGTTTCTCATGTTATGACTCCCATTAAGGCTCTAATTGATTGAGATATGTGCAAAATAAAGCACCCAGGAGTGATGATTTATACAAGATGCATGTTAAGCTGTAATTCTTAACTAGATATCTTTGTAGGAGCCCTACTATCAATAATACTAAATTAAGCAGCAAACTACATAAAAATCTAAAGGAAAGAACTTGAAAATCAGTGTTTTGATATAGCTCCCTTTATTGTAGCACTGCAAGTCCCACAGGTAGCAGTAAGGGACACTGTTGAAGTCTATGCTGTCTCACTCAGACCAAACTCAGTTCTTTACTGAAACACTGGGATAATGTTTTAAATAGTGACCCTCATAGGCTGCAAAATAGAAAAGTTAGCTTCTGCATGAGAAGGTGACTTGAAAATGGAGAAAGTTATTTTTTTACTCCTGCAATTTACTCCTAGTGCCTCTAGGATGTTGAGATGATGTCTACAGTTACCACACATTCCTTATCAAAAGAGGAAAATGGACAAGGTAAAAATTTTCTTCTCTAAGGTCACAATGATAAAGAAAAACAAGTTCAATGCTCTTTTATAAATGTGCTTACCTTATTCATCTCCATCTCATGAGATGCAAGCTGGCACTGTGATTCTTCTAACTGGTGAGCTAGAGAATTCTTTTCCCTTGTAATTCTCTCTATTTGAGCCTCCAAAACAGCCACATCCTTAGACAAAGCTGTCACCTGAAAAAGTTCAAGAATACTGTAATGATGCAATTTGACCAACCACAGAGCAAACTCTTGTGGAACTTTCTCCTCAAAAGCAACTGTATGTAGACAAAATACATAACATTAAAAAATGTAATTAAAAAACAAACATGTACAATAAAAATATATCCTACATTATTAATAATCTAACAGAATATGGCTTCATTATTTTATTAATGGGTTCACTATTTTTAATTTATTTATCATGCAGTAGTTTATTTGAAACTTTTCATCAACTGCACTAGTCTCCAGGACTTGTTAATATGGACAAGGTGTCAGAAGCAGCTGGCTACATTAGTTTTGCAATGTAAAGATACTATTTAACACCTTCTTATCCATCCTTATGTAGATTGATTCAAACCAAATCATGTTCCCCTAGCTAAAGAAAACTGTTGTTGCAAGTATAGATCTTAAATTAATTTTCAAGTTCAGAAAACATTTCACCACTATAGATCAAAGCATAGTGTTGTGAAAAACTCATATAGAATTAGTATATTAAAATTCTAATGTAATTCAGATGAAATTTTGCTGGATGATTAAAAAATGGAACAATTAAACAGAGAGAGGGAACCTTCATCTGTTTAGCCCTGAAGCTTACTAATATAAGTGGAAATGATGGTGTCTGACAGTTCTAGGTTAACTTTCAGAAATTCAAAGCCAAACCTAGTGGATTATATATTCACAACTATTTTTCACTCCTTATACATCCACCTGATTTATCTATCATGCCAATTCTCCCCTTCAAAAAAACCATTTCATAAAGTAAGCAATAAAATATTGAGATGAATCTTGACTTGATCCACAGTATACCATTTCTACCACCTCATAATTCTAAAACATAAAAGTAGTTAATCATATGTAAGTGTAAATCATTAACATAGATCATCATTTTCTACAGTCATCCCATCAGTCATCCCATCTCTTTAATTACCAGGCATGACATCATCATAGTGTCATGATATGTTGTTTAATGTACGTGCAGGATTTATTAAAAAAAAAAAGTATACAACTACTTAAAGTGGGAATTGGTTCCAGTAAAACACATTTCAGTGGGTGATGAAATACAAACTAATGTGATGACATGGAGTGAAATATTCTACCAAAAAAAAGTATGAAATGCTTGTCTAACAGGCTGTATTTTGGAGTGAATACACTTCTTTAAATCAACTCTGTAATAAAACAACTAACTTCATAAAAAGGATAACTTCTAACAGATAGCAAGAAGTCAAACAAGGAATTGCTTAATGATGTCTCCAGTGGAAGATTATTTTTTAAATTTCAGTTTCCCCAGCAACAGATCACTGATGATCAGTTCACGTACCTAAAGATCACTTAGTCCCTATCACTGTGCTCAATATCTGGCTTTTTATCTGGAATTGGAGTCAAAGAAGGTTTTTTTTACACACTTAAATGGTTTATTCTGCTCAGTTTGTGCTCTCCAAATTTTTAGAAATAATACAAACAACTTATAAAGAGTCCCAAAAAATAAGAAAAAGTGTTCAATCAGGAGAGAAATTGACTCTGTTGTTTTCAAACCTCCCCCATAAAGAGTTGAAGATGTTGCAGATCAAACAAGCATGAAAACTGCTAATTCATGAAGTATTTGTCTCTCTACATTCTTCCCATTTTAATCACATTCGAAATGCCTCCTCTACCACAGGCTTACTGCTGTTAGCTTGAGCTTTCCTCTGTAGACTCCATTGGGCAGAAAACACTCACGTTTTATACTCAAATTACAGCAGCATCTAGAAGCCTAAAACAAGGTTATCAAGACTATCATGATGGTTGTGGCATAAATGATGAGACAGATTCTGTCTCAGAGAGTTTCTAAACATTAGTAAGAGTGAGAAAAGAGATTCCAACACATTTCTGCAGGTGGGAAAACTAAACATATGATAAGATCACTTTGAAATTATGATATTGTAACATTAATGTACATATAAGATCAAAGTAGCAAAGAATCCTAAATTTGACATGTGCGAACTTCAGAATGCTTGCCATGGCAAACTAAATAATAATTTTTATAAAAAAGCTAGGTACAAACCTTGCATCACATATTACTTAACCCTTTCTTACTCTGACACAGCGCATTAAAAATATTATGCAAATTAAAATAAAGTGCATAACATCAACGACCTAGTATGTATTTAGTGACATAGCACAAAACCCAGTTATTCAAACTCAAAACACCACTTATCTACCACTGCTTTAAAGAAATGGTAGAAGTGACTGAGCTCTCACACCCAAATAAAAAAAAAATTAAAAATAAAAGACAAGCAAATGAAGTTTAAAGAGGATGATACACTCATTGTAATACACAAACAGAGAAAGAACCAAACCATACCATTGCTGCCAAGTCCTCCCTTTCCTTCTTCATTTCCCGCCGCAGTGCTTCTTTTTCATCAGCCCTCTTATTTAGCTGGGCAGCCAACTCCTTTTCAAGATAGTTCTTCTGTCGTTCCATCTCACTTTTCAGTTGTTCACAGTGGACTAGAGCCTAAAAAACCCCAATTTGCTTAAGTGAAAGAAACATAAAATTCTTAAACAAACATGGCATAATTTGATACCTTCAAAGAAACCAGTTTGCTATTAGAAATATCTTTTTTTAATGCAATTTAATGATGTTTATACATATCCTACTGTGCTAACATCTAGAATAGGACTAACAAAATGAAAACAGATGTATATGTTTGTAGATTTGTATGTAAGGCATGCTTAACATGCCTTACTGTAACTGAGAAAACTAATTGCTCTTAGGAATAATGGCAACGATCGAAGAATTTTTCTATGTGTGTTTTCCAAATAAGTAGCTGTTGTAAAACTATTATTACTTGCCTTACATTTAAAATTTGAAATTCCTGAATGCACATCACTAGAATCAGCCTCCATATCTGACTCCTTGCAAATACAGTGGTTGCTGTCTAACTAAAGAACTGAAGGAAAAATGAATAAAATGTATGCACTTCCACTTAGTCTCCTCCTAAAGTGAATTACTGAGTGCAGAATGCTAAGAAACCTTAAAGTAGTCAGTAAAGATACAAAAAAAAAAGTTTGACAAATAAATTTCAGGTTTGTCAAAAATTAATTTTACTAAATACCTCATAAAGTACTGCTTAATTTCAGATGCTAAAACACAAGGTTATAGATGGGTTTTCTATCAAAAAAGAAGAAACGTAAGTTCAAGAACATTCTCAAAACACTGTCTTCACTATCTTCTAAAGAGGCTGGGGGAAAAAAGAAGATATTTATCTATTTATGCTGCTGTATCTCTGCCAAAGTGTAAAATCTGAGTGCTATGTCAGTTTAAATCAGAAATACACTACTCCATTACAAGTAAATCCAAGTATTCAAAGCACCCTGAAGGAACCTTTGGTAGCCTACGAATGAACTAGATTTGATTTCAACATTCCACTGATATCCAACATATTCTGTTTCAAAGAAGCTAGAGTGACCTCCCTTCGGGAATTCTAACTTATTATCCTTTATTTTCAAATTAATTTTTCTTAACTGCTTATTTTTCTTTCACTCAAAGCCAATCTCCTGTGTTCAAATTTTTTGGCTTTGGACTATTCATGTGGGAAGCAAGTTAAACCACGATTTTTAGAGAATGCTCCAACAGTCTCCATTAGTTTTATGGCAATTCTCTTCAGGCGAGAGAATCCCTCTGTTATGGCATTAAATCCTTTTATGTAGGAAAGAATCATTGACTTCAGCAAACAATTGCCTAAAACTACTGTAGCTTGGTGGACATCTAAACCACTGCACTCTAGAAGAAAGCAGTTGCATTAATTGCATTTCAAGAGGAAATGCGTATTTTGTTAGCTCCACTGTTCTGACTACACAACGAGCAGTTCAAAGAATTATTCTTTTATGACATATGTGTCAAAAATATATTCCTGATTTTCCTTCAACTATGTAAACTTAAACATAACATATCTCCTTCCTGCTCTATGCAATAAGCAAGAGGCCAAAAACTACAGAGACAACCAAAAGACAAGAAGAAATGGTGGTTTTAAATTATGAGCACCTGAGGTTAGACTTTGGGACAACAGGCTGATGAAATTGCAATTACAGTATTTGAAAACTCGATGTGTTAATTCTCATTTTTGTTACATGGAGTCTTCTATGGGATTCCATGCTAGTTATCAAGAAAAGCAGCACTTGAGAGTAGAATAGGACAGGGGGAAAATAGGATGATTTGTACTTACCAAGAGGTATACCGGTACTTGTAAAAAGGCAAAATTAATGCAGTATAGGTAAAACATTTTTTCCTGTTCTTTCATATTAAAAGATTTTTTTGGAGCATGAAAAAAATCCCAGACTACTATTCAGCCTTGAAGACAAACCAGTAGCCCTTCACACAATCCTATAACCACCCACTCTTCTCTTACAGCACTGGATAAATAACACCAATTTTATCAATAGAAAAAATTACATCAATCTAGTTTGCATTCAATTACAAAAACCAAACCAAAGCAACCCTCTCTCAATTCCACAGTAATTCACTAATAGTACAGTAGATGTCACTAACTATCAAGGAAATAATTTAGGTGAATACAGTTTAATTGTGTACAGGGCTAACACAAGCATTAGATCAAAACTTGGTTTATCACTATTATTTACATAACACCAGAAGCTTAGACAAGCTTAGCATGAGACAAGACTTCTCATCTTCAAAGAGCTCTGATAGTCAATCAGTTCTTGCACTGCTCTCATCTGAGGCAGAAAAAGAACTGTTTATAAACATTTTAACTATTCTTTTCAGAGTAGGTCAGAAGGGTGATGTCAAAATCTTACATATCATGAATAGCTTTGAAAATTCTACAACTCAATTGATATCACCTAGCTGTGAAAGTACATCAATTAAAAATGCAGCACTCCTCATAGTTTTGATGAGAATTTAGGAACTTGAATACAGAATTCATATTACTGCTCAGAAACAGTCACATGGTGCAGTTATTTTAAATCTACATTATATTAAAATATGACAAAGGTCTTATGCATGCATTATCTAATTAACATGAAAACTAATTAACATTTGCATTAGATTGGTACACTAAAAAGCTCTAATTTCATAATGGATTTACCTTTGTTTTTTCAAAATTGGCCTCTTCTGCCATTTGCACAGCATGTTCAACTTGCTTACAAGCATTAGATTCTCTTTGCTGCATCTCTTTTATGCTTTGTCTCACTGAAACAAGTGCATCCATCAAGTCATCTCTTTCTCTGCATATTAAAAAAACAACCCAGATATTTCTTCTATTTCTTTTTGAAGAGAAAAAACCCCAAACAATATATACCAAATATATTGGAATACCAAATATAAAATACATACAGATGAAAGGCTTAAGGAAAGTGGTAAGGAAAGCAAGACTAAAACTCATGAGTGAAAGACAGCATATTGCAAGCTTGGCAGATACTGAAAATATCATTTGCTTAACAACCAGTCCTTCATTTTAGAAGGATGGACCATTAGAGAAACTGCCAGTAAAGACAGCAGATCTCAAATCATTAATGTATGGAAGACGAGCACATTCTGTTGATGTAACAAAATGGGGATCCATGCAAATAATAAAAAATAATAAATAATAAAAAAAGGCAATATGGAATTACATTTTCATTAAATGTAAAAGAGGGAAAAATAATAAAAAGGAAGGGTTAGGTTTAACAAGTAATCTAGAAGTATATTAAATGACAATCTAAATCCATATGCTACAAACTGGAACTAAGCCAAACAATAGGACACCTGGATTCTACAACTCTGCACTAAGAGACTAAAATCTGTACTAACTGGTAAAGCAGAGTTGGTAAAACTGAAATACTTGACTTCACCTTTTCATTATTGTGATATGCTAAAAGCTTTTAAATTAAGTTTTAGCTCTTGTCTGTGGTTTAGGTGCAGCTAGAGATTCTGTCTGAAAACTGTTGTGTTCTTAATGCTGTGTAAAATGGTAACATATTTTTTCGTATTTGCCAGAGACCTAGCACTCATACTTTGAAATTCCATTTCATTTTTGAATTGGACAAAGTTCCTTTGAAAATTCCTACTGAAATACCCTTGCTTTTAATAAACTGCACCACAAGTAGAGGTAGCTTTTAGATTTTTTTTAGACCTCCAAATGAAATAATGGTTTAAGATAAATAAAGTGGTCAATTCACATCTTTTATTTCAAGCTCACCATAATATAAGAGGACAGGAATGTACTGATTTACAGTTGGTTCATATTTTCCAGCATCTGTGACAAATAATTACTTTTGTTACAAAAGCAGATTTTGAAACATGACTTCTCAGCAATAGAGCTTTGCCAGAAAATTTTTGGACTTGATAGTAGAAAAAAATACATAAATCGTGGCAATAACCATTTAGTGCAGAGGGATAGTGTCCACTTGACCAAGTACATATATGTTTTATACCCCTTCAGTCTCCCTGCTTCTGATTGACCCACTATTCCATCTCAGGTTCATTCTAATACATCAGAAATTCTAAGAAGCTTCAGATACCTGACAATAAATAGATGGCTGTTTAATAAACTTTAAGAAAGTTGCAGTATCCTATCATTATTACTAACAAGTAGAAAGGGAGAGTTTTTTTGAAGATAAATTGACTGGGAGAATTCCTTAAGAAAAGGAATTTTATGTTGGGATCCCTGAATTACATATATCCAGCTACATAGTGATTAAAAAAATATTTAAATAAAAGCTATACTTTTTTAAAAAGGGTGCAACAAATAATTTTAATTTTTGTCCAATGGAACTTCTTTTCTCTGTCTTATTGTAGTCAGGGAGGAACTACTACAGGTGTTTGGGGAAGGAAATGCATCCTACCCCAAGCACATGACCTATTGTTGATGTATCTAAGAAGTTCCTCAGAGGTAAAAAGAATAAAGTGGAGCCAGAAAAACTTCCAACTACATAATTATAATGAACTGTTGCAAGAAATAATCGAAATGCATGGACTTGCACAATATTTGTGCTGACAGAGTGAAGGGCTTGTTTGTACAAAAAGTACAGGAAACAGACTGTAAATTGTCTCATTATCTGGTTAGCCCAATGTATCATAATTACATTATAACAACTAAAATTCTTTCCCACTTGAAATAAGCAGCAAAGCTGTTGTGGATTTTGAAGTGGTTGGGACCTACATTCACTGATTTCAGCATTATGAATCCAGCTTGGAAGTGTATTGTTCCAGAAATGCACATCTCTTTATGAATGTAACCCAGCACATTGAGACTTAAAAGGTTTAAAGCAAGCAGCCATGGCCATGCTTCCAACACAAACCTATACCCCCTATCCATACTACCTACCTCGTCAGCCTCTCGATGGTCTGCACGTGGACATTACAGTGAGTCTGTGCAAGAATGGCCTCGTGCTGGGCACAGTTCAGGCACAGACCACCAACCTGGCCAGAATTCCTGGCTGCAAACAGTGACTTCTGGTGTTTCAGCCTTGCTTCCAAATCTTTGCATGTCTTCTGAGATTCTGAAAGGTCTTTTCTAGAAAGAAGAAATTTGTGAAATTAGATATTTCTACAAGTCATATTCATATACAATATATAACTACAATTGCAACCTAAAAAGAACCCAAAGAATCCCTGTAATGAATATTATTTTATGCATTTTCAAGAGGCTAAGGAAGACTTTAACAGAGAAATAACAGTTGAACTGCCCAATCAAAATTATTAATAGACAAAACAATACTGTTTTAATTTGTTTCTTCCCCCATATTATGAGAAAATACTGAAGTTAAACAGAAATTTATTAGATGAAAAACCTGTAGGCTTACATTTTGTCTGAACAGAATATAATATTCATTATTAGAAAAAAAAAATCAGCTGTATAAATATTTCAATACTCTAATAAATTTCTGTTGCTTTTATTAATAATACCACTAACTTCATATTTATTCTCTACTCCCTAGACAAGAAATCAGCACATTCCCTCAGACCCAGCAATATACACAACCTGAGGCCAAACACATGTGCAGAAAAACAGGCTAAGTTTTTTACTTGTCTCCAAAATTTTTACCAGGTGCTCTGAAGAATTTTCTCCAGAATTTCCAAGCATGTGTCAGGCTGGGGAGATCGCAAGCAATAGGAATGTTAACATCAGGAAGTTCCAGACAAACGCACACTGTGCACATATAGATCAATTTGACAAATTGTGCAATGAATCCAAAGCTTTGGGTTTGTTATGCAGGCCATCTGGGCAGCACACACTCAGGAAGTCTGACACATTCTGCTTGCATTGGATTTACTGTGCGCATGATATATACACTGCGTGCATTCTTATTTCCATCTGGAAAATCTTCTGTGCACTTTTTCCAATTTTAGTACTTGGTCTATTGCATATAACCCACCATAACTTGAACAGAATTTGCTCTGCATATATCCTTAGACAGTCATGGTGCAACAAAACTATTGTTGGAAAGTTTTGGACAGAAATCAGCAAGTACTGTGTACATTCATCCTTGAAGTTAAAAGGGAAGAAGGAATTATATCACTGAAAGCAATATAATTTCTCCCTTCAATAAAATTTATTTTTGCAGAACTTCCTGTATGCAAGATCATGCCTCTTAGGAGAAACCACAGGCTGAATAATGTACTTGAGGAACTTCTGAGACAACCTTAGCGTCCAATAATTATTTTTTGAGTAAATATAACACTTGAGGCCAAGGAGAAAAAGAAAGAATTATAATTTTAATTATAATTAAAAATTGGATTGAAATTAAATATCCTTCTTTACCTTCACTAAGACAACTGGCTTTGCATTTTGCAGCTTTCACCAAAGCATTCTTTCAACTTGTCTCCCTACCAATAACTCTTTTTACACACAGAACAGTCTAGCATTTTCAAAAATATGAAACCACAATTTATTTAGGGAAAAACATGATTAAACAGTAGTAGAAAGTAGCTAACTATGGAAGTTGTCACACAATTTAAAATTGTAACCTCTCTTTTTTCTTTGAGTGGTCTATCTTACATGACCTTTCTTAAGGGAAAGAGGGTAAAAAAGATAAGATGTTTTATATATATATATATATATATATATATATACATATGTATGTAAAAAGATATATTTATGTATATAAAAAGAGAAGATGTTTTATATATATATCCCTATGTATATATATGTGTATATATATATATATATATATATGCTACTGTTTCTATAAAGAAGCAGTACATTCAATTTTGCTACTCCGATATTTGAGAGAACTTAATAGAAAACCAATTTTTAGGGATGCTATCAGAAGACACAACATTCAGACATTCAGGCATTCTCTTAGTTAAATTCACATTAAGAGTGATTCATGCTGTTATGCAGTGACAATTTTTTAAGGATTATTTTAAGAAAAAAAAATTAACTTTACCTTAGAGACTGTATTTGAGCATCAAGGATATTGACTTTTTCTTGATAAAGAAGTTTTAGATTCTCCTTTAGAAAAGATGGGAGAAGATATGTCTTGCTTTCTTCATAACAGTCTTTACAAATAAACCTAGACTTTACCCACATTCTTTTCCCCTGAGGACATAAACCTGTTGAAATACTAGTGGCAGAGAAACCTAAATATTTCACTTTTCTGGAAGTCTAAAAAGTGAACAACCCTCCCATTTTTTGTTTCTAAATAAGGTTTTTTGCCAGATCCGCATATGGTAAATTGTTTCAATTCCAACTGCATTCCTCAGTTCTCTACAATGATTTACAGAAACTGATAATCATGTCTCAAGTTTGCTCTTGCTCTCCCACAAGTCAGCAGATATTAATACATAATTATTGAGAACTTCAATTACACAGGCTATTTATTTATAATACAGTGAGTTACTCTTCATATACCTGGTGAAGAACTAAGTATATGAATCAACCACACCCATGTTAAATACAATGGTGATAACAAAACCAGATAAAGCACTACAAATTTAGCTCATTATGACACAGTACAAAATTACTATCAACATGATTCTCCTGTTTGAAATGTGGCAGATGAAGAAAAAAGGAATAACTGTAAAAAACTGCGTCCAAACAACTGCAGGCATCAGTGATCACTCAGGTCTTCAGCCATAAAATAATAGTACAAAAAACCCCAAAACTATATATTTCTATGAAAAAACCCTCAAATCCTATATAATTAAAGAATTAAAATACCGTATAAATGCCACAGTACGCAAATGCACATGGACAAAATATATCAAAACTTTTCAATTAGCCAAGTTTTTTCTCAAAGGATAGCAAAATTTACCCCACTACTTCAGAGCAAAAGGAAAATTAATATCCTCTGAAACTAAAAATACAGGAAGAAACATCATCATCTCTAAATTACTAGGACTCCTCTGTATCTCTAAAAGCACAAAGTGTGTAATTCATCCAAGGGAAAGCAGATTGCACAAAACTACTTTTGTACCTTACTGAGTCTGGACTGTTCCAGGAGCAGAACTCATTATGAAAAGAGCTTGTGTGGAGGACTACGTAAATTACAGCAGCTAGTTCCCACCTGCTTGGGTACTGTTACACCTAAGAATCTCCCAAGTACAGTGCAGCCATCATCTTTAAACAAGAATTATCTCTGGGAAGTCATCATCTGCAGATACAACCTGCCATCTGTGTTTAACTGCGCAATAATATTAATTAGGGTATAATGAGAAGATGAGGTTTAAGAGAATAAAATTTGAGCTCAGATTAAGGTTCAGTCAACTAAAACTTCTCCTGTGTCTGTTAAAAGCTGATCATCAGAACTGGAACAACAACACCACCAAAGAGTTTTGCAAAGGTAGGAGCCTGTGAAGAAAGGTGATACCAACCAGTTCTACAGGCCATCTGGCTTTGTCTCCAGAAGCTGTTGCCACAAAAGCCTGATCTTTGTTATGTGCCAGTGAGGAGGTGACAGGCTGGTGTGTGCTACAGTCTTTACCACCTACAGGCCAGCATTTCTGAGTATTTGCCTAAAATGAAAGTATTAATGCTTCAGTTATGATTATGCAGGCTGGTTTTTTTAAACAAATTAACTTACTTAAGTATTGAATCTTATAATCTTCAGTAGAATATAAAAACCAATAAACAATTTAATTAAGTTAGCAACCTACGAAAATGATGTTACCCAAGGAAATCCGTATTTACAAATTCTCATTAAATTTTGACTAAAATTCCATTTGCAGACAACCATTTGTATACTCTTCCATAAAAATAACCTAGCCAGATCCTTGAGCACTGATTAAAGCAACAAGAAATAAAAACTTACTCTGGCATCAAGAAAAGTTTGTTCTCTCAACACATATCCTGCAGTTAATAATTTCAGCTTCTGATGGAGTTCCTCATTTTCAAGTAAAACTGTCTGTTCTTGATCTTTTACCCCACACAACTCCTCCTACAGGATGAAAGAATTGCATTTAAAAGGTTCCTTAAGATAGTTATCAATATTGAAATGCATCTTGAGACCAAGAGTCTAGACTAACATTCTCAAATATTTTAACCCTTTTAGAGAGACTAAGAATTCACAAAAGAGAGATTTTGTATTTTCTCAGCTTAAATTGCTATAGATCTTCTTTTAAAAAAATGCTTATTTGTATTTCTGACAGGATGTAAAAATGTCTTTAAAGACCCTTAAATACCAGATACCAAGAAACATGGTAAGGAATTTACTGAACTGCATTTGGCTAAGTTTTGGTCATTACAGCAATCAATCTCAAATCTAAATGTAAGCTGCTTTTAATACAGTTCTTCACATTTGGGGGATCAGGGTTTTAGTAGGTCAAATAAGTTATCTGATACCTTGTAAAACTTCACTTCTGCTTCCAAATGTTTAATGTACTGTGACTGGTCAGTGATTATAGGAACAAGGTCGAAAAGGGCTGGTAAGTCTGCAGGCACAGCTTCTGGGGGCTTCTGAAGGAAGTAAAGAACAACATGTGTTTTGTTCTGATTTTCCATTATTGCAGTAAGATGTTGCTTGCCCACAGAATACAACCTACAGTTTTCTGGGAAGGCTTCAAAATGCACACATAATTGTTAATGGAGTCTTCTCCATTAATACTAGTTCACACTTCTAAAGGAAAACAAGTATCTTTATGCATATCCTTATTTTTGAAACTCACACAATTCTAACACCTATGATTTTGGGTCACAAACATACCTTTTTGTGCAAAAATATTCCATGATATATTTCCTAAATATAATTGAAGTCTAAAAGAGATCAAAGATTCAGAAACTTACATTCTTGCTTGTAAATATTACTTTTGAAATATTCACCATCAAAAAAAACCCAAATCAAACCTGAACAAAAACTGCACAAAGCAAAATAAAAAAAAAGCAAACCAAGTTACTAATGGCTATTAAAAGTACTAGTTATCTTATCTACAGGTTCTGCCAACAATGCATTAAAATTCCTTGTCCAATACTTTTAAAGGTATAATCCTTAAATTAGGATGAGGTGAAAGTTTCTAGCAACAAAAACTTTACAATCCAATTATACCAAATACAAGTATTAGCTTATAAAGAGGGGGACACTCTTGAGATATATGTGGAACCAGGATTCCAGACCTATCTGAAAAAAAATCCCTTTAGAGAAGGAATTCCAAATTTGCCACATATTCTGCCTAGCTCAGTAGACATAAGCTCCATGTTCTATTGACTCAGAATTCATCCTGATTTAAATTCTTAATCCTAACTACTTTATAAATTAAAACAAAAAAGGAACCACACTTGTTAAAGTACATATAATATAGCCTTGATAATATTTGTAAGTCATCTCTTTCTCTGGCTCCTATTCATCCATCCCTCTTCTCTGAAAATGTAATTAACACCTTGCCGCTGAGACCTCCAGCTGCCTCCCTGACAAGATTACACCACAGCAGTGTTAGAAAAATGTGGAAAAACTCCATTTCTATTCAAATTATTTTTCACTGAAAAACAGTTCTAATGTTTAAACTGAGAAACATCACTGTAATGTAAACAATAGTGCTAAGGAATTTTTCACCAAAAAGAAAATAATAAGTAACATATTTTCTCAACATAAAAAGACCTCTGTGACCTTTTTTTAACCTTTTTAAGAACATAATTGTTATAAATTACTTATAAACTGATTTGGGATTTTTTAATTATGTTCTCACAATATAACATGTAAGGGCGAAAGAACAGAGGTCAGGAGGGGCATGAATTTAACTCTGGCTAAATAGTAAAATTAGAACTGAAAGACACATCTGATCAATATGAATTACCAAACAATTATACCAATTCTGTCTGAGTCTTGGAAATACTGTTCACACCTAAATACTTAATACTGAAAAGGAATTATAAAATATAAATGCTTAGCAGCTCTAGAAGCCAGCATTCAACACGGTGACAGTTTTGCCAACATCACAAATAATTTGGCCCACCTTGTACTTTTCCAGAATGTCTCAAATCTCAAGTATCTAAACCACAGAATTACAGAAACTCTGCCATCCTATAAACTGGCAGGAGACAACAGGAATCCATCACATCTCCAGCTATAAGAAGTGTCAGGAACAAAGGCTGGGTGCAGCTAGGTTAGCCAAAACCCAGCTTGCAGAACTGCAGTTGTTATATGAAGCAATCTTGCTGGGCCTTCACCTCAGGTGATAAAGTGTAGAGCAAAAGGAAAATTTCTGCACAACCATCTGGGTGTAATCAAAGAAAGGATTTAATCATTTGATATCTATTGCAACTTTAATCTATGGGAAAGAAAAGGGAATTTAGTTGCAACAATATTATTTATATGTCTGAAGCGTGGTAAAGGTTAGTAAAGTGTATAGTTTTTGTGAAATGTTATATTTAGCTGTAGATCCTGAAGTCATTTACTATTCAGCAGTCATTGGGTATTCCAGCATCACTCAAAGCAAAAGGTTAAGGTTACTCATAATCTAAGTTTGCTTTCCTTGACCTTTGGAAAATTGGATTCTTCTTATACAAGAAGCATTTCTGCAGTGTCCAGTAAATCACTGGACAAGCTCATATTTTATGAGGGCTTGGGCTTATTTTTGGTGTACGTGCACTTTTGCAGTTCAACATTTTTTTGAGCTTTACACGTGGTCTGCCTTCAGAACACTTTCATATCCTCAAGCAGATGGAGGACAGCTGCAAAGGAGAGTAAAGCCACCACTTCACAGAATGTCTCTCACTAGAAACTTCAAGAGGAAAAAATG
This sequence comes from Calcarius lapponicus, assembly GCA_039654755.1. Classification (NCBI taxonomy): domain Eukaryota; kingdom Metazoa; phylum Chordata; class Aves; order Passeriformes; family Fringillidae; genus Calcarius; species Calcarius lapponicus. The sequence goes on along the minus strand of CM077465.1, from coordinate 84,342,450 downwards.
GGGCAATACTGTACCAATACAGAAAATTCCCTTTTTTTTTCTCTGTTTATTCCTCCATCCTTTAATCCATTCCCTGAAAGCACTATTGCACTATAAACAAGTTTCTTAGATAAAAGTATTCCATTTTCTAAATTCTCCACTTTAGTAAAACTTCCCAATATGAGTAGAAAACTTCACCAAAGATGGAATAAAATATTGGTTTCCTCCCTTCCAAGGCTAAATACAAACTGATACCGATTCAAGTCATGCCAAAGTCATCCAATGATCCATCAATCCCTTGAGCTACAAAACACTAACTCTTTCCTATGCCATTATGAGGCAAAATGCCTGGCAGGACAACCATACTAAACTCGTGGGTCATAGAACACTCAAAGTTCACTTTAAATAAAATTCCTTAACATCAGGACAGCAGAGCTACGCTCATTACACAGGCTGAAAGCAACACAGCAGGAATACAGCTTGTAGATTACTCTGCTGTTAACTTTGACAGCAAAGAGCTGCTTGTCTTGCTTAGTATAAGCCAAAAATACTCAGTGTAAGCCATCAAAAGATAAAACTGCAACAGTGCCTTTGAATTATTTTTCTATGGAGATTCTAGCAACTCTCAGCTGCTCTGTAACTGAACGGTTCAGCACACATACTTTGGTGCAGTTCTGCTTCAAGGAAGCAGCATCTGAGAAGCCCTTGTAAGGGGCTCCTTGTAATGTTTACTCCTTGTAAGGGAGTAAACAAACTTTGACAGAGACCACTGCATTTTGGCAGAGAACTACAAAACCTGTTTTTGCATGAACATCTCTAACTCTTTCAAGAAAGAGTTTCTGCATAGTTAAAGCATAAGAAGGACACTGAGAATCCTTAAAGTACAGTCAAAGGAAAAAAGAGGCTGATTTTTCAGAAATTTTTCCTTGTTGTCTATCCCAAGTGTTTTCAAAACAAAAAGAATGGACAACCACACTACATGGTCAACAAGAAGAGGAGAAAAGTATAAACCCTGTATTACAGGTTCTTTTTTCTTCCATTATGGTCATAAGGATGTTAAGTTTTGGTCATAGCCTCAGTAAGCTCCCATATTTAAGACTGTTAAAATGATTCAATATTCCTTTTTTTCCTCTTTATACTATAAAATCAATATGCATGCCATTTATTCAAACAACACAAATGAAACTAGAAGAAACATACATGGAATGAATTTTTCCTTCTTGAGGGAGACTCTTCACTTTCCATTCTTTCTTGGTGTTGCAACAAAATTTTAAGTTGGTTAACTAGGAGGAGATAAAAACCATTATAATCAATAAATTAATAATTTTTTTCATTGAAATTAGTTCAATATCTAACAATATTTAAACCATTTCCTTTCAGAGCAATCTTACCTGCATGACTGTGCTGCAGTTCCTGAGTGGCTGCAGTCCCACAGTCATCACTGGCCCTGTCTGCATTGTCACTGTCCTCATCCACAGAGGACTGGTCAAGTCCAGTGCCATCACCTTTTGCCAAGGCATGTTTCAGTTGAGAGATGCTTTCACTGGCACGTTCTAAAAAACAACCCAACCACATCATTAGCCACAAGAAACAACAAAAAAGAAAGGATTTACTAGCTATTATTTTAAATGGGAAAAAACATGAGAGAACTACAAGCATTCAGCATGTGTCTAGCTTGACTACTTGACCTAAACTCAGCCACTGGAAGCAATTATCTAATGCAAACAGCCAAAAAAACCCGTACCATATTTGCAAAATATTTACTAAATACTAATATTTCAGAGAAGAGCTATACATAGCATCTTAGCCTCTCAATACATTAGGACTCTGCAGCAGTACAAGTAATAATATACTTGACCCTAAAATATTTCCTAGCATATGCACCTTCCATACTTCTCAATAAACCTCAAGCTCATGCTACATCTTCTACAATATGCAGGATTGGGAACCAAGAAAAATGTTTTTGCATTTTAGTGATGCCACCACACACTGTTACAAAGCAACATGTCACACAATGAAACAAATATCTGAGTAAATAAAGTAATAACTCAGAAAACCAAGCCACCATAAAATAGTTATTTAATAAAGACCAATGGCTTCTGAACAGTGTGAAAAATAAATAACAACACACACTATTCTAGAAAAAGGACCCAACAAACGCAACACAAAACCTCTATCTACATAAATATAAATATTTTCAAGAACTGACTTACTGACAGATGATACAGTAAAGGTCTTATCTAATGTTCAATATGTTTTTTCCTTGTATTCCTTTCTAAACTTTTTCTTTGATTCAGCTGACTTCACAAAAATCATAAGCATATTTTAAACAGTCAAAATTTAGTAAAACAAGCCCAAATACCATTTACAAGGCAATGACTCAAAAAGAAGGGTTTAGGTCAAATATTTCACTTTTGGCATACTTAAGCTCTTCATCCTTTCTTGAGCATTCCAGGATGCTATGAGGGCGGAAGAGCTAATTGAGAAATGGCAGAAGCATCTCACTGATGCAATGGCTTAGATATTTAGCAAACTATGTTGCAACCATTTGTTGCCAAGAAGTGTTCAATGTCATTTAAGTTGTCATGTGGTGTGTCATCTGAGAGCATTAAAGTTCCTTCATTTCTCCATTCCCTGTAGATGTCTGCCAGATAACCCCAGAGTTCCAGTATTTGCTTCCTAGCCAAGGGACAAACAACAGAACAAACCAAACCAGAACCAACCAAGCCCATTTATACTGGTTTTCCCAGAACTTCTCTTCTTTGTAGTATTACAGCTTCTGAACTCCAAGCTATTATTCATCCACAATGATAACAGAGATCTTCTTACATTCTGTCCTCTTTCCTCATAAACATACAGGCCAGTAGTAGTGAAACACATTATAACCATTATCAATGGCACACTGGTGCCTTTTTTTTTTTTTTTGACTACACTTTCCTGCCTCAGAAATAATGTCACCACATTCTGGAAAGTGTCATCAAGTATTTCCTTAAATTTCTTAAGAGTTTGCCTATTTCCAAATTACTAATGTTGCTGTCATAGGTAAAACACTCTCCTCTGGGAAACTGGGAATTAGGAGGCCCCAGTGGTGTGGCTTTACATTCACCAGATACAAGAGATCCAACATTTACTTCAGTAAGAGTTGAACTGGATGCCTTAAAAGGGAATAAATACATTACAGTACTTTTTAATTCCAAAGTAAGGAACATAATTTTGGGCATTAGGATAAAAGACAATATACCAAGGAGTGGAAAGACTATATTTGGTGTTTTTTACAATGTAAAAATATTCTTCTTAAATATGAAAGAAATTTTTAAAAACCACTGTGGATGCAAACTACAGGACACCAAAGAACATGACTAATTTTTTAATGAATTCAGAAGCAATTAATTTTTAAGTCTTCCCAATTCAATCTAACTGTTTCAGTTAAGCTACTCCTGTAATAGTACATTTTATAAAAACATGGCTTCAAGTGAAAGCATACTTCAAAACCTGCTCACATGCAGCACTATGATTTGCATATCAAAATCAATCAGCACCTGTCTTTTCGATGTCAGAACAAGACTCTACAAATAGAATCCAAACATGTATTCCTGTTCTATGCTAAAACATCACTGAAGTGCTATTTCCTATTGGAACAGCTGATGATATAATTGAATTTGGACTCTTGTGGATTGAAACTTCAAAAAAACCCCACAACATACTATTAAGCCCTTTGGTTTTCAGTGTTCAAAGGATCTGAGATGATAATGAAAAATGACAAGCTAGCACCCAAATCTGATGGATCAAGCTCAATACATTTAAAAAAAAAAATCAGTGTAAGAACAATTAGGCATTGAAGTCAAAACAGGAAAAAACCCAGAAGGCATTGAACCAGTTTAGCATTGCCTAAACAAGAGATGTTTTCTCAGGCACTGATTCATAGAGCTCTTTTTTTAGAGAGTACTCCTTCAAATGAAAGCACCAAAGCTACCTCATTCATGGACTCGGAAATGCCATAGAAAATACTCTGGGAGCAAAAGAATCAATCATCCAAAACAACAGAATTGCCTGAAAGACATGGAAAATAACTCCAGCTGGTAGATTCATTAAGCAGCATAAACTGAAGGAAACAAATGGCAACTCTATGAAAAAGTTGTCATAAGACTGTCACCCAAACCTAACAGTCCGGTTCTAATAATGCCTACAAGAACATGAAGTTACTGGCTATAAATTCAACAAACAACATCACTTGCCATTATGGTTCCAAATCAGCAAACAGCCTTACAAAGTCAGAGAAGGAATTACACTGATTCTTTAGGTCTTAAAAAAACCCAAAGCAAATCACGGTAGACTTTTTGTGAAACACTAACTGACAAAACAGACAATTAGAAACAGTAGTGAAAGCAGAAAGATTATAGCCATTTAAAGAAAACTTTTCTGTCCAAAATTAGATCAACATTTGCTTCCATTGACAGCTAAAAAACTATAATATTATACCCTATATCTTTTCAGTCTTTACTGAAACTGAGAATTTGGTTACAGGGGTTTTTGTGTTTAGCTCATCTTGGAACTTACTTTCCTTCCCATTCTGACATTCAGCTCTTCTTTCTTGGCTGCCAAACACAGGCATGTTACTGTGGAAGTAATATACTATATGGCAGTTTTGAGACTAAAAGTATCCTGTCTATCACTACCTGTGCTGCTAGGATTTTACATGCAGCAATGAGCAATACCAGGCTGTTCATTAGTCAGGCCTCAAAAGATCCCAAGGTGTGTGAAATTGCTCAGCTGTTTCAAAACAACAAATCCTTCTGATTTGGTTTCTTGGTCTCTTTTTTTATGAGAAATAGGTAGTTTTCAGCATAACATTTACCAAGCTATCATCTTTAAAAGCACAGCTGCAGTAGTCATTGTCACAAGTTCCTACACCAGCCCTTTCTGCAGAGCATTAAGCATTTGCCTAAGTTATAGAAACCCTCACATGTAAAAACCTCATTGCCAAGTTCCTTGGCAGATTCCCCACCTTGAAAAGAACATGTTATGTTCAGAAGAATACCTAGAAATACCTGCCAAATAAAAATAAAAGGCCTAAGCAAAAAAATGTTAAGAATGTAATTCTAAGCTGCTTCAGTGTGACAGCTAACTTGTAGTGATGGAAACTGGGCCACATACTCACTTTTCCTAAGATGGCTTTGACTTCCCATCTCTCCTGTTTTATTTTTGGAACCACATAAAACAGCCATAAAATGAAACTTTATTCAGAAAAGTCTTATCTTGTCATCTGTTTCTCTTAGGGTTTGCAGCTCCATTCTCTGAAATTATGTAGGACACTGCACTCAGCAATGCAGGGGAATACAGAATGTAATTTCCACAATATCCTAAGACAGACTTGCGGTTGACAAGTGTATCAGGCTCAGTATCAATCCTACAAAGGATTGTGTGCCCCTCCTTTGCTCCTGCTCTTTCACTGTCTCAGGTCCAACAGCGAGCCAGCTCTCTTTACTCAAGAGGCAAAAAACTCAACATAAAAATAGAAGCTAATAGTTCTCTGTTCAAAAAACCAGAAATTTGCTAGAAACAAAGAACTGGACTCTAAATAGTCCCCTCAATTTACTGCTGTTAGGAGAAAAGGGGAAAGTCACAGGAAGGCATCACTCTCTGCTCTTGGCAGTGGTGTAGTAGAAGGCCCATTGGACATTCACGTTATGCCTGTCAATTCTCAGTTATTAATATGAATATAGCAGCTCACCACTTATTCTCATTTACCTCTACTCCCTTGAGAACTTTTTATTAGAAATATTATCTCCTAAAGATTTTAAGGTTCATTTGAAATTGTCTCAATTATATGAAAGTTTACACAGTAACCTAATAACCCCAACTGTACAAACACCACCCTCTTAACTTAGTACTATACATAGCATTAAAGACTTTCATTATACATGGTCAGGAAAAGCTACATTATAGAACTTCTGTTATTTATCAAAACCTCTCTGTTGAGTTCTAAGACCAGTTAGGTCTTAATCAGGATTTTTTGGTCCAGCTTTCTGCCCTCTGGCCACCAGACTCAGTTTACTGAACACTCAGGCTCCCTGTCTTCTGAGGGATTTCATTTTGCAACAAAGGACACTGCCTTGAAATAATCAGTTGCATTTTGAGAACTTGAGCATCCTTCCATCAAACTGAGTAAGTCTGTAAAGTGATTCTTCTGGTGTCCAGCATGGGTGGAGAAGACCTGTTGCCATGAGCTCAGCCTGCATCCAGATAATGTCAAGCATTACAGGCAAGTTAAGCATGCTTTATTTCAAAAACATCAAATAACTCCCAAAGCATGCCACCTAAAATTTCAGAACTTGGAAGACAAGGTCATGCCAATGGGAGAAAAATCTCAAGCTGTATAACTATAAAAGAGAAATAGGCAAAGCATTACATTTGACAGCTTTGAGAGTAATGATGACCTATTTGTCCTACAGTAAATTCCTAGCACCAGCAGTAATGACGTGGAAAATGCTGTACAGCTCAAAGGAGTTTAAAATGGTACAACACTGAGGAAAAAAAGAGGTTCTTTGAGAAACACAATGACATTTAGGTTATACTGCCCCTGTATTGGGGTTGTTTGTGCATCATCATATTGATTTCTTCATGAGACGCACCCCCAGATATATGAAATCAAAACTACCTTGGCATCGTATGAAAAGAAAATACTCGTTTCCAAGATTGCAAAAGGGGAAAGGCTCACCAGAAATTCAGGTCATGAAATCAATTAACAAATATTATCCAAAGTAATATAACAAATATGATCCAGAGTAAGGGGATACAATCAGAAAAAGACAAAATGAAAATAAATTTTATGAAGAGAATACATGCATCCAATGTATCCATTAGATATGGTCAGCTCAAACAGTCTTACACACAGTTAAACAGCCCTGATATTTGTCATCCTAACTGTTCTGCAATAACTGTTAACTGCAAGTGTCCAGGAGCATTACCATGCCCATTTCATCTACAGGAAATGCAAATAGAAACTATTCCTCAAAATTCTATCTTGTGGAACACAAGAAATCTATCACTAATGTAAGGAACTGACGCTCCTTTGAGAAGGAATTAAAATATTTGCTGAGAATCGAGTATCAAGTAGCTATTTGAAATTGTTTCCATTGTTTTATCCTTGTTTCTTTCTTCTTCTTTTTGGCAATGTTGTTTCCTATGGCACAGGAAACATCCCAACAGGCCATGTGGGGGTGCTGTGCTCAGCGCGCAACTTTTCGCACCACAGGTTCGCACACCCACAAACCATCCACCGGCTTTCTTCAGAATCGCATACCCAGAAACTATCCACTGGCTTTCTTCAGAATTCGGACATTTACTTTGCCCAGCTAGTGACAGTCTGAAGGCAGGTAACCCCAGGTGTCACGGTGACAGATTCAGGCGCTCTCTGTCGGGTATACACCACGCTTCTTGGACAAAGTGGCACGTATGAAACCACTCGCTGACACGGGAAACAACCACGCGCATCAGAATCCGTTTGTACCCTCATCTTTACCACGACTAGAATCCGATGCTTCAAGGACGGCCAAAACCCTCACACGAACCAGAACCGCCCCCAAAGCAGCAGCGGTCCTGCCCGAGCCGCGTTACGGTCAGACGAGCGAGGGCCACAGCAAGAACGACGCCTGCCATCGGCTGTGGGGACAGCCAGGCGCAACTTCCCTGCTGCGCGCCCGTCCCAGCCCGGCCGGGGCGCTCCGCGGGGCGGGGGCAGCCACAGACCCGGGCGGCGGCGGGGGCGGCCCGCCCTCACCCCGCGCCCGTGCCGCTCACCTCGGAGGCGCCTCTGGTACCGCTCCAGGGACTCCTCCAGGGCGCGCTCCCCGCGGGGCTCCCGCATCGGGACGCCGCTGGCCGCCGGGGAGCAGCCGGCGCTGTGTCCCGGCACCGGGGGCTCCCCGCGGCGAGGCTGGGGGACGGTAGTTCCACCCGTTCTACCTTCCCGCGTCGGGCTCTCGGAGGAGCCGCCCGCGGGGCTCCCTCCGGCTCCTGGTGGCCGACCGTTGCCGTCGGCCGCCGCAGCTGAGACTAGCAACGCCAGGAATCCGTCGCGCTTCCCGATGGCGGGAATGCCGCCGCCGGGACTACAACTTCCGGCATGCACCGCGCCGCCGGAGACAGAGTCCCCGCCCACCGCCCACCCCCGGCAACCGGGAAAGGGTGGTCGCCACAACCCGTCTCCCCTTTGTTGTGGATCGTGGCCGCAGTCGCGCCTGCGCACAGCACAGCCCGTCCGCCTACGCCCTCGGGCCTGCGGCGGGCTCAGCGCCGGTCCCGCCACGGCCGGGGCGGATCGGGGCGGGAAGCGCCGTTTACCTCCCGCCATCGCCCGCGCAGGGAGCGCCCACAGCCCGGGGAGAGCTATTGTCTGCGGGCGGCGCAGGCGCACGCGGCCCCGCCGCCGCCGGGCCCCGGCGCGTGCGCAGTGCGGCGCGGTGCCGCGGTGCCGTTAGCCGCCGCTATGTGCAGGGAATAACGCCGGGGCCGTTGCCAGAGGGACACCGAGCGCTCCGCCCTCGCTCCCGCATCCCGCGGGATGCCGGCCCGCTGAGCACCCGCTAGCGACGGCCCCTCCCCGGCGCACGAGCCTCCTCGGAGGGGTGAGTGAGGATGATGCTGCTGCCGCCGCCGCCCCGGGCTGCGGGTCGGGCGGGAGCCGTGGCGGGGAGAGGGGCCGCGGTCCGCCCGGCGCCTATTGTGTCAGGAGGTACCCGCCCGCCGGGACCATGGCGGGCTGCGGCCGGCGGAGGGGGAGGCAGCACGGTCTGGGCACAGCCCGCTCCCCCTCCCCCGTCCCCGCCGGGCCCGGAGCTGACTCCGCGCCCCCGCCTCTCTTTCCCCTCGCCAGCGCGGGGCGATCGCCGGTGCCGGGGGGCATCGCCTCAGGCGGGACGCGGACGGCATCCCACATCTGGCATTCGGTGCTGCTGGATCCCGCTGCCCGCGTCTCCCTGCCCCTTTCCGCCCGCGGGGCGCCCCCGGCACACCCACCCAGCCGGCCGGCCCCGGGGCTGCGCAGCCTCCTCTGCCGCGGGCGGATTTCCGCGGTTCCTGCGGAGACGTTTCCAGAGGTTTAATTTTTTTTTTTTTTGGGTGACCTTCTTTCACTGCCTGCCCCGGGGCTGGAGGCAGCGTGTTTCTCCGGATTTGAAAATCAGTGACGCCCTTCTTCTGGGATGCGGCGTTTCCCCCCATCTTCTTAAAAAAATGTCTTCTGTGAAAGGGTGATGGAGAAAATCTGCGGGTTTCGCCTTCTCTCGTATTGCGTATTTCCACCCGACGAGTCAGGTCCCCTGCTTCCGAAAATATCCTCCCGAAGGCGTGAGCTTTTCCTTTTTTCGAGGCGCTTCCCGGGAAAAACATGAAATCAGGGGTTTTTGTCCCCGGCGGCGAGGAGCAGCCGGGGCCCACTTTGTGTGCCCGCCGTGGGGACGAACGGGTTACTGCGCTAACAAAAACCCGATGGCGATTTTCGAGCAGAAAGCGGCGTCGCAGCGGAGGAAGCGGGCGGGAGGGGCGGAGCGGGGCGGGGGCGCTCCCCGGGCCCCGGGGCCGCCGGGCAGCGGGGCCGGGAGCCGGGAGCCGGGCGGGCACGGCGTGCGCTGCCCGCCCCACCGGCCGCCGTGTGCTGAGCGCTTGTTCAGCATAAGCCGACAATTAGCCCATCAGTGCTCGCGGCTTGATGGAAAAAAAAAATAGATGTAGATGCTATGCTGATGACTTGTGTGTACATAAGGATTGCGTTATTGTGACAGGAGATTAGATAGCATCTACTGATCTGCACTTGGAGGAAATTATTTTCTTCCTTGTGAAAGCAAAGGTACTCATAAAATATTTAAGTACTTTGAAAGAATAAAGCCTGTTCCAGCTCTGCGATGATCATCTTTTCTCCTTTGGAATGCCATTCAATGCTTTGTGACAGCGCTCTTGGCCCTGGGCTTGCATCTGCAAAATGATATGTGGGGTGGGACAGTTTTTGTAAACTAAACGGAGACATGATTACATATGCTGTGATTTCCTATGATTAATTTCCTCTGGGAATTACTTTATGTCCAGATGCTGAGAAGCCTGTCTTGCTAAACTCTGCTGATGTGGAAGCTCCTCAACTTTCAATTTTATTTAGCGAGGAAAAAGTGAAACATAAACACTACAAAGAATCTCCATTCACTTTTTAAAACACTTTTTCACCTTCATGTAAATGTTCTGTTCTTGCTGGCTTTTTTTCCCCCCTTTGTCTGATGGAGGTTAGGAAGGCTGGCTGAAAAGAGAGAGTAGTGCAGCTGGGGATACAAGGAATTTTGTCAAAATCTCAAGAATCTTGAAGTTATTTGGAATGGATCAGATTAAATGCTTTCTTTAATTCTTTTGAAGAGAAACCTTCTAAGTTGTTACCAAACTTTGGCATGACAGTGCACTGTTTGGGGAGTGGTTTTGACATACGACTATTTCCCATATCTAATCTGACTTTTGAAAAAAACAATGGGTCATTTCTATATTGAGTTTCATCTGTTGTAATGGACTTGACAAGCAAAATTTCTTAAAAAGTCTGGTGATAATATACAAGCCAGAAAAGCTCCAGCTTATGAAAATGAACTGGAAAAGTCTATGCTCAGTTGTAGGTGAGAGCTTGAGAGCTTCCCCAAATACCTGGAATGAAACCCAAGGCATGAGAAGTTGCAGAAATGGATTTTGCAGTACCATTTCCAGTTCTCGGCATTGCAGGGAGAAGGTATTTAATGTATATTGATAGCATAGTATCTCCTTGGTTCTCTTAACAGGACAGTTTCCATGTTAGCACTGCTTTTCTTAGCTTTGCAGGCAGAATGTAACTGAGATACAACAGATTGTTGTTACTTTAGCTAGAAAGCAAAGAAAAGCTGTGAAATTCTAGTTTTCCTTTAGAAAATTCTGAACTGAGGCATCAGATATGGAATATAGGAGATACGGCATATAGGAGGTTTTCTACAAGTAAATTCTCTCTGCTTCTAGCATTTGTGAGATTGTAAAAGAACACAATGGCACTTCCCCCTGTTGAAGAATATGCATAATGGCGTAAAAATGGATTCTGTTGTGACCAAGAAACTGCAATTTGAGAAAAGGAAGTTGTTTGTGACTGAGGGATGGAGCTTCAAGTCTGCTGGGAGCTGGGGTTAGATGTGTGTATCTCCTCTAAAGTGCACATTTTCACTGTGCTGATTGAGCCTGTGGGGGCCTTCCATTGTCTGTAGGTTTGTAATGCTCTCACCAAAGGCCTGCATGTCTTCCATTCTAGTATTGATCCGTGTGTACATCCATGCATTTTCGAGGGACTGCTCTACTGAGAGCAGCTTCCTTCAGTGCTCAGTGCTAATGTTTCCCTGGATCACAGTCCAGCTAGGGTATTGAATGGGGCAGGTGTCATGGGTAAAAGTAGCATGTGATTAGGTGACTTAAACTGTAACAGAATGCATGCAAATAAGGGTGGGAAGAGAGTCACTGTTTAAACGACTTCATGTATGTCTGTTGTACAGTTATACATTTATAACAATATTATAAAATACTAAAATAAATTGCAAATGCCTAGTTCTCTTTTGTAGTTTAGTTTCTCTGACTCTACCACCAAAAAGCTGGGAGGCTGTTTTTATTCTACAGATGCATTTGTGGTAGAGTGATCTTTTTAGTTAAAATTGTTTGACCTTCAAAAAACCCTTATATTTTAAATTGGTATGTATATAATTTTTTATCATATGTCAAAACCAGCTTGTCCTAGAGGTTTCAAATAAAAGCCACAATCATATTTTAGTAGATTGCTGATGTAATTAGATTTCAGGTGGGAGACCTGTGTTTGGGAATGTACTCAGTGCTGCATCACTGAAATTGAAGTGTGTTCTGCCAGCTCTTAGATTATGGGGGAGAAGTAAGGGTGTGGGGTGGATTTTAAAGAGGGTGACTAGTTATTCTCCTATCTTAATGGCTCTGTGTGGACTATTCCCAGTTACTCCCTTCTCTTTGGGTTTGGTACAGCATGGCTGCACTGCTTTGTTGCAGTGACTCTGGTAGTTTACAAAGTACATGAGAAGTTAATTCACTCCACTAACCTGGGAGAACACTATTTCTTTTCTTTTTGTTTTGCTCTTTTTTTTCCCCCCCTTCCTCCCTTGGATTAGCAAATTGAATTATCTTATTGTGTGGTCAGATGAGTGCCAGAGCAAGTACACAGAACGGGGTCAGCAGTGTCAAGCCAGGAAGAGGGGGAATACTCATTTTTCCAATAGCAAAGATAGATTTAATCTGCTTTACTGTCCTATATGGCTGTCCCCTGGACCACTAAAGGCTACTGCGGTCAGACAGGAGGTGGGTTATGTATTAATCCAAGAAAACAAAAAATTGAGATACTGGGTTTGTTCTGTTAGTCTTTATTTGAGGTCCTTGATATGTAAAATGTCCACAGCCACAGACTAAACATTCAGAACCTATCGCTGGAAGAAAAAAAAAATTATTTGGAAAGTAAACGTTAAAAAAGGGAGGACAAGTAGTTCTGTTAAGCATTGTGGCCTTTGTACTAGGATAAGCAGGATTTTTGGTCCAGGCTAATGTTGGTATCTTCTCCTTTATGGCATTTCGGGATGAAAATTTTCAAGTATTTTCAGAGCTTTGTCTCTCCTATTTACTAGTTTTGAAGTATGTGGGTTTTGTGAATTGTAGGAAGGTTCTAGTAGGTAGGGGTTTTGAGAAAGGGTGGGGTTTTAAATTCAAAACAGAGATTAAAACATTGTTTTTATTTTTATTCCTTGTTTAGAATGTAATAAATTTTTCACATGTGAGCCCAGCAAACCCCAGCTTTGTTTCTCCTCTTTTTCTCCTCTGATAAACTGTTAGTGAAAAAACAGACTTTTCCTTAGGTAGGTGCTTTTCAGAGGTTCAGCATCACCCACTGATGGGTCTAGTGGGCTGACTCAGATCCAACAACTGCAGCTCTCTTACTGTCTTGCTCCTTTGGCTGGTTTTGCTGCTTTTATTGCAAGGTTTGGTGTTAATAGAGTCCTCTGTTTACTTGTTTCCATTCTCTTTAACTGAAATGTTTTATATTCTGATCTAGTCAGTGAAACTTAAGAGGGTATTGTCCTTGACAAATAGCTGAGTCTTCTGAAGTCTGTGTGGTGCATTTTCCAGATCTCATTTTGTACTTCATTCCAAATAAAATTCTGGTTCTGCTCATTTTGTTTCTTTCCAGGAAGAACTGCAATTATTGAGCTTTTCAGAGACATAATAACAGAAGTGGTCCCACTCCCTGGCATTTCCAAGATGTTTCTTTGTGCATGGGGTATTTAGTTAGTCTTCAGCTGTGGCATACGAAAAACTTGTAATCAATCCATTAGCAAGTCATTATGGTCTGAAAGTAGTAATACACCCAGTGCATTTAATCAGATGTACTTGCAACTTTTCCCTCAAAATTACATGCCCAAATAATTTTGTTGATGATCTTTCTATTCATTTGCAAATATTCGCCCATCTAAATACGCATTCTATTCTGTGTTCAAACCAAAGCCTTTTAAATTTTGTCTTATTTGTCATCTCAAAGTGGATTGCAACTTCAGAATTGGAAAGAAAAATGTAGGAAGTTAGAGTGTCACGATACGTTTTCAGTTTTCTCATGAACATACTTCCTGCTTTCATTAATCCTACCTTCTCCCCTCCCTACCCTGTAACATAGCTGATTATTTAGCCCTGGAACCGGATCATCACAGGAATCTCGATGTCAGGAATTATTCTACTTAACTTCACAATGTCATTTACTAATGTGAAAATGCTTAAAGGATAATATTGTAGTTTTGCTTCTCTATTTTTCCCCTTTGGAATCTTCCTTAAAATGGCCACGTAGATGGACCTTTGTTCTGATTTATACCCATTATCGTTTCTCCAAGAATAGGTATAACCTGGTGCCAAGGGAGAGTTGAAAGGGGTGCAAGCAATATTTCTTGCTTTCTGCTGAGGCATTGCTAGCCTCCCATCTATTTTCTGCTTCAAACTTTTGAGTCAGGTGTGGTTTCTGTTAAGGATTGTTCCTTCCACTTGTTCTTCATTCCTTCAACTGAGTCTTGAATAGGCAATTCAGTAAAAATGACCTAATTTTTTATTCATGTTCAGCAATATATCAGCCTAATTAAATAATTAAAGTCTGGGTTTTCTACAATTTGTTTTACTACAAAAAAGCTGTCCCAGTTTTTTGAGAATAATGATGACTACTCTTCTGGTCATTCATCTCCTCTTTCTTTAAGTGGTCATGTTTTCTTTTTATTGTACTTGGTTTCCAGGGGGTATAGTCAGGTCAAATAAGGGTGAAGCCCTTCTTGTAGGAATGACTTTTTGAGGTGATTCACTAGTCAAAAACACAGCTTGAATTTTAGCTTTAAGGTGACCGTGACACTGGTTATTAAAAATACTTTCTTTAATTTTAAGCAGAAATAGTCAGGAAGCCTTTAAGGAGCCACTGAGAGCCCAGAACTTGTTAGCTTTTGCATTAGCAAAGAGTTTTGAAGAATGATATTAACTTATTGGCATAAGAATTATGGAACCTGTATATTTTTTTCATGTTACAGATAATACTTGCTTTGGTGATAATTTTGTGTTTGTTTTACTTTTACAGTTCTTGTTGATAAACATAATAAAAGGTCTTTGTCAAAAACTATTTTTCTTCTAAGTGTTGTGCAGTCATCGTGCTCTCATAGTCATTTAAACATCATGCTGATTATTTTATTGGGCCAGATTGGTGATAATTGGGTAGAGCCTTTATTTTGATGAAGTCATTGTAGACTTGAATCTTGAACAGCCTTAGTGAAATTAATTAGTTCTAAAGTATGCCATAATTCCTGCCTGTTTGTTTAGATAAGTGTTTTTAGTTTCAACTTCTAGCATTTTGAACACAAATTCTGTAGCATGTTTTTAATGAATCAAATCTTAATTAATCAGCTTCTAAATTCACCTTGTGCTCTCTTTAGACAAGCTCCAGTCCTAATATATTACAAGGAATCCTATGCCCAACTGTTTGTTGCTGAGTGCTCTTCTGAGAGGTGCCATTGCATGCCCACTGTCAGTCGTACAGATACATTTTACGTGGCATATCAGAAAGAGACATGAACTCCTCTAGGTCTGAAATGAAGATTGGAAACATATGAGTGTTTTTCATCTGAAAACAGATTCCTGATGGAGAAAATTGTCTCCAGTTGTTTTATGGGGAGCTTCAATAAAGCTTCTGATGAACATGCTTTATTTTTTGGTGTGTTTTTGTTTTTTTGTTTTTTGGGTTTTTTTTGGTTGGTTGGTTGGTTGGTTGTTTTTTTTTTCTTCTGTAGATTGTACTGTGTGCCTTTGTTCTGTTCAGTTTTTGTCATAGTTGGAGAGCAGTAAGAAAGATAATGTTGCTGGCAAAGAACTGAAATTAGTCAGTAGGATATAGTCAGTAGGAGTATTATGAAAATTAGTAAGTATTTTAAAGAAGAACACGACCCAAAACAAAACTAGAAGAAAAGAACACCAATACTAAGCAATGGAAAAATACATTCACACAAAAAAGTCAGGTGGAACTTAAGCTTGGATATAAAGTGAGTCAATCACTTGAAGGCCAGATATGGTTGCAAACTTTTTAAAATTCCTTTTTAAGTTTGACAATAACAATACTTGAAATAAGGTAGCCATTGCAGAAATTGTATCATTGTTTCTATAATCATAGTTCGCCACTTGATGCCAGATCTTTATAACCTGTTTGTTTTGTTGGCTCTTTTCTTCATTCTGAATTTTATTTTTTGCTTCTTTGAGCATGGGTATGTTTCTGTCTGCCCCAGGTCTTAGTGCAGTCAATGGATCTTCAGGTGCTGCAGATTACATCTGTGGATGGCAGGATCTGTTTTTACACAGCAGCACAGAGCTCAGTATAATTCTGTTGCATTATATTCTTTAGCTTGCTGTAGGAAGTTTATTGCTTGTCATTAACCAATATTGTCTTTTTCTATTTTCCTGAAATGAATACTGCTTTCTCTAGTATTTGAAACTTTTAAATAATACATAATTGTCTTGCATACTGGATGTGTAATTTTTCTACCATCCCTTAAACAAACATACTTTGCTTTTCTCCATGTTTGTGGCCTGATTGCATTTTCTCTAGCACACTTTATTGGCAACTTCAGCTGTCAAAGTTAAATGTGTTAGGTGTTGTGTTGTTTAAGCTGCAAATAGCAACAGTCACCTTCCCCCTTAGGGCAGACTGATACTCCAGAGTCTGGTTTGTATTGAACTCTTGGAGAACTGTCATTGCACGGGGCTTGTTTCAAAATGCTGCCAGGTTACTGGCTTTGAGGAGGTCACTGTTTGTAACAGAACAAGGAACTAAGTTATGCAGCCTTTCAACCACCTTTCAATATCTGCATGTAGTTGAAGTGTTTTAAAGGTTTTTATTTTTATTCATCAGGGCTTGTGTTCTAGTGTGTTAAGAAGTGAGAAATTTCTTTTTGCCAGAGTTTCTGATGTTGCTTTTGGTCTTAAATTTTACTTACCTCATTTATGTACTCCCCACAATAACCATTTTCAATTTGTTTGGCTAATACAGCTGGGTATTTACTTGAATGTCTAACAAGATGAATTCCTTTTGATGTCTGGACAGACTATAGCATATAATAAAGTCTTTTAAAATGTGGCAGTAAAAATAAAGGCTGAACCATCAAGATGTGAGAGTGAACCAGGAAGTCATGAGTTCTTTGTTATCCAGTTTAGGCAAATGGAAACCTTTAATTTAATTTAAAAGTATGAATATTATCAAACATACTGCAATTTTTTGCATGGTTAATGAAATTAATTCAAACAGCGTTGTGGGACAATACTGCTTTAAAGAGGTTAAGATCCTTGAGTTCTTGGATTTTGTGAGTCTTTCCCTCTGTACAGTTTTATTGCAAAACCAAGAAATGCATTAATCCTTGCTATTTTTATCTTTTGTGGTTTTTGAGGGACAATGCCATTGATCTTTAAAAAAAATCAATTATGTCCATGTATTGTTTTATTTATATAGTTATTTCCATAGGAATTCTTCCTTTCTTTTCATGATACTTATTCACATTAGGGATGACTGATCTAAAACAGATTTAGAAGACTAAGGATTTGATCATTGGGTGTCTTATAAAATATGGTTGAGCAAGTGAAAAAAGAATAAAATTACACAATGAAACATTTTACAAAGTATATAGTTTTAATCTGTAATGGATAAACATGAAAACCTACTTTATATTTGAATAGAAATGATGGTGAAGCACTGGAACAGGTTGCCCAGGGAAGTGGTGGATGTCCCATCCCTGGAGGTGTTCAAGGCGGGGTGGGGCCCTGAGCAAACTGGTCTAGTGGAATGTGCCTCGCCCGTGGCGGGGGGATTGACTGGAACTTGATGATCTTTGAGGTCCCTTCCAACCCAAGCCATTCTGTGATTCTGTATTAATAGTCCTTACAGTTCCTATAGATTTGTCTAAATGGAATAAGTCCTGTGAGGCTTAGGGGAATTTGGTGGAATTGCCTTGTGTTCTCGTAGCAGCCTAAGCAGAGCTTGCTACTGGCTGTCCTGGGCCTGCCCTGTTCCCCCCTTTTCTGCCACTCTCACCTGCACAGCCTCACCCCTTTTGCATTGGTCCTACCCTGGTCTTACCCTGTAGCTTCTGAGCTCCATTCATTTGTTTATGGGAGTGGAGAAGAGCACAAGAGTTATTCTGTGGTGAGCTGAACATTGAAACAGGCCAGCTCAGCTGCGCAGGCACGTGTGGCGTGCAGCTGTGGCAAAGGGAGAAGTCCTGACTTTGTGGTTGGGGTGGGGTGAGAGGGCTGGGATCCTGGCAGCAGAGAAATGGCATGAGCTAATGTGGAGCTGCAGCTTCTTCACTTCAGCATTTATTTGGTGAGGCTTAAAAGTGCTCCTTTGCCTGTCCACTGTATCTTCAGCACTAGGATTTGAAAATAAGTCAATATTGTGAAGTTCTGGACATGCAAGCAACTTATGACAGGGTATCTTAATCTGTCTATTAGCATTGTCAGTATATATTAATTAGATAGTATATATTAATTTTGCATAGTAACCCCTATTCCATAGCAGATGCAGGGAACACAAGGTACTTCATACAAAGTAGGCTCCTTGAGATTTGCTGCAATACAAGTGTGTATTGAGGAGCTGCTAATAAGGAAGAAGTGCCACACTATAAATTTCACATCCCGTACTGTTCCTATATTTATATATTTAAATTTAATTAAGCTACCTTCCCCGTTTCAGCTAGTAAAACTTAGGTGCAGGCTGCTTCCCTCTCATAAATTCTGCATACACTGGAATTTTACCAAATATTAAAAGCTGTGCAGAATCTGAAAATGTGTTTTCTTTCTCTCTAACCAGTCTGCAAAAATAACTGAAAAGCACTTTGAAGTTGAGGATAAATTTTGAATTAAAATCAGTCTTTGGAGCTGTGTTGTTCATAGAGTGTTTTTTAACTACTTAGAATGAAAATACAGATAATAAAGACTAATTGTTTTGTCATGATTACTCAGTATTCTTTTATTTTTTCAGCTGCCTTTCTGTCTGCAAAAGATTGCAAGTTGTTAGCTACTGGTATATTCTAGACCAGCTGTTTTCTAACTATGTAGTTCAACTTCTGCGGATGTATTGATGGACACAGTTGGACCATTATTAATGAAACATCTCTTTAATCCATTATGGTGTCTGTGTGTTTATCTTGCAATGCCATGAGAATGCACTCATTTTGTTAAAAATGCTTGTGTGCCTGGATGAGATGGCCCTTAACCTGCTCATCTTGGAGTCCAAGTATAGGGAATGTTTGAATTTTTTCTCTCCCTCCCTCTACTGTTTGTCTATTTTATCCTATTAGGATAAAATAGACAAACATATGCAGGAGAGCAGTAATGTCTGGTTTCTTAGGGATGTGTCCTGCATCCCAAACTGTACTGACTCTCAACATGCGCATGAGCTCACTCTTGCTCACTCTTGGGGAAAATAACTTGTTCTGTTCCCTGCAATGTTCTGTGGGGAAAAATAACTTGAGTGGCAAATGCCCTTCAAAGGCAGTGAGAGCACAAAGGAGCCGTGTGAGCACAGGTCAGCTAGCAGGCTGTAAGGAGCTGGGAATTGTTGAACTTGTAGCACAGAGTTTCTGGTGGGACAGCAGACTTGTTCTTTTGAAGTTGTTCTGCTCAGCCCTCCATTTTCCTGAAACTTTTAGGAGCTTTGTAACTCTGAAATCCCCATCTCTCTAAAGCTTGCTCTTGGGAGGAATGATTGGTGGAAACAAGATGTTTGCTTAAGCCTTGCTTCCTCAGGTAACTAAAAATTGTTTCAGTAAGAGTTTTAATCGCTAACTGTGTGGTAGAAAGAGAATACATTTTTAAAAAACCCTGATGCACAGGAACTTCCATCTGAACATGAGGAAGAACTTCTTCACTGTGCTGGCACCTCACACTGGAACAGACTGCCTGGAGAGGTTATGGAGTCTCCATCACTGGAGGTACTCAAGAACTGTCTGACACAATCCTGTGCCCTGTGCTCTAGGATGACACTGCTTGAGCAGGGAGGTTTGACCAGGCAACACACTCTAAGTCCTTCCAACCTTACCCATTCCAAGATTCTATGAAACATAGAATAATTTAAAGAATACAGGATGTGAATTGTTCCAGCCTTTAACAATGGAACTCATAATGGTCTGTCTTAATCAACTTCTTATGCTCTTGTCCATATTTAGTTCCATCTTAAAATGTTGTAAAATACTTTTGGTTAACCAGAAGATTATTTCTCTACTGCAGCAGCATGGATTTCTTCCCATAGATTCCTCCAGATTTCTGTCCATTGAAAGACACAAATTCATTTAATAGCCTTTAAAAATATTTGTAGTATGATACAAATAAAAGCATTTTCCAGTGGTCTCCAAGTATTCTGAAATTAATCAGTTTTTTATTGTAGCATTTTGCAAAATATATGCTAGTATACTGCATCAAGTTTAAATCCCCAGTCGTTGTTAAACTGGCTTATAAAGTCCACATGAAAATAGTCTACTTACCTATCAGTGAGGACTCCTGATTGTGATTTAGTTGAGGGGTTGTAATCTACCTGCTCAAACAAATTCTTGCATAAAAATGTTGAGCTCTATATGCACTCTGTCTGTTAATTCTGAAAACTTATTTGGATAATTCACTTGTAACTGTTTAATGACATTTAGTAAATAAGAGATAGTAGAAGAAATAGAAGTAAAACTTACTGTGCTAGTAGCTACATTCCTGTTTGTTGGCTGCACACAGAATAGGAGTGAGTAGGCACCACAAGCAGATGTGGAATAGCTTCTCTATGGGGAAGCCATTTACATTTTAAAATCTTTGCAATAAGTAGAATGGATCATTAAAAGCATGGGTGTTCTTAGCATTTGTGCAAATGTCTTACCCTGCTTTCTGTCCTGCTGAATTTCTAATAGTGTCATTTTGACAGCTGTTTTTATGTGATCATACATTTAGAAAGTGTTTGTTACATTTGGTACCGTTCAGTTTCAGTTCATGGGAAGGAGAGAGATAGGAGGACAAACCTTAAAGAAATGCCAGACTGCAAGATTAGATTTCTTTTGGACTATTTGACTTCTGGTTAAAGAACCGAACAAATAATTTAAATATAAGGCATTTTAAGCCTTGTTCTACTCAGTTTTTATATGAATCTCCAGGAAGAGGACTTCCCATCAGGAAAAGATTAATTCTAAAAATGAAGTCTAATGTTATTGTCTGATACTGAAAAATGCTGAAAAAAAAAACCAGATCTCTTTACATCAGAGTTACCATGTAAGTTTAAAATAATTTTGATTTTAAGTTTGTCCTGATGTTAATTACTTTACAGAGTACCTATGTAGCTCAACATAATTATGGCAGAGAATTATTTTTATGCTTTATGCATGCACACACACTCTGCCTCTCTTCAGACGATGAAGATTGCCTAGAGCAAACATCTCTTGCAACTTTAAGGCTAAAGTCTGAGGTTTTGCTTGCTTTGTAAAATAAGTTCATCCAACTTTTTTTTCTTAATGTAGGGCTTGTGTTACTGATCTTGGAACAAACAACTCAGTGTATTTCCAAGAAAAATACATCTGTGGACTTGGCTGTCGAGGGTAATTGTAAAAAGTTCCAAAGCATTCCAAAAGGGAGAGGATAGAATGTATCAACTATTTCATATGGAACATGATAAATGTTTTTCATGTTACAGTGGATGTGTAGCAAAGAATAATAATTGAATGCCTTTTTGAAGTTATGTATCTGTGTTGCTATGAATGGATGTGGAGATTGGTAACTTTGATATCAAGAATTGTCCTCCATCACTTCCACTTTCAAGTTCTGTGTACTCATGCATTGTGTCAAGAAGTAAATGGGATTTGGAAGGAGAAAGGTAGATATTAAAACTGCTTCAATACATGCTTTTCTTTGGAAAGTAAACTTATCTTTATACCCAAAAAATAAATAATTCCTAGTATGAAGGAAGAAAAAAAGTTGTATTGCCTTGAATGTAATTTAATCTTACTAAGTATCTTGAGTCACAAGCTAAACCCCATATATTTCACAATAATTTTGGGGAAAGTGAAATCACCACCCTTGGGAGGTTAAGAGGTCCAGTTTTATTTGCAAAATGCTATTTTTTTTTCAGTAGTGCTCAGGGCTATGGTCAGTACTTGGCCAATGCAAATAAAACCTCCTCATCACACACAGCCTACAAAATCACTTGAAATATGCCACGATGAAGGCACTCTGAATAGGAAGTGGAAGAAGAGGACCTGACTGCTTCTTTGAATTCTGCATGAGTGCCATGCCTGATTTGTGTTTGTTTATTTATTTATTTGCCTGTTTGGTAATCTCAGCAATAGTGTAGTGTGATACAGAATAGAGGGAAAGGAAGGATTTCTGTAGCTTTCCTCACAGGGAGCTTTTTCTCAAAGATGATTTGGTTATGATTTCTTTGGCTGGCTTGCCACAATAGTTTCTAAAGGCTACTTATCAGATGTACTGTTTTATTAGCATACTTGGTGTGCTAATCTCTCCAGAGATGACCTCTTTTGACCATGTGAAATAGGGAATTTTTAAAATAATTTATTTTATGTGATTCCTTAATCTGAATGAGAGTGACGGACAAAAAATGAACACTTGATTGTTTGAACATAAATTAAGCTACTCTTATAAGCAGTTATTAGCCTTTATTTTAGCTGTTTATTGGGAGCAGCTTTTGGGAAGTATTGCTGTTCAGTGTGGGGAGGCTGTGGAGAAGTACATCCACAAGAAATGATTTTTTGTTAATGATTGTAAAGATTAGGAATGCAAAATCAGCTGTTTCTGTAATAAATGCAAAATGTCATTATTGTCTGGTGTCAAAGAATAAAACAGGATAATTCTTTTAAGTCTTAACAGCTTTATCCTAGTGGCCAATAAGAGAGTAAGTTTTAATGTTTAGATAGGATAACTTAAAAGGAAAAATTCAATCTTCAGGTACTTCTCATTACTATAAGAACAATATATGTGTAAAAAGGCTTGTGGTTGTTGTGTAAGACTATTCATGTACAATACCAGTCCTAAAGTTCTCTAATCAGGCTAAGGATTTGCTTATTTACCAGTATTCTCTGTAAAGATAACCCAGTATTTTATTTTTTTGTCAAGTTGGTGTAGGACTTTGTTTCAGTCTGCTATTCTTAATACCATTTGATCTCTTAGCTTCTACTAGGGATTGTGATATGTTGTTTCTTTTCCCTCTTAATAGCTTCACAATTTATTTTTCTTTTGGGAGTAGTGAGTTAGCCACTTGATCTGCCAGTTCCCTCTGGACCTGCATGTCTCTCACCAGAGTCAATGGACTTGTGCACCTTCAGGTTCTTTAGGATCTTGACCCTGATTTCTTACAGTGGATGGTATTTCATTCTCCCAGTCCCTGCCTTTGTTTTTTGTGACTTGGGTAGTGTGGCTGAAGCTTTAGCTGGTGAAGAGCAGGGCAAAAAAGTGGTTGAGTGCCTCAGCCTTCTCTAGATCCCAGGTAACTAGGTCACTCTTTTCCTTCTGGAGAGGGCCCACATTTTCTCTAGTATTTCCTTTTTCTTGACATATCCAAAGAAACTTTTCTTGTTGCGCTTGGCATCGCTGGCCAGATTATTCTATTATGGCACTAGCTTTCCTTGCCTCATCTGTGGGTGTTCATATGGTATTTCTGCCAAGCTCCTTATCCTTGCTTCAGTCCTCTTTAGGCTTCTTTTTTGAGTGAGTTTGGGTTTGTTCAGAAGCTGCTTTTCATCTGGGTGGGTCTCCTGGCAAATCTGCCCAACTTTCTCTCTGTTGGGATGAATCTCTTCTAAACTTGGAAGATGTGATCCTTGAATATTGATGAGCTTTCTTGAGCCCCTCTTTTCTTCAGGGCTATATCCTACTCTAAGGAAGAGACTGAAGATCCCTGGAGAGGCCAAAGTCCGCTTTCCTGAAGTCCTTAGGGCAGTGAGCTTTCTGTCCACCCTCCTTGCTGCCCTAAGGATCTTAAACTCTTCTATGGAGCCAAGGCTGTCCTTGAGCTTCACATTCCCCACCAGCCTCTCCTTGTTGGTGAGAACAAGGTCCACCAGCCCCTTTGTTGGCTCCTTTAGCACTTGCAGAAAGAAGTTGTGATCAATGAGCTCCTGGTGTTCCAGGAGCCCTGCCATGTTATCCCTCCAACAGGTACTGGGATGGTTGAAGTCCTCCATGAGGACCTGGTTTTGTGAATGTGAGGACACTCCTGTCTGTCCATCTGCTCAGTCTTACAGGTTGAGTGAAGCAGACACCCACTATAATGACACCTGTTCCTGCCCTTCTTTTAATCCTGATCCGTAAGCTCTCAGTCAGCTCCTCATCCATCCCCAGGTGGAGCTCCATGCTGGTTACTGATAGAGAGGATGATATCCCTTCCTTTCTGCCTTGCCCATCGTTCCTAAAGACCCTGTATCTTTCCATTCTGACACTCCAGTCACAGAAGCCATCCTACCACGTCTCTCTGTGATGTCTTCCTGGCAACTGTAGTTCAAGGGCCTTTTCACCAGCTTGGCAAATTTGTGTCCAAAGCTACTCTTCCCTTTCTCTGATAGATAAAACCCAGCACTCCCACCCCACAGGGTGAGGTTTTCACAGTCAGCCCCATGGTCTAAGTAGCCAAACCTCTGTGTGTGGCACAGTCCTGTAACCATTTATTGATTCTCCAGATTCAGTTGGCCCTTTCCAACCCTTCCCTTTAACTGGGAAGATAGATGTGAAAACTACCTGTGTTCCAGAGTGCTCTGTAATCCTTGATAATACTCCTCTGGTTTCTTCTGGCTGTATCACTGGTACTCACATGAAATAATAGCAGCAGGTAATTGTCACTGGACCAGATCTTTCTGCATTCTGTGACACTCAAATGGCTGATAGCCATCACATAAGCCTTATGTTTAATTCATTCCTTTGCAGCATTTGTATGTTGATACATACATATTACACTATACATGGTGTAATAGCAAAGGGCATGATCTCAGGATTCTTTTTTTTTTTTGTCATTAGTACATAAGAAAGAGAGTATGATAAGATCTTTAAGTCATTGTCCCTCAAAATCAAAACCCCAAAGCAACTTTGACTGCAGCTGCCCTGTTGGCAGAAAAAGAAGTCTATTTCAGTTGCTGTTCTGACAACCATTCCTGTGTGTCACAGTGGTAAAATAGACATGGATCTAATTCTGACCCAGACCAGAGGAGAGGATGCTTGTGCAGTTCCAGAGCTGCAGCAATGTTACAGCACAGATTTACTGCCTGACAAAGGGCAACAGCTTCCTGAGCTGCTTTCTTGTCCTTTTTCCATCAGATGCATGAGGTGACCTGTAGGGTGAGAAGAGTATGCGAGTCCCTTCTGTAGAGTTCTCAAACTCCTTGAATGCAGGAGGAAAATTTCTCTTTATGCTTAGTGATATTCACAGCTGAAGGCCCTTTTTTTTGGAATTAAAATATGAG
Source organism: Calcarius lapponicus (assembly GCA_039654755.1). Taxonomy (NCBI): domain Eukaryota; kingdom Metazoa; phylum Chordata; class Aves; order Passeriformes; family Fringillidae; genus Calcarius; species Calcarius lapponicus. The sequence continues at coordinate 84,317,425 of CM077465.1, read as the reverse complement.
GAAGTTTCTTCCCTCAAATCCTGCTGAGGAGTCTGTGGCCTATCTGTACTAGGTCCAGCTTGTCTCTTCCTGTTGCTGTTGTTTTAGTTTTTTATGGTAGGCAGTATAGGTAATGTTCATATCTACCTATGTAGGATTGCACTAATTAAAGAAGTAAAGGGCATGACTGGACTTGATGTCCTGATTCTTGCCTTTTTCTTCCCCTCATCTGTTAGTTATATCTATTTTTTTTTCTTCTCAAGTTTAAAATAGCTTTTAGAAAAACCTTTTTTTATAATAGTGGATGTAGCAGATGTTCTCTGTCTATAAACAAAACTTCTGGGGATTTTTCAAACATAAGATTCAAGGAGATTTACATATTTTTCTTTTGCCTTCTTTCCTCCTCCATCTCTCTGTAGAAGAACATCAACCACAAGACCGAAAGCATGGAGGGCAAAGAAGGTAAAAGAGAATGTATTGCAGAGTAGTGGTTAAGAAGCTTTCTTTACTCTCAGTATTTCTTTTGTGCTGTAAAATTTTGTCATGGCTACATCTTTCAGTCCATACTGGAAATGACATCTTTTTGACATAGTGTAAGGCTTTGGTATGATTTTTTTCATCTGTTTTTCAAGAAATTGTGGCCAAAATCAGATATTTGAGTCGAGGTGGAACAGGTCAAATACTCCAGAAGCAGAATACTCAAAGGTATCATTCCAAGCTCTGTCAGTTACATCTTAGTAATTTTAGGAGAGAAAACAACATCTTTTTTGTTTTGATTTAGTGATTAGGGCAGTTATCCTAAGCCCAGTCTGTTCCCCTTTGAGCAGGGAAGTTGAATTGATAAATCCCTTTTCTTTCAATTGAGTTACCTGTTTTTTTCCACTTTACCTATTTGTATGCTTTCCATCCAGTTCCACTCTTGTCCAGTAATTTAATAAAGCTTTAATGAACTTTATAACTAATATTAATCTTTCTTTATATCAGTGAGAATGGCAACAGTCTCATGTTCAGAGCTGAATGTAGCATTTGAGTGTTTCTAAAGGAATGTGTTCAGGTGAATTTTCCAGTCAGTGGAATTTTTGAAAATTATAATACTAGTTTGTTCAATTTCTGAAAACCTAGGATTTTAGGTCATTTTTCCTAAGTATGTGAACTCATCTTCTCATTTTGATGAAGAATTTCAATGGTTTTAACCATAAATTACCTTATGCTTCCTTTGCCTTTTATTTTAACAGCCTTTTAAAGGAATATTTTTATTAACCTTTATGGCCAACACTTGTGAAGTATGCTTGAGTGCACGAAAGGTCATAAATACTTGAAAAATATTTTTATAGATCATTAGCCTAAGCCATTTAAATTTAGATGGGTACTTATTTATTTAAAGGTTTTGAGGAGCAACATTACACACTACTGTGGCATGACATAGGCTTCTGTAGATTGAATTCCAGCTCTTAATGGAAGGTTCTTCAATCCTGCAACTTCCCTTTTTCTTTTTTTTTTTTTTTTTTTTTTTTTTTTTTTTTTTTTTTTTTTTGTTTGGGTTTGCTTTCTTTGTTGAGTTTTTTCCTGCACAAGATACCCTCTTTGCTAACAAAACCCGTTGGTGTACTGGCCCTAGGAACTGGTGAGAATAGTTTCAGTAAGGAGGCTGTTGTCTGTGCAGCCCTCTGTCTCTTTCCGGAATGCCAGCAACGTGAGCAGTGGAGGCAGCAGAGAATTGCGAAGGCACCAAGGATAGTTTCATGAGTTTCATGACTAAATGTTTAGAAGCCATCCTAGAGCATGACTTATTTTCTTGTTTTTATAGTTCTTTGATGGCAGATGAGCCCTTCCCTTTACTTTGGAAAAGTGGTCTTAATTTTCTAGCCACCATATGTGTGGCTTTAAGCTTACTTTGCTAAAGAATTAGATGTTCAGAGATGTAACAGAAATAAATGAGACCATTTGAATACCAGTATATTGTGTGAAACTAGGTACTTTAAAATGAAATGCTGATGGGTTTGGAACTTAAATATTCAAGACTAAGATATTTCAGTGTTAAAAAAAAGCTCTCTACAGTTCCTCATTTACATGAAACCCTCTCTACAGCTACTTGTGGAGGTTTTACCGTAAGTGTTAATAAATTTCTCATGTGGTGGTGTTGAGCATGGCAGATGAAGTCAGGAGGAAGTTAATAATTCAGGAAGGGTTTTTAGTGATGTGCAGTAAATAAGGCACAGGCTAATCAAATAATGAGGAGAGGAAAAAGAACACTGATTAACTGACTGCTAAGCTCTTTGTTTTAACCTGAGTACGGCAGAGTCCTGATTAAAATATGCTGTGATGTAGTTAAAGGTTGTTTTCTAATGCATGTATGTAAGTAGGTTAATTATGATGGCCCATGGAACACTTGGTGTGTTACACTACCCCACTTCAGAGGGTTTGACAGAGTAGACAGTATTACTGTGCTGTTTACCACTCAGAGGTTCCTAGGTTTAAATCAATTATCTTTATAGATTACTTTTGAATATTGATTATATGGATACAATAATCTTCTCAGGGTTGAAGTTACCTTCAGTTTGGTCTTTTATTTCTTTGGCATAAATTTCTCCATTTCAGTCAAAATTAGAACTGCTGGCACTGGTATTTTTTATTACATTGAATAGTCAATAAAGGAGTCATGGGAGGCACTTTTCCAGTGAGCGTTGTCTGCTGACAGCGTTTCTTTGTGATTTGGTTACCAGCTTCAACTTCAGGTCTTTTCCAGCCATTACTGGCTCCATCACTGCTCTCGTTTCTGATTTGTCCCTTGTCATGGCTTATTTCTGACATTTACCTTTCTTGAGTCCTAATTTCAAAATCTGTCTAGGTCTGGTTCAAGTGTCTTGTCCTTGTGTGGTGGTGTTCTCTCCTGTGTCTCTACTCCTCCTGTTTGTTTCAACACAGGATGAGTTGAAAGTACTGGGGAAAAGGTGCCTTATTTTTGTTCTAACTGGCACTGTAATACTAAAACAGCATGCTCCACAGATTTATTTAATTACCTCTGTGTAGACAGATGTGTTGAGAGAATTTATCTCTGTCCTTGTTGAATGAATATACACAAGGAAGGTTTTCAAAAGCTTCTTGCTTGTTTTTGTCCATTTGGATGGATCTGTACAAGAGCAATAATTCAAGGTACAAACTGATACTCAGGCCTTCTGCCACATTTCAATACCAATTTGCATAGATGAGTTATAGCTAATATTTTCTTAAATTGACATAGAATATTCTGCTCTAACATTGTTTTAGAAATATTTCAGTCATTTCTTCAGAAATTTCCCCAAATTTACTAGGCAGTTGTAAAGGTGAACTCAATTTTAGCAAATACTTAATTAAGGCAGCTGAGAAGGTAAACTTAATTTTAACAAATACTTTAGCAGCTGGAAGCAGGAACTTATAAGGGCAAATAATGGGCAACAAAGGGCTTATGACTTCGTCAGTACTGTGTCTCAGCTTGGTGTAGGGCTTTTTTAATGTTGTTTTAAAATATTCATTAGTAGAATTTTTATACAGTATATAGGATAATTGTATGCCATTAAAATTACACTATATTCAGTCTTAATGTAGAGGACTGCAGTGCTTAAAAGTGGAATTTCAGACATATATTAGGTTCAATTTAAATTTTAAACATAGCTTTTTGTTTCTGTGTAGGATTGTTGTGTCAGTGTTCACTAACTTCAGTTGGAGCTGTTTTCAGTTACAGGCAAATACAAAAAAGTAGATTGTAGAATGCTCAAATTTGAGATTATTAAGGAGTTTTATTTGCAATAATGTGAGCGTATCAAAACTAATCCTGGCAGTGTCTGTTTAGACATTTGAAATTGGTTACACCCATCTTTTGGCTGCAGTGTCTTAGTTCTTAGGAGTGAAGTATATTTACAGGGATTATGCAGCCAATTTCTCTGTTGCTGCATCATCTATTTCAAATGACTTATTACCCACATGTACATTCCTACACACTGCTTACTGCCTTTTGAAAGTTGTAGTCCTGCACCATAAAATGCTGTTTCTTCTGCAGACAAGGAAATATTTTGCAGCTACCATAGATGTCTCAGGCACTGACTTGCAGGTATCAGGAAGGAAGGTTTGAATGATCGAATCTTGATGCAATGTTTGGTTAAAGACTACAACACAGTACTGCCGTTTTATACTAAATATTAATAAAACCTAATGCTTCAAGAAAACATTTAATTCTTTTTTTTTTCCTAGGGTAGAAGTATTTTTTGTAAATACTGCATCTGAAAAGTGTAGTCTGTACTGGAGTAGGACAGGTCCATCTGGAACAATATCCTGTCATGCAGAAGGAAAGGCTAGGTAATGAAGAGAGGTTTTGGGTAGGACTGTGAAACCTGACTAGAGCATCCTCCCAGCCCCTAAAAATGTACAGTGCATGCACTTCCTGAGCTGAAATTGGTGTCAGTGCATGTAACAGGATTGATAATAAGCATTCATGAAAGAAAAGAATTGCTTTTTGAACCCTGTGTAACCATAACATTTCATTGCAGGAGTTATCGTGACCTAAATTTACACTCTGTAAAGAGACACTTCTTGTGATGATTTTGCATCTGTCATATAGTAATTTAATTTTCTATAGAAAAGGTAATGAGGCATCTTTCATCCTTGTGTTGTTCAGAACACTACAGCCAGAGTACTAGAGACAGCAGCTTATTCAAAACATTGCAAGCTTTCATGAACTTTTTGGGGTGCAATGTAACTGTCCACATACTGTCTATATGACTAATAAGTGTGCAGTTCCATATCAAATTTTTGATGCACTTTTTTTGTTCTGATATTAAGCAACTGTTGCTACTGGATCCTCTTTTCAGCCAGTTTTGCTATGCAGATTGCAGCATAGCTCTGATCAAAGGCATTGGTTTATTCTAAAGAATACTTTAAAATAAAATATGTATCTAGGTTGATAGTTTCTTGCAGTTGAGACAGCAACTGTTTCAAAAGAACAACATTATTAAGTTGATAGAACTGGTGATGGACTTTTAACTAAAAATGTGCTGCCAAGCTGTGTGGCAGTGATTGCTTTGTATAATGCATTTTTAAAAATTATTTCACATAGCCTAATTTAATCTGTTTGTTGTCAGGCTTTATCATTTGTAGGAAGTTTGGAGTGTTGGCTTATTTTTCCCTAGCTCTAGTTGCTGACCTACTTGTCTGTTTTATAAATAAAAATAGTTTTCCTCTTTTACAGTCAGTCTACCTGTGTAAACTACAACATAGTTTTTACTAAGAAATTTTTCCAGTGTTCAATTTTTTTCTATATAATCTTGGAGACTTTGATATGAATTTCAAATTAGAGCAGGAAGGCCAAATGGTGCAAATGTAATTAGGATAAACAGATGGGATATTTTAGAAGGTAGTAAAATATAAACAGAATGAGGAGCTCTGATACTGAACAGCATGCTCGCTGTCAAACATCCAGTTAATTTACTTGTTAAAAGCTGGAATGTAGGCTGGCTGTTTGTGATACTTCCTTTTTCTCTCTTAAAGGGAACTGAAAAGTGTCATTTGATTGACCCGGTTTATCTTGTCATTTTAAACTAGATTAAATTGAAAACACAAGTATTATTTTCCTTTAAAAGTGCTGAATAATCATCTTTGATTGTTAAAACTTGTATTTAGTAACTACATCACTTTAATTTCAGCAAGTTCTTATTGTAGATTTAATTTTAATCTTTTTCGTTTCTAGGAGTAAAATATGTTAGAGATTCTGTATTACTTCTTTTGAGTCAGATAACATTAAGTGGACATATGTTTCACTTGAATGTGTTGTGATACAACTGTGGAAAGATAATTCTATTGTAAGTATTACTATAGAATACTGTTGCAATGCATATTTACAGTATTATTCAGTAGCTCTTTAGCACATTCAGTCGTTTTAAATTCTTCCATGTGAATTGCATTACTTTTTTTTTAGACTGGATTGGCATCTCTGCTGGTACATTTTACCACCTTTTGACTAATTGTTTTGTAAAAATCTGCTGTATCATGTCACATGCTGTTTTGACTTAAACTTCGTTATCTTTACATATTTACTAATTTGTGGTATCTCCTTGACTGTAGTTTGTCTGATGGCATTGTGCATGCATTGTCATTTTATTCAGTTTTTCCATTTTAGCCCTCATTTTGAGGACCTCATTGAATTCTTAGTATTTTTCAAGAGTATGCTCAAGTCCACTACAGACTTATGTCTACTTAGAGTACATTTGCTAACCTTGCAGAAATTCACTAATTGACATACAAATAGAAGAGAAATGCCAGCTATTTGGTACTGAGAGAAAAGCTGGCTGTTGCTTTTGATTTTCTTTAGCTTCCCTTTCAATGAATACAGTGTGGTTATGAATGAATGAAATAATTGCTTTGGCTTGCATTTTCTTTAGGAGAGATTTGGAATACTCTTAAAGCTTTTTTCAGCTGTTAGCCATTGAAATGCTCTGAAGAGAAATTTAATCATATTTTTGTCCAGTTTCAAGCAAATCATGTTGTGTGAAGAAGATTTCTGTAAAAGATTTTTTCCATTTTTATGACATTTTAAATAGCTATAGGTTTTCTCTTCTGTTTTATGGAATATGTTGGATCTTTTATTGATAAATAATGGTAACGTTTTGTAGGAATGCTTCTTTTGGATTTCATACTTGCAGATAATTTGTTCTAATTTGTTCATTTTGTTCTGCTTTGTTTGCAATGCTAAATGCACACTGTTAAATTTCCAAAATAGATGTTTTATCCTGAAAAACTGAGATTAAATAAGAAGCAAAAGTTCCATTAATTTAAAGGTCCTTTGATTTGGTGCTGTACAAAGGACTTGAGCTTAAAATCAGAGGTAGTTCTTTTTTGCAGGAAAATGTAATGACACATGAGCAGGTTACTTGCTGTATTTTGTGAATGTTTGCTACACTGTTGTTGGTTGTGATAGTGAAGCATTATTGTAGCAATTATCTTGATAATCAGTGGTCAAATGCTAAAAGCTTTCTTGACGTACAACTTTGGCATTAGCTAGCTGTTTGTACTTTTTGCTGAAGGTTACCAATTAAATTTGCCTAGTTGCATGGAGCAGAGCCTGAGAGTATGCAAATCTGAAGCCTCTTGCTTCCTGTGATTGCTGGATTCAGTACATGCTATTGAGAATGCTGTATTTTCAGAGGCTTTTTGTATTCTGCTCACAGTGTTTGCTGAGCAGAAACTGTAGCTAAAAATAACTAAAATGAATTTCTCTGTCTCTTTCTCACTGCAGGATGACGTAGCTTTGCCAAGGATTTATCAGCTAAGCAGAAAATGAGCTTAACATCCTGGTTTTTGGTGAGCAGTGGAGGCACCCGACATAGGCTGCCACGAGAAATGATTTTTGTTGGAAGAGATGACTGTGAGCTGATGTTACAGGTAATTCCTTCAGCCTTCCATGTGCAGCTGCTCAAATCATGAACTTAATGCACCAGCTTCATGCATTCCTTTTGAAAAAGAAATTCCCCAGATGTTGGGGAGCAATTGTTTTGAAGAATCTTTTGTGTCCTTAGGAGAAAAAAAGTTTAAATTTATTGCCGTCAATCATGCAATTACTGCTTAAGTACAGAGAATCACATTTTCTTCTTATAAATGCAAGGCTAGAAAATGAAATACATTTTGCAATATGACCAGCAAAGTAAGTAGACTGTGTTCCATAAAATGTGATAATGTTAAGAGGGCTGGATGCTTTTGAAAGGAGCCTTCTTTTTTAGGCAGCTTGTAATCAAATTTAGTCACATGATTTGATGTAATTCTATCCCCATGCCCTGATTGTGTTGTACAAAGGAAAATGAAATTTGTAGAGAAGAGTATTTCTCTGTCTCTGAGGAAGCTGAATGACTCAGTTTAAATAGAATTAAAATACACAAGTCAAAATAGCTTGATCCTTCAGTAACTTTCTCAACTTTGAGGATCGCTCTGTGGAGCTCTTAGATGTGTGTAGCTGTGTTGTTATGTAGCCATATTGCTTGCACTTTGCCCTATCAAAGCTGTAGTTCTCTGATCTGCCTCTTTCTAATTTTTTTTTAATGACTGATGGTAGTATTTTGGGAATTTCTTCTTAAATTTTTGTTATTTAGTGTAGAGCTCTTAAGAAGATTGAACTTCAAAACTAATATTCTCAACACTTCCTACCATTCAATAAAATACTTTGTTTTGGAGTTTTTGTTCCCAAAAGTTGCGTATGCAGCCATTATTGGCCAAATTAGAGTCTTACTTGCAAATGAAGTGCTTAGAGATGTAATCCTACATTTATTACTCAGAATGTAGTATCTCTGGTAAATTGCATTTGGCTCTCAGCCTCAGAAGGCACTGAGATACTTTATTGGTGATATTAGAAAGCACTTGACAGTGCTCTTAATTTCTCTTTAAAAGCAGATAGAATGATGTCTTGTTAATTTATGTGGGAAGTATATTAAAAAGCCCAAATAAACATGTGCGCAGCTAAATCCACCAACATCCAAAACAACAACAAAAGAAAAGCAACCAAAAAGCCCCACCCCACTGGTTCCTGCCCAGTAGCTTATAGTCCAAAAATGCTTTTATTTTACTAGTAACTTGTTTTAGAGGACTCTTGTCTGTAAATAAGGGAGCATCTCCTTTCTTCTCTGCTATGCCATCCATAGTAGATCAGTCCTTAGACTGAAACATTTATTCTTTTGTGTTACAGAGCTTCACCTTCAAAGGTAGTTGCCTCTTTGATTAATACTGTGAATAGATTTGAGTTATTTACAAACATTATTTGTCATGTATTTGCTTCAGAATTAGTGAAAAAAAATCAAGGGGCCTGGAGATTTCAAGAATATTCTTTTTAGCCTGCTGCTATGTTAGGTTGACATGCCAGCATGACTGTAAGAAGACATAGTGCTGCAGGGGGAGGAACCCACCAAGAGAGAAGCTAATAATGTGTTCTTGTTCTGTGTGTATAGCTCTTTGTGCAAGACGTTCCTCTCCACTCTTGACAACTTGGTTGTTCTCTTACTGCAAAGCATGTGGACAATGCCTGATAAGGAAAGCAGAATTTAATGCTTTTATTCATAATTGCTTGACAGAAAACATATTATAAAGGCCTTAATGAAAAGAATTTTGTTTCATGCTTGATAGATCGCAGATCTCTACCTGTAAACACTGTTGTTCCTAAAGCTTTAGTTTAATCTGGTAATACAGATCTGCCTTTTTTATAAATATGTTCAAAAAGTCTTCCTGTTTACTTAACTGTTCCATTGCATCAACCTGCTTGTGGATAAATACTACATTTCCCACTTCTTTCACCTTATGGTTAGAAATCTTTTTGAATGTTATTGGAGAAATCATCTCCAGGAAAAAAAAAAATCTACATTATTCACAATACCAGAATTGTTTGCAAAGAAGAATGCATTTATTTTCTGTATTCTGAATATTTTCTTAGTAGTCTGGATTGAATTGAAAAGTGTCTATCTAAAATAACACCAGTTACAAATTTCTTTTAACTGAGGATGGAGTTTTCCTCTTCATATTCATATGGCTTTTACAGCAGTTATTCTGTGATTCTTATTTCTGCAGACATATATAAATCTTTGTACTGGATCTGGCTGGTTGGTAGGGGTTTTCTTATAGAAGCCTTTATGGTGCTGTTTTGGATTTGTGACCAGAACACTGTTGATAGCACACCACTCTTTTGGCTGCTGCTGAGCAGTGTGTGTGCAGTTTCAAGGCATTCTCTCTCACTCTGCTCCTCCTACACACACTTGACTGGGGGAGTGCACAAAATGTGGAGAAGGAGCACAAACGAGGACAGCTGACCCAAACTCACCAAAGGGATGTTCTGTGACAAATAATTTGTTGTGCTTGGCAGTGGAATCTGAGGAAGGGGCTTTGGGGAAGATACCCACTGCTCAAAGACTGTCTGGGTACTGGGCTGCTTGTCTTAGGTGGGAAGTGATTGCCTTCTCATTGCTTGATTTGTTTTACTTCTTCTTCCTTCTTCCTCTTTGCTGCTGAAACTTGACCCATGAGTTCTTTCCTTTTGCTCTTCCTGTTCTGTCCCACATCCCACTGGGGCAGCAGAGAGTGAGTGAGCAGCTGTGTGGCATTTAGCTGCCAGCCAGGGCACCACGGTCTTACAAAAAGGGATTTTAAAAAGCCCTTAAATTTGAATGGAAGGCTGCAGTAACAAAGCCAAAGAAAAAAAGGCATTCAAAAGACTTGCACTGTCTTTGCACCTGCAAAGATCAGCTGAAACTAATAAGAAGTCCAATTATATGTAAGTAATTTGAACCTGAGGAGAACTGTGAAGTTATGCAGAATTTCAAGTGTTTCTGTAAAAACCACAGACTTGAGTAATCATTCTTAGCATTTCAGATGGTGTGACACAGTATCATGATGTTTGAGGATTTTTTCATGTCCTTTCTGTTTTAACTTATTTTTAATAGGATGTAGCACATAAAGATAATTAGATAAATTTTTAGTAATACAGTATGTATTTGAATAACAACATTTGAGAGAAGTTCAAATTTTTTTTCAATAGATTAGGTAAAAATAGGGTAATCCTTGGTGCAGTAGTTCCACTCGAGTGTGGAAAAATATAATGTGTGCTTGATATTATAGGCTCAGCAGAAGATGCACATCAATGAATTTCATTGTATTGAGATTGTTTTCACTTGGAAGGTTACTAAGTTAGTAGAAAACGAACCGTGTTGCTGTGTCTTCATCTGCCATTAAAAGCTCTTAACTGGTGTAGTATATTAGTGCAGCTTATATTGGCAGGGAACTTGTTCATTTGTCTGTCTCTTCCTTATTCTCCCTTTTGATATCCTGCCCCCTCCCATTATACCTCTGAAAAATGCAGAGCAAAATATAAAGTCTAAACATAAAATAGTAAGTATAAGCAGAAGAACACTGATCTCACTTCTTTGGGGAGAAAGCAAAGCAGTCATAAGATTAAATGGATGGGAAGAATGAGAAAGTAAATTGAAAATAAGGAAAATAATAGTAGCAAGTCTCAAGAAATGGAAAAGGAGTGAGGTGATAACTATGGGATTACAATAAGAGAAAACATTTCCTTAGAAGTACTGGTTGTGTGTTCTGATGCCTTGCACTGGCCAGTGCACTTGGTAGGGCAGGACTCCTAGAACTGACAGACCACAAATGCTGGTACACAGGAGTCATGGAAGTCTCAGACAGAAATGTACTATTCTCTGTGCAATACAGTCCTGAAAAATTAGTTGAGTAGCAAGGATAGAACATGCAAACCTGAAATTAGGAGCTGTGCTGGTGGAAAGAATTTGCTGCTATGCAGTCATGTTGTGACAATGCACTAGCAGAATTAAGAGCAAACATAAGATCAAGTTGGGCTGATGGAGAGGATGAGTTGTGGTCTCCATTCTCTTGGGAGCTCTTGAAGATGTCCAGGTGCTGACCATATGCATGCATGAAGGAAACACATCCAGCCCCACCTCCCTTGCTTGCCATCAGCACCTCAGGCTGCAAACACTTGGCAAGGAGTGAGTGCTGAAAGAGGCACTTGGCTGTTAGGAAGCTGCTGTTCTTGGATGAAATAGTTGCCAGGCTTGTTCCTCGTCTGTGTGGTGATGTTTGGATGTGAAATAAAGAATTCATGAACAAAATAAATGGATACTGAAGTGCTTAAGGGAGGACTGAGAAAGTCAGAACTGATGGGAATAGTAATTCAGGAACTGCTCAGACATTTAGTGGAGAGGCTTTAGCTAATTGGTTCAGGAAATTGAGATCAAGGAGAAACACTTGGAATGCTTGTATACTACAGTAATTATCCCAGATGTGTGACAGGAAATGGTGAGTTTGAGAGAGAACAGCAACACCCCGGAATCGTCCTCATGTCTTGAAAGATGCATGTAATTAAGGGGGGAGAGGGAGAGAGTAAGAAATAAAGTGCAGATGATAATATTGGATTAAACATCAGTGATCCTAGACTGAAAAAAAAATTAAAACTGTTGGATGAGATATATCATGTTCTGACTTATCACATTTAGGGAAACATTAAGAAAATCATTATTTTAAATTAAATTTAAGATTCTGCTATGGGTAACTGGAGTTGGATTAGATATTATCCTTTTCATATATGGAACTATCTTTTTTATATAATTTGAATAAATGTGCTATGTAGAAAGAAAATAATCACACTGCTCTAAGAAATAGCCACAACCACCTCATGTGGTTTTCAAATACCTTATTTTATTTTCTTTAATATATTTCAGTCACGGAGTGTGGACAAGCAACATGCTGTACTCAACTATGATGCCTCTACAGATGAACACTTGGTGAAGGATTTGGGCAGCTTGAATGGGGTAAGTTAACATCAGAAATAGATAGCTCCCCATAGTGTTCTGTATCTTTGTTTTGGGATTTCTTCGAGCCATTATTAATTGTACATGAATACCTTTTTAATGTGAGTCTGGAAATGGGGGAACATTCAAAAGGAAAGTGTAGTCATTGCAGGGATTTTCCACTGCATGTTTTATAAAGAGCTGCTGTTAATTCCAGTAATAAGAGGGTTTTGGCAATAGGAAAAGCTCAGAACAATAAAAAGGAGTGTGTTATACTTATGTCTAAAATGTGCTAATATGATATGGATTTTATTTCACATGCTATTCCTTTTTCTCCTGTTACAATAGAGAAAAGAATTTTAAACTGTATTTCCACTGTACATATGTGGGAAAAAATATTATGCAATAACCATGTATGAAAATCAATTTAACTAATATTGTATTTGCATTTATGTTTTCAGAATAGTTTTTATTAAAAATCTCTATGAATAATTTGTGTCAAGTAATTGCAAACTAATGCAGGAGAAATTCAAAGTTATAGGAAATGTAAAGGTTTGGATGACATTTTGTGTTCTAAGGCTTTTCTAGGAAGTACATATTCAGAAGTCTAGCTAAGCATCACTTTTGATAAAAGTTTTTGATATTATAGCTAATTATTAAAAACATAGTAACTTTGTTATAATTTTGAAGCCCTTTAGATACTTCTTTATGACCTCTGTATTTGCACTAGTTATGGCTGTTATTTTATAACTTTAAATGTTTGGCTTTGTTGTGAATATGTACAGAATAAAATCATGAGTTCATCTGTGACTGCCTATTTGAATAATACTTAGAAAGCTACTGATAGTGAATAGTTTTGTCAGGTGCTTAAATAAATAGAAGATGAACTCTCAAGTTACTACCTTTCGATCTTGAAGTGCATTTTGAAATAAAACTCTGTCACTGTCTCTATTAGTTTTTCCGTATTTTAAGGTAACTAACTCAGCCTTTCAGAGTCAGTCTCAACTCCACGTGAAACCATTGAAGGGCTATATCCTTTGAACAGTTGTAGACATTCAAGGACTTTGGTCCTTAAATATTTAATATACCCCTATATTTTCAAAGTTGGTGTGCTGTTTCAAGGCAGTGATCAAAAATAAGTTGAGCATATAGAAGTTTTTGCTGAGACATTTGATTTTATTCCCTAGTTGTGTAATTCCTTTAGTCAGTAGGCATACCTTCAGTTTTTTGTTGCCTTGTCACAAAACTGAAATTGAATAGAAATGTATGTTAAAAGGTCTTCATTCAAATCCTTTTTTGCCTCTGATAAAGAGCTTTCAGTGATTTGCTGCACTTGATCTAATTCATTCTGAAGTTTGAGGTGAAGCTTCAGTTGCTTTAGAGCTATTTACTCAGAGACATCAAAGGAACTCTCTTCCCACTGTTTTGGGACAAGAAATATTAAATCTCAGGAGTTCAGTCCTTTGTCTTCACAGTGTTTTCCTTACTGTCACTTTCCCACTGTGCTTTTCTTTCATACCTCTGCTTACCTGCTTTCAGGTTAATGGAGAAAACACATTTTTTTTGTAACACCATTCTTAATTGTGTGGCAGAACAATGGCTCTGTACCATATGGTGAACTAGGTAATAATTCTTCTAGTCTAGCTGCTGTTTCCACTGAGAACACCACCTCCCTAGCAGCCTAGTGCCTCTTATAGTGCTTCAGCAGCTGCTACCCTGTCTTATTTTGCATACTTCATAGAAAGATTTATTTTGCATCTCTCCAGTTGGTCCCATCTCTTTTGAGAACAGATACATACTTTTCTTAGTATAAAGTATTACTCCATTCCTGGTATAATGCACTTTAACCACACATGATAATTCAGAGTTTTAGGGGAGGTGGCTAATACCAATATTTTGGTTTTGAGTGTTCTGAGTGTTATAATTTCACAAGCTGAACTATGATTGCACCTGATGCCCTAATGCCTGAATATTCTTATATATGTGGTTGATTCACACTCAGTTCAGTGAAAAGGTTACAGGAGTCTTTTTCCTGGATTTCTAAATCTAGAAGTCTTTATCCTGGACATCTAGATTTGAAAAAAAGGCAAAAGTAAATTTTAATTGGTTTTACATTAAGTAAAATTGTATTTCTGATAGTTTGTTGCGACTCTTTCTGGGCATTCTGGTTTTCTTTTTTTTTTCATACATGAAGGAAAAAACATGAAGGAATTTCTCTTTTCTGAAGCAAATGTGTGCAGTTGCTAGTATGTAATCAGTATTTCCCTAGTATCAGTAGAATTGAAGTGTGAACTTGTGAACTCAAAAACATACCAGAAGAAGTATTAACAATCCATGGCCCTGTTGAGTAACATTCTTCTCAGGAATATTTACAGGATAACAAAGTCCTTTCAGACTGATATTTCAGGACTGGATTCTGAAAAGCTTAGCAAACTTTATGAAGGCTTAAAGACAGTTGGCTCTCACTATTTGAAGAATAAACTTTAGAAATCACGTGAATGGAGTGATTTAAAGGGGTAAAGGATTCTTTATTTACAGAGTAACTAGCCTTTTCAAGCTAGCTTTGTGTGGCATCCCAAAGCATGTGATGAGATTTTAAAGCCCCAGTGGCAGAGTAACTTGATTGTTTTATGCTGTCACTTTAGTCCTGAGCATGAGGCTGTCAGTAGACTGCGCACACAGGTCACACACGGCCTTTGGAGTTCTCTGCATTGGGTATGCTGTGTATGCACATGAATTTCAGAACTCTGACCTGGGAGGAAGAATGCATACATACATATAGACCTAGATGTCTGCAAGGTGGCCTAAATTCTGTTGGTTCACTGAAATTCAGAGTGCCTTGAGGATAGTCTTCACAGAGGTTTATGCCCTGGACTCTCAAAATGTTAAAGTGAAATAAATATGACTGAAACCTTACTGAAAGTTTCATGCTTACAAACCAGTGGCTAGTTGTACCTTTTGTTCTTCCCATGCAAGATATCTTTTATGAAGTAGGTAAACAGTTTTTAAAATAATGAAATAAACATTCTTTTCCTTTAGGAAAAGAAAATTAAATGGAAGATGCTCTTACTATTTTGGGGAAGGAGATTGTTTCTCTCTAACCACAGTTCGTTTAATACTAGACTCATGAGAAACACAACCATTCAAATATTCAGACTTTTGGCTTATTTAGTTATTCAGGTTTTTCCAACTTTACAGTGCTTATGAAATAGCATATTTCAACTGTTTCTTGCTTTTGAAACATGCACATGTTGTAGAAGTTTTAAGTTAGAAGTAGCATGATCCTGTAGGGTTGCAATATACTGATTCTTACTGCTGATTTTTGGTGTTACTCAGATGCACAAACTTAGTCCATGTTTTCCTAACTCCTTTGACAATTACTAGAAATAAATTGCCTCAGAACTCTCATATCCAATGCTAAATGCTGTACAAATACGATGATAAGTCAATTCTGCCATTTAATTTGGATTGAAAAAAGCAAACTACAAGAAAAATAGTAAGTGGAGTTGCTAATTCAAGGAAACATTAATCAATGCTTCCATGAATATTGCTAACAAGATGAAACATGCAAGGAATTTTTCAAGGCCAGTGTGCATCTTGGTAATCAACTGGTGTTTTACCTTCCTTTTGACATGGTTTGTTAAACAGCTGGCAATTTGAGCTTATAGTTTCCTTGTGCATCACCAGCAGAAGATTAGTGGTGCTGAAGACTTTCTTCTAGAATTATTTAATTTTGTTGTTTTGGAATTTAATGGTATTTCTTTCTGTCCTCATTTGTTCTGCAGACATTTGTGAATGATGTGAGGATTCCAGAACAGACATACATCACTCTGAAGTTAGAAGATAAATTGAGATTTGGATATGATATCCTTGCCATAAAAATGCAGTGTCAGGATGGACGTGTCTTGTTAGAAGTATGATTGTGTTAAGTGTTCTCATTGCTACAAAAATGCCTATATTAGAGAAAATCTCAGGGTTTAGAATATTCTACCTTGGTCTGAACTACTGATAAAGTTCATTTCATTGTCTCTCACTGCAAGAAACCTCAACTTTCAATTATGATTTAGAACATAATGTGTATCTTGTGTGTTGCTAAAAAGTACTACTTTTCTTTGAGGCAAATACATAAATATTTGTATCATATGCAGTTGTGTACCAGCAGATAAGATTACAATTAAATATTCAGCAAACTACCGAATGAAAAAAAAAATTACTTTTATTATTAAAACACTAAGGTATCCACTCAATGTTCTGTTTACATGTAGTAAATAACTTCATTTGCTTTGATGAATATTATAGTGCACAGTATCCTAACAGTGACATATTTTGAAAGCTGTCACCATTCTAGTGGCATAATAGGCTGCACAATTGTTACTTTTCTGTAAAATCCTCTTGTGGATTCAGAGTTTTTTTAGTATTTTCCTTATCATTTCCTACATACTAATCTTTTTACTGTGGTCAGGGGAGAGATGAGAGTCCCCGAAGAAGCACTTAAGGTAACAATGTGCAGTTCCTGGATGTTTTTTGTCATTGTACTGTTATAACATAGAGGTTTTTTTCCCAGTCTTTGAGGGTTTGTGTTTTATTCTCTATTTAATGTCATGTAGCATGAAAAATTCTCAAGCCAACTCCAGTTATCCCAAAAATCTTCAGAGGCAGAAGGATCGAAACAAAGCAGCTCCAAAAGTTCAGAGTCCAAGGTAGCAGACTCCACAGCTGAAGTCCACCACAAAACTACAGAAGCACTGAAATCTGAAGAAAAATCAGTGGGTAAGGTTCCTTTTTTGTTGCAGAAGCAAAGGATGTTAATTTGCTTCAGTAGGATGACTGTGAAATTCTGTAGACAGTAAGAATTTCACATATATGAACATTTAACCATAGTTTAGATGTAAATAATATTTTTGGCAGTTAATTCTACCTTTTTTACAGTAACATCCACATGTTAAGAACATTTTTAAAGAGAGATTTGATTGGCATTTGTAATATTTTTGTTTGTGTGTTTGCCCATATCACAAACTTGTAGCATTTGTGGCAGAAAATGTCTGGTTTTTTGCAGTTTAAGTGAAAGTATTTGTTCAGAAACAGTTTGTACTTTTTACCATTACCATTACCAAGTGCACTATTTTTCTTTTGGTTGGTTTGGGGTTTTTTCCCTTTTAAATGGGCGGGAGTTCTGTTCGTTTGTTTTGCAGTTCCTAGCATTCTTTGTTTAATGTATCAGGATATAACCTCAGTGTTCTATTGTGGTTTAAAGATTTGTAGATGCTGTAGTTTCAGGCTTGTTTCTATACCATCATTCCTATTTATTTAATGTGTCATGGTGGCTCTGCTGTTTGTTGTCTTAACTTTGTGTGGGTTGTGCTACCCCCAGATGGGAAGGGTTTGGACCTGTTGGAGTGAGGTCAGAGGAGGGCCAAAAAGATGAGCAGGGGGCTGGAGCAGACAGGCTGTGAGATGGAGTTGTTCAGCCTAGAGAAGGAAAGGCTCCAGGGAGACCTCATAGCAGTCTTTCAATACCTAAAGGGAGCTGGTAAAAAAAGAGGGAGAGTGTATTTTACACAGGCAGCTAGTGATAAAAGACTAGGTCTGATGGTTTTAAAATGAGAAAGACTTTGATTAGATGTTAGGGAGAAATTTTTTACTGTGAGAGTAGTGAGCCACTTGAACAGGTTGTCCAGAGAGTTTGTGGATGTCCCATCCCTGGAGATATTCAAGGCTTTGAGCAAACTGGTCTGGCAAAAGATGTTCCTTCCCATGGCAGGTCCCTTCCAACCAAAACCATTCTCTGATTCTCTGATGAACTTCAGCATGAGGCTTGCTGAAGTGTATTGGATATAACCAAAAGAATGAGAAAGGGATCAGGTATTGTTGTTTCCTTAATATGGAACTGTCTAGGTCTGATTTCCAGCCTGATCAATGCTCAGCAGTTTTGTTTAGGTTTCATCTCTTCTTCCAGGAGACTCACTTCAAAGAATTCTCTTCCCCACATAGAGAATTCTGTGGTATACTTAACTAATCTGTTTGTTTGTCTAATCCAGCATCTTGCTAAGGGTACATAAAGTAGCACAGTGGGGGGTTTTATCATCACCTTCTGTTTTTCTTTTCACTCTTCCAAAAATAACAGGGATAGGTATTTGTATCTGAGTGCAACTCTCCAAAGCTTTTTGGGGATTGATTCTCTCACTGTTGCTATATAAATGCACATCTGCTCATTATTGCTAATTCAGTGCACAGGAATAGAATTATGGGATGGTTTGGGTTGGAACAGAGCTTAAACATCACTTAGGTTGCACCCCCTTGCCGTGGCCAGGGACACTATTCACCAGATCAGGTTGCTCAAAGCCTCATCCAACGTCTCCTAGAACACTTCAGGGATGGGCCATCCACAAATTCTCTGTGTAACCATCAAGTTTTTTTAAAAGAATTAATATTAACTAAGGCATAATGCTGTGTAAAAAGGAAGTACTTAATGTCTTAAAATGATGTTGAAACCTTTGGCATGGCTATGAAATAATCTTCGGAATGCAAGTGTAGAAAATACTGAAAAAAATGTTGATATTCCTAATCGGAAAAGTAACAGACAAGCTCCTAAGGTACATTTTAACACATGATGTTTTATTATATTAAGACTCTTTAAAATACATTCAGAACATCTATATGACACTATAATAGCTAAATCTCTGTAGGGTGAGGTATTCTTCCAAAAGATCAGATCAAACATAACCCAGCCAATTTATCATCAGGTTAGAAATCTCAATTATATCAGTGGGTTTTTTCTTACTTAATTTTTGTATTTAAATTTATTTAACCATGCATATAGCACTTTTAGTTGTACTGTAATTTAACTGATGCCTTAAAAAAAAACCCAACCTGTAAAATTGATTGTGCTCAGTAATGTTTTACACACAAGGTAACTTTCAGCACTCTGTAGTAGCTGTCAGCAATTTGGAACCTTGGCAGCATTGCAAAATTTGATCAGTTTTTCATGCAGTGAGTTCAGATTTCATTGAAAGGTCAGTGTGGGTAATAAAGAGAATCTTCTCACATAAATAGCAGCAAACAGCTTCTAGGAATGTTCTGCTGTCTTGATGACTTCCAACTGAAAGAAGAAATAATATTTACAGATATATCAGGGTAACAATTAGAGATGGTGGCTGCCTTTGCATAAACATTTGTGCCAGAAGTTTTATCAGGTCATTAGTAAGCTTTTATATTTAGAACCCAGATCAGTTGTCTGCCCTCCAAGTTTGTTTTGTATTTAGGCAAATGCATGCAACCATTTCACTTCAGCTTCCAGGAGAAATGATCCAAGCAAATGACTTTCTCTTCATGTGTTTTTAACCTAAATATCACAGTTAAACAGAAAAGTTATTTCCTGTGCTTTGGGTTGGCTCTGTAGATATTTCTGCCATGCCTCGTGGGACGCCTTTGTATGGACAGCCAGCCTGGTGGGGTGAAGATGAAGCTGATGAAAAAGGTGGTTCTAAGCCAGATAGCAAGCATGAAGAAAAACTGCCTGAGACAGGGGCTTCAGGTAAGTCTGTTGTCTTATTTTTGGGTTTTTTTCCTCTTCACTGAACTGCTTATATTCTTAAATAGGGAACTAAACAGATGTTGGGAAGTTTCACAGTTTGCATAGATGAAAGCCTATTATAAGTTAAGGCAGTTGAAGAATATATTTTTGTGAGAAACTGCATTTACAGAGACCAGTTTCACATACAATGTGTCAGTTTTCTAGTATATAACATAATTGTCTATCAGGAAGTATAGCAAATAACGTTACCTGAACCAGTGTGTCCTTTTTTTTACAGTTTAATCCATATCTATCATTTTATATACACAGGAGTATTTTATTGAAATAATTTCTGGAAATAAATTGTGTTTTTTTACATTTGTGTCTGACTTTTAGCTATAAAGGTTATATGTACTAGAGAAGCAGTCTCTTGTAATTCAATAATGCGCTATTAGTGGGAATTGCACATCATAGTTCTTGAAGTAAAGATTTGTGTAGTCTAAAGTTAAACTGGTAATGTTTATTCCCCTATAATACAGACCTTTTTATTAGTTAGCTTGTCTAGACACAGTATGTATTGCCAGAACTTCAATCTCAGTACCTATAATTAGCCTTTTATATCTATCGTCAGGCATATAAATAAAGTGACTGCTATTCTAATGAAGACAGTAACTTTAAACTTGTTCAAGTTAGGACAAAATTCAACCATGTTTATTTAGCACTTTAGACACTCATTTAAGGTCCAACAGTTTTAAGTTTGCAGTTTTTTAAAGTACTTTAATTGAGGTCACAATTTCTCTTTTCCTGTCATAGTACTTTCCTTGGTTAACATGAATCATATTTTGCAGGAGCTGGAGTGAAGTCTAAAAATGTGTAAATCGAACTAAATGAACACTTCAGTGTAGTGAAGACAAGATCTTTGAAATTAACTTTTTACCATGGCCTTTTTAATGACCTCTTTCATATTATTCTAAAGTTGTCATCATTCAGGCAGTAGAGTAAGTCTGTTAAGATTTGGACTGTTGTAAAGAAACCAGATAAAAACATTTAAATTAGTTTTCCCTCATTAAATATTTGAGTATTGAAAAGTGATAAGCTGAAGTCTGAGTTTTTGATGCAATGCCATGCCATTAACAAGGTGACACAAGATGTCAGCTTCTATTTAGCGTAATGTGTCTGTTCCTATTTTTTATAATTTTAGATTGCTTTTTCAGAAGCATCAAATTGCATCAAATGGTTTACATGCTCTTGTATTCAAGAGCATGTAAAAATCAGAGAGATTTTTCAGCAAGCGATCAGTGCTTCTGTCTTAGTTCCTGAGCTCCGAGAAAAATAAGATTCCAACTTTCACTCAAACTAATCATTGAGATGCCATCTGTTTCAGTAGTAGACAAAAATAAGTTTGTTCTAGACTGAACTTCAGTAATGGGGATATTTTTTACATGATTTGCTTAGTGAAGTCATCATAAAGTAAATGATGAATAGAGAAAATAGAATAATATTTTCTAAATTATTTAAATTTGTTTGTTTGTTTTCCATATATATGCTATACAAAACCTAAATTTGGGCCCAAAGCCTTCTTGGCAATTACGACATTTGTCCTTTAAAAAAAAAAATTAGAAATCCCTTTTATTTGTGTTGTTGCTTTTGTTTAGCCATGAATGTATGTCCTATGAATAGTATTGATCTAGCAAGAGTGTAAGAACAGCTTTTATTTCCTCAAACTGAAAGACTCATAATTCTGCAAGAATGGAATCCAGTTCGAAAAAGCACATACTAAATGAAAGCCTATGTGAAAGGAAGGCACTGCAGAGAAAAATCCAAACCCTGACATTTTTGCGGAACCGTTTAATTTGTGAGGATGTAGAATTAAAATCCTGTGTATACACAAATGATTTCTTTACCATGATCACCTAATGAGCAGACATTAATTGTATGTTCTGCTGGTCTGGTTTTTGACTGTGGTAGATAATTTTTAGTAGTGTTGGCAGAAAGTCTGAGAAGACAAACCATATAAGAGTTGACATTTGCTTCTATGGACACTTCTGCAGCCTCAGAACACTGTGTCTGTGTAGAGTTGTGCAAAAGAAATTCTGAATGTTTTCATGCAATTATTAAATCATAAGATTTAACTTTTGCTTGGGTCTACAGTTACGTTCTATGAAAAGTTGAACTTCTTTTCAACAACTTATGTATTTTCTTCAAACATTTAGGTTTTATAACATAGATTAATATAATTTTAGGAAATCAATATAAAGACACACTTGTATGAAAGAAAATTGGAAACTTCAGAAAATTTTCATGCTTGGAGATTTTTAAAATATAAGCAAATTATTAAAAAATATTCAAGATTGGTGCAAATTGTGTTAAATTGTATTAAATGTTTAAAACACTGATCTGGTACATGCTTTTTAATATAAACTGCCTAAATGCAAGTACATTACAGGTGAATTCTTAAACCAAATTGATAAGTCAGATAACATTTTAACAAAGTAATCCTATTAAAAATCTGTGTCATGCTTTAATGATTTATTACACGATTATTTATTGAATAGAAAAGAAGACTTGAATTCTTAGAGATGGGGTAAGGTTTAATGAGGAGATTGAAGTGGGAGATTTATTTCTGTTAAGCCAACTATAGACAATTACTCTTTACAGTCTCAAGTTAATAAGATTATTTCAATGTTACTGTATTTCTATCACAACAGAAATTCACTAATGAAAGTTATTTAGAAACAGAGCAGAATAGCCTGGAAAACTTTGAAAAGAAAAATCCTTTCTACATTTTTCAGACATATGTAATGCTCTAGTGCAATGATCCATAGATCTATTAGTCTGTATTAAAATGAGCAGTTGTGTGTACACCTCTGGCATGACTTTATGCTGCAGCTGTTAAATGTCCATGTTATTGGCAGCTTTATTGGGTGTGTAATTATTATTACTGCCATATGTTACACTCTCACTTCCTGGGATAATGAAAACTGCATTCTCTGCTGATCTTACTTGTAGTTGTAGAATTTTATGTCAGTAATGCCTTTACCAGAAATCTAAGAAAAGACAGAAATAAGTTTTTAAGAAGACTTCAGGAATCTGAAGTAATTCTTTCCACTTGGCATGAATTTTAATTCTAGCATTGCATAAGAATATGTCAGATTAAACATTCCTTTCACTTAAGAAACAGTGTCATTTTTCAGGTAAAGGAGGCTGACAATTATTAGAGAAATTCCAGTGTAGTCGATGTGTGTAGGAGTTTACACACATTGTAACATTTGATGCTTAACCAGCAGTATTAGCAGTTAAGTTCCTAGAAGTTTGTTCTAGAATTTTGGTGAGTTTTGTCATTAAATATGTGCAAGTGCTGCATATAAGGCTTGCTTTGCAAAGCTCTAGCAGCAAATGTGCACAGTATGTCACGAAGAGCTTACAGAACTCTAAAGACCCACGACAGCAATATATTTAAGTAAGATTAGTTTTGTCCTTTTTTTCACTTAAACTCCTTTAAAGCAGGTAGTTAAATGATTTATTATGAGCGATGGGGATTTATATACAGTGCTGGTTTGTATTTCTATTTTGAAAGAGCAATTCTGATATTTTTTCATAAGACTCGTTGTGAAAGCATTAAAAGACAAAAATCTTCATATTCAATACTAGGTGAATCTTATGTATTTATTGAAAACTTGTCTCTAAATAAGAAAGGAAAAGTTTACTTCAGCTCCAAAGCAAAAATCCCCAAAAAACAAAAATGTAAGTGGGAAATAAAAAGTAGGAAAAGGAAGAGAAAGAGGAAGGAAAAAACCTAAATTCTATTAAGTGTTTGAAAACACTAAATTTAGCTTCTTTTATTACACATACCATTGCACAGTGCCAAATATAAAGCTAACATTAAAAATATTTTGGGGTATTGTGTAAATATGATATTTTGGCTGTTTCTTATACCTACTGCAGATAAATATATTGGTTCAGGTTTACAGAATTTTTTTACAGGAAGTGCTTTGTAAATTCCAGATAATTTTCTTTTGCAAGTTTCATTCTTAAAATTGTATTTTTAAGGCAGAAAGAAAAGAGAATTGCTAAAAATCTGAAGATTGTGCAAAATAGTTTCTGAGATTTCCTGTGATTGCACATGATGACATTAGTGTACAGAGGCAGTTTTTTGCACATTTGAATAGCACCTACACCTATGATTTTTCTTGTCCAGGTTAGCAAGTAAAATGTTAAAATTCTGACTACTTGTGTATGTAACTTGAGAAATAAGACTTAAAAAAACCCAGAAAGTCCTAGAAACTGTAGTTGATTCTGCTAATGTCACAAAGTGAATGCTGCATTTCCAATGGTTATATTGGAATGGAATGGAATGGAATAGAATAGAATAGAATGGAATAGAATGGAATGGAATGGAATGGAATGGAATGGAATGGAACGGAACGGAACAGAACAGAATAGAATAGAATAGAATAGAATAGAATAGAATAGAATAGAATAGAATAGAATAGAATAGAATAGAATAGAATAGAATAGAATAGAATAGAATAGAATAGAATAGAATAGAATAGAATAGAAATCACTGAAGTTGGAAGATATCTTCAAGATCATCCAGTTGAACCATCCTCCCAGCACTGTCACCCCTAAACCATCACCCAGTGCCACATCCAGATGCCTCTTGCATGCCTCCGGGGATGGTGACTCCACCATATCCCTTGGCAATCTATTCCAATGCCTGACCACCCTGGCAGTGAAAAAGTTTTTTTCTAGTGTCTAATCTGAGTCTGCCTTGTCTCATTTAAGGCCATTTCCTCTGGTCCTCTCACTGCAGGCACTGTTAAGAAACCAGCCCCACCTGACTACAGGCTCCTTCCAGGTGGTTGTGGAGAGTGATGAGACCTGAGCTTCTTCTCATCCAGACAGAGCAAACCCAACTCCCCCAGTCATTCCTCACAAGACATGTACCCTAGTAAAGGATCTCTCTGTGTCTTGTGTGATCAGCAGAATCTCCCTGTGGTTTCCCAAATATTCCATAGTTTCACTCCTAGCCTCTCCTGGACTTGTTTCAATAATAGTATCACTACACCTGGGTGGCAGCCACCAATTATTGCATCCTTGCTTGCCTTGTAAAAACAGTTGGTCAGTTGTGTTTTGTCAAGCAGGGTCTTTGAAGAGTGAGAGCTCCCTTTCTACAGATAATCCTGCTACTTTTTTTGCCTTTCCCTTTAGTGTTGCCAGTTATGAAATCCCTTCAGTCCCTGAAGAGATTGATGTTCACAAACTACCCATCTCTTCAGTTTCCCAAAACTCACTTGCAGTTGACTTTCTTGCTATACATATTATATGTTTGCTCTGGTTTAAAAATTATAGAGCAGTGACAACCACTATCTTCAGTATTTGCTTGAAGGTTTTCTCTTAAAGGTGTCTGTATCTAGTCTGATACATAATTTCCTTCATCTTGGCAGATGACTTTTAGGATTAGTAGGATTTCAAAGGTAAGGCTGTTTTATAGATCACTCTTTGTAATATACAGAAAGTTGTAAGGACTTGCATTTCGAGTCTGCAAGACAAAGATTGATGGGTGGTTCAGATCAGGATCTCTATTAATTTTTTGCTACATGATTTTCTAATTCATATTCTAATCAATTCTGATGCATTTGACTTTCCTAAAAATGCACTTCTGTGTTCTAAAAAAAGTACTTCTGTAGTTTTAAACTGTGTTTTTAGAACACTTCTGTGTTCTAAAAAATACATCTGACTGAAATTAGGATTTTTGTGTAACTAAAATTAACTTATACTTCAGATATTTTTATTTATATAATTGTTAAAATTTTTTCAAGGTTAGTAAAATTTACTATTTAGTTGTAGTTCAGTTTCTCACTTCTTTTGATTAAACTCTGTCTTAATTTAGATTCAAACTATATACTAGCATCTATTTAATGAAAAAATATTGGAATCAAATACTGTGCATATTATTGTAGTATAAACAGTTAATTTTAAATGTTAAATTTTGTGCAGACAAGTTAAACACAAATTTTTTATGAAGTCTTTCATCAATGCTGCCAAACCAGTGTGAGAGATCCTCTCATTGCTGTACATCTCATACAATTTGCCTACAGTCTTATTATTTTCAAAAGATGGTAATAAACCAGGTGTTTCATAACTACTGAAAAATGCTGTTTGTGTGATCAGCAGAATGCTCCTGCCTTGCCCAAAATTAGAAATATTTCTTGAAACAGAGTATAAGCCAGTTTTCTTCTTTGAATGAGTGTTGAACACTATATCTGACTTAATTATTGGCTACAGGAATTGCATGATGTTGTTGACTTGAAGTTCTGAGCAGAACCATGTGGGGGAAAAAGGTTGTCTATGAATTGTCTGTGGGGTGGATTACTCTCCATTTTGGTGACCGTGTTTTATATTGTAAGGATCCAAGCTCTAGATTTGATCCTTCCAGAGCTTGATTCTTTCCAGAATGTTAGCTACTTGAAACAAATGGAGAGTGATGGTAGTTTACCTAAAGTCTAGGGCCTGCAAAGTGTGTTTTTTGTTTATTTCTGTACATTTTCTACATAAATAGAGAAGATTTTTAATAACCTTTGCATCAGTAATATAGACTCATTCTGTATTGCATGTCTGCTGGGATAAGTGTTTTCAGGAATGGTATTAAAAGCATTCTTTTCCAGGGAAGGGAGAAGTGAGGTGCCATTGTAGTACCTGAAAACTCCCTCACAGACATAGTGCAATGAAAAGCATTAGCTAGGGGATTCTTGGAATCCAACAGCACAATAGAAAAACCACTGTGAATTCTGAACATGTTTTGTGTTTGTAGCAGCTACTGCTGGAAAAAAAATTAAACTGCTATGTTACCTGTATTGGAGTAATACTATCCAATGGATATCCCAACATGGCAATGACATGTTTTCATTCAATAACACCTTTATGTTTTGCTTTTCCATGTATTATTCTTTCCCTTAGTTTATTTCTCTGTATTACACTACCTTCTTTTTTTTTAAATTTTTAATCTTTTCATAAATTCTGACAAGAAACGTGCTTGTGAGGAGAAGCACAGGTGCATTATTCCATCCTGCATACTTTACCCCTAAATTCCTGACTTCAGTATAAATGATTCTGTTGCTGTCTTATTGCATAATAGTTTCATACACAAATACTAACTTCCTCATCTGATGTAGGGTTGCTTTTCTCAGTACCTAAAATCAATTAGTTGCAGTCTTAATTCTTTACTTGGCAACTAAAATGATATCTTAAACATCTTAATGTGGTCCATGATAAATTGCTTCAGAACATCTTAATGTGGTCCATGATAAATTGCTTCAGAACTATTCAGAATTCTTTTGCTGGAATCTAAGTTGCAATTGCTACTAAGGTCTCAAGCTTCTGTTTCTTTTAGCAGATCTCTGCACCAGGTATTTTGGCTGACTTAGTAGTTCATAAAATGCAATCAGAAGGTTTGTTTTCTTAAAGGCATATTGGTACCTTTGCTGCAACCACAGGAAGCTTTAGACTTCATTTAGGCTATACAGTGGAACTTGGAATTACTACCCTGTGCTTTTTATACTTTCTGCTTTTTTAGCCAGTGAGAGCACGGCTTCCTAACATTCTGCATGCTTCCAGCTATTGTTCCTTTTTCTGTTCATCTATATGCTATGGCAACAAGTAAAATAAGAGGACATGACAATAGGATTTAGCTTGATTCTTTGGTTTTATCTTTTGTAGAAACATAAAGTCTTGGAATTCCAAAACACTTTCCAGTGCTTAGCAGTGTTTAACTTTTCAAGCCAGAATTAATGTTTATCTTGCATTAATGTGTGAATTGTTTTTCTGAAGAATTTGGCCAAACAAAATTATGCTTTCTATCCACTGCAGAAGGTGGAAGATCATTAGCACTTGTTTAGGGAGCACCCTGATTTAATGTTTTTTCTAGTAGATTGGAATTGCGATAAAGATCATCTCAACAACTTGACAATTTTGATTTACCTGTTTTCCATCTTCTAAAACTATTTTGCATGCACTTTGACAAATTCTAAATTAGCTTTTTGCCACTTTAGGCTTCTCAACAACTGAAGTTCAAACAGCCTTTTCATTAATACTTTTTATATGTAATTCTGGAACTATTTTTCCAGGACTATGGTGCTCAATCTACTCTACAATCTTACTGTTCATTCCAGAAATTACTCAAGTGGCCTTTACAGGATTTCAGAAACTTCTTGAAGTGCCTGAAGTTCCCAAGTATTGTGAAATCTGTTATTTTTATTTTTCCTAATAGGATGCAGCACAGATGCCAAGCAATCTGAGGAGCAGTCTGCATCTGCAAGTGAAGAACTTTATCCTTTCTGCAGGGAGCCCAGTTATTTTGAAATCCCTACTAAAGAATGCCAGCAAGCTTCACAGGTAGCAGAGAGCACTATTCACGAAATTCCTACAAAAGATAACCAAAGCTCCCACACAGCAGCTTCGGGGCACGCTTCCTTTACCATTGAATTTGATGACAACACTCCAGGAAAAGTAAAGATCAAAGATCATGTGACAAAATTCACGTCGGAGCAGCGTCACAAGTCGAAGAAGCCTTCTTCCTGCAGCGGCCAGGACCTGCCGGGGCTGCAGACGGTGATGATGGCAGCCGAGAGCAAAGTGGCCGATTGGCTCGCACAGAACAATCCTCCAAGAATGATATGGGAGCCAACGGAGGAGGACTCCAAAAGCATTAAGAGTGATGTTCCAGTGTACTTGAAGAGGCTGAAAGGTAAAGTGAATAGTTCCAGCTATGCTTAGCTCTGAAAGCAGCAATTCCTCGCCAGCATGCAGTCAGAGGATCCCTGAGCCCATGCAGAGTTAAGATCAAAACACAGATACTCCACATGTGTGCAGCAGTCTGGGCTGGGAAATTGTATTGCTGAATTAAGTCTTACAAAGAGCATAAGAAACCAAATGCTGAATCATTTTACAATCAATATGCTAATTGGAGATGTTCCAGTGTGGCTGAAAACATCAGGTACTTAAACACTGATCTTGAAAAAGAATAGGAAAAAATCCAACATTGAGTTAAACTTTATATATGTCACTTTTTCTCATGAAGTACTTTAAAAACATGAATTGCTTTTTAGAATCAAAGCTCTGAAGTTCAATTTATGCTTTTAGCAACTCTTTCAATAGCATATCTTCTGTGATTATTTGTATGTTCTAAGAAAATAATTTATAGCAAAGAATACATCATATACTCGTTCTGCTTATATGGATCATGTTTGGTAGAATCAAGTTTGAGTCAGGAATCAGACATAAAGCAGGCACTTCAATTTTTAAACTCACCTTGTGGACTGTTTTATTCATATGAGTGCTGCTGTTGAATGGAGTTCCAGGTGATCATACATGTTAATTTATTGCAGACAGTGACATTTCAAATGAAATTAAATAAAATGTTACACGTGACAATTGTACTTTCTCTTGAGTGTCACTTAATGGAAGAGAGAAGCACATGGTCTTGATGTTCAGATGAAGACTCCAGTACCATTCAAACTTTCATAAT
Organism: Calcarius lapponicus; assembly: GCA_039654755.1. Taxonomy (NCBI): domain Eukaryota; kingdom Metazoa; phylum Chordata; class Aves; order Passeriformes; family Fringillidae; genus Calcarius; species Calcarius lapponicus. Next base: position 84,288,093 of record CM077465.1, on the reverse strand, counting down.
GAAAACTTCTGATGAACTTTTTCAAGTCTTTCTTATTTTCCACTTTTAATTTCAGGTGGTTAACCCTACAATTTTAATTTGCCTTGGCTCTGCAACATTATCATGTCTAGTTTGTAAACCAGCTGGGACTGAGTACAACATTCTTTGCCTTATTGATCTGCTTTTTAAGGCTGCTCTTTTCAAATTAAGCTAAAAATAAAATTCTGAAAGCAGAATTAGATCAATGTGCTGGCATAAAGATAATAGTATATTATTTCTTCCAGTGTAAATCACATTTCATTTAAATGTATTATATTAATGAATATTCTTTAATATACTAGCTGTGACACTTTGATAAATAGAAGGGGCTTTGTTTATAAGCCTTTTCCTGACAGAAACTCCACAAAGTCTGATTAATTTTCATCTGAAAGAGGTGTAAGTTATGGGATGCATATGGCCATAATAAATACCTGAAGTTTGTAATCTCCTATGGCCTGTTTGTATTCTCAGTCATTAGTTTTATTTTTAGATAATAAATATACCCGGGTGCTTTGAAAGTTCAGTTTTTTAAAATACTCAAAGCTTTTTTTTTTCTCCTCAGCTTTTTCTTATAGTATTCTGTACTGAAGTCCCACTGCTAAAATTATACTATATGACTTTCACTGTGATGTTGATACTGCTTTATTATTATTTGGAAACATATGTGTAATCAGAGATTTTTGTAGGTACTATTCTAACAAGGAGAAGACAGAAATGTAAGTTGGGATTTCAGCTGTGTCTTCAGTGGTGATAGTCTGATAAGTTAGATTAGCCAATATGTATTGTTAACTGAATAGTAGCTGCATATCCTAACTATTTAAATGAGAAAACCGTAAAAAAGGTGACCTCTTGAGAATCAAAATTGCAAAAATTGGACATTATATATATATATATATATATATATGTAAAAGTAGAATTTGATCTGAAAGAGTTCAGAGAGGATGAAAGTGTTCCTTCCCAGCTACTGAGCTAGAACTTAGGAGCATTGACACTTTCATTGAACATGAGGCTGCTCTGTGTTAAATACACTTACTATGTGTAAGTATCCCCCCTTCATACATTTTCAGGTATCATTGCAAAGTACATCTTTAGGTCTATGTATGATTTATGAAATATGTAATCCTTATTCATAGATCTCAGAGTAGTTTATGGAATGAATAAGTAATAACAACCATTTTACTTGCACACATCAGATGCTGAGTGGAGTGAATTATGGAAAAACTCATTGCTCTTCTTGGAAAAAGTAATAAAGAATTCAATCCAAGTTTAAGTAGACATTTCTCATGATAAACTGTTGTAAATGTGAGAGGAATCCAGCAATATGAACTGTGTCTCTCTTTCCACTGTCGGAAGGACTTTATTAAGGTTTTGTTTTTCCTCTTAACCCTGCCTGGAATGTGTCAGTAGTCATTTGTAATCAACTGGCTCTGTAACAAAACTGATATAATTCAAAAACATACTATAGTACAGCTGGTAAAATACTGGCTTTTGTATGTCACTGGTAAGTATTCACAGATGAGAATATTGGAGAAAGGATACTTCAAATGCACTGCTGTTACTGATCAGCTTTGAAAATGTTTCCTTGTTTGACTTGTAGCAAGTTGATTGCATTTCCAGGAACTGAACCAAATTTGCAGAGCCAGGTCTATGAGCTATTGGAGTTTAAACAGAAATCCACTTTGAAATAATTTCATTCCTAGTTTGCTGCTTGGCTTTTTTTTTTTTGCTAATATAATGGTGTGGTCTTGCTTTGTTTCACTGTGCTATATATTGTTTTGCTTTGCTTGTAGGGAATAAGCATGATGATGGTACACAAAGTGATTCAGAAAATATTGGTGCACACCGGCACTACAGTAAACGGGCAGCACTTGAAGAACACTTAAGGCATCATCACACAGAGCTGAAAAAGTCACACCAGAAAGTCCATTCCACAGAAAAGCAGCAAGAGCAAGCTGGTTTGAGTCAGACTGCCTTTATGATTGAGTTTTTTGATGAAGACCATCCTCGCAAAAGACGTTCTTACTCTTTTTCTCAGAATGTAGGAGCTCTGTGCCCAGAATCTCCATCTCCAACATCGCATGCACGAGCTGAAAGAGTGAAACCTGCATCAGGAGAGAAAGTCCCTTCACCTGTGCAAGCTGGCTCATCACACCACAGAGCAGTACATGGTGTCCATGCCAAACTTCTAAACCAGAAATCAGAAGAACACTCTGCTGCATTACCTGCCTTACAAGCTGCGTTGTTAAGGAGTTCAGGAAGCCTTGGCCATAGGCCTACTCAGAACCAGGAGATGGACAAAAAGTTGAAGAGCCAACATATTTCTGCTGCTACTGAAAAGGACAATGAGGATGACCAGAGTGACAAAGGTACTTACACTATTGAGTTGGAAAATCCCAATCCTGAAGAAGTGGAAGCCCGCAAAATGATTGACAAGGTGAGAAACCTGAAATGCATCCTGATGTTTACAAGTGTTATGGGATGTGTGGGCAGCTCTCTATGCCTTCAGTTCTGCTTATTAAAGCTGCTGCAATAACACAAGTTTTTAAACTTGTCTGTAATGTTGAAATATAAAATGTTGTAAGAGCAGCAGCAGTTATTTGACTAAACATAATTCCTTCTTGCATGCTGCAGTTGTCTTAAAGTTTGGTCGTTTTAATGTGTTTCCAAAAGATTTCAGTACCAGGCACCAAAAATCATTTTACTGCTATTTTTATGAGGGTGGTTTGTGTTCTTGTGAAAATATTCACTTGTTCTTGAAAACCTGTTGTTTCTAGTTTTCATTACATAAATTGGTTCCATCCAAATTATCATGTAGATTGTAAATGTTTTCTGTACTTACTTAAAAAGTATATTCATTAACAATAACTTAAATTTCATGTCAGCTGCAAAAAGTAAGTATGAAAGTAAGTATGAAAATGCTTTGATTTTCCAAGAGTGTTTATATGATAGCAGTGTAAGTTTCCTAATTTTCTTATTGGTAGCCATAGAAATATCAATAAAAATACAAATTGCATTTGCAGTTTAAAAACAGTATTATATAACTATTCTTTGGATCCAACAGGAAAATATGGGTAACAGAAGCTATGTTTAATAATTTTGCTTAACATGACTTGAAATGGACTTTTTCTGCTTTTGTTATGTTTTCCTAGATAATATATCATGGTAGAATGCCTGCATCCAATTCTAGGCTGGGGTTTTGCTAATTTACAGTAAATTCATTGTTTAGAATTATCTAGAGATTCATTTGCATATCTAAAACTTTCAGAGCTAAACAAATACATTAATACATTTAGAATTAATTTTGGTTAGTGTTGAAAACCGTGTTTTGCAAGACAAGCTAGCTTCACTTGTTTGAATTTGTAAAAAGATTCTGAAGTAGTGGGGAAATGGAACATTTCATTATAGATGGTTTTCTTTTAAAAAAGGTGTTTATGGAGCATTTTTAGACAGGGATTAAAGTAAAGGGTGTCACCTTCAATAAAATAATACGGATAATAGTTTCACTTCTTAGGGATTCTGAAAAGGAACTTTTTTCTTGTTTGAATCAATGTTCAAAAGACAACTGGGAAGTAAAAACATTCCAAATGAAGCAAGTAAATATTAAAGAACTACAAATTTCTACATTTATTCTTAAATTATAAATCTTCAACTAAATTGCATCAGAAAATTCGTAAGTCAAGTTTTAGCTAAATCTAGTAGTTCAACAGGGCTGTTTTGGAAAGCATGCAAAGTAATAACATTTGAAAATAGACAATTTATGTACTTGATAAAAATGTTAATGCTATCTAATATTTATAATCATAGAATATACTGAGTTGGAAGGGACCCATTAGGATCATTGAGTCAAACTCTCGGCCCTACCCAGGACATTCCAAGAATCACACCCTCTGATTATGAGAGTGTTAATAAACTTTCAAATTTTTTGTGGCCTTCAGTACCCATTCAGATTATCTAAAGTCAGTTTTTTGTTTGAATCAAATCTCTCCTGTTAAAGGACAGATTCAGGAACAGGAAGTGAGTGGAAGCCTTAAGAATGATAGTAAAGTATTGCTTCATAATCTCAGTGTTATATAAAAGCTTTTGGGTACATAAATTTCCTTTACTGCTAGCTTTAAAGGTGTCACCACTACATATTAAAGATTTACTATGAAGTATATGAAGTAAAGCAGAGATATTTTCTTTTCAAGGTCTTCAGTATCATTTCACTTAGTATCTGTGTTGAAATCTTATGAACACTATGTTTTACACCCAGTTCAAAGATCCCTGCCATGCAATTCTTATTTGATTTGGTAATATGAAGTAGTATGATACTATTTTTATGAAGTGCAGAAAAACTGCCAATGAAGAAAATCTAAACCAAATGGAAGCCAAAAATCTTGTCCTCCAGCTGAGCTCAGCTTTGCTTCCCTCCCATTTTAAATTGCTAATGCTTTGGATAACTTTACTTCGCCAAAGGGCTATAAGTGAGGTACAAGACAAGGACTTGGTTAGCCTGTTGACTCGTGTGCTTCTTTATTGAGGGTTTAAGAGAATTATTGGTATACATCTTATCAATTATTTCAGTATAACCATTATTTCATTGTTGGCAAGTCAGTCCTTTTTCTGAGTAGTTACTATGCTTGCTCAATTGAGTCATTTAAGGATGTCTCCTGAGTCCAAACTTTAATTGAAATTCAAGAGTTTACTTTGCTAGGATTGGGATGAAAATGCACTGTAAATAGCAAGGATCACTTTCTAAAACATTTGCACAAATAATGCATTCTTCTGAGTAGCAATTTACATTAGAATGGTGCTAAAATCTATGGCTTACCTGAAAAATTTTCAGTGGAATAAAGTAATTCTGTATTTCAATATTTTCTCCCTTTTTTTGGAGGAAAGGATGAGAATGACTAAAATATCCAAAGATTACTCCCAAGTGTGACTCATTCTTAGCCTTAGCCTTATTTTGCTCTGGAAAGAAACATAAGAGGAAGCCACAATTGCAAGAGTGGTATTAATTTGTAAAAAATCAAGGTGAGATTATTAATGCTTCTTTAAAGTAAGAATCCAAGAGAAACATGCAGGAAGACAAAGTTAAAATTGTCAGAAAGAAAAAAATTGATAACATCTCTCTGTTTAATTCTAAGAAAAGGGGAGTAAAAATCTTAGTGTTGAGCTGTATTACTTCCTTCAAAAGTACTATTTTTGCTTCGTGTAGCCTTTTGCTAAAGATTGAAGGAAGTAGTCTCAAGAAGAATAGATGCTTGTGTGAAATTATTTTAAAAAGCCAGAAACTATGCTGTACTGCTTATTCAGCATCTTTATTTCATTTAGATTGCTAAGGATCCAGTTCTTCCCCTGGTGCTTTCCAGCCTCTAAGAAAAAAGCATTGTACTATAGCAGAAAAGGAGCAGAATAGCAAATGGCAGAACCTTTATTTCTCAACCATTTTAAAGCCTGACTTTTGTGGAGAGAATGTGAGAAAAATGCATTATCAGAAAGAAAGAGGAAAACATTTCATGAGTAACAGACAAAAGCTTTTAAATTTTGATTCTTTTCCCTAACAGAGAGGGGTAATCACATATCTGCAGTCATGACTGTCTTGGGGTGAATATCTTCTACTTACCTAAAATGCAAGTTTTCAAATACATTATCGCTTGTGTCTTATACAACTTTTGAAGAGTTTTTTTAAAAATATTTTATTTTAAGATTAAAAAATACAGTCGATATGCACATAGTTTTCAATTGTAAATGTTAAAAGAAGGCACAAGTAGAAATTTATGGTTGTGTCTTAATGTTCTTTATGAATAGAGGGTACTTGATAAATAACACTAAACTTTGCTTCCTAAAATTCCTTTAATTAGTGACAATATTTCTGCATCCAGGTGTTCAAATATCACTTAAATTCATAGAGCAGCATGAATTGGTTAGTAGGCTAAGGTTTAGAAAATAAATATATTAATAACAGGAGAAAAATAGATTATAGATCTCTTTTTATACTTGTAGAACTTTAAAATTGCCACTGAGAGCAATTTCATCCATGTGGTAAGAAAGCAAGCTGCTCTTGTGTACCGCAAAGCCCACCTTGGACATATGTGTCATAAAATATCCTCAAATAGCATCAGAAAGACACAACTTTTTCTAGCAGAATAATGGTGTTATTGTTGCAGCTAACAGCTAAGTACAAAATGAAAGAAATTCAGGATCTTGATTTAATTTAGAACATGTTTTCAGTGTTAAGTTTTCCATATAAAATACATAAGTAAATGGGACACAGTTGTAGGATTTGTTTTTCCTCTATATCCAGCCTTTATGCTCTTTAGATTGATTCAGTGCTTTCTTCTATTAACACTTAGCAATTGCTTTCTTTTTATCTCTGAGTTGTAAATTTTCTATCCATTTTATGTTTTTAAATAAATCAATCTATTAGAAGAAAGTTGATCTCAGAAGTCATATCACATTAAAAAATCTTCATAGGCCACAGAAAAGGTAAGTCTGCCAGTAGATGAAAGAATTTAAAATGATGCTTCTGCAGTTCATCTTCCTTTTTTGTAGATATAAAGAGACCAAATTATCATGCTAATGACTTTCCTTTTTCAATAAAGCAAAGTACTGCTAGTAATAAATATTAATAAATGAATGTGCAAATAATTCTGCATGTGTTTGGAATATTAAATACTTTGGGGCTATTGCAGTAAATAAAAAGCAACTCAGTGGGGTTTTTGCGAGTTCTTTGGGGGTTTTCTTCAGGGCTCTTTTTCCGTTTGTTTTGTGTAGGGTGTTTTGTTGTCTTTTTTCTTCAGCCAGTTTCATTTTAGGGTATTTAAAAATTAAAATATTTTATAAAACTTATTATAGTAGATGTAAGCTCTTCTATGCATGTGTGGGAAGGGATGGAATAGAATTGAGGCTATATGAGTGTTTCAGGTCCTGTCAGATAACGAGGAAATCTGGAATGTTACAGCAGTTCATATGCATATGGAAACATTTGGCTTTGGTCCCCAAATTTTTTTGCTTTGGTCCCCAGAATTTATGTCCCCAAATTTTTTACTTGATTTATGTTATTTTCATTTACATTTCCTAAAAGATAATTGATTTTTTCATCAGCAAAGTAAATTTAGATTGCAAATTCAACTGATTCATACTGATTTCCAAACAGAAGACTTGAAAAAATGTATCAAAATCAAACCTCAATCCATCCTGCCACCTTCAGAAAGACTTACTGTGACCATGTAATGATTTTGTTTTCAGTGCAAGCTCCATATTTTAGATGTTTTAAAGTTGGTTTTAAAGTCTTTATGTATTTAGATAGACAGGCCCTAACAGTAATGATCTTGTTTTTAATGTGCAGTCTATCACTTTGATTCTTATTTGATTAATACTGTGCAATGAGTATATATAAAATCTTACTCTATTGACACAATCTTGAGAGAGATTCTTCTTTCCTCTTTAAAATTTTGGAATAGTAATTATGGAGGGAAAACTGTATAGGTGTTCACTGTAGACAGCACATTTTCCAATTTTATTTTCTAGATCTTTCTGCTCACGATGATACTTTCTTGTTTGGTTTGATGTCTTTTTTTTTCTTTTTCTTTTTTTTGAGTATGGATATGAATGGGAATCTGTTCTGAAAGATGATTGTTATCAAATGGAATCTCCTTATTGTTTTTACTCCCAGGGTATATCTGTTCTTACCACATTGTAATATTGACTAACATGAATTTAAAGGAGTGTTTACTTTTGAATAATTTGTTGTTGTGTCTTTAAGTGTTCATAAACTTTGTATACCAGATCTTGTCTTCTCTCTTGCAAATGTTAACAATTTATCAGTAACCTTGCAGATTGTCATTGTTATAATTCCTCTGGTTATGGAGTTAACCTACATGTAATGGACCTGCTCTCAGCAATTTTTTCAGTATTATAAATGGAAAACCTACCTGGAAAGAATCAATGTGTAGGGAGTAAGTTAAGAGAAGAAAAATTTCAGTATGTTTCAATGACTCTTTAAGGAAATGAGGTAGATGTATCTATTTTCAGAAAATCACTTTCAGGTCTCCTGTCTTTTCACACTCTCTGGGTTTAATTGCTTTTACCATTGGTTCAGCGGTTTCTTTGGGAGAAATGCCTTGAGCCCTACACAGTGTCTTGTTTGCAGAATGACTATTTTATGAGTACAGTGCTGAAAAAGCAGTAGACCACTTGAAGCCTATCCAATCATCTAAGCTTATAAATTTTGTCAGTAGTTCAGGGGATGTTTGTGACCTTTTCTTCTTAAAAGGAAAGGAGTTTTACAGCCTCTAAACTTTGTTTCATTTTTAATTTGGAATCTTAAAGAAAATGAATTCTTCACTGTAGCGAACAGGGACAAAATATGTATGCATGTAAATATGTGACTGGTGTCTGCTAAGAGGAGGCTCTTAGGCTTGGCATGTCGATCCTTTTCATTTGCTAATGTGGCTTTTTTTATACCAGAGCATCTTGCATCTCATTCTATAACTTGCATATAGAGCTAAAATGACGTAAAGAGCTTCTGTGAAAATCCATGGCTATTCATGAGACATTCCCTGCACAGAACACAGTATGTTTGCCTGGAATGGCCCAGACAACTGCCAAGAACAAGCAAAAACTATTAAAATGAAACTCCTAAGAAGCAGTCTGGTTAAACACAGTTCATGTAGTAGCTAACCACAAAAAGAGCTGAAGCGTGCTCTTATCTCACTTTGTGAAAGATGAGAGAAAATGTTTGCCTTTTGTCTTTTCTCTATGATCAGTAACTGACTTTTAAGGACCAATTTACTGTGTGTTATGAATGCCCAAACCACCTTCTGTGGAAGAATTGTCAGGAGCTCAGTCTGAGCACCAAATGCAGCATTACGGAGATGATCTGAAGCCTCTTCCATTTCCTTGCTCTCTGGAGTCCTCTTTTGCTATCGATCAATCATACTCTGAGTGTGGTTTATTTACAATTTCTTCTTTCTTAGTACACCCAAACTGTGCTCAAATCCTGAAATCCTGCTTGTATTTTCAAAATTATACTTATTCGCCTTTTTTTATGTATTTGATTTTTGCTGGTCTGACTCTATCAGTTTACAGCTCAGTTTCTGAAACCTTTTGACTTCTGACTTTTGACTTCTGTAACAAACAAATATGCTTATCATCTTCCTTTCCCCTAAAAGGTTATGAAACACAATTGCTATTGTAATTTACATTCCCATCACTTTACAATGACAAATACCTTATTTCAAATTAAATAATTTGTTCCTTGTTAATTTTGGCATGATCCTTTTTTAATGCCCTGTACAGTGTAAACCCTTGTTCCTTACTATTCCTCTGCTTTGTTTTTTGGGCTTTTTTTTAACTGTTCATCTTTGAATTCCCTTGTGTCTTTCTTATCATGGGGTTTCACTCTGTTCCTTTTATATAGATTGCCTACACTGAAATGAACAGCATTCAAATGATGATATTTTTAAAATGTGTTTCTAAATTATGTCCCTGACTGTTGTTAGAATCTAAAATAATAGCAAAAGACTTACTGAAGTAATTTTACTTTTCAAATACCATCATTAATAGGAATTGCAGCTAGAATTCTTAATATTTATTTGTTGGTTTTCTGTTAATTGATGGTATTGATAATTACTGTATATCCTTTTCATTAAGACTTCAGCAGTAAGATTACTGGGGAAATTTTGCAAACTAAAAATTTTAAAACCAGGTAGGATTCTTCAGATTTTCCCATTCTAATATACATAATTCGTTGTCAAACTGAGTAAACATATCTATTAGAAGTCTCAAATTACACTTTTTTTTCTGTTTATATCAGTATCTTCAGTAATGATTTGGATGAGCAACTAGCTCTATGGTCATTAAATACTGAATAATTATAGTATTGTAGAACTGCTGTGTTACCTTCTTACACCATGAAACAGTTTAAAGGTAAAGCAAGTAAGAAGTCCAGGTATTATGAACTTGGAAAAGCATTTAAACGAGATACAACTGGAGAAAATTTTTTTCTTAGTCAAGAGCTTTCAAGTTTATAAAAAGCACACATCAGATGAGGTTTGTGGGTGTGGGGGAGGGGGTTAGCAAACCATTGTCTTCCTTCTTATTCAGAAAAAATGTTTCCTGCTGCCATTTGTGACCAGTTTTTATTTTAATTTTTTGAAAGTACTGCATATGTTGAGGAAGAATATTGACTTCTGTGGTTTTAAAGAATCATCTTGATAGTTAATTCTAAAGTCATTACATTCACCTCTAGTATCTCTGCTGCAAAAATCTATTAATTCGTGTGCTTTGGGACAGGAGAAGGCAGAGTGAACAAGATCAATTCCTGATCACTAAAGCTAGCTTGTGTGAGAGCTGTGTTGCAGTTATGGTGATGAGCAGGTGAACTCTGAGTTGTCACAGGGAAGTGTATATGACCTCCCAAAAGAGAGTTCTCTGCTTTCTGCAAAATTAGCCCTTGCCAAAGAGACCAAGGCATGATCTCAGACTTGGTCCTGTAACTCAAACTGTCTCCAAAAATATGCCAGTACCTTTTGCAAGATTTGCATCTTGCTTTTATTGTATTAGATAGATTTTGTTAATTCTTGGATTTGGTTGGATAAAGAATTTTAACAATTACTGGTTAATACAGATAAGGTTATATTCTCAGAATATTGGAAAAACTTGCTGCTATAAAGTGATTAAATTTGTGAATATCCTCATTAAGTTACAAAATATTTTGCCATTAGTGCATATTTTCCTTCTGTATTTTTTCAGGGCAAGTTTGCATTCTAGCAAGTAACAAGATAGTGCTTTGGGACTTGTTATCGTTTTAGCCCCTTGTTACTGGGTGAACTGCAGAATGTAAATGGATTATCATAGGAGATCTTTGGAGGAATTACTTCACTGCTTTGAAATGGAAAAGTATGTACCAGGAGCTCACCTTATCCCTCCTGCTCTATTTGGGGCTTTCTCAAAACTTTGCACTAGGAGACCTGAGATGCTAAGGTATTATGTGAGATCACTGTTACTGTGGAGCATACAATCACATAAGCTGGAAAGGACCTGAATAGGAGATATCTCAAAGAAGCTTTGAGGTCAGTCAGGGTGCCCAAGACTTTATCCATTTGGGTCTTCATGCCCTACATGGGCAGTGACTAGGCAAGCTTCCTTGACTGTCCTCAGAGTGAAAAAAACTTTTCTTCATACCCTGTCTCATCTGACATGAGTTGTCCCTTGTCCCCCTGCAGTGTAGCACTGTGAAGAGCCTGGCTGTCATCTTGGTACATTCTCCATTGTACCTGGGGGGCTGCTGTTAGGCAACCCCAAAGCCTTCCCATCTCCAAAGGGATCAAATCCAGCTTCCCCAGACTCTCCCCACAGGTAAAACACTCTAGTCTTTGCCATCTTGGTGGCCCCTGCTGAGCTACCTAGTTAGACAATGTCTTTCCTGTAGCACCTGTTAATCCATTTGCTCAAGGGGCCAGCTGGAATTCAGGTTAAACAAAATTACATCAAGAATGTTTCATAGACAGGTCTGGACACTCTACAGCACGTCGTCATTACCATGCCATTCAAAATGTCCTGATTCACAATGGCAATTGTTTCATGTTTCATAACAATAAAGTAGTTATTTTTAAACGCCACCACCACAGTTTATACACCATTTTTGTGTCTGTTCTACATTACAGCCATGTGGCATAGACCCTGCAAAAACACCATGAAATGGTGCAGATTGGTGGAGTGTCTAGATTTTTCTCTGTCAGTCAACTTTCAGGATTTCTGTGAAAATTTTCATCCTGGATTTTGTTCTGTAACTTCATGAAATTTGAAACAACCAGGATGGAACAATTTAATCTTCCTGCAAAAATATCATTTCAGAAAAATAAACAATAGGACAGAGCAGGGCAAAAAACATTCAGGTTTCCAGAATGATTGCTTATAGGAAGCATATATCTTAGAAATACCTTTCTCTGGTAGTTTGAGTTTTAAATTACACCTGTTAAAAAAATGCATTAGTATTGTTGTTTTTTAATATTTCTAGGAATTGTTCTTTAAATTTTTTTATTCTTTTTACATTACTCCTTATTCCCCAGGTTCTCTCAAAAAAATGCAAGATCAGAGTCTTGTGAAAGTCCCTGTTGTTTACAGTGCTATTTAAAAAGGGTAAATGATTTAGGAAACTTATTTTGCATTTACACCTGTGTGGTGGATATGTGTGATTTGTGATGGTTAGTCACATACATAGAATACATAGAATTATTTTACCTCCTTTATCAAAAATAAAGGCTTGCTTCTCATTTTTCAAACAGCCTGATATGTCCAAATCTGTGTTGTATGTGTATTGATTGCAGAACCTGGCTTCATCTTTTTCTTCCCCATAACATATTTAATCAAAATGTACTTCATAGTTGCTTCTGACAAGTAACAAGCTTTACAGAAGGAAATTTCAGTCTTTCTGTCCAAATAGATGAGAGATGCAGCAATATGTGTCATCAGCATTTCCTCAGAATTCTCTTGGTTTGATTAAGTTATCTCCTAGACCTTCCTTAAATGCTTTTGTAATCATGAAAGTATTTAAAGAGAAGAAACATCTAAAGAATTGGAAGCCTTGAAAAATGTAATCTAGTCTTTGCAGGAAGATAAAGTCTCTATCCATTCACGCTTCAGTCACAACAGCTCACTGTTTGCACACATGCTATATTGTATCAGCCCAGAAAATACAAATCACATTTTCTAGATGGTGGAGAGATGATTTCCAGCAGAAACATTCAGGTTATTCCATGGCTGTTTCTGTTGAGGGTATATTCTCATTATTTGATAATAGGAGTATGTGGATTGGTCAAACCTGAAATTCTGATAGTATTGCTTTTCTGCAAGTGTGTGGCAGGTGTGTAAGTAATAATCTACATTTTGTCAAATACTTGAGTTGTTTTATCTTGTGAATAATTTTAGTATTTAAATTCTTAATTCTGTGTTAGTAACAATCTTTTCAAGAGTTTTTTATATATCACAAGTCTGAAAGTTAGTCTTTGGGCTACGTTACACTTACATGCATCTCCTCTTTCTTGTGAGAAGAGGGGCTTGGCAGTTGTATAGCAGTGGAACTTAGGCCAGGTGCATCCACAAAACAAATGCAGAATGACATTGTAGTATGAAGATGCACTTTTATTGAAGAAGATATTTTACTTTTCTTTCTAATAATACTGTCCCCAAATATTTTGCTTATCTCTTCTGATATCCCCACTGTATAGAGAGAAGGAACATTAGGAGTACTAATACTTGGGTCTTAGTGATATTCATATTACCTTTCACAGAAAAAAAAATAGGCAATATTCAAATTTGATTTTGCAGTAATTTCAGTAATAGAAGAATAACAAAATCTGCTTAAACATGATTTCAGTACTAGAGAAGGTAAGACTGAAAGAAGTGTTATTTCTGATACAAGTAAAGAAATTTGACATGGTAAATGAATGTGCTGTCAGATAAAAGGAAGCAATTTATAGGCAGCAATTTGCTGCTGAAGTCTAAATTAGATATGGATGTGTGGAATTCATATTTTCCTTCTGGTGTTTCTGTGATAATACCAGAAGTTACTTTCACTTTAAAGAACATATAAAATTCTGTAATCAATGAAACGATGATACACAAAGAAAAAAGTCTCTGCAGAATAGTGATATATTCAAAGAAAGGTGTCAGTGGATGATAACTGGTTTCTATCTTCAAAAATTGCTACAACTGTACAAATCAAAAGTATATCATGAAAGCAAAAATTTAAGTTTTAACATTCTATTTTTATAAAAAGAAAACAAATGTTTTGTAAATGCTGTCAGGCAACTTCTAATCCAGAGACTCTAGATATGATTTATATATAAATTGAAAATTCAGGGAGCGCTGCCCGAATTTTAAGGCTTTTCTCATGAGAGCAAAAAACAAACCCAGTGCATTTGAGAAAATTTCCTCAGGTCTAAGTGTAGTAATGCTGTAGCAAGGTCTTCCTGTACAGTTAGCATAAGGAGTTGAATGACAGGGTGCTATTATTTTTTCCTTTGTCTGCTTCTCAGAAGCTGACAACATTATGGTTTGTGGCCATCTAGTGGTGAATCCATTTTGAAGACACTAACCTTGTTCAGAATTGTAATAAACCAGTCCTCTAGCTTTGCTGTGCAAAACTGAATTACAGCACACTTTTGGAGAAAAAATAATTCTGTACACCTTTTCCTATTCTGCACTAGTAGTGTTTGTTACAGGAGGACAACATCTTGAAGATGACAGAACAATTTTTGATGTTAACTGTTAATTTTTGGCAACCAGCTTGAATGTGCGTGTGAGGTTCATTTTATTCTGTAATTTTTAATATTTAAGTCCCTAGTAGTAAAGTAGTGAATCTATTTCTTACACAGAAATTTGAAAATTTTATAAATTACATGTTTCCAAGATACAGATATTTTCTAAACTGTATTTGATCATACATCAATTCTGAAAGCGATTCATACTCCCTGTTTCTATGACTCATGAGAAATTTGACAAACAGTATTGTGGTTCTCCTGCTAAAGTTCTTATTATTAATTGCCTTAGTAATAATGTTTTTCTAGTATTTTTTTTTCTGAGCAATGTTTTTAAAATGTCATGGGAAAATTATCCTGGCTTAAGCAGAGAGATTAATATAAGCATCATTTTGAAATAGAGTAGTAAAAGAACTATTCCAAGTCACATCTTGGATGGGATGAGTCTACATGATTCATGAGACCTGGTGGACTTTTAACATCTGCCAAATCTCAACAGTTAAAAAACTGAAATTTTGTTTGTACTAGAGAAATAATTAAATATGCATATTAATAGCAAATGCAAGAATTTATATTTCTTATTCTCATTAGATAATAGCAAAAATCTGAAAATATGGTCATTCTAGTTATTGGGTCTTTTCCTTAATTGGTAAAATGGGTTCTGCAATGATTTCACTTTTATCTTTTGTTCCTTTCATCAAAGTGTCATTTTTTCATATCTGACCATTCCAACTAGCAGTTCTTTGAATTTTCACAATGTTGACATAGACTTTCACATTTTTTTAATAATTGTTGTAGATTCTTCTTCTATTTAATTTGTAGATTGCACTAAAGTGACAGATAAGCATAATACAATAAAACCTATTTATACTCACTATCCAGCATGCCACCATCCATCCATTAACATTGAACATTGTATCAGGATGGTATTGGGTTAATGAATGTAATGGTTTGTTTCATTTTCAGGTATTTGGAGTGGATGGCAGCCAGGATTATAATAGGCCTGTTATCAACGAGAACCAGAAAGATTTAGTAAAAGATTGGGCTATAAATTCTGCTACAGTAGTGCTGGAAGAAAAAAGACCACTGAGTACAACTGGATTTCTTGACACAGAGGTAGAATTTAATTTTTGACGGTCTTCTTTTTTCTTCCACTAAAAGAGAGCACTAAGAACTGACCAGTAAGTGTTAAACAGGAAACAAAATCTTGCTTGGAAAAGATTAATTCAGATCTATAAGTAATTTATTTCTCCTATGCCTTTATTACATCATCAAAGCTTCTCTGTCAGAAGCAGGCATAATTCATTGTGAAGGTGTTTTAAAACTTGGCTACCTTTCTATGTTCACTGGCATGAGTGTATTGGAAATGTAGCAGAATTTTCTTTGCCACAACATATCTTTGCACAGTATATACTTCATGTAAGTTCTTCAGCAGAACTAAGGAAAAGCTGGTTATGTTTTATAGCCCAAAGCAAATAACGATATTAAAATTCAGAAATAAGATGTGTGCACTTAATGCATGATACAAAGTCATCTAGGAAAAAAATGGTGGATAATACTTTTCAGATTTTTTTCTCAGAAGCCAGAGGACTTTAGGTTTTTACATTAATGGTTTAAGTTCTCCAATGAGGTGCCACTCATGACAAGTCCCTTACATGATTCAGACACAGTATAAATTGGTGAAAGATTAAACAGAGGAAAATGCCTGTATTTGTATATGACTTAAAATATGCACACAATATATTGATCATATTTCATATTGAAATCTTGGGAGGCATTCTGCTATCATTGTGATGGATAAACTACCTTGAAATGTGTTCGGAACAGAACAGGATCACATTGGAGCGGAATCAACTGGCAACAGTAATGAAGCACAAAACACTTATGTCTAACTCCCTTGGCAAACTGCTTCTGAAGCATGGTCCTGTAATTTAGCAAACTTTATAGATAAGCAATTTTTTTGGACGATATCAAGAGCTTAAAGTATTACTTAGCGTGCCTGCCATGCAAATACATTGATTTTAGTGTCTGTTTCTTTTAGACGTGTGTTTTCTCATGGTTGAATTTTAGCTACTGTGAAGCCTTGAGACATAAGTATGTCACTGTGCCTAGACTAGTACCTTTGCCTAGTTTCTCTAAGGCTCTTCAAGTGAAGCATTGCCACACAGCATAGGCATATCCTGTGGAAAGTTTTTCACCTTGCTTCTTTGCACAAATCTATAACCATATTCTTTCTCTCTCCTCTTTTTATGCCTTTTGCAGCACTCAGATCCTTTGTGCCTTGTCAGTTTTAAGAAGTATTAGTATTTTTTCACTTTTATAATTAAATAAGCAGAAGATGAATGTATGATTTGTTTTATTAACATAATTGGTCTTTTCAGGTGTCAACTTTGCAAATAAAAGGTTTTGTTTTTAGAAGACTGAGACTACTTCTGCAATCATACAGCAGATTTAAGTAACCTTCTGGCAGTGATATACTAAAACTCACTTTGATTTAGGTGGAAATTACAAGAATTATGCTGCTTTATTACTGTGACTGCTTTGCTGCATTAAAAGGTCTTTATATAGTGGGAGAGAATAGGTTATTAGCATAATTTTAAATATTACAAGACATGGTGATAGGGGAAAGAAATGAAAATTATTCGGTAAGTCAAGGAGCAAAACTGACATAAGCAATGTGGATAGAGCAAGGATTAGTGTAAGAAGAGTTGAGGACAGATGAAGATGGAAGAAAGCTTACTAGAGAAAGTTAAAAGTAGATGTTGGTTGATAGATATGTAGAAGTACAAGAGAAGCTAGTTCAGAAAATTAGAGGCGTCTTACAGGGAAATAATGGGAAAACAATAGTGAGGATAACTACTGAGAGAGGATTGTTAGATTTAAAATGTTATTAGCAAAACTTGCACTCTGTTTAGTCGGTAGGAAGGGGAGAGGCAAATGTGTTTGATTTGTAAAGTATGTGGGTTATGTTGTCATATACAAACTTTTCTGCTTGTAGGTTTTGGAAGACTTACTGCATTACTGAGCTACAGATCATAAATTTATAAACCTTACTGAAGATCTTGGCTAAATAGTCAGGTAACATCAGGGTAGCTCAGTGTTCCAGTTTTGCATCCAGTCAGATTTTGGGTGGAACTTACTCCAGCTGTCCATCACAGTTATTCCTGTACATGATTAGCAGAATGAGGTGAATTCAGAGCATGAGTGACATAGAAAAAGCAAATAATAAAAATCTAAGATATTTCTATTCTATTCTATTCTAAGAAGATGGAAAAGTTAGCCTGGGAAATTGTATAGATTTTATAGAAATAGTTTACAGAATCACAGAATAGTTAGGGTTGGAAGACACCTCTGGAGACCATGCAGTCCAACCCTGCAGGACAGGGTCATCTAGAGTCACTTCAGGGGTTGAAAGCTTATTCTGAACTTAAATATCTTAGCTTTACAGGGCTTTTGAAGTATCATTAATAAATGCTTGGAAATGCTTTACTTGTTAAAGAAGTTTTCAACTTTTTCTTTGATACAGCAGTCTTTAAATGCTTTGGAGTAGTGTGTGTCATAAATAAAGTAAAATGCAGGGTGAGTGTCTTGACACAGTTGGACTGAGCCTGAATACACTGGTTCTTGCCTTTTCAGTGATTACATACAGGCAATGAAAATACTAAATCCATCTATTTAAAATATTTAAATGTTTTTATTTTCTATATTATAAGCTGCCACTTGCCAACCAAGGTAAGTGTGATGAAAGAACAAAAACTGAGTAAATAGAGAACAAAGAGAATATTATTGTTGTTGTTATTGTTCTTATTCTTTGTTCTTACCCTATGAATTTGGTTAATAAAAATACTGCAGGCATTTGGGCTATAACCTATCCCTCCAACTTCCATTTGATTTTCAGTGGTCAGTTGTCTGTGCTAAACATAGTTCTTGAATAATGGATTATCAACATTGTGTTTGATGTGCTTCAGTTTTTTGGTAGGTTGGGGGTTTGTTTGGGGATTTTGGTTTTTGTTTTTTTTTGTAAGACTAAAGCTTAGAAACCTGGTTCTTCATCTGTAGGTCATTGACTACAATGTTCCTTTGGCTGTTTTGAATGCCTGCTTTGTCTTTCCCACTGAAGATCTGATAAATAATACTGCTGAGATTCTGAATATTGGATTGCATTCATGTAAATATTTGCTATATTGCTTCTTAGAAGTGTAGAATTTAGAGGCTGTATTTCTTTTTGTTTCTCCTCTCAAATTACTCCAATTTTCTGTCTTGTAGAACAATCCATTTAGTTTGAAGTTTGATACTTATTTTTTGTTTGAATTTAGATGCTATATTGAAATGTAGGCTGATGTATCACCTATATCACAGGGCCGTGAAAAGGCAAACAGGACCCTTGAATATGCAGGAAATGCTTTACCAGCAGTAAAGGGCAGTGTTACCACCATGGTGAAGCTTCTCCTGTAATAATAGCACTAGAGCTGTTAACATTCTTGGTCAAGAAGGGTGGATACAAGTCTAGAGAAGGGTACAAAGTCTACTCAGATTGTAACCGGAATGGAAATTTACCTTACAAGAACAGATCAGTGCTGTTCAGTTAGTCTAGCAAAGTAACAGCTGAGATGGAAGCAATTGCTGGGGTTTCATGTATAAATGGAGTAACTGTAAGAGAAGAGAAAAAGAACTGTTAAAGATAGGTGTCAGTGTTGTTCCAGGAATAACTTGAAGACATTGGCTGTATATAAGTCATGTATGGAAATCTGTAAAAAGATCATCACCCCAGAGGCATGTGGTTCTGAAGCAGGTACAGTGAGGAGAGAAGAACTGCTTTCAAGGCAGCAGTTTATGAAAAGATGGAATAAATATGATTCTTACAACTTGAACTATCTTATGTGTCTGAAAAGACATTTAATTTTTTATTAATTTTATTCACCTTGTTGACATTTATTAAAAAAAAAAAAAAGTTAGTCTGCTCTGAAATGCCAGGAGCTGGACACACTTTTAGGTGTAATATCTGTGCGCTGTGGATTTTTTTCAGATATGGAGCCTGAAGCCCTAAATCTTCAGCCTGAATAATAAGTCCACAGAAATCCATTGTTACATTTTTCGAAATATTTCTTACTCCTATTGACTTTGTATGTGAGATAAGCATAAGAGAAAGCAGATTTAACACAAAAGTAAAAGGCTGGTATCTCGTAGATAAACCCAGCTTTTCTGAAATACTAGGAAATTGCTTTTGGTATTCAGTAGAAGATTCGGAGGATTGTATATTGAGAGCCTGTAAGATGCCAATTGATATGGATTATAGGAAGAGCATTAGGATATCTGAATGTGACCTTTTAGATATGTGTTTTATAAACCTTACACCTTCTGGATGTACTTAAACTACTATGAAAATAAACTGTGTATTTTTTTTGTTGTTTGTGCTTGTATACACAGAGAACTGGCAAAGCACTCATTTACATTCACTACTACGCAGAAACCATTTTTGGCAGCGTAATTACAAGAGAAAATAATTTATCATGTTGTTTTGCTGCAGTTAATCTGCAAAATCGTAGTATGTTTCTCCATTGTGAAGTAAAATTCAGATTTCTGACACATATCTGTATCTCAGAAATTGGTCAGGTGGTACAGAAGGAGCTAGTTAAAATTTTCTGTTGCAAAGATGATTGGGACATCTATCATGTTTGGATTTGGCTATAATTAGTTGTTTTATTAGACAGAAGTTCACTAGTACAGATAAGAAAAGAGAGATTAGTGATAGGAAAGAAAAATGAGGTTTTGGTAGTTGCATAAATGCTGTGTGTTTTTTCTAATATTCTTACTGGCACCTCACATTGTCTTCAGAAATGCCCATAAATAGCAAAAACATTGAATTGTCTTCCTTTGCTCTTGTTAGACTTGAATTTTATAATATTTTGATTCTAAAAAATGAATTGAAAGTATGGGAATTTGTATAATAGTTCAAAAAAATTACCTGGTGCATCTCTGATTTTTCACATGATATTCTGGAAGAGATTCATGATGTTGCACTCACTTGCATTAACAGGAGAAATTCAGGATTGCAAATTCAAGCTTTTCAAATGTCTGAGAAACTTTTAATTTGAAAGAAGTTGTCATATAGTAGGTGACATTGTTCACCATTCTAGTTCTGCTAAATAAATTTTATAGAATGTATAGTGTTGCTTCCTGGTCAAAGACTAGAATCCAAGAATAGTCAAGACATTAGGCAAAAATCAGTGTTTTGAGTAGAAGTGTGAAGACTTGAAGGGCTGGTGATGTTTTTTGGAGATGTAAGCAAGACTGTAAGATATTTGATAAGACTGTAACATTGCACTATAAGTAGAAATCACATTTTTAAAAAAAGGATGCTTTAGTAAAACCAGAAGATGATTTAATTCTTTGTTTTTTCTATATTTTAAAAATTTTCAGGATTTCAAAAGGCATGTCATCAAGAAACCAAATTAATTTCCTTTCTGGTTTAGGTGCAAAAAAATTGTAAAATACTGATGACATTGACTTCATTGTTATGCAGTAGGATGGTTTAGAACTAATCTTTGCTTCTTTTTTTGTTTAGGCCAAACAAATAATCTGAGCTTCCTTTCCTTTCCATCCTAAGTTATTACTCTTTCAGTCCTTAAGGTAGTCTTTCTGTAATGAAGTAAATACAATATTTCATCTGGACAAGAGGGTCTTCTGAACCGGTAAAATGTCACTTTCTTGTCTTCCTGAAGCACATTTTTAATTTTTTAACGCACCCCCACACCCCATGTACTTTTTCTGCACTTCTGAGCTGAGGACTGAAGTAACCTGATCTTAGAATTAGCACATGTTCTGGTACATTTTATGTAGGTTCTGGTGTTTAAAAGTTCACTGCACTAGGAACTGTTGTTTATTTGGTACCGATTCAGCAGCTATGTAGATTTGGTTTGTTGTTTGCCATTCTAAAATTTATTGAGGTAAACTATTTTTTTCAACTTCCTCCAGGGAAATAGAGTCTGACCTATCTATTCAGGAAAAACCTGGAAAGAGGGCATGCTTTTTATCAAACAGTTATAATTTTTCTTCTGCTGTTTTTTTCTTTCTTAGGAAGGGTCTGCTAATCCTGGAACTAAACGTTGGGTATCACAGTGGGCCAGTTTGGCTGCTAATCACACACGTCATGACCAAGATGACTTGAGATTGGAGTCCTCTGTGCCTGCTCCATTAGAAAATGGTATTAAAAACTGTTCTTATTGTCATAATTTATGCTGAAAAACCTGTGAAAGGGAGAAAAGAATGATTATGTACTGTACTTAATCACCTTTTTTACTCCTGATGCCTTGATTTCACATGAGATTCTTCTGTTTCATTGAGCAGAAACAGTGTAAAAAGAAGCTCAGCAGTAGTGGTGTCTGCATGGAAGTTGATTGCCAGTATTACACTGAATGTTACTAAAACAGGAGAGTTTATAAACTGTTCAAAATTAGAGAAACTTTCACTTAAATACAGTTTGGGTTGGTCTGCATAGTATGTTTCTTTCCTTGCATCTTTCTTAGTCTAAATTGGACTTCAGGGTAATGACTATTAAACAATTCAACCTGAGACACTTCACCTGAAGCATAGCATCCTTCCTTATTTGGAAATACAGAAGACCTTTGATATTTCTTGAAAAACCCAGTAAATTTCTCTTTAGCAATGAGCAACCTTATCTCCCTTTCTTCTGAGTGCCAGATGTTCAGGGCATGTCTCTCCATAGTTTAATGATTCACATTTGTAATTTTGAAATGTTTATTCTTTAATATCTACAGTCTTGACTATAAACTTCTCTTCTGCTTTTTTCTTCCTGCAAATTTCACTTTAGAGTTTGTGATCATCTTTGAGACAAGTTTTACAAAGAAGTTTTGCTTTTGATGTTGCATAATGCATATATCTGTACCAATGCATGAAAAATTTTTATCAGTGACCACTGCTTCTGTTGTAGCTTTTTCTCCCTCATAAGCATTGAACTTTGCCTAGTACACTAAAAGTCAAAGGAGATGGAAAGGGGAAAAATTAAATTATCTGATACACACAGAATAATGGATATCAAGAGCAAATTTTGCACTATTTGAAAGGATTGGGTGTGTACATACAGGACACTTAAAATCATCGCTATTGAGACTGATCATTTGGGTGGTTAATCGGGAGCTTTGGTAGTCTTTTGTTTTCTGTAGTTTTAAATGGTCACTTTCAGATGAGGCACTACCTAGGATCTTCTTTGAGAGGGAAAGACTTTTTTTACCATTATGAGAACTAAGATAAGAGATAAAGGGAAGTAACTACTGTGTAGTGCATACTTGTACTGCAAGAATTCTAAAATACTGAAGGGGAAATAAAGCATTCAAAGCACTAAAGCATCAAAGGTGTAATAAAAATAAAATTTAGTATGTACGTATAGCAACCAATTCACAAAACATGTCTTGTTGACTTAGATGCCTGTATCTTCTTTAGAAATCTTTGTATTTAAACTTCACATAACACATATATAGTCAAATATGATGCTAAACAACTCCATGCCTTTTTTTTTTTCTAAAGGCAGTTTGAAATTCACCAGGAAGCAAGTTACATGCTTGCTGTATATATAGATATGCATATGTATAAAATATTTGATCTAATAGGCATGTCTGAGAGAAGTCAATCTTCACAGATGGCAATCATAAAGATTTTCGTTAAGCCTTCAATTTGTTTCATAATTTTCAAGAAAAAAATCAGTCCTGGAATTAGAAAACCTTGCTTAGATTTCAGAGGTACTTGCTGTTTCTCAAATCACTGTCTTAACATAGGCTATAGGAAAAAAAACAAACCTGTTAGTTCTTTTGCATTCTTCATCAAAGGTTTGACACTGCAGAGAAAAGATAGATTGAAGAGCAAGGATAGAAAGTAGCAGGTATGCACACAGCCTGATTGTTGATATTCAATTAGTTGCTTAGAGGATTCTTTCAGAGAGAGAAACCCTATACTCCAGTTCTTACTCCTGGAGCAACCAATGTTGGTGGCAAGCCATGATGGGAAAGTCCCAACAGGGTGTGCAGAGCAGTTGCTTATAGATCTCTCCTGGCAAGAAAGGGATTTGACAGATGTGTGTTACTAAATGTGTCACATTATATTGCAACAGCAGGCAAATGAACTGCAAAAAGAATTTTTTCTAACCAAATATTCAAAGTCAGGGCAATTCATAGAGCAATTTATATCACCTTTGAGTAATAAAGGCTGGTTTCTGACAGCACAACTGCTGTGTTTGTTAAATGGGCAAGGAGGGCACAGCCATCATCACTGTGGAAAAATAAATCTTGGTTTCTAAAACAGTTATTCCTTGCAAAAGTCCGTTGGATGCCCGTGCTTTTCTGATGATGGAGCATTCATTCTATGTACACTGAGAATTCAGTGAAAGTGCTTTAGCACCAATACTGCATTCTTTTGATGCTTTGTATTCAAAGCATTGTTGATGCACTTTTCATACATTTTAATACTACAGTGTCCTGTTTGGGATATAAACATTATTTTTGCTTTCTCAGCCGTAGTCATTTCTTTGTTCATGAGTGCGGCTTTTCCATATTGCTGAGAAGTGTCTCCCAGCACTGCAGAATCTTGCCTGAATGAGGCAAGGCCTTGCAGGGAGAGGCTGTAGTCTGTCCATGAGACAGACCTCAAGCTGTGGAACAAGCAGGTAGGGAGGAAGAAGGAGGACCTTACTCTTTTTGGTAGTTTTGAAATCTGGTCCAAAAGGTGTTTAGGAATGGAAGACTTGCTTTCCACTTCCTGTTGTAATGGTGTGCTGATTGATATAACACTGATTTCTGACCTATTTTAACCTACTGTAAGATCATAAAAACTTTGTATGATTCAACTGGCTAAAAAAGTTCATTAAATGTTTTTCTACATGTCCAAATATAATTGATCTTGTCATAGAACAGCAGGATGGACTGATGTTTTCAGTTCTGTTTTATGTTGTATTAGCCTTATGCGGTCTTAAACATTTAATCTTTCTATTTGCCTTGCTGTTGAATGTCTTCTCAAATATTTTTTTTCATTTTTAGACGCTGACATCAGTGAGTCTGGTATTTCTGTAAGAAGTGCTGGTTCAGCTGCTTCTATGACCAGCCAAGGTGAGCGAAAGAGGAGGACACTTCCACAGCTTCCCATAGAAGAGAAAGTAAATGAAAATTTAAAACCAAAAACTGTATCTCATCAGAGGTCAGAAATAGGTGAAAAGCAAGACACTGAACTTCAGGAGAAAGAAACTCCAGCTCGTGCCTCAGATGCTAAGTCAAGCAGAGCAATGAATGGTCTTTCACCCAAAGCTTCAGGAGACAAAGTGTTTTCTTTTCCCAGCTCTTCTAGTAAAGAGAGAGTTGAAACTGGCAGAGAAACTTCTGTGGTGAAACAAGCTTTAGCAAAAATTCAACAACAAGAAAGAAAGGAGCAAGGACACTGGACACCTTCAAAATTATCCTCTACAAAATCTGCTGCAAACCAGATTGAGAAAGGTAGGGAGGAGATTGTTATGTCACCCAAATCTTTTGATAATCAAGAAAATGCTCCTGGACATGTTACGGATAAAGCAGAAATTAAATTGGCACATATTGAGGGAAAAAGAAGAAAAAATGAGGAAATCATTAGAGGACAAAGTCCTAAAGTACTTGCAGGAGACAAAAAGGAATCTTCAAAACCCTTAGTGAGGCAAGGTAGCTTTACTATAGATAAGCCTAGCACAAATATACCTATAGAACTTATTCCTCACATTAATAAGCAGAGTGGTTCTGCTGCCCCTTTAGTATCTGCAAACAGGTTACGTGACAGAAGTGATTCGATGGACACTGATTCCAGTATAGATACAACACTAATTTTAAAAGACACAGAAGCTGTAATGGCTTTCCTTGAAGCTAAATTGCGTGAAGAAAATAAAACTGATGAAGGTCCTGACACTCCTAGTTATAACAGAGATAATTCCATATCACCAGAATCAGATGTCGATACAGCCAGCACAATCAGTCTAGTTACTGGTGACACTGAAAGAAAATCCACACAGAAGCGGAAGAGCTTTACAAACTTATATAAAGATAGATGTTCCACTGGTTCCCCTTCAAAGGATGTTTTAAAATCTTCTACAAGTGCTAGAGAAAAGATTGAAAAGAAAACTAAGAGTCGATCTTCAGATGGTGGGTCTAGAGCTGACGCTCGCAAAACTGTGCAATCCAGTGGAAGAATGAGGCAACCATCAGTAGATTTAACAGATGATGACCAAACATCCAGTGTACCTCATTCTGCCATTTCTGACATCCTGTCATCTGACCAGGAAACCTACTCTGGCAAATCACATGGAAGAGTTCCTTTTGCCTCCGCAGATGAACTTGTACATTCCAAGATGGAAGGAAAGTCAGCTAAATCAAAAACCTCTCCTGTTGGACTTGGGCAGTCCAGTAAATCTACCACTCTTCCAAGACCTCGTCCCACAAGGACTTCTCTGTTGCGCAGAGCCCGCCTTGGTGAAGTCTCAGATAGCGAGCTTGCCGATGCCGATAAGGCTTCGGTCGCTTCCGAAGTGTCCACTACGAGTTCTACATCAAAACCTCCGTCGGGGAGGAGAAACATTTCCAGAATAGACTTACTGGCCCAACCTCGCAGGAATCGACTTGGCTCTTTATCAGCACGCAGCGACTCGGAAGCAACAATAACCAGGAGCACTGCCTCACCACGTACCCCAGAAGCAATCATCAGAAGTGGGTCAAGGCTGATCTCAGGAGGAGACAGCGCTAAAGTTTCTGCTAGAACTCGAGCCAATAGCATTTCTCGACTTTCGGATTCAAAATCCAAATCCTTGGCTTCGGCTCATAATTCTCCCTCAGGTATGTGAGATTATTTGAAAGGATTTTGTACAATACTAGATGCTTTTAACATATGGATGTTTTAAAGAAATTAAGAAAAAGCTCTTATGAAACTGTTGAGTTTTAGTTGATGCTGTCTTTTTCTTTGGAATAAAGGCTTCCGTGGCAGGTCTTGTGGAGGTTTCTCATTTAAAATCATAAAGCCAAGAAATTGTAATCCTTTAACTCTTTGGATATGTTTTCATCTTGAAACCAGTAAGACATAACTGACTTGGGACAGTCAAATGCATCAATAATCATTTGTTTTAGTGCAAAAGCAAACCTAAGATCTCTTCACTCAAATCATAGCAGTAGAAATTCAGAAGGTCAGCAACACTATTTAGTACATAGAAGATATAATATTTATTTATAAGGTAGGCTTGTAAATAGGCAATCAGAGTTGTTTTTTTTTTAATAAGAATAATACCGTTGAAGTAATGCATTGAAAAACTATGTACTACCTAACTAAATATCATAAAGAAATGTCTTTTGGAGGGTTTATCTTATATTGGATTATTTCCCAGTTTGTGTTCCAAATCATGGTGATTTATGATTTCATCATGATTTCCAGATCAGTTTGATCCATTTTTGATGTGGTGGTTACTCTACTTTGTCTTACATTTGGAAGGACAAATCTGCACAGTCTACAAATTTTAACCTACTATTCTGTTAGAAGTTAACATAACATTCTTAGTGCAAGCGATGTGAAAGCTGGTAGGTTTTTTCAACAGCAATATTAAATCTATCAAAATAAAATGTAATTATAAAAATTATTAAAAAAATATTAAAAAGTAATTATAAAAAAGTAAACTTTCTTGTGAAATTAGTATCTAAAATAAATGTCTGCTTGCTTTTACAATTGTCATGCTAGCAGCTTTACCATATTTGCAGTCGATCCATAGTCTCAGAATAAAATTAATAGAGTAGCTTCCAGCATTGTAGTGCGCTGAAATTTTGCTACATCCCATTCAGACTCGATAAAAGCCACTGTGAAACCTAATTTCCCACACTCCTGCTGTCCTTCTGTTGTTTGTATATCATAAGTGGACCATGTCAGGATTCTTAGCATTGTATATTCGCCAGGTAGTTAGTTTGGCTGTGTCATTTATTGGCTTAATAGAAATTTCTGCTGAGATACATTGCTGAACTGTAGAGTTGACTCTGATTCTATGACAGGTGTCTACAAAGGTACCCAAAACAGGTGACAATTCAAATAAAAATTCAGTCAATTCAGTCTTTCCTTGTAAGATATAATTGGAAAAGCAGCGTGTTTTCAATTTTAATCAAAATTTTGAATTGATGATGCAGCCTGAAAGGTGGCAATGCTAGGGTCGGGAAGTGTCAGTTAAGACTTCTATCTTCTATATATTTATTTTAATACTGAATACTAGTTTACATTATCATAATAGTGTTTTTGGAAAAGATAAAGCCCAGCTGTTTTTTGTCACTTCACTGCTTTTGTTTTTCACAAAACTCTGTATGAACTTTGAGTTTTGTGTCCATGTGAAGTATTGCAGGCTTCCTAAACTTCCCAGGTTGCTGCATTGAAGTGGTTTGCTGATTCTGTTAAGGGAAGTGAGTGTATCTTTCTCTTCTCACTCTATTAGTCTATCATTTTATTGCCTTTGCTAAATGTTCATTTCCCCATGTCAAGCAGTGAAAGTTTAGTGTAGCTTGTATAAAACACTGTTTTCATGAGAGAAAAGATGCCATCTTCTCATGGGAGCCCCAACATAATCATCTAGGTAATTTTAAAAGACCATTGTTAGAAAAAACTACAATAGTAGTAGCTTCTGTCTTACAAAACTATATCAGTTAATATATTTCAATGGAGAAGTCTATCAATGTAAGGGCCAGAATCTCAAAGTAATTAATGAAGCAGATACTTTCAAAACAAAATCATTGCTAAATAAACCAATTAAGTCTTGTTAATACATAAGTAAAAAATATTATTACTACTGTTTTGGATTCAGAGTTCTGAATTTTGTCTGTATTAGTAACATTATCGTATAATTTTTTACTGATTTATTTAGGTTATTCTTTAGGAAAATTTGAATTGCTTTGAAGGCAGTGTAATCTTCTGGTATATATAGGAGTATATGTATAAATGCATCTCCAACTGTATATAGGCCACTTTTAATTCCTCGGTTTAATTGTGTTTCTAGAAAAGTCAACAATTAATTTTAGCACTTCTGGAAAGTACTAATGAAGTGCTTGACTAAAGCACCTCAACTGTTTGTACTTCAGGCACACTTAATCAAGGCGTAGCAGAAATGCATTTTCTTCTCTCCGTGGACGTAGAAAGACTGGAAAATGAATGATTATTACCAGTATTGAGTTTGGGGTTTTGTTTCCTTTACCAGAGGACTAGCTGCTCTCAAAATATTAAATATGTTCCATGGGTTATCTCATCAGAGGTCAGTTAACACTACCACATTGTAGATCAGTAAACACTGGCAGCCTCTTAAATCCAGCCCACAAAGAGAAAGTTTTTTCTGCACTTCCCAAATCAATGTTCAGACACGTATACCAGTAAAAAGAAAGCAAGAATAAGATGTAGTTTCTGGACTTTTTTTATTATCTTGTACTTCATGTGGATAAATTGCATCATGATAGGGTTAAAATTGTCAGAGCTAGCAGCAAGTCCGTAATTTCAAGAATCATTTTTAATCCTTGATGCAGTGAAGGATTGCTTACTTTTATATGAGAGGGCAAACAGATAAATGCAACATCTAGGGTGAGAACTGTTAGCATTGAAGTCATTACCAGAGTGTTTCTGGGATACGAGGCTTGATAACTGAGAACACTGTGAAGACACATGAAGCAAAATTAGTAACTTTATAGCACAAGTAGTGAAAGGTCTGTTGAAGGCACTGCATCATCAAACAGTAGAGTGTGATCAATAAAAACAGAGGAGCCCAAAGACCTATTTTCACAATAACAGAGAGAAATTGAAGATGATGTTAGAGAAGGATCAGACCTTGTGCAAAGCTGCTAAGCTGCAGCTGTAAAATTGGGCATTGAGTCAGAACAGAGAGACCTTGAGCAGCCAGCTGTGTTTGGCACCTCTGCTGCTTTGCTGACCTATCTGTCATTGCACATAGCTGGCAGATAGGTTGATCAAAGCTGTTGAGGTAACTGTGGGGGAAAAGAAATTGGTAATTGAGGAAAAACAGCCCTTACTAAGTAGATTTTAGTAGTTGGAGCTTGGAAATGGATGCACCTTGATAACTCAATGCCTCAATGAGAACAGAATATATTCTAAGTAGTATAAGAAATATATTCAATAAAATTTATTCTCAGATCTTTGAAGTGAGAGTAAATTGTCCAAATCACCAAACTTGCCAGCTTAATGATTGTCAGGACATTATACTTCTCACAGAGTAGTCACTAAATTAGGTTTGAGTGCTGATTATTTTAGCCAGGGTTTTGGAGTTAATGGTACTGATATTCACAGTCTTTGGTGTCTGAGATAAGCAACTGCGCAACAGCTTTCAGAAATGTACATAAACTACAGTGACATTTTGGGCCTGCATAATTTAAAGATAGTAATTAAAGCATATATAGGCAAATGTATAGCTACCTCACTGGGAAACATGCTTGGATATGCTTGTCATGAATTTCACAACTTTGAGATTTTTTACCACTAGGCCTACAGTAACTTTGTCCTCATATTAAAGAGAAACACATTGATCATATGTAACACCCCAGTATTTCAAGGCCTTAAAATTTAATGGTCTTAAAAATAGGGGTTTTATGATACTATGTAATGTTACAAATGATTGTTAATTATTTCATTTCAGTTAGTATCTCTGAAATGTTTAAACCTTTACAAAATTCAGTATTTTTGATTGAAAGTATAATATTTTCCTAAAAAAGTGTGGGTGGAAAAGAGGACCTAAGACTAATTTCATAAATATATTTTATTTAAGCAAATGCTTCTAATCTGAATGTTTTAAATTGAATTAACATGATAAAACACTATTTTGTACACAGAGAAATCCAAGCTTCTCCCAGACCCAGACCCTGATGTTGAAACTTACAGTGGTAGAGTACTAGAAATAAATCTGTTTCTGATATTTCACTTCTCATTCAATTTTTAGTTTTTAAATATATTATTACATATGCTCATTGTACAGTGGTGAGTTGCTGAACTATCTCACTTGAGAGATTTTAAGATAAATTTTGTAATTATTTTGAAGACTATAATTTGAACTGGGACAAAGAACTTAAACAAAAATGGAGGAAAAAATGTGGGCCCAACTCATAAATCTTTTTGGACTTTGGTCACACATTGCTTGCATGCTGTTGGTGGGAAAATGTACTTTTTCTGCTCATATTTTGCTTCCCTAAGATCAAACAACTTTGAAGCCTCCAAAAAAGAAATCAGAAAGTGACTGGGGAGACATTGTGACTTTCTACAATAAAGTTAGAAAATTTTAAAAAAAGTAGAACTAGACATAATTTGGAACCCGCATTTAAACCCGAAAAAATTGCACAAGCACGTGTTTGTTTTCAGCAGTTGAAACGTCATCATTTGTATGAGGGAAGGGATGTAAGCTTATACACCAATGTCATATTCTACATACCATAATCTTTGCATTACACGACAATTACTTCCATTATTTGTTACTTAAATTCATATTGGTGTATACTTCATTTGTAATGTTCGTTTTTTAATGTATCAGGAGAAATCAGTATTAATTCTTGCATTTTCAATACTAAAAAACAATTTACATCATTTTGTTCTATTTTTTTTCAATCACCAATAGGTGGTCACACACTTACTTCATTTTCTGCAGTACTTACAGAGCCTCATGAATGTCAATGAATTTGGGATATTAAATCCCCTGCAACAATTTAGCAGGTTGTGGTGATGGGGATTTCTTTAGCAGGTGATGGGAATTTCTTTACATTCTTCCTGCTGGAAATGTCTGAAGACAACACATCTGAAATCCATTTTCTAGACTTCAGTAATTATAAGGGGACAAGAGCCTCCACTTAGTTCCAGTTCTCCTGTACTTCAGGCTGTCCTCATCAACATGGCTGTATAATGCTTTATGTGCTGCATGTCAGAATATATACTTCTTTCTCTGAGGCTGCTTTTCTTATGGATGTGCTGCAGATTTGCATAACAGAATATTAATTTAATATATTCTTTTTCTGTACTAAACACATAAGCATAGAATCATTAAGGTTGGAAAAGACCTACACATCATCTAGGAATTTTATACTTTCCTTATGCAAGCATGCATTCCAGGCTTGGTGCCAGCTCCATCCCTCCTTCATACCTCTTCATTTTCTTTATTGTGTATCACATAAACCTTGAATGAAATTTGGGAAAAAATCTGCAGAAAAAGTGCAATCTGACTATATACTTAAATGTTAATGAATTGGGCCCTTGTTTTGTAATACAGTTTGTTTGAGCTCATACACCATCACTGGCTTTTACATCTTACTTTACTCATCACTATACAAAGAGCATTAGTTTTATGTTTTTATTAATCAATATTTTTTATTTAACACAAATTCTATAGCTTTCTTTTAAAGATGTAGTAAATAAACCTTTTGTGAGGTACCTGGGGATGGCTAATAAATAGCTGTGTATTTTTGTGATGTTACTGAAATAATGCTGTTTTCTCTTATTAAAGAAGCCATAATAATTCTTTTTTAATGATTAAACTAATTTAGTAAGTGCAAGATGGAGGCGCTTTCCTACAGATTATGCTTCCACCTCAGAAGATGAGTTCGGATCAAACCGTAATTCCCCTAAACATACCCGTCTGCGTACCTCTCCAGCCCTGAAAACCGCGCGACTGCAGAGCGCTGGGACAGCAGCTCAAAGCAGCAACACCTTCAAGCACAGGATAAAGGAGCAGGAAGACTACATTCGTGACTGGACTGCCCACCGGGAAGAGATAGCAAGGTTGGTTTGAAAGGAGTGCTCCCAAAATCACAGAGTTTGTACCCAGGTGCACATAGAGGACAAAGAGAGCGGGTGGATTTGCTCTGTCACTCTTTACTGCTTTCTTTCTCTCACTGAATGGGTTACTTAAAATTCTTCTTACGAGAGAAGTGTCTGGCAGGCAGAGCACTCACATCACCAGAACATCTCTTTTTAGTGGAAAATGATGGTAACTTCTGATTTATGATAGCCAAATCCCAGAAGATGAACTTTCAGTTGCATTATTGGGACTTGCAGAGGTACTTTGTCTATTTCCCAAGGCTGAAGTGTATGTGATTTTGTACTACCTTTACATATTGAGATAAAATTTCAGATCAATCACAGGTGATAGGGAGAGAAAAAAAGTAAGCTTTGGAATGTGAGAGACCATATTCTCATTTTCATTTTTGATTTATCAGGACATTATTTCATGTTAGGTACTTTCTGATTTAAGTCATGCATATTCAACAAAACCAAATTATTTATTTTGTTGCAATTCCATGAGGTTAGTATATCAATACCTCTGTCACTGCTGGCACTACTCTGCTTCAAGTGAACCAAGGAAAAGTTAGTTGTGCATTCTGGTAACCAATTATTGCCATATCATGCAACACCCAGCAGTGAAAACTTCAGAGAGCTTGCACAAGCATGTAAATGTTATTTGATACTTAGATGTCAGTGTTCAGGTTCCAAAGATTTTCACAGAACTTAATTTGGAAGCCTAAACAAGAAACATGTTTTCCTTTTAAGATTAGTTTTAATAGTGTAGAGTATTTTCTTAGTACTGTGGAAGTGTTTTGCTTAGTGTGATAAATTGCTTTTTGTTTCCATACTTGGGTAATATTTTTCAACATTTGTTTTTCTATTGTGATCTGTGCAAAGGGAAGATGTAGATAGAGACACACAGAATATACCTAAGGCAGTCTCAGAGTATCTGGACAAATAATGACATAAACATTTTCAAAATAATCTTCCTAGAACATCTCTTTCTTTTCAGAAGTTTAAAGTTAGAGATGGTTATAGGAAGGACTGTGTGTATATGGGAAAAATAATTGATAGACATAGCATATTAGTTCCTCCTGATAAATAGTACTGCTGAACCTCTACTTCAGTGAAACTTTTTGATGTGTTTTGCCCATCTAAGAGAGATTGATCCTGGACATAATTGATGATTCAGTCTAAACTCATTTGATGGTTAGGCTTGCAGGTTTTTCTCTTTCTTGGGATTCTTACCCTTTCCTGCATTGATGTATTGGCTTTAAAATTTGTTTTCAAGGCTGTGTACTTAGAGGCTCAAATCAGTACTGCCAAACTTCTAGGTTTGTGTAGAGATTTTTACACAACCTGCATTAAATGAGCTTATTTAAGGTAAAGAAAAGTAGCATTTAGCATCTGAGAAATTCCAGGTTACTGCTGTTGTCACTGCTTCCAATACCAGTTTTAGTGTCTGCTGAGTGCATTTGCTGTAGGTCACTAATTCATCCTTTCTGTGTCTCCAAATCTTTGTAGTGATTCACATTTTTGCTCCCTGGCTTTAATTTTAGCTGCTGTCCTCTATAAGATACTTTTTGTCTCTGCTCCTATTTCCTTGCTAACCACAGGCTCTATTATTGCCTACCCTGGTTTTTATTTCCATCCCAGCCATCAGTCCAGCCTCTATGTTCAGGGTCCCTTCAACTCTGCTAAGAGTTTTTAAAAAATTAGGTTGGCTATATGCTCTCATTAAAATTAGTTGATTTATTTTTGTTGTTGTTGTTGAATAACTGATTAGATTGAAAGGATAAGCCTTTCATGAAATACGTGTGTAGCAGAAAGTAGTGTAGAAACTATATAGCAAACATTTCATTGCATCTGTGTTACCATCGTACTGTGTTTTAATGATTCCATGACTGCCGCAGTATGCGCTTTTCACATACTTCACTATTTAAAGATGTTAATAAAACTGAAAATTTGAAAGAGGTGTTTATAAAAACTTCCTGGAATACCCTGATTTAAAAACACTTTGACATTGAGGGAATTTATACCCTCGGAATATCGGGAGCTTCACAAATATTTTATTTAAGGATGTTAAAGTATTGTTACAAAATCCACTGACTCAGTATAGGAAGTGTAGCATAGCAGACTAAGCATAAAAATCTTTTTAGTAATCCAGTAGTTCAGCACTCTAACAGATATCTTAGAGGTATTCCTATTTCCTTGTATTGTTTTCTAACACTGGGTGTTCTTTCACTACAGGTAAATAAGAACTAGAGTTGCAGGCTTGGAAGGGTGTTCATGCTCTCTCCATCCCAAGCCATGTGTTCTCACCTTATCCTATGTGTTGGAAACTGAGTCTATTCCCTATGTAGCTGTGTAGCTGCCTGAGTCTGCTCACCAAGTGAATCTAAAGCAGTATTTCCTGGAGTGGGTGAGGGATTTAGGGAATTTGAGGTTTATTAGTTCTGCCTCTGTGAATTGATTTGCCTTGTATGCTTGCTAGGTCTGATGCAGGAAGCAGTAGAGATCTGCAGGGCAGCCTACAGCTGTAGTAAAGTAAACAGTAAAGTGAACAGTAAACAGTAAAGTAAACAGAGCCTAAGTCTCTTGTCCCTGATTACACAAAACATACTCCTTATACTTAAGCAAAATTTTCTGCTTCTGGAAGTTAATGTAGAATTGAAAACTTCGTAAGTCAGGCTCAGCTCACAGTTGCTTTCTAATCTTCTTTTTCACAGTGCTTCTTGTTTACTGATCTATATTGTTTCTGTACAGGAATGTAATTGAGTACTGGACTATAGCTTACTTTCACATAAAAAATGATTCCAGATTTTGTTCACATGACTGATATTTGACTGTGGTAATTATCTGTTGCTTGCCATCAATGTTAGAGTTGTTTGTCCTGATACTTCTGGGATTCATTTTAATTAATTTCATATAGAGATCTGGCACTTTATGCAATTTTGATTTCTTGGTAAGACCTCAAATGAAGTGGTTGTGTCATGCTGAAGCATTGCTGATTTCTTTGAAGAGTTAAAGAGTCTTCATTAATTGATGCTGCTTTTGATTATGGTGTTTAATGACATTTCTCTTCTGAAAAATTTGCTGATAATTGAAGTCTCCTGGTTTTATTTTCTTCACAACTGATCATTAAATAGCAGAATTTTTCCCAGAAAATCAAATGTGAATAGTAGCAACTTTTCTATTTAAGGAAAAAGTTAGATGATTATATGACACAAAGGAAGTAGCTGTTGTAGGGTATCTACTACTAAGAATGTTGGACTTTGAATGGCATGTCTAAATTGTCACATATTTGTCTACAGCCTTCTTCCAATTTTATGTGTATATAAGCTGCACAAAGGTGTACTTCATTATGGATTGCTGATGTTTAGCCACAAAATCCAGTGTTGGAATTTGGCTGGAAATTTCTCTAGTTATGTTTGCCTTTCTAGTTGAAATGCTGTTCACTTAGCTTAAGACTATCTCTAGGCCAGTGGTGTCCATTGTTTTTGACTTGAAGACAAAGTGAAAATTAAGAGCAGAAGGAAGCTTACCCTGAACAGTCAACATCTGTGGAGCCCAGGGTGTGTCACTGTCAAGTGGCTGTGCACCTCCTTCCACTTGAGCGGCGGGCGCTGCGTGTCACCGAGTCCTTGGTGGCACAGAAGTGGCACTGTCACCTTCTGTGCCTTCAGTGCTGTCAGGCAGAAGTGTGAAAGGGGATCACTTGGCAGTCTGCTCTTCTCAATTCTGTGATCCAAGCTGGAGATTCAGGGTGCCATAGTTAGTAATGGCTTTTAGCTTTTGCATTGTGGGGCTTTTTATCTTGTTACCTCCTTCTTTTGGGGTGTCCTGGGGAGAAGTAGCACAAGCAGAGCAAGCCAGAGCAAAGCTGGCTTTTTGATGCTGAATCAGAAGCAAAGAAAAGGACTCTGGCTGAGAATTCAGCTGTATTTTTGTAATGCTATCATATCCAGGTTTTTAAAGATATGTTGTATTTTTGCCACTGAAAAATTTTTCTTGATTACATTTGGGGATTTATGGTATTGGTCTGGAATTTCAGACCCATAAGCAGCTTGATCGGAGCAAGGTGAGGAGCTGCTAGAAAATCCTAGAAGTCCTGAAAATATTTTTTTTCAAGTAGGCAAACTAAGGTACAAATTAAATATTTTCTGATATTAAATATATTCTGATGTTAAATATTTCTGATATAGATATATTCTGATATTTTCATATTTACTGCCATGTTACACAGCTCATCTGTGCAGTATTTTCAGCATATTTCCTATGCATCCTCTGTGTCGGATATACTGCACATTGCACATATCTGTCTGAATCCTAGGAAGAAAACAAGGATACTCTGTCTTTTGAGATCCCCTTTCACTTTCTTCCTCTAGAAAGGCATGCTGTTAAAAGCTTCAGTCAAAATTTGCTTTTATGGCTCTACAAATAATCTTTCTGTTTAAAAAGGCATGCAGCTTTTCATAGCATGGTCATCAGGAACTTGAACTTACAACCTCAAAGGCTGCAGACTGGGCTGTACTGGCCCAAAAGTGTTTGGTGAATGTAACACTCTCTTTATTACTAGGATCAGTCAAGATCTGGCTCTCATCGCACGGGAAATCAACGATGTAGCAGGAGAGATAGATTCAGTGACTTCATCAGGCACTGCCCCCAGTACCACAGTAAGCACTGCTGCCACCACCCCTGGCTCTGCCATAGACACTAGAGAAGAGGTAGGAGATCTTCATGGAGAAATGCATAAGGTTCTTCCTTTTCTTTATTTCTTTTGCTTTTAGCATTTTGCATAGCCTTTTTAGTTACCTCCACTCAACCCGTATGCATGATCTCAACATTTTTTTTTTTCATTTGAAGCTCCTTTACATTTCAACAAACAACCCAGGAGTTATTTTGTGAACATAGCTTGTCAAAAGGATGCATACTATCTGTCTGTCTCTTTTTTTCCACGAAACATAGGACAAGATAGTTATTTGCTTTTTGCTTGTCTGTAGCCTTAGATACTGTTGGATGGTATCTAAGTGCATTTAAAGATACTAGTGTGTATGCACAACTATATATAAATGTATACATTTAATTCTTTGGTTAGCTATTAAAAACAAAAAAGTCCCTCTTTTCACAGGTGACATAAAACTTTCATCTTCTGAACACTGAAATACTTAGGTACCATCAGTTAACTTCAGACTTTCTTTCTTAATAACATTGTCAAAAACTGCCTTTAAATAAGTTTGCTTTATGCTTCTAATAATTCTTATTTTCTTTGCCTACCTCTGGTGTGCTGTTCTATGAATATATTGACTAACGTGTTCTAGTAATCATCACAGGTCTAATGCTGGTAAACATGTTAATCTGAATTTAAATCATCACTTTCTACCATGTTACAATTCACCATAATAATGTGTTGTAAATGTTTAATGCATTTTTTTCTTCATAGTATTCCTTTCAAAATGTGTTTTATTCATTTTTGTGTGCATAAATTTTGGTTAATACACTAGTTTACTGTGGTTAGTTTAATACTGTCTTTTTCTGTGGAAAAAAAGATATAAACAGCAATAAGAAATCTGTGAGCTGGGTACTCAGAAAAATTATAAATGCACTCACATAGATTTTGGGTTTCATTCTCATAGATTGTGGTTGAACTTTAAAGAAGTAAAATGCTTTTTTCTCAGATCCAATTAGATCACTCCAAAATTTTTTTATCATTAAATAATTATTTTCTTCTTCAAAAAATACAATGCATTGTGTACATACTGCAGGTGGCAGTATCTCCTTTAGGTAGTGTAAGTCTTTCTGTAACGCTATGACTTATTTGGAAAAAAACCCTAAATCTCGGAGTACTCTTCTCAATTCCACAGATATGTTCCATTAATCAAAGGAATTAATTATTCAGTACCAGTTTATAGGTAGCTACTATGTTACCTGCCCATAAGCAAAATTTCACTGGGGTAGTCTAAATTTGCTGTGTATGTCTAGCATTTAAAAAAAACCCAATTGTACAAGATATTTTTACATAAGAGATGCATCATTTTATATTATAGAAGACAACAGAATGATTATTATTTGATAGGCATCTTAGAAACTGTTTCAGGAGAAAAAACCCCAATAATCTGATTTTTGGATGTATCCAGTAGATTTCATGAACTTCATTTTTCTTTTATCCCGCAGTTGGTGGACCGAGTATTTGATGAAAGTCTCAATTTTAGAAAAATCCCTCCAATAGTGCATGCGAAACCCCCGGAAGGGAATGGTCGGCCTAGTGATGCCAGACCTCAGCTGACAGAGGCCCTCGATCCCCCAACAATTACCCGCAGAAGGACTTGGAGCAGAGATGAAGTGAGCACACAACAGGATTCTCTCTAAGAATTTGTCAATTTTAAGCTTTTGCAATTATCTCCCCACCTAATATTCTAGACATTATCCTGTCTCTCCTACCTCTAGCAGGTGGCATTAATATTTGAAAAAATTATGTATTATTTTATCAGCAAAATGTTCAAATATCATTGTATATGATACTATCTAAAACATAAGCAAGATTTTTTATAGTTAAAGATACCAAAATATGTGGAGTTGTTACTATTAAACTAATAATATCCTTTTTTATTAAAAACTTATTGCAGGTTATGGGGGACAGTTTGCTGTTGTCCTCAGTCTTCCAGTTTTCTCGCAAGATAAGACAATCCATAGACAAAACAGCTGGCAAAATCAGGTGAGTTGTTAAAAATTGCTGTTATTGCCGAAAATGTCTGTTCCCATCAACATTCCCAGCAGTAAAAAAATATATATATAATAATCACAGAGGAAATGTACATGGTAGGAACTTTTCTTTTAAAAAAGCACTGTTACCTATGGCATTTTTAGCATTCAGAAGGATTTGAAATGAATACTTTTCCCATTATTCCTTCTGTTTGTTTTATTTTATGTGAAGAGAAATATCAGGAAAGTTTATGTGGGCAGAACAACATCCAGCAGAGGAGCTCTTCCAACATATGCAATAATGTGCAAAATCTGCACAACCTCTGTGGAGGTCTTGCAAAACTCCCTTCATTAAAAGATAAGGTTAAAATGTTGCTGAACTCTAAAATTGGGCCCTATAGATTTGCCACGTTGTTGTAGGGATTTTGCATTTTAGGAAGAAAAATCTAATTGGACAGAAGAGAGCTGTTTCAGTAAATCGTTCTGAAAAAGAGCTTGCTCTGGAGACAATGTGATCCCTATTGATTTCTAAAACAGATGTAGCCACCTCTCATTTTTAATTGAAAATTCCTGCTTAAATACTTAGATTCCTTCATAAGATGTCATAGTAGTTAAGAGGAAGTGTAGACATGTCAAAAATAGTAATATGTTACTCTATTGACAGTTCCATTTAACTTGAATATGTAAGTGTAAAACCAATTGGTGACCACTTTGGTTGACAAGAATAAATGAAAATTCATAATACAAAGTTCAGGATTGTATATTCCTTATATTCTTCATGTCTTTGTGCAGTTAATAACTTAAAAATAAGAAATCTTTGGCTTAATGCATAATTTTCTGAATGTGAGAAAATATTAGGTCTGTAATTGATTGGTTTGTTTAGGAAGTGTCAAATATTTGAATATTAGGTGAGTGACATATTAAACAACAAAAATGTATGTCAGAGTAGGGTGATGTAACCAGTAAAAACAGCAGAATACTAATATATCTAAAGATTGTATTCTCATGGGATTACCATAAATGATTTGGCCATAGAAATCAAGAAGAAAAATAATAATCTATATAAATTGGTTAAAACTGTACGTCAGCTGCCCTTTCTAGTCTAGTAGGAAGAGTATAATCAAGTGAAGAATCAATTATTTAAAAGCCTGTAGCTCATTTTAATTATCCTATTCTGAGGAATTTTGTGTGTTGTTTTTACTGGTGATTAACAGATAACATTAAATTCGGGTCTTACACGCTTCTGATTAATTTTCTGATCTTAAAAAGCAAGTCAGCTACTAATGAATGCAATAATAATATGCTCATGTATGATATAAATACAAGCATACCTACAAATATTTTATACATACTTAAAGAAAGGGAAATTGCATTTTTTTCTATAAAAAAGCAATTAACAAGGAATTATTTAGCCTTTTTCCCAGGGCTGTGTTCAAAACTTTATTTTCCTCTGAATGGGTTAGAATAATATGATGTTATTAATATTTTCATTAATATTTTGAATCAGAAAAACAGCACTACCTTTAATATTGTTTTTAGGGAGTACCTATTACAGATTTTTACCTTAGCTTTGTTTTGAAATACATGAGTTCAGCCAACTGGTGTGCTGCTATTCCTCTTGCTGGACTTAAACCAGTTAACGTTTCTGACCAGAATAATTACAATATCTTCATAAGGGAGGTGGTGCTCCAGCTTTCTGATCATCTTCGTGGCCCTTCTCTGGACAAACTCCAAGAGGTCCATGTCCTTATGTTGTGAACTCCAAGCTGGATGCAGCACTCCAGGTGGAGTCTCAGCAGAGCAGAGGAGCAGGATCCCTGCTGGCCACTCTCTGTTTGATGCAGCTCAGGATAGAATTGGGTTTCTGGGCTGTGAGGGCCCATGGCTGGGTCATGTCCAGCCTCATCCACCAGCACCTCCAAGTCCTTCTCCCGAGGGCTGCTCTCCATCCATTCTCTACCTAACAGAAGGCTGTGCTTGTGCTTTTATAGGTTACCATGAGTTTGCAGGAGTTTTCAGAGATTGTGAGGGAAAGAGCTAAGTAGGTTTTGTGGTGAGAAGATCTGCAGTTTTACCAGTGCTCTGCGATGTGAGTGCAGTATCATTGGCTTATCTTGTAGCAGGCGAGTTCCTCTTCACCAGGCAAAATCTTGGCCAAGCAGTCACAGCAGGGGAGGTGCTGCCTGTTGGCCTCTGCTGTTTGCTGGGCATCCTGCAAAGTGCACTGAAAGAAAAATGGGGATTGAGCACAATCAAGTAAGTTTTGCCTCAGAAAGCAGGGAAAAGCAAGAGAAGAAGGCAATAGGCATTTATAAATATATTATTTTAACTTGAAAAATATGGTTAGAAAAGGGAAGAGCAAAGAAGACAGAGATGATGATCCCCCAGGAAGTTAAAAATAGCTAAATGAGGTGTTCAAAAAGATGATGTAAGAAAGGAAATAGGCTTCCTAAGTTTATAGTAAAAACAAATTTGCTGTCCACTTTATAGTTTAAATAATAAAAGTTTCAAAATTTCTAATTAATGCTTTCATTTTGTTCCATTCTTTTTTAATAAAGTGACCAATGAAATGAGAACCTTTCAAATTTTAGAAGAGAAGAACATTAGCTCTAAAAACACCACATAAAGAAGCAAAGGCACTAATCACATACATCAGGATAGAATTATTTTAACATGGCAAGAAGGTAAATCAAAAAATCACACGATATCACAATAGTTGTTTTTTTTTTTGCTAGTGCTATTTACTGCTAAATAAAGCCTTATTTTCTATGTTCCTGCTGATTTCCAGGGTGATATAAATGCTATTATATTAGAGAAAGTATAGCTGCATAGATTGTCTGTATACTGAATCAAATATTTCTAGAAGTAGCTTTTTTAAAAATTATGATCCTGTAAAGGACTTCATTATCTCTGCTTTATTTTCTTCTTCTTTTTTTTTTTTTTTTTTGATGTGTATTTGAACTCCTCAATGACAAACATGTACTCAATTTTCCGTTGTATTTGAAATTTCTGGTATCCAGGCTGTATGGCTTTGCAAGCTTTTTCACTCCCTGCCAAAACATACGAAACATTTGCCAGATCTCTGATGATGAAGTTTTTCAAAAGATGATGACCCTAGTTAAGGCCTTGACATGTTTCATGCTTTCTTCTCTGCACTTCTGATTACTTTTAGTTTTTTTATTTATTCCTTCCCCAAGAAAAAGTGTATATTAATGTTTACTCCTTGTATGCTTTTGTACGTGAATAAACCCAAGTCTGGCAGAAGTTGTCCCTTGCCTCCATCCCATGACATTTTGTCATCAAAGTAGCACTTCCTCACAGTGAAACCTCTGACAGAAATGCATTCCAAAGCAGCAGTGAATGAAACACAGAAGAATTAAAGCAGCTTCTAGATGAGTTGTCTGTCACCAACATCTGTATACTGATAAAATAAGGCAGGGTATATATTTTGCAAAATTAGATAATCCTGACAGGATAATAATGAAGAATGAAATTCCCCATAGGGTATGCAGAACTGAAGGAAGGTGAACAGAAATGCAGTACTAAGGCTCACAGCTTTCTTTCAAATTCTTAGCCTTTGTGGCATTCACTGTATCATGAACTTCCAACTTTAAAATTATTTCCTCAGAGACCTAGCCACAATAATAGCTTCTTTTAAATATACTGCTCTTTGACCATGATTTGAAATTGTGTGGTTTGTTTGTTTAGCAGTTTTACTGCAGCTATTTTTGAACTTTTAACTTTTAAATACCAGTTAGAGAAGAAGTAGATTCTGTGTCATCATGGTGTCACTTCACAGACCTTAAATATCTGCACATTGCTTTCTTTTTCCCTTTTCTTTTCCAGGTGCATCAATGGAGAAAGTTTAAATTATGTTTATTATAAGACAATAAAAACAAAATTTTATCAAGCAGGGAAGCAAAACATAAAAGATGAGAATCTCCCACTGGGCTTTGGGGTTTTACAATTTTGAGTGACTTTAAACATGTAGTGATATTCATTCAAATGATACTCATACTACTAGAATATAAAAATGTACATATTGAGACTTTTCAATGAAAACTTTTTATAGACAATGCATTTTTTTAATTTCCTAAAGTGTTTTATTTTTTTATTCATATAAACTACAAATGTAAAAGCTGAATTCCTTTATCTTATATTTTGCTATTATTGTAAAATGCAGTATTAATGGGGGATTTTCTCACTACAGTAAAATAGTTGGCTTTTAAAAATATGTCATTGCTGGAGGAAAGAACTAGCTGTATCTGTATATATACCATAAGCAAGTATTTAGCTACAGAACTGCCATTTTAATGTCAATAATAATGATTTTGCTGAAAATCATTATTATTGACATTAAAACCTATATGCTTCCCTGAATATTTAAACTGTACGGTTAGATTCCATCAGGTTTCAGTTTTTTATTTTATTTTCATTTAGTACTCCTTATGCTGTTTTCTCCTATCATGTTATTTAATCTTTCAGATTATTTTGTGGGTTTTTTTTTTTCTATTTTAAACGTACTGTTGGATTTCTTTCTTCTAGAATATTATTTAAGGACAAGGACAGAAATTGGGAAGAAATTGAAAACAAGTTACGAGCTGAAAGTGAAGTTCCTATTGTGAAAACATCAAGTATGGTATGAATAGTTACCTTTTCTGGGACTGATTATGTTGCTCATCTCATGGCTAAGTAATCAGTAGAGGAATTCGGTGTTTTCAGTGACATAAGGACAAAAATCTTTAAAAACCCTTATTTAGACACTAAGTATGTTTCAAGAATAAACCTAATCTTCAATAATTGCTAAGACTTACTGTCTTAGTAAGTAATTACTTTCTTACTGTCTCATTAAGAAACAAGTAATTGTTCAGGGGAAATTTTTTCAGATTAAGAATGCAGTTAAAGGGATTCAAACTATCCATAGACCATCAGTATGTTTGCTTAACAAAAGGTAACAACCATTAGTTTGAATGTTAGATTGCTTTTGAATGAACTTGGTTTACAGTCTAAAAACTACTTTACCTACTAATAGTTAATGCTTAATATATAATACTTAACTAATATTATATTTAATATTAAGTATATATAACTTAACATTATATACTTACTTAATATTAATAATACTGATTATTAATATTTAGAGAAATTGTTGTGTTTTAATGCATGTGATGAAAATAATCCATAGACACATTGCAATAAAAGGATTTTTCAGTGAAAAATAATTTTGTTGGCTTTGTCTGGAAGTGGTAACCATAGGTTGCTCACTAGCACTCCAGCTGTTTTATGTGATAGCCTAATTACAGAAATCAGCTATGGTTTATGGGCTAATTCAGCCATTTCAAGACCAGACTGTGTGACTGTGAGGGGACAGACCACACGTTGTGTCGCAGTACCCTTCTCCTCTGTTTCTAAACACAGAGCATAGGGTTTGAAAAACATCCTTGCATGAGACAGCAGGCAGGGCCCAGCTACATTATCCATCTGCAGAGTCTGCTGTTAAAAATATCTGTTTACAGAGGCAGGGTTTTTTATGGGAGAGAAAACTGCTCAAATGTGAATACATTTCCTCTGGCATTGAACAGACTAGAACTTCTCTGTTAGCTCTTCATCAGTTAGTAAACTCCTCCGGACTGATTTTTCCTGGAAGTGTAAAAGACTTGGCCTGTAATTTCTGAAGAATGGTGTATTTATCAAGAGCAACCATTAGTAACTCAGTAATATAATTTAATAGATTTGCTGATAGGTTTTGTTAGGTTTTTCAAAAATTTAATCAAGTTCCTCATGGAAGTTTCTAATTTTTGAAATATTATAACATAAGGAGTTTCTCTTATCCTTCTCCAAATAAGATCTAAATTTAGTGTTTTATATTCTAAATGCCCTAAATGTGGAGGGTTAAGGTATTCTTAAAAGAAAAAGGTTAGTTGTACCTTTATTCCTAAGTTCATCGTTTTACTGAATTTTTTTCAATCTATTAAAGCATCTCACACTACTTGAAAGTTTAAGGTTTTTTGTTCAGGGGTTTTTGTATATGCACTGATTTTCAAGTTTCTGCTTAGTTTTCAGAGCAGTGCCTTCTTTTACCACAGAACATTAAAAGTTAAGAAAGGACAGTTGCAAGTGATGTTTGTTTTGTCCTTGGAACATTTATGTCCAGCTCAGATGTGAAATTTGCTTAAAGA
The DNA here is from genome assembly GCA_039654755.1 of Calcarius lapponicus. Taxonomy (NCBI): domain Eukaryota; kingdom Metazoa; phylum Chordata; class Aves; order Passeriformes; family Fringillidae; genus Calcarius; species Calcarius lapponicus. The sequence continues at coordinate 84,243,146 of CM077465.1, read as the reverse complement.
TAATGACTTCGTAAAGATAATCAATCTCTTTGCCACCCATGAAAATCACTCTACTTAGTACAGAACAGCTTTCTGAAATGGATTAATGGTTTTCTGAAATCAGTGTCTTTGAAAATTCTCAGCTTTAGAATACCACTGACAGCTCTTCTCAGCAGCTCAGTTAACTATTCTTCCATGTAGGATCCTTCAGTTGTAGGATTTACATATTTATCCTAATATAAATATGCTAATTCTATAACCAGGGAGATTACTCCGGAAATGGTCATAGCACCAAGAGTGCCAGAGTTCAAGAACCCTCGGAAAATGCTCTTAGGCACTTGGGGTGATTCTTGGGGTGTCCTGTACAGGGCCAGGGGTTGGACTCAATGATCTTTATGGGTCCCTTCCAGCTCAGGTTACACTGTGATCCTACAGCATTAGATGTGGTACATTTAATGATTGCTGTGTTTCTGAGTGCATTGCTGTGGCTGGAGCTGTGTTAGCAAGTAGTGCAGCACAGGTGGAGAAAAGTCTGTAAGGCAGAGTGCTGAGGCCCCAGCACTGGGGTGCTGTGCAAGGTCTCATGGGGACAAAACCTTGATGCAGTCATCTCGCTGTCTGACTCACATCTCTACAACCTGATAAATGACTCTGTTCCATTTAGTACTGAGTTTATCCTGTAACTTCCCTTTCAAGGTCTGCTGCTACTTTGCCTGATCTCTAGAGAGCTGTGGTGTCTGTGCTTGGGCAGAGGTGGCACAGGCAGATGAGCAAGGGTCAGAATGAGGCTGTGGGGATGTTAGCAGGCAATCAGCGCAGAGGGCTCTGGCTTTCCCACTGGGATGTGGCTCTCCAGCCTCCAGCACTGCCACCCATAACTGGGCCACCACCAGCACAGATGTTCTTGATGCCAGGAGGGACAATCCAAATAGCATAATGCAATTGGACACGTTTGGGAGAGGGATTGTTCACTCCTGAGAGGTAGTTTAAATCTATTTTTCCATTCTGGAAATTTCCTTTATTTTTCCATCATGCCTCAAGCTGGGAGAGGGAAGATAGGATAGATAGGATATTAGAAAAATATTTTTCACTGTTAAAGAGGTCAGGTCAGGAACAGATTGCCCAGGGGGGTGGTGGAGTCACCATTCCTGGAGGTGTTTAGGAGGCACCTGGATCTGGCGCTGGGTGATGGTTTAGTGGAATTAGTGCTACAGTGGCAGTTCTGGGTTAAGAGCTAGACTTAAAAGCTTAAGGGTCTCTTCTGACCTCTTCCAATTCTATGATAATGAAACATGGTTGTTTCTTTTCTAGGAAATATCATCAATCTTACAGGAACTGAAACGAGTTGAGAAGCAGCTGCAAGGTACAAATCTTTTTTTCACTTTTCTGTGATTGCTTGCTTCAATTTTTAATAGACATCTATATCTGTATATATATAACATGAAACAAAGTTGCTGTGATTTATTAAAATATATTCACAGTATCAGTTAGGTACATTGTTATACTGTAACTGCTGGTACATTTGATAAACAAACATGGCTGTTTTTTTTTAAAGCGGAAGATTGATCATATCTTTTTGTATAGAATTAGTGGTCCATGCTTATCATCATTATGTTAGCTGTAAATTTCCTATATTTGTTATTTTTAGTATTCAGATTTAATCTGAGATAAAATCATGTTTTTAAAAAGAATTTTTCAAGAGGAGTCATTAACCGCCTTCAGAGAAAAATCAGTAATAAATGTTAGTACATATTTGGAAATAAAAAAGAGAAGTTCTGTTAAATGTTACACATAGGTTAATATTATAATAAAATGAAATGGTACTAGGTACTTCAGTTTGCCCTCACTGTGTGGATAAATGACTGCTCTTTTATACAAATTTCATTCAGTCATGGAATCAGCAACTATGGCTATTTTCTGGGGGTGGGGTGGAACAAAGCATAATATAATGGTCAGGGGAAAAGCCACTTAAATTAAAACCATCCTTCTGTCCCTATAACCTAATCATAGATGGTTTATCATCTCTGTTTCCTGTCCACACATCATTTCATGTTTAGTTTGTGCAGTTTCATTTCATCTAAAGTTTCAATGTATGTAACTGCTTTTGAATACGTGTATCAGTTTACATCTGTGTTGGATACACCATTTCTTTGTCATGGGCAGAACACATAAAAGCTCACATCTGTCATCATAAAAATAAAAGTGTAAGATAAGGATTTCCATATTTTTATAGTAACAGAATATTATTATGGCTTCTTCCCTATCCTTCTCATCTCTTCTTGACTGCTTAGCAATTAATGCCATGATTGACCCTGATGGTACCCTGGATGCTCTGAGCAACTTGGGATTCGCCAGCCCCATCTTGCCAGCTCAGCCGAAGCCGAAGTCCAGCCCTGTTTGCCAAGGCCCCCGGCCAGCAGCGCAGCCAAACTGCCAGCCTGAGGCCCGGGCTGCTCGTCCTGCCACCGGCCCTGTGGCAGCCGAATTGGAAAATGCTGAATCCGAGGCAGATTTCAGCATACATTTCAATAGGTTTAACCCAGATGGGGAAGAAGAAGATGCCACCCTGCGTGAGTGACATCTCAGTGTTTGATATAAAAACCTTTCATGTGGAATGTTTAGAAATCAAGGAAAACTTATAATGTTTGTTTTTATAATTAAAAAAAAAGGCTTGGTCAAACAGCAGTTGTTTTATTAAACCAGTTTTCTTTAATTGTGATGCTTTGATAGTCACACAAATCCTTTTCAAATCATAAAGTTATGCATAGATACCAGTGTAGGAAAGCAGATTGTGGCAGGTTTGCCCTTTGTGGTTGTGTGCTTTGCAAAAGAATTATTATATCAGCAGTTTTCCCTTAACAGATTTATTTCTTTTTAAAAGCCATGAAAGCAGTCTAACATTTACTTAAAACCCCAATCTCTTTGCCAAGCTGCTCTGATGAACAGACTTCCTCCTCTAAAGCTTGTACAGAACTGTTGAACAGTTATGTTTGATTCTGAATTAGATGATTTATATAGGAAACATTATCTTTGACTACAATGACACATTACTGCAAAAGTAAGACAGATTTCAAAAAGCATTCACTCTCATGTACTGGAAAATCTCAAACAGTTCTGTGGTTTATGTAACCTTGTTGCTGCGTAAATTGTCTTGGGGTTTACAAATAAGTTCACATATTATGTTTGCACTAAGATTTGCTGGGAGTGGTAGGTGAACATATCGATATCATTGAACAGCAAGCAGTGTTTTAGTGTACATAGAAAACTGATAATACTGTCCTTGTATTATCATTACAGTGTTTTAATCCACTTTCTGAAAAGACTATTTGGCACTTTTTGATCTTCTTCAAAAGTCTTTTTGATGTTAATGAAAGTAGAAGTATTTCATATCTCATTTCTGTCCAAATCTTTGTTGGAACTAACTAGGAAATAAATTTGAACATATAGCAGTGTGGGACATACGAAAGCATATGGAGGCAAATGGGCTCTCACCAATCCAAATGAAATGTTAGCTTACAGAAGAAATTACTGTTTATTTGGAATGATCATGAGATGTAAAATTTTCTTTAGGGAACTTGGAAATAGAGTTGTCATGGTTTGCTTGATTGATAGAAGCACTCCCAAGCAAATGATTTTATTTGCTTCTATATATTTTCCTGTAGTCTTTGCTAGTAAAGCTGTCCCTGTCTTAGACATTTAAAAGGATTCTGGACGACGACTGCTAACATGGACATTTTGCTTATACCACTGAAAAGCAAGTCTATTTAAAGTTTCCTATATAAGCCTATTTTCCGTATCAGTTGTCCCAGTAACTTAACAGTTGGAAATAATGAAAAAAATTAAAGTAAATTACTTTGTATTTCCAGAACACTGTAATTTGGAGGAATGTTTTTTCTGTTAAATGTAACTAATAGACTGGAATTTTCTTATGTTTGCATCAGTCTCTATATATTAAGGTTAAAGATACAGTTTTGCAGCTTTTATGAAATGGTCTTTAATATTTCAGCAATAATCCTATATGAGATTTGTTTTTAAAAACCTACTTTCTGTACGCTTTTGAATTGTACAGGCTTTCAGAAATCAGTAAAAGTTGGACCAGTTAATAAAGATGCAAAAACTTTTTTTGTAGAGATGTAAAAACAAAACCACTAATCTGTTGTATAATGGATTTCATATTTTCTTTAAAAAAATTAAAAGCAAACAGTCTTCATGTATGACTCAATATGCTCTACTCCAGCTAACTGTGGGAGCCTGAATGACACTAGTTTACAGAGGCTGCGGGAAAACTTTTTGAAGTGCAGAAGGGCAAAAATAGATGGAAATTAGAGCTAAGTGTTGAAAATTGAGTGTACCAAACCACCACCATAATTCCTTCTTTTGTTTAATGCTTGGGAACATCATTTTTCTGCAGATTCAAGTGGAAAGTAGGAACTTGCTAGGAAGGATTAAAGGTGCAGGCTCTTCATATGAGATTCTGTTTGTGTTATTTCAGGCGTTTTTACCTTTATGTTGTGTAATAAGCATTTTGCATTACTATGTTATTATTTTGTATGGACATGTTCTCCTTATTTATTTTTGTTACATTTATTATGTATGTTATTTTGTTATATGCATTTGCAACTCCATTTTTAAATAAAGTGTTTCTGGAACTTTACAAATGTGTGAATATGTAATTGAGAGCTGGGAAGTTCACACAATCTTTCTGCAGACTAACTCGCCTTTACTGAAATAGGAAATTACATTTTTTTCATAAATATCCTCTCTCCAGAAGAAGTTCTGTTATTGCCACCACTGCATCATTTATTCCGTGCTGACAGTATTGGCTCGCTTTCCTGTACTCAGGTTCTTTTCCACACTTCAATTGATTTTGTGTGCAAAGCTAGAGGCAAAAATAATCCAGTATGCCAGTCACCAAACAGTGGCTCTGTTTCCCTTTGTAGAATGAAAGTGAGTTTTAATGCACCTGCCAGCTGCAACAGTAGATGGTTATCAGACTGTTTTTTCCCTCTGCTTCACATATTGGAAAACTTTACTGAATATGCTGATTTGGCTCCATGCTGGTGCCTTTTTTGCTTCTGTCCCAGGTTTGACTATACCTGCTTTTCCTGCAAGACACTAAATTGCCTTTTTTTAGTTGGTTTCATGCAGGAACAAAACCTTGAATTTAGTAAAAGCTCCAAGCATTTCTTCCCAGGTTAAGCATTTTGGTGCTGCTGAGCTTTGCTGTGACTCAGCATCAGTCGCTCTGATCTTGCTTCTGTGCATGTATTTTTCCTTTATATCCCAGCCTGCTGGCATTAAGACACCGCTAGTGGCGCACAGTAACACTCACTAGCCCTCAGCTCTGCAGGGGCAGGAGATTTCTACTGCTTTTCAGAAATGCCAGTTTGGTACAGTCAAAATCCTGAGAAAGTTACAGGGGCTTTCAGCTTGCACAGGACTTCTTCATATCCCCCAGCTTCATGATCTGGTATCGTTTCCTCATTTGTTGCCAGCATCCCTCTGTCTTTGCAGAGGATAGAGGAATGCACTTCTGGGCTGTGTTCTCATGTGCAGACTCCCTGATGTCTAAGACGAAGTGTAACTCTTCCCATAGAGATTTTTATAGGACCAGTCTACTTGGAGCCAAGGTTATACAGGGCTGTTATTCAGAAGTATTTAGGAAATCCAGCCAGATGGCCTCAGTCATGTGCTCCATTCAGACACCACCAAGTGGTACTGATGCCAGGACGCAGGGAAAGCAAAACTCAAGCCTTTTCTGATCAGCACTGGTGGCTCCTCCCTTGGCTACATGTACTGCTCAAATTCTATACCCAACAGCTTCTTGTAATGACACATCTAGCTGTAGCATACAGAAATAAACCTAAGGGCATAATTTGTGTGCCTGACCTGGTAACAGCAAGGTGGTGTTTCACCACAGCATATACATTATACCAAAGCACCTGGTACTGCAATCTCAGGAGACAACTCTGCCTCTTACCAAAAACTGACTTCCAGTCAATGACAGTTTGAAGGCCTTTGTAATTTGATCTGGGAAGATTTTAAGCATAGGAAATATCTACAATTACTGCTTTGGCATGCAGCCATGAAAAGCAAGAGTGTTCCTTCATGCAGGAATGTGTGAAGCATTGATGACATGGTAAAAGGAGGCCACTCGCTACCTGCTAAGGAGATTTTATTACACCATTCTTTTGTATCTGAAGAGAATGACAAGGAAGAAACTTGGCCACTCACCATACAAGTTGCTTAGCTTTGTCTTGGAGAATAATCAGTTTTTTAAGTGTAAGAATGTCACCTCTGACTTCAAATAGAGCTAGATCTGTAAATGCTGACAGGGTTACAATCCTGGTAGTTCAGCCATGATTGCCAAATATTAAATACATCCGACGACATCTCTTGGCAGTACTATCGAAGGACAGCTGCCTAGTGCTGAAGAGCATTTCCAGCTGCACTAGCTCAGTAATCTTGTAAAAACAATTTTTGTTTTCAACTTGGTAAGCCTTAGCCTTTTCCAGGGCTTTTCCTGCCAGTGACAGCCAACAGAGCACTGGCTGGGAAACAAGGCATTTCCTTTTCATATTCTTTTCTCACTAGTCACATATTTGGGGAGGAAAAATGCATTTAGCAAACAAGTGGGATAATGCATCCCTGGAAATACTTTAAAGCAGGATAAGAGAACAGAAGCCTACTGTCAAAGATATTTACCTCTTCCAGTGAGACCACAGTTAACAGTGAAAACTAAACTCAGTGCTCGCCTTGTCTTGCTGACAGTTTCATGAACAGTTATTATTTTTTGAAATTGTTGTTACCTCATGTCTGGGGAGAGCTCTTAAAATAAAAGGGTGTTAGAAAATGGCCTCCCTGGGGAGTCTGTATTAAAACAGGGGTTTGTAGTTATTTAAAACCCTTATGGCAATATAGGGCAACATTTTCAAGTAATACTTGCCAAAATTATTCAGACACTAAGGCCTTAGGGGGTGGAGTGAGGGGATATAGAGATTTGTTCATTTCAAGGGTAGTCCCTACATTTCCACTTACCAATTAACATGTCCTTACTAAGTTTGCTGTTCTTGTCTATCAGTTCCGTAGGACTAGCATTTTTAGACCTATTTCAAAAGATTAATAGATATGTTGATGAGGCTTTCTGCTACTGTGGAATAGCTAAATATCAGAAATCTAAAGATTTATATATTTTTTATAAATATTTTTAAATAAAAAAATAACAGCTTAGAAGCAGTATTAATTATCTTTGAACCAAACTGTGACCTTAAGAGAAAATTTTATTATTAAAATTAATTAATAATGTTTTAAACAAAAATGGGCAACATGAGATATCTAAGTTCTGTATGGAGTCATGGACCTGTGTGAAGCCAAGCAAAAAGAACAAGGGTTATATATAAACTTACAAAAGTTCCCAGGTGATTCCATGTTTCATTTTTGGCATCACTTTTGGGGTAATGTGATTTATAAGTTGAGAAAAATTCATTGAGGAAAGAAACCAGATGTGGATGTGAGTTGTGGTTTGGATTATTTGTGACTGATTTTGTTGAGAGCTGAGGGAAATGACTGCAGATAATTCAGGAGGTTTTAAAAGTATTTAGAAGTTAAATGCCTTAATAAAGTTTTTGAAGAAAATGTCATTAATGGTATTTCCCAGTATAGCAACTGATTCTGATCAGGCAGGATACGATATTCTCAGCAGACATTACTGGATTAGGAGACTCAGTGAAGTGCAGAAAATTAAGCAAACTTTAAACAAGCTTTTGAAAGAAATCAAAAGACAGAGATGAACAGAAGTGAAGGGGAGTGGGGCAGGAACAGAGTGTCTCCAGCCATGGCAGTAGGTATGACAGAACCATGCAGTTAGTTCAAGGCAGCTTTAGCACAAAGGAGAACTGTAAGACGCAGGAAGCACATAAAAATTTGCCTGCAAGGATGGTACTTCCAGAGCTGGTAAGAAGCAGTGCAGGAAAAGATCTTTCCTGCTCCAAGGTGTGCCTCAGGTGCAAGAAAGACTACAGCCCCCCTGCTCCTTGGCACGGGATGGCAGCTGGAAGTACATGGGAGTTACTGCTTGCATCAATAATTATGTATTTTTTCACTCTGCAGAATAGCTGGAGTTTCTCAAATAAACTGACTGAACCAATAGACAGCGCTTTCCTCCAAATTCATATCCCCCAGTGCAGTTTGTTTTATGCTTTCCTGAAATCATTTTTGGTCTTCACAGACAAAATTTCAATAACTGACTAAAGATGCAGGTGTATAATATGTAATCTCATTACCTGCACACTCAGGAACTCAAGTGCTAACAAAATATTTGCTGCACAATGATGTTACTTTTTCTTTTGTTTTCATACATGGAAGGAATATACACAAACCAGGCTCCTCATATGATTGCTGCTGTCAGTAGGATGGGCAGCTGAGCAAATGGTTGTTTAGAAAAACCCACTTTTTAAAATGCAACTTATGCAGTATTCTGAACACCTAATAAATTGCTTTCTTCCTATCACAAATCTGAGGTAAAAGTGTGGCTGTACTAATTTCTTGAGTTGATTTCCTAAATGTACAAGCTCCTCAAATTTAGATCCTCTTCAACACCTTTGGAGGTTTAAAAATGCTGGGTTATATTGAAACTCACATCTGAGGCTTCACTGAAGTTATTACTCCGGGGGCAGCAGAAGTTCAAATATAAAATTGAAAACACAGCTTAGTGGCTTATCTCAGCCCTAACATGAGCCCCAGGCACACAGACCTTTGCGGCCACGTTTCAAGCTGCATGAGCAGGGTTTGCTGTTTGGTGCCAGTAACACTTATTGCTTCTTGTTTTGAGAGTATGTTTTTATGCTTCCAAGCTGTTTGAGTATCTATATTCCTAACTTTGGCCAATTTAAGTATTTTATCACATAATCATAGAACAACAGAATATTTTGGGTTGGGAGGGACCTTAAAGATCTGGTTTCAATGGGCAGGGGATCTGCTACCAGGCCAGGTTGCTCAAAGCCCCAGCCAACCTGACCTTGAACACTTCCAGGGGTGGGGCATTTACAGTTTCTCTGTGCAACTTGTTACAGTACATCCCCACCATTGCAGTAAAGACATTTTTCCTGTTTAATCTAAAACTACTTTCTTTGGATTGAAGCCACTTCCCCTTGTCCTATCACTACATGTCCTTGTAAAAAGTCTCTCTCCCTCTTTCTTGCAGTCTCACTTTAGGTACTGAAAGGCTGCAATTAGGTTACCCTGAAGCCTACTCTTCTCCAGGGTGAACAATCCCAATTCTCTTAGCCTTTCCTTGTAGGAGAGTAAAAAGCATTTTCAGAGTTAAAAGTGACATGAATAAAGAAATCCACCATTTCCCTTTTAATGGTGAAGTGATTTGCTTTGGAAAATACATGGATTTTATGTTACTGGAAGAAAACTGTCAATTAAATTATGCACTTGTCCCTTAATGCTCCAGCAGTGAATTACAATCTAAGCAGAACTGGTCTCCATGAAGTCAATAGAAAGGTTCATGTAGCCACAGTTTTGTACTTGCTTATTTGAGTGCAAACCCAGATCACTACATTTTGGGTTTCACTTGAATGCAGTTATGTAAAATTCAGAAAAGCTGTCCCCAGCACAAGTATTTTTAAATGAGTCGGTTATAAGCTTTAGCCTGATATTAAAAACAATGATTTCAAAATTTGTAGGGAAAAATTAATCCTGACTGACATAAATGATTTCTTTTAATTGATTTCTCCAGATAAGGAAACACACTGGAACTTGTCTTGCTGCTTAAAATACAATGACTGAAAAAATTGCAGGCATAGGATAGTGGAGGAAAAAAATCCATAGAATAATAAGTATGATTAAAAAGCATATCTGAATGGAATTTCTAATTAAGAATTTTCTCCAGGGAGACACAGTGAAAAGCTTGATGCTAAATGAGTTTTGGAGAATAACTGCATATCTGTGAACTGATCCTAGCACTTTCTGGAGCTTCCCAGATGGCAGTGCTGAGGACTAGCACAGATAATTTTACAAACATCAATATTGCTTGCAGGCTTTCACTTCAGTATTGAAGTCAAGAAACAGTAACAAGATTTTACCTTCCAGTGGTGCTTTTCTTCTGAAAAGCACCTGCACATCTTTAAAGCCCTGCACAAACATTCATTCTGTTATGAAATTTATATGAGGAAATATTTCATCTTGATCTTACAGATGGGAAAAGGGACTCAGAAAAATCTTGTGTCCTCCCTACAAAGTGCTGAGACAAGGCTTTGTCATCACTGAAATCTCAGTAGGTGGCAGCACACAGCCTGGTGGTACTAATCATGTGCCACTTGATCTGACAGTGCCCATATTTAATATCAAAGTTATGCCCAACTTTTTAGTCGCTGTGACAGAGCCAGAGATCTGTACCTTTCCAGCCAGGTCAGTTTTGCTCACTCCTCTTTCCCCAGTGCACCTTGCTGGCACCTTTGAGCTGCTGAGGTGTGGGTACCTATCCCAGCCTGCTGCATTAGCTGGTCTTGGCAGCCTCCCCAGCAGCTGGTTGAAGCAGGAGGTTAACTTGGCATTTTGGGATATTCCCTTCTTTCTATACCATGGAGCTGTCACACACATAACCCTCAGTACTGTGCATATCTCAGAATTTCCATGTCTCCTGAAAATGCTTTTTTTCAGGTTAATCCCTGTTTCTTTACAATGCCAGATGCAATGATGTGTATCAGTTTTATTTGAATTAATATGGTCTGCCTGCACTTGAAGTGTTCTAATTCTCCATGCAAATTATCTTGGTTTATGTGCATATGTTTAAAAATGTCTGATTTTTTTTATTCTCAAGATTTAATGGACTAAAGAGATTGTATCAATAGGCATGTTCAGCCACTGGTACCTGGGGTCTTGGATTTGCTGCTACAGCACTGCAGAAGCACTGATGTAGCCATTTATTTTAGTTTTAATGTATGTATTCCATTTCTAAATGTTTGCAGAAGCCCAGTGTGAAAGGCATCTACTCAAGTGGTTTTTGTTCAATTGTCCAAAAAGTATCAGCAGTATTTGAGAAATAGTCACAAAGCAGTTTCCCTGAAGGACACAGCTGCAGATCCCAGGTGTTTCTAGAGGCTTCTATAGAAACACTGATCTAGAGGTTCCGTTACTGAGTGTACATGTTTTCTTCATGTATGTAATCTACATATCAGAAAAAAGGAAAAATATGGTGATGAGTCTTATTGAACACATGGACACATCTGGAAGAAAAAAAAAATCTAAAGCCTCTAAGGTTTTCTAGTTAAGCTGCCATTTTAGCAAGAATTTAAGTGTTATTTCTAGAGAAAGGCCACATGGCCCATTAGATCTGCCTTTCTTTGAAAAGTTTTCTAATTTCTTTGTCACAGCTGCCGCTAAACTATAAAAAACTAGTGTTTAAATGATTGCAGGCTTTCCTTTTCTCAGGGATCTGGAAGGACAGAGCTAAATGGATAACCCCGCATTCTGTACAAGTTTTTTAGCAAAGGAGAAACCAGAGGTGGGAGAGAAAGTGGTTATTTCAAGACAGCCAAGTTCTCTGTGGCTGATTCTGACTCTGGCATCCTGTGAGATAATTTCACCATGGGATATACTAGATTTATCTAACTGATTTTCTCTCTGATAGAAACCAGTGCACTGGCGTGACAGGTGGATAATAAAGACAAAGCAGCACTGATGTTTGTAGCAGCAGAGCTTCTAAGGAAAGCTGATACTCCTGCTGAACCAAGCTGCAACAAATAATGCCCTGGACTCTAAAGCTTGTCAATGTGCATTTCCATCAGGACCAGAAATTCCTCAAATACATAAAATGAAGGGGAATAAAAGTCCCATAAAACTTTTTTAAAAGAATTTAGGTTTCACAGAAAGAATGGAAGAAAGTAAAGCTTTGATTGGACAAACCTCTATCAAAGGCAAACCTGCACATTCAGCAACAACTTTCCCAGTCTGGGTTTCAACAACTAATCAGTCATGCTGCAAAGAAATTCAAGGTGTCAGAGATTCCTCAGAAGTTGATTGTCTGGATGGAAAATCAGGCTGTCCAGAGGAGACCCTCTCCTTACCCAGGAGGACTTGGGTAAGAGGCCATGTTAAGAACTGAGTATTAAAAATTTTAGAGAGATGCCTTTGTCTGAATTAAGGTGCAAACAAGACCATGTGCCAAAGTCAGTAGTATGAATGTTATTTAACAGTAGATGTGGGGGTAAAGGGTGGGGGAGGGCGGGGAGCTAAGGAGAGAGAGAGAGAAAGGGGAGGGAGAGAAAGAGTGACAGAGACAGATTTTGTAGAAAATATCACCAGTCCATGGCTCCCAGTGGTGTTCCATTGACCCTCCTCCTCTTGGTGGTGAGGGTCTCACAAAATATAGAGTTCAGTGGGTTAATTTATGTCAGGTGGGAATGCCCGGATACCTCCTTTGGGGGAGAGAATGCAGTTCAAGTTTGACAGAGTCTCTTGTAAGAGACTCTGGATCAGTTCAGTCACTTGGATCACGTGCAGCGCTCTGGGGCCAGGCCTCAGCAATGAGTCTGGGAGCGCTTCGGGGCTCTTTGCTGGATGACGGCACCCCTCAGCTGCCTCTCACGTGAGTGTGGCCTTCCCAGGGTGGGGACAGTGTCACCTTTTTCTGTTCTCAGCTACCCTCAGGGGGCTTAACTCACAGCCCAAGGTTCCCCTCAGGAGGCCTGAGGGGCGGCCTTCGGTGGTCACAGTTTCTTTATACAGTTCCACCATAATGGGCCAAAAGTCCTTCATAGCAATGTTTAAGCCATTAACCACAACATTTCAATCTCTCAGGGAGCACTGTCCTGGTTTTGGTTGGGTTTGCAAACTCATTAATTTCCTAACTTGGGAACAGCGAGGCCGGCGGGAGCCAGAGCTGCAGCTCATCTGGGCAGCTGGAGCTGCAGTGGGCTGTGTCACTGGTGGGACACAGGGACAGCCCTTCCAGCCCTCCCAGGAGACACAGAAGGAGAAGGAAATGTCAGCCAGGGCTCTGGAAAGCAACACTTCCTCTATGTCTAAGACATAAGGTAAAAAGAGTCTGCTGGTCTTGTTCTTTACATTTTAAGCACCTTTGAAGGCTTGAGTAAATGCCTACCCTGCCTCTTAGGATAAGTGAAACGTAGATGGGATTGCTTGAAGCAACAAAGGAAAATGCCTCAGGGGCTTTATAAAATCCCTCAAACTGCTCCAAAAATGTGAAAGAGACTAAAGGGCCATTGCTACACTGAGATGCCAGAACTAGTCAGGTGTGCTAAAGCTTGAATACATCCACAAAATCAAGAAGAGCAGGGGAAGGGCTCAAACACAGTTCTTTGCCCTGATATACAAACAAAACTGAAAAACAGAGAAGCCAAATGCAGTTGCTTGGGTCAAAAAGAGAAGAGAACTGGGAAGTTGAGATTTGATTTTTAACCCAATGCCCATCCCCTCGGCCCCCCTCACGCACACACATTTACTGTTATTAAAAGCCAGACTCTGAACTTTGGGCAGGAAGGCTTATTAACTGAGCTGGTAGTGTGCTAACAACCAGTCAAAATTTAATTTTGGGAAGTAATTGGAGAAAAAGTATTGTAAAGGTACTTTGAATATTCCCTTTATTAAGATTGCCCTTTATATGTAGTCCAGGCAACAATAACTATTACCCAAATTTAAAATCCTTCTGCATTTCAAAGTTTCTCAAATTTTTTTGAATTTGTTTTTTAAGTGACATTTTTACATCAGAACTATAACTTGAATCATTCTGGCTAAGCTTAAACATTTACTAGGTTGTCATTTCTCTATCTGAATCTGTCTTTGACTTTCTGAGAATCTGGATAACTGGAATATTTTTATCCCTTCCATGTCAGCACGTGACTTACACATGTATAACAAAGAGAATAACTTTGGCCATTGCTTATTTTTTGTGACTACCTTTTTTTTGACCTGCTGACAGATATTCAGAAGAAAATTGTGTGAAGTATGAATAAACAGTGGAAAGACTGTTCCACATGGAAAGACTTCTGTACAAGTTATTACAAATGCAGATTGAAAGTTAGATTGAAAGGCTCAGTTAGTGCCATGTCAAACGTGCCCCAGCACTTTTAGGGACTAAAGCTCCTATTGTAGCTCTCTGGACTGTCCTCCTCATTCTCCAGCTGAGTATATGAAGATAACAGATGTGAAGAGATTTGAAGAGCCACCGTCACTGCAGTATTACACCAAAAGCCAGTGGGACCACCTCAACAGTGACATGTTTCTGGAACTGCTTGCATGATTGATAGTTTCTCATCACCTCCTGTTTTTTTGGCTGCCCTTGGTCTCACCAGCAAGATTTAACACAGAGGAAATGAGGAGAATCTTCTATTATTTCCACCAGAAAATGGGATTATAAAAAGATCCTGTGCTTTGCAGACAATTCAAGTCAAAATAAAGGTGAGTATCTAGCTATCAAATCTCTAATATTAACATTACAACTGAGCAAAGAAAAGGTTTCCAGTGCCTACACAAAACTGGATTAGATTGATTGGTCTCTATCCTTCACAGGATTATTCAAAAATTGTGGGTCAAGCCTAGTTAACCATCTCATTCCAGCACTGAATATCACTGTACTGAAAGGATTTTCAGCATGTTGAGACCTGTTCAAAGACACTTTTATGGTCCTTTCTGTGCTCTTGCAGTCTCATCACTGTCCATCCCACTTGGGAGATCCATGTGCTTATCAGAGAATTACCAAGTTCCAAAACCCCTGCTGTGGGCAGAGACATGTGTGCCCATGCTCTGCACTCTGCTGCTTTAGTTCCAAACACTCTTAATAATTTTGAAAAGGGGTGAGCACACACTGAGGATGCAACATTTCCTATAAAGGCAGTAGAGGAGGACAGCAACGTGCTGAGTGCATGGAGCGCAGCACCAGGAGCTAGTTCAGGTGTGGACACAGTTTCTCTGTAGAGGAGATACTTTCAACAGGCAGATGGGAAGGAATATCAAGCAGCTGCTCTCTTATGCCGAAGCACAACAAATGAAGGGTGAGTGCACAGGGAAGTGCTGCATTGCAAGGTATGCCAGAAAATGTTCCTATCCTTATTACAATGAACTTAAAAGAGTTTGACTAGATTTTCAATGATAGCTGAATCTGTATCTTTCTCAGACTACTATATTTTACCTAGGTCTACCATAATTAGTAATTCTTGTGTTTTGTAATGGGAGGAACTCATGACTAAAAGCAAAATCTGTCTTAAAATGTTCATGAGAACTTTTCTTGGCTGTTTTTCTTTATGTTGTTTTAAACCATATCTTAGACTAACACAGATTAGTAACTTATTTTTGTTTTTACTATCAAACAGCTTTCTGAAGGGTGAAGCAGGATCATGTATTTCCATCTGGGTTTTTAAAGAGCTCTTTCTAATAGCATAGTCCAAGATAAATCAATTCTTATCCACAGAATAGAGATGGATTTAACTTAATTCTGCAGTCCTCAAATTCTGGAAGCTTCTGACAACTCTGTGGTGATCCCTGAGTTTTTCTGGGGAGTCAGCAAAGTAGCTCTTCTTGTCCAGAATAAGCATCTTGGAATTGTTTAACAATCAAAGAATTCCTGTCTCCTGTACAATGAATCCTCTAAGTTCACTGCCTCTCAAATTTCAGTCCAATGATGACAGCTCAGAGTGCACTTGCCAGGCTGGCCTCTACATTTAAAGTAAAAATGAATGAATTGAATTATATTTTTGCTTCTACACTAAATAAATAAATGACAGAGACATCTCAAGAGGTTGAACAACCCACTGGTCTTAATTCCATTCACACAGAAACAGAACAGAAGTCACAAAGCGTGAGACATGCCACCTTCTCCTGAAGAAGATCAGGAAAGGCCATTTGAGTGTCATGTTCATTAGACACCCCCTTCTATATCTTCTATCACTTGACAGAAAAAGTCTGATTTTTGCTGTTTTGTTGTGAGTTTGAGAACAATTAAGAGCATTCAGGGTTTTTTCTTTTGTCATCTGGTGTTTGAGCGAACCTTGTTATGGATTTGACCACCGTCAGCCTCACTTATTTGACACATTTCATCTGTTTGTGGGTTGTCTCTATGTGATACATTTGCCAGCAGCTTGGTCTCTGTGTTTTCTTGCAATTTAATATCCCTTTTTCTCCCTGCCTCTCTGGGTGTTGGCAGCTTCTCCAGTCAGTCACTTTTAAGAAATTCCACAACAAAGCTCCTCAGGATAAGTACTTCTGCTGTTCAAACCATTTCCTCTCTCACAGCATCCATTACGTTTGTACAATCAGAGGAACACTATCCCGTGGACAAACACACAAGAAGCAAAAGCAGTATTTCAGCTTGGTATTTTTGTGCCTGTACTTATTCCCTAATTCTTTGTGTTTTCCAGGGACCATCAATAAGAATTAATCCATGTCAGCTGTGCTGAGCAGTGCAGTTAAATGCTCGTGTTGGGAAGCTAACCCTTTGCTGCAAAATGGCATTTGGTACTTATTGTGGTTTCCAGATTTTTCATGCTCTCAGTAGCCTGTGTAATTATTTACATCAAAAGGCAAATCAATGACCTGTAACTGAGCTTTCAAAAATTATAAGTTGTCATATTTGACTGCTTCCAGGAGTTTGAGTTACCTGAGCAGTGATGAACAGTGGCTATTAGACAAGAAATGACCAAGCAGAATTAATTTAAATTAGCTTGAGATAGCTTTAATAAACTGCTATAGATAAGTGATTTGTGCTATGTAATCTCAGGAGTGAAACACAGCAAGAGATTTTGCGTTAGCTGCTTAAATAATGATGTTATTGATACTGCTATCACCAGATTCTTACAAGGGCTGAGCAACAAACTCTTCTTGGTTTCAGTGCAGCTGTGGACTGCCAGCTCCTGTAAACAACCAGCTAGAGAGAGCTAAAGCAAGTCTGGCTCACTCAGGGAGGAATAGCTGTAGCAAAGGTCAGGTTTTGCCATGGGCAGGAGAAAGTCTGGCCAGCACCAGCCAGGTCACATAACTAAACTCCTGGTGCTGCAGGTTGCCATGCTTTTGTGCACTTCAGAGAGGTGGAGGAGGGGGGAGTTTGAACTGGAAAGTCTTGAAAGAAGTCTGCTGCAGGCAGGATACTTATTGTCCATGAAATGAGAGGGGAAAACATGTAAAGAAACAACATCTGAAAAGAAAGCACCAACCCTGAAATAAGCACCAGCATTTACTATCAGTTTTTTGTCTCTGCCTCCACCATTTTCTTTTGAAGTGTAGGTCCTGGTCCTGTCCTGGTCCTTTTTCTTTCACCTTTCAACTCATCCAGGATGGTCCTAGATATGTGATGGCCAGTCAGCAGGACTATCTGTCAAATGGTATGAGTGTGAGAGATACCATTTCATACAAGAAGAAGAGAATACTGGGTCAATCTCCTAGTCTGGCTTTTCTACACCTTGAAGGGAACCCCTTGCCCTCAGAGAAATGAAACTAAGACCGTTGCATCTTTCTCTTATTTGAGATACTTAATGTTATAATCTTGGCAGTAGTGGCCATTGATTTCTGCTATTCACATTTGCATTTCAGAACAAGGAAGTTCCATATCTGGTTTTGAGTGCTGTGCTGCCATCCCCTACAGGGTACCTTTCTCATTGTCTCATCTATCTCATAACATTTTCCTGAACTTGGAGAAAAGCATGTGATTAAAGTGGTTTGTAAGAAAGCTGTGGGGTTTTTCATTATAACTCTTTAGACATTTTTCATCTCACAACTGAAGGATTCGATCTGCCTTTGTAACATTAACATTTCCCATGCACATCTGAGGAATGGCACGGAGTCTAAAGTGCCTGTTGGTCATTGGGGAGTAAAGCTTGAGGCCATGAGAAACAGCCCTTAGTATTTCAGCATTAGTCATGGTGTAGAGTTAATGAAATCAAATTAAAGTTCAAAATACAGCATGGCTTTTCTCAAGTGACATTAAAACCACCTCCTGATTTGCAGTGCAATATGCAATAGCTCTTGCTAAATTTCAGCTCTCCTGTCTCAACTGCACAACCAAATGCAGCAGTTCGGCCACAGGCAATTAATGCTGAGGGAGGCTGTGTAAATGGCTGACTTAAAAAATAACTGGTGTCTGGCTGCAAATTTTGTGCATGAAAGGTGAATTGACAAAACATTACTTTGTTTTGTATTTAATCCTGCTTCCTGTATACACTGAATTTCTGCCAGTTTCTTCGGTTTATGCAAATAAGGATTGATGTCTTAAGGAATGGGGAGCCTCTCTCAAACCTCTCTCATCTTTCATCCTGTTTCTTTTTTATGCTGTACATAGCTACTTGCTTTATCTTTATAAACTTTTTTCAATAATAGGAGGAATTCATAGTGAAACTCTTGCAACAACTAAATAGTATTTTGCAAGAGACTTCTTGTAAGCACTTCCCTGAACCTTTGGCAGTGAGCTTTGATGATAATTTGGAATGTGAGATAGGATTGCAAACCATATATACATATGTATTTTTGGTACTAAGGAAGGAACTAAGACTTCTGCTAGCTGTGAAAAGAAATTGAACATATCAAACTCATTTCACACATGACTGACATCTGGAGAATAAATGCATTCACCACATTTCTGCTGAGCACACTTTGGTGATTTAAAGCTTTAGATTTTTATTCCATAGACATCTGAAATATGGCATATATGGTTAAGAGAAAACATTATAAATCTTCTCTAAAATCATTATTTCAGATATGATATGAAATCATCATTTTAGATGTTTCAGATTCAAAGAACTTGGAATTTTGAAATTTCCTTATTTCATTTTTTTGTTTTCCCTTTAACTCCTGTGCATCTCTGGAGACTATGCTGTGGCTCAAAGCTGAAGTGTGAAGTGATTAGGAAGATTTGTATTATATTGATTTACCTTCCAGTGCTTAAACCAAGGGTTCACACTGCTGCATTTAGCTGCTTACCCTTCACTGACACTCACTCCATTACCAGGCATACAGGTAATGAGAACTGATGAAAATCAACCCAATTAGTCTAGAATGAGTGCCTGCACTATGCTCTCTCAAGTCAAAATGTCAGCCCGTATCCATACCGAGGCTTTTCTAAACATTTGTAAGGTTATCCTGGCTATTTGCCATAGATGGACTGTGACAGTGATTGTTGGGATTCCTGGCACAGGCACTTCGCTTCTCTTGCTTCTCCATCATTCCCAGCCCAGCAAGAGGAGAAGCCTTTTCTGTTCCTATGCCATCTATTACCAATGTTCATTAGCTATCTAGAAAGTTCTCTGTCTCAATTCCAAACAAGTAACTCTTCTGCTCACCTTCCACACATCACCAGGTGGCAAACTATGATGCTATTTTCTTGGGAAAGACTAGACAGATAGACAAGATCCATTAATACATGCACATTGATGGAAGGATTTCTACACTTACTTATCTTGCAACACAAACATGTCCAGAACTTAAACACTCATTGTCGGTGAAATGAGGGAGCCAGCAGAATGCGGTGATTGCTGTCAGGTCTCTGTCCCCTCCACTGTGTGCAGCTCTTCAGTACAAGCTATTGTTTCTCACCAAAGAGCTCAAAAAAAGCCAGCACACCAATCTTACACACATCAGATGCTAGCTCTGCTGCTGAGTGAACATCTGGGAGGTGCTGAAATCTCACATTGTTGATGAAAATAGAAAAGAAAACATAAACTAGGAAAGACTGTGGAGATTTTATGCCCTCACACTGATGTTTCTTCTCTTCTCCCCATCTCTCCGTTTTGCTTCTTCTTTCTTTCACAAAAGCTACACCTGTCAGCTTTCCAATCAGTCAGCATGTGACACGAGCCATCCAGCTGTGTGGCAGATGGCTGAACTGTGCTTTGTCCTATATACATCCATGCAGAATTATTTATAAATACCAAACCTGATACAGTAAGTGACTCAGCCTGGTTTTGTAGTTGGCAGCTGGATAGTTCTGTACTTCTTAAAACCTCAAAATTGCCTTGCTTGACTCAAATAGACATCAAAATTCTTAAAAATGGCTCTTGGATTTAAAAGCCATTGAAGTTGCTGTTCATGTAGCAGCATGCACTAAAACTCCAGTGTTATCTTCTTCAGGGATTCTCAAATGCTGGGTGATTTAGTGGATGTAGGGCCCTCCGTGTATGATGTTTCCTCATCCTTACTAATGCACTTGCCCTGGCTCACCCTGGTCATTATTATCTTTTGCTGCTAGTAGGGAGCTACCCCAAGTCCATCAGACATGCAAATAATTCCAAACGTTTTCATTGAATTCCAGCTGAACTCAGTGGAGTGTCTGCTCATCCTACTGTACAGCACTGGTAGTTTCATAGGTTTGGGTAAGAGAAATCACAGGAGGGAATCTCAATGGGCTCTGACTAACCTCCTGTAGTCTGATCCAGGATGCCCTTGGTGTCTTGGGACACTTCTCGGAGTGCATTACTTCAGCTTGTGGAGCATTGTAAACTTAAGGACTACAAATCAAGCCGCAGCTTTACTGGGAATGCAAATGTTACAATTATAGTAACATAATGTTCCTACCTGAACCTACGCTATTGAAAAAGTTGTTTCCCAAAGGGAAACAGAAATAATAGATGCAAATCTGACCTTCTCTATTTGCCTGTTTGCATAAAGATGCACGGTACAGCTCTTTCACTGTTATATCTGCTCTTTGCTGCAGTGATGTCTGAAACTCCTCTGCAGCTGTCCATTTTCACAGGTCCAATTCCTTTCCAGGAGAGATACCAACTATGATGAGGTATTTCCACCTGCATGCTGCTCATGTCAGGTTTAATAACTTGCTGTTATCACTCAGTCCCATCCTATTACACCTTGAGATGAGGTGAAGTAGATGAAATGAGGGGGTTGGTCCATCATTGTGTCTGATTCCTGGGAAAAGGTCTGGCTGAGACTATGAGCTCTGGCTGGCTGCCCTAGACTGTCCCAGAGCAGGGAGAGAGGATTTCATGCTGACTTGGACTTTCACAGCAATACAAGAAATCATGGTATGCCACATATTTGTTAAAGAGTGTGCTACCATGACCCTTTCTGCCTATTATTCTGCCTTGGCTCTGGAATAAGTGAATTTCTGTGGGCCTGTCTTGTAAAGCTCTGCATTCATTGACTGAAGTATGTAGTCTGAAGTATTCAGACTAGAGATTGAGTCAATACAGTGCTCCAAGTTTAGCTTGGAAGGGAAAACTGTGCCCCTGTAGAATATAAATATCATTCTGTGTCTTCACTGCTAAACATCCTCCATCTAGAGACTTCAGCTCAGAAGATGAAACAATATTTCCTCTTTTATGGATGGTACACTCAAGAAAGCCTGTGAGAGAGCAGTTTTGCTTCTGAGCTACTGCTTTAACTGCAGCCTTGGAACTGGTATCACTTGTCACCTGGAACAGTGCTCTGCTCCTTGGATTTTTTAAAGTTTGATGGTATCAACTGGGAAATGATAGCAAAATGCAGCACACAAACACAGCTAGTCTGGCCCATGATGTTTGTCTTAGATATGCATCAATTCATCAGGTTCATTTTTAAAAGCTACAGTTTATTTTTGGTTTAGAATTTCTTATGGACTTGCAAATTCTCTTGGTGGTTGTACTGGACACATGACTTAAAGGAAAATCTATTTTAAAAGATGTTAATTTTTACGTATTCAAGATTTGAGTTGTTTTAGAAAACTGGCATATTAAACAGAGTTGATCAGTACATTGCCTTGTATAACAGAAGAAAAAAAAAACAACCAAAAAAACAAACAAACAAACAAAAAAAAACCACCCAAAAACCCAAAACCAACATGCTACGTAGATCTATGGTGAAATTTTCAAAAATGACAAAGCTAAGCACATCCTGGAAAGTTGAATCTTTGGATGCCAAAATTAGAGGTAAACAAAGTCCCTCGTCACTTCAAAGTCTTTGTGGCAGTAGAAACAATTACAATAGTGACTTTTTAATGCATCTTTGCTCTAGATCCTGATTTTGACATTAACTGAGATGAATGACTTTAGTCAAAACAGCATCTAGAATGACAACTTCATTGCTGTGATAGTGGACATTTCTATTACCAGAGCAGACTGGTAATTATTTTTCTGTTGTTTCTTTTGTTAAGTGTTTCTTTTTTGAACTTCTCAGGTACTTTCCAGCTTGGACCAGTTCTTCTGATTGTGTTGTGCTTTAGTAGCAGCTGAGTGAACAACTTCAATTAAAGAAAGTTTGAATAGTGATTGTCTTATGATTGAGAGCAACTAATTTCTTTTCTTGACCATTATCCATGTTTAAATGACTTTTAGTCAGTTCCTCTGTTGGTAGACTGTTCAGTGTGGTATCATCCCAGTTCTGATCTACACGAGCTGTCTTTTACTGATACCTACCTGGCACTGTTATTTTCTTCCCCTCTCTCTTGCATTCACCACTAAAAACCTCCAGTCAAGAATTCAAGTGATTCATTAGTCTTTATTTAGACATTAATTTGACAGGTGTCTAGCTTTAAACTCAAACACAAACACACACAAACACACATACATGGATATATATGCACATATATATGTTGACATGTATTTAAGTTTAATCCATATATAAGTATGCTAATCAACATTTTATTGAAAACAAAGCCCTATGCAAATTTTAAAAAAATCTAAATTAAACTCACGACTTCTGTCAGCATCCTGGTATCTTTTCACCGGCCTTCAGATATGGTTGCAGTGCAGATGATGGTATTACTCTGCTGAATGATCACCTCTTGCTAATATTTAAATTAGGAACATTTTTCAGAATAAAATGTTAATCTCTCTTTCATCATCTGCTTTCCCCGCAACGATTTCCTGGCAATTGGACATTTTCAAATATAAATTAACACCATTATAAACTAATCAAGCTGTTCTAGCTGCAGACAAGAAAAGGAGAAGAAAAGGAAAGGACTCTAGCATGAAATCATAAAATCACAGAATCATAGAATGGCTGAGGCTGGAAGGGACCTTAAAGATCATCTCGTTCCAATGCTCCTGCAATGGGACAGAAGGGACAGCGTCCACCAAGCTTGGTTGCTCAAAGCCCCATCTAGCCTGGCCTTGAACACTTCCAGGGATGGGACACCCACAACTTCTTTGGACAGCCTGTTCCAGTGCCTCACCTCTCTCATACTGAAGAATTTCTTCCTAACACCCAAGCTAAATTTATTTTCCTTCATTTTAAGACCATTCTTCTCTTGTCCTGTCATTACACGCCAATGCAAAAGTCCCTTCTATTCTCTTTTTGGACCCTTTTAGGTACTGGAAGGCTGTTATAAGGTCTCCCTGGGGCTTTCTTTTCTCTAGGCTGGAAAACACAAATTCTCTCAGCCTTTCCTCATATAAGAGGTTCTCCATCTCTCTAATTATTCTGCTGGTTCCCTTCTGGACTTGCTTCATCTGTTCCATGTTCTTCCTGTGCTGAAAAACCCCAGAGATGGGTGTAGCACTCCAGGTTGGATATCACCAGAGCAGAGTGGCAGAATCCTCTTCCTTGACCTGCTGGCCACACTGCTTTGGATGCAGCCTAGGATATGGTTGGCTTTCTGGGCTGCAAGAACACAACTTTCATCCTGCACATCTGGAATACCCTCATGAATACCCATGGGATCCATGGATGACTATAAAGCAGGATTTTTAAAGAATGTGGGTATTTAACAGAACTTGAAATGCTGTAAATAGGAGTTACAGAGTTTCCCATTGCAGGCTGACATTGTTTCAAAACAAACAAATTTGTATGGAAATTCATCACTACAGAGCCCACAGATTCTCCTACAGCACCAAGTAAAATCCAGAAAACACAAATCTCTTCCAAAGAGAATTGGGGTCCTGTGGTAGAAGGCAACGATTTCTATTTCAGATTAAATGGTATAATCTGAGTTTGGTTTTCAGGATCATCTGCATTGTCACTAGATGGCACATTGCTCTAAAGTTTCAGCTCATAGTTAGAGCAAATGCATGGACAAACAGCAAGTTATAGAAGGGAACCAACTAGTAATTACATAGTTAATTGCTCTGTGTGTGCATGTGTGTATCTACACATGCCAGTGTGTACAAGTCCCACGTATGACATACAGGATTAGAGCTGTGTGGATGCTTTTTCTGAGATTATTTCGCTGTGCATAATATAGTTACATTAGATACAGACACTTGATGTTTATGTACTGGTATTCAAGGCAGGGATGGAGAGAGAAAAACATCAAGACGTGTGTCTGACTATCATCTGTATGTTCTTATCTGTTTTGTGCTTGAAGCAGGTGAAGGTCAGGCCAGACTGTACACTTCAGTGCCTCTTTGAAGCAGTTTCTGTTATCTAGGACCTCACATTTAAAGGAACGCGTAATGTACCTTAGAAACACTACTCTTAAATGACTAAAAAAGTGGTCTGTGCAGAACAGATAACAAGGATTTTAGTTTGCAGGTAGAGAGGGGTAGACTTCCTCCAGTATCTCAATAAGGTGCTTTCAGATGCTTTTTCCTGAAACTTGAAAAAAGGCGATGAGTCAGAGCCCAGAACACTCTTTTGTGTGTTGTGTTGTGTATCTTTTGTCTTTATTTTAAGCCATGAATAGGTGCTTCTATTCCTAACTACTGCCATTTCCCCTTGCCCTGTCCCTTCTCCTGCCATTCTTTATGAATAAAGCATATTCTGGCTGAGGAACCCACTGCAGCTTAGAGAAATGGATACCTTGCATATGAATTTCTGCAATGCACTGTGACTAGCAGCACATTTCAGAGATTTGTTTTCTCATTTGTGGGAAGCACCTTCTTTTTCAACAATTCCCAGTGCATTCACTTTCTTTTCCAAGATTTTTATGCCTTCTTGAGGAAGACACATACAGAAATTACCTTACATGTTCTCTTTTGCTCATGGCATCTTTACCTGTTTTCTGCTGTTGTTTGCCACATGAGTCTGGTATTTGTATACTGAGAAAGAGCTTGGTTTGGGGATTTCAAACTGCTGGGAACTTTGATTTTCAGAAGTAATTTCAAGTTCTGAATTGAAGGTAGAGTGCTAATACATATTAAAAACACAGGATTGAGCTGTATCATGGAGAAGGTGTTGCATTTCTTTTATTAATAGCATAAGCACTCAATTTACCCTAACTTCTCAGCTCACTGGAAAAAGCCAGGAATGTTGAGAAGCTTACAGAAGTATAGAAATAATTTTTTTTCTTGGTAAAGCTGTTCGGTACTGAAGCAGGAAATTCACAGGAGACTCAGCACATCAGGTTCATTTTGAATTCTACTGTGCAGTAAAACTGATCTTGATCTTAGATGAATTAAGTGGCTTTCCATCCCCCCCCCCCCCATTACTTTTATTCGTTATGTATTATGTATTTTTGTCCTGAGATGTGGGACTGGACCTTTATAATAGCATATATTAAGTGGAAATTCAGATTCAGATAAAATCCAGGGAAAAAAGGTTATTAATTCAACAACTGTTCTTTTTCTTTCACATTACAGAAATTAATTTTGGTAAAAGACCTTTATAGTTGGTGCAGTTTTAAAATTAGAGGTTCATCTCTGCAGTTGGATTCATTTTTCACCTTAATTCTGAATTATGACTTGATTTTACCAAGTCTGGGATAGTCTTGAATTTTTAACCTTCAGGAATAAGCTAACAGTTCTACTGTGATCTGGGAATTAAAAGGACTGTCCCAGTTCTTGAAGCAGGGAAAAGCTGTGGGGACAGCCACCTTTGGTAGTGTCTTTTTACCAGAGGTTTTTTAAAGATGGGCTTAATCTTGCTGAGGGTGATTCTGATTCTATCATTGTATATACTCATAAGAAAAGGAAAGCAGATGGAGATGACCACATGGAACAGGTTGTGGTAAACAGAGGCATGTGTCAGTGTTCCTTTTTTGGATCAGTGGAGAGTTTATCCTTTGTCTTCTGGAAGAGAAACCAAAGATGAATCTTGCTTTTAATCTGTATCTGACCATGGGAAAGAGTCAAGATTTGTTGGTTTGTTTTCTACAGGCTGCTTCTACCTGGAATGAAGAACACGTATGTCTTAGAAAAATGAGACATCTTGGTCTGTTTGGTGGGGACAAAATTACTTAGAAAGAAAAGTCATTTGTGAGTAGCCTACAAGAAAACCTGGCAAAATGGAGATAATCTGTCTTTTTAGGGATGTTCATCCATTTTTCTTATATTCCTCAAAAATTTCTTTGAAGCCCGTGGAAGATTTGGTCAAGGAATTTAGAATCAGATCTTAGATCTTTTCTAAGAGGCATTCATCTGATCGCTTTTCCAGAATCTGAGAAATGGCATACTTATGGTTTTGCTCTGATTACTTGTTGATAATAGATACTTTCACTCAGGTGAAATAATAAAAATCTACACCTTTAGCAGTAAAGAAAAATCATAGAAGATAAAGAGAACACCCAGACAGATGAAAATCACAATGAAGAAAGATTCTGCGCACTAAAGGTTAAGGGGCTCCTTTTGCTTCTATAGGCAACTTAAAATATAGGCAACTCAAACCTTCCTCATAGATGATAAATAATATCAACCAAAATCCTTTCCAAAACTATTATTTTGGAATTAGCTATCAAATATATCAATAGTTTCACTCCAGTACTTTTCATTACTGCAAAGTTAATGGAAAAATTATTGATTGGTAGTTCAGGCCATACAAATTAACTTTGTGTGACAGTAGCATGCAGAATTTAACTACCCGTGAGGAAGTACTTCACTGGTATAGACATTCCTGTTTCAGGTAACACAGCCACAGCAATATCTTTCACACACTGTGTCATTCTACAGTGTAGGCTTTGTTGACAACATTCCTTATTTAATTTGCAATCCATGAAATGATGTTACTGATATGGACTATTTTATGTGAGAAAAACATTTGCTATCTTTATCCTGAAACTGTGACCCAAATGCCTCCAAGAAGGTACAAACTGGAGAGAAAATGATTGCTTATTCTGATGCCAGACTTGCTTGATGCAACACTTTTCCTCATTCTCTTTGCTATCAGCAACTCACAGAAGCTCTGTGTGGCTTGGGCAGTGGCTTGTAACAAGGTGGTGCTGTAATTCATTTCTAGGCAGTAGCCCAGCTTAGTAAGTTTCCCATCATGTGAGTCTGCTGTGTTATTGTGTTTATTCCTTGATGGTAGCATTCATATAGATTAGGCGCTCTGAGAACAAATTTATAGTTTTTAGATTTTGAAGATGGTTTTCCAAAATCTTAGTATCAGTCACATCACCCAAAGTATTTCCTTTTGTACCTAAAAGAATTTTGTTTCCCACAAAAAATGAATTCAAATGTGTTAGCTGAAGTTTAGAGAAAGAGGAAAGTGAAATAATGGCAAATGCAGGGTTTTAGACATCATGCACGTTCTTCAGTTGCATCCACTACTTTTTCCCTAGTCTAATTCTTGGGGAAACTATAACTGTGAAATCTGTTTTCCTGCTCCCTATTTACTTAGAAAAAGCCCCATGATAATATTCTGTATCAACATGCTTATCCCATGTAAACTGTCATATAAGCAATGAGAACTTTGCATCTTGAGTTTCATTTATCTTTGAGGAATGTCCAGTGTCTGAGCTGCCATCTACAGAGAAAAAACTTCAGCACAGGTTCACCAGCAGATCAGCTACCTGTCAGCATAAGAAAGAAATCCTCAGAAGGGAAGTTCCAGTTTAACAACGGAGCATACTTATCGCTTGATCCTCTTTTGAGCAAAACATCTCCTTCATAATATCACATGGATTATGTGACATTTTAGGTGGCAGTTGATTTAGAAACACAGCTGCTCAGACAAATTTTATCTGTTGATGTTTGGCTGCAACATTAATTTTGTCTTTACTTTGAGCTGTTTATTACAAGTTGGTCATTAATCACAGATAACGACTGATACCCTGAAGGTTAATGCTTGAATGCATTCTTATAAAATTTAAAAATATTTCTGTGTTGAAGCATATTCCACTGCCATGAAAGATAGAATTAAACAAATGTTGTGATTCTGATATAAGGGTACTGTTGATATATGTCTAATTAACGTACTCCAGATGCCAGCATTATTAAAATCTGTTTGTGATCTGCATAATGGCTAATTTGTTACCCCAAGCTAAATACCTGGTTTTCAGATAACCAGATTCTAAAAAACAAAACAGATATATTTTCATCCCAGAGCATAATGAATACCCCAGAAGAGTCATAGTGTCAGTAAGATTCATTCCTCTGGGGAAAGTTAGTGTTGCTCTATCATTTATGTCAAGAAATACCTGATTTATGTTTCAACACTGTAAAGCCTGGCATTAACTCTCTCCTTGCTACACAAAATCTTCCAAATACTTGTTTTTAACAAATATCACTACCCATAAAATATTCATGCTTCATAGCAGCAATAATTCACTACTCCTCACCAAATAAATGCAGTTAAACCATCAGCTGAAGGCTCTCCTGCCCCTAGGGACACTTTAAGGTAAGCTTTATTAGGATGTCTTGGTATATGTGCAGTGCTGTTTGGTAATATCATGGCTGTACTTCAAGCCTCTAACAAGGCAATTCGCACCAGGAGAGCGCAGTGGAGGGATTGTCAGGCTGCCTCCTGCAGCACCTCTTTACAGGTTGTCATGGTGTAGTCCATTTGCAGACTCTGAATGCTCTGGGACGTAACCGTGCTCATCTTTTTTCTGCTGACAGTACTACAGGCTCCAGAGCTTCTGGAAGAATCTGGCTGATTATCTCTCAGCTATGAGAATATAAAAATACAATGAAAAGTAGCTTTCAGATCTGTTCCCATGCCATAGACTTGGAAAAAAACCTAAATTAGCATAGTATATCTAGACTTGTCACACACAATGAGGAATAAACAAGGAACTTCAAAGATAAGCAAGCAGAATGTCTTTAAATAGCTGAAAGGTGGATGAAGTGAACATCTGCTGATTAAATGCTGAGGTCATTAATAAAAGAAGGTTCGTGAATTAGTCATCCCCTTTCTGTCTGTGGGATATTAAACAGTTGCAAAGCTAAGTACGGAGGCAGAGCAACTGAGGATCGACTCTCGAGAGTGTGAGACAGAGCAATGTCTGTACTCCTTCTGCTTTTCCTCACAGTAGTTTTGTAGTGGTGCAATCCCATTGAAATTTTACCTTTCCTTGGTTCCAAACCAACAAGTTAATCTCACAAATGCAAATTAGGGGTCTGATGCTCTTCCTGTACAGAGTTGGCTCCTGACATTAGACTGGGGTGCAGGATGGAGACGCACCCTGCTTTTCAGTAAAGTGAATTGATTCCAACTGTATTTCATGGAACTGTGGATTAAATAACATTCACCAAATCAGAAGGGAATTCAAATTCTTTAACACAAAGAGAGCAATGAATATTTGCATATCAAAGGGATTAGTGTTCTTCTCTTTAAAAACAATAGTTTTTCACTGCATGCATCTCTTCATCTGTTCAAGCTAAGGAGGCCAAAGACCTAGAAGCAACTATAGTTACCCCTCTACAGAATTTATCTGTAAAATTGTATGAGGTGATTTTTCTCCTCAAAGTCACTTCTCACAGGAACAGCCTGGTTTTCACTTAAATTATGCCAATAATGTAGCCATGATGTTTCAGGCTCTGTACTGAGGCTTTTTCCTCACGGCTCAAGTACATGCCAGTCTCTTACTTCTGTACACATTCAGCTTGCAATAAGACTGTCAAGAAGATGAAAGTGACTGCCTCAAGGACAGACAACCCCAGCCTTTATTATCCCTACAGATTCTTGGTTCTGTGTCTTCTGACCACTCTGTCAGTTACTGGAAGTCGGATGCCATTTTAGAAAGCCTTATTCAGTATTAAAGCCCTCTTTTTTCCTACAGAGTACCAGCAAGGACCTGCTGATTTCTGATGTCCAGGTAACACTCATTATAGAAAGCTAAGGATGTGTTCCTATGCAGATAATTGCTCAGAAAGGGATACTTTGTCTCTGGAGAACAGATGAAGAGAATAAGCCAAGCACCATAATTTTGGCTTCAGTAACAAAGCAATCAGTCTTCATAATGCAATCTCACCAAGCTGGGCTTTCATAGTTTTGGGTAAGAGTGCCAAATGAACAATCATGAAAGACAAGAAACATTAGCTTGCAGTCCAACAAAGCCTCCTATTTGTACAATTTGAAGATGTGATTGACAGTGCTCCCAGCATCTGATCTTCAGCAGCAATTCCCAACTGGCCTACAATGCAGCATTAAGGCTGCTGCTACACTTATGAAGTAGCATTTAGTGCTTGGATTGTGTTTTTTCCAGTTTCTTTTATCATGGGGAGTGACCACCTTGGGGTGGGCAATGCTGGAAGAATCTGCCAGAAGACTCTGGCAATACTAGAAATACAGTGTTGGGGTAGAGATGCAGAATAATTAAGCCAAACACACTTGGCAAAGCACACAATTTCCCCTTCTACTGAATTCAGTACTAATCTACCAGGAAATCCTTCTCTGTTTCTACCAAAGATGCCTTCACATTCATTTTCGAGTTACAAGTTGAAGCTTGTTTAGTGGATGAAGTACATTTACTTGTCATCAAGATTTTCCTAAGTTACCATGTTCTCAGTGCTTTAAATGCAAGTAAGAGGAAGCCCCTGATCTGCTAAAAGTTTTTATTAAAATGTGCAGACACACACAAAAGCTCACACAATTTACATGAACCAATTAAATGGCACACAGTGCCTCTAATAAGCAAGGTTGAAGATAAAATTAAATGATATTTTATTTGCTAAATGAATTGACCTTTACCAACACAATCTATAAAATCAATTTAGCATACTGTAACCCTTGCAGATTGGCAGTCCTTTCACACCAGGAGTCTAAAATAAGCACAACAGGCATTTCAGTACCCTGTAACATATCATTAAAACATGTCCCAAGGCATTTCACAACCCATAAACAGTACAAGCATTAGCAATCAATTGCTCATTATAACCACCACATGGCCTAGATGTTATCTTACACAGCATCTAATTTTCCTTGACCCTAACTCCATGTTGCTTGGGAGAGGCCCCTTATGTGAACTGGTGAAAAATTCAGCAGAGAACTTTAGCACGCTGTGTTTCTGTTTAGTTTTGGAGACATGGTATCTTGGTGTGAACTTGTAGTTCTGTAATATTTAAATGTGTTTGTAATATTTAAATTTTGTGTTTCTGAATCAAGTTCTATTTTTCCTTCAGCCTCTCAAAGAGCACCAAATGCTGAAAGCATATTTGAATTTCTTTGCAGTTGTATGGTTTGTAGATGGGCTTTTGCTAGCAGGTAGGAAAGAAAAGAAAGTCACAAGACAAAGGGAGTCAAAAGCACCTTTATGATTGCTTCATCACTGACAAAATCAAAGAATATAAATGCCAGATGTTCTGACAATCCTATGCTGCAACTTGGCAGTGCTCTGCAGTGATGTTCATGTGGTTTCCCAAGTACACGACACAGTATTCCTCTTGATTGACAAGTATCTTGGCTTTTGTCTGAGCCCAAACTACATCCATCTGACTTATGCTACAGTGAGAAAGGTACTTAATCTGAAAATCATAATTAATTTCAGGTACATTCCTAAAATAAGAGTTGCCAGTTGGCAATAGCAATGTAACTCTTCATCCCTGGCAATGAAAGGGTTGCTTGCCAGTGGTTCATTAGCTGTGCAGCTGTAGTGGTCTGGGAAAGCTGTATGTCAGATGGCAAGAGAAAAGCACATATGTGTGCTGGGGTGCAAAAGGACTTTTTCAGACCCCATGGCTTTGTCTCTGGCACAAAACCAATCTTGATTAAGACATGAGATTGAGTAAGTTATCATTTATCCTTCCCACTGCTTAGCTCCTGACATAATTTTGATTTGTGACAACTAGCACTCTGAGACAAAGCCTAGGAACAGTCCAGGGAAAAGCATGTACTAGAGGTAATTTTCAATATATCATGCGAACAACACTGCTTTAGGTTTGCTTCCTTTGTCCCTTCACTATCCTTCAGCACTGCCAGCAAGCTTTGTCAGATGCTCCTATCTCAGAGAGGCAGGAAGAGACATATTTTGTCTCATCCTACAGAAACATCTCTCTGAGGTGTGGCAGCATGGCCTCTGAGAACTGAGAATTGAACTCCTTGTAGAAGCCAGAGGTGAATGTTGGTCAGATGCTAGTCAGTGTGAATCAGACCAAGTTGTTAGAATTCTGGGCCAATGAACCATTCACTGTCTCTGTTTAATTTACAAGAATAGAAGATAGCCTGCCCATCTACTTTCTTGAAAGAAGCAGCTGCTCTTAGCTGTCCTGTCTACAGATAAGTGTGATTCTACTATGCTGCAGTTCTTCAGTGAAAAAAAAGATTGACAGGACAGGGAGTAGCACATCATATTTTTCAGCAAAGACTTTTAATGAGCACTCTGTTCATTTTATTTCTATTTTCTAATATTATAGATTCTTCTTTTATTTTTCTGACTGATTACTCTCACAAACAGAAATACTAAGACTGTGCTTAAGCAGAATATCACCGAAACACACCTGGTTTTGCCAAAGAAATATCCTCAGTGTATTAAGCCAAAAAAGCTACACACAGTAGACTAAAACAAATTTTGCTCTTTGGGTTGTTCAGGAGAAAAACTATGCATGCTCATTTCTTGAAAAGCACTATTCTGGGTTTTTCTGGGAAGGAGATAATTTTTTTTCACAGCAGCCTATTTGGTACTGTGTTTTAAATGGTTGACTAAAACAGTGTTTCAGCTACTGCTGAACGTTTTTTATACAGTGCCAAGTATTCTCTGTTTCTCTTTGTGATTCCAGTGGAGAAGGCTAAAGGTGAGCAAGAGATTGGGAAGGGACACAGCCCCAGGACAGCTGACCTAGACCATATAGTATCATGCTAAGCAGCAAAATAGAGCTATTATTCCAAAATAACTGTTTTTCAGTGACTATCTGGGCATTGGTGTGCTGGTGGTGAGTGATTGCTTTTGTATCACTTGGGTAGTTTTCTCTTTTAGTATTTTTTGTGTTTATTTTCTTGGTTTTTTCCATTTCCTTCACTTATTACATTGTCCTTATGTTGACCTTTGGGGTTTTTAATCTCACTTCTGTCTTTTTTCATTGTCTCCCCCAGTCCTCTGGGGGAGCAAGTGACTCGGTGGGGGCTTAGGATCAGCGAGGATCAACCCACCACAGACATAATTATCTGTCCATCAGTCTGACCATCTCTTAAAAACCCTTCAGGTTTGAATCCTGACATCAGAGAATACCCACAGGCACAGAATAGAACAGGCGTTTGTGGCTTGGCTACATTACACAAGACAGCAAGGAGGAAAGAATAGCAATTTGCCCTCTCTGAATTTGCAGACCACACACCTGAGTATGCAAACACTCATTCCTAAAAACTGTGCTTCCGTTTGGTGTTTGAGTTCAGAAATACCTATCTGCAAAAAGAAAACCTAGTCTGTATTAGTGAAAAGACTGCAAGTATAACAAGGTCATTTAGAGAGAGACAGGGTAAACTTGCTATTCACAGTCTGCAAGAAGTAAACTCCACAGAGAACAGTCAACACCCTCTGCAGACTCATAAAGCATGATAGCTACAAAAATGCCAGGGAAGGGAATTTTGCAACGTATCCAGTGGCTGTTTTCCAGGTTGGACAGGTATTATGCTGTGAAAAATTACCCAGTAAGGGACAGTCAGAGCTATTCTATACTTACCAATATTGGCTTGTGGAATTGAAGATGATGAATTGCTTAAATTTGTTTCCATTCATTCTTAACCATACTTAATAGTGCTTTTAATCAAAGAGGCTTGTTATAAAAACGGTGTAAATCCAAGACAAAAAACCTTTAGAGAGTGGGAAATTATTTATTAAAGAAAATTCTGGGCATAGTGCCAAAATCTATTAAGCTGATCAATATCTTTTGAGGGGAAGTAACGGGGGATATAATTTTGTCATCCATACAAATATTGGGAAGGCTGCCATGTTGATGACAGTAGAAAATATGAAAATATGTAAGTGCTAGAACTTTCCAGGTCTCCAGACTGAAGTCAACAAAGTTACTCAGATTTATACTTCAAAAATGTTATTGTAATTTAATGTAATTCTATAAGGCAGTATATGCCGAGAAAATATTTAATTTTTAGAGACATCAGATATTTCAGATTGTAGAGTTAAATTATCTTCCCCAGACTGAGGGACTTGTGTTCACCATACAGCCAACCAATATTTAAAAAAACATTTCTATCGTCACAATGGAAGCATTAAATATCACCAAATCATAAAAAGATTTCAAAATGCAAAATCTTCTATTTCTTGTTTGGTTTTCCAAAACCGTATATCTCATAGAAGGGTTAAAGTAAATCATCTAGAGCAGTACTATAATTTAGAGTAAAATGATACAGCATTTTTTTCCCAGGTTTCCAGATAAGAGTTATAAATACCAAGTTTCCAAGATACAGACTTTTTCTAATGCTGATAAGATTTCCCAGTGAGTGAATACTCCAAGAATATCTTCCTTTACATGACTCTATACAAACAGCTAAGGACACAAAGAAAAAGTGAGGATGACAACATGCAGCTGCATGTCACATAAAAAAACTACAAACCAAACAAAACAAAAACCAGACTTTGATTTTAGCTTTTACTTCCACCACAGATCTGATTCACAGAGAGGGTTTTGAGGGAAGGCAGTTTTGCCGTTTCCAGGCACATGTGTGCTGGTTGCTCCCTGGCATCCCAGGGAACCGGGAAGTGCAGGGGCTTCCTGGGCTGGCTGGCAGGGCAGGGCATGGCCAGCCAGAGCCTGTCCCACTGCTCCAGTCAGAGAGCAGGGCAGGCTGGGGGCAGGCAGGACAGCCTGGCTGGGCCATCAGCTCATGGACAAGGGCAAGGGTCTGGGGAAGACAATCAGGATCAGGGACAGGCTCAGGGTGTTTACAGGGTCAGGATGAGGCTAAGTCAGGAAATCAGTCCATGGAATATAGCCTGAATGAATGGGCTTCATGGCCAGCCGCACATGTGGCTTTAGGTGAGGAGGGACGACAAAACCCAATATTCTGAGATCAATAGCTGTCATCCTATGGAGAGTGAAAGTACATGTCCTTTCCAAGAGACTGTCTCTAATCAGTGTTTTAGTATCTATATAGAAAATAAATTAAACTCATAGTTAACCTACAAATACAATTGACATGAAGGACTGACATTAATTTGTTGGTCTTTATGAGCCT
This sequence comes from Calcarius lapponicus, assembly GCA_039654755.1. Classification (NCBI taxonomy): domain Eukaryota; kingdom Metazoa; phylum Chordata; class Aves; order Passeriformes; family Fringillidae; genus Calcarius; species Calcarius lapponicus. The sequence goes on along the minus strand of CM077465.1, from coordinate 84,208,007 downwards.
ACAAGTTGTCTGTGATACACAGTAGTGGTAGGAAGAAATTAGATGCATTCACAGCTCGAGACACATGCAAATGACATACTTCTGTTTACAAGATGATAGCAAACAGACATATTTTAAGTAAGAATACATAGTGATATATTTTCTATAGTAACTTGAAAATTTACATAAGCCTACATTCTCATATCTATAGTAGGCCAATTTAAAAAGTACTATTCAATAAGAACATTGTCATCTACTTCACTTTGCATTGAGGTAGATAAATACATCTTTTAAAAGACAATAGAATCATTTATGCTGGAAAAGTCCTTTAAGATCATTAAGTGAAACTATAAACCTAACACTGCCAAGTCCACCACTAGACCATGTCCCTATGTGCCACATCTATATATCTTTTAAATGCCTCCAGAGACGGTGACTCAACCACTTCCCTGATGACATATTAAGTTTGTAGATTTATCACCAGCCTGTCTGTCAGACCCAGCCACGCATGATGGATGCTGAAGGAAGCAAATGAGATGACAAAATGGCAAGAATTTGGAGGAACTGTCACAACAATGTCTGGTTTTGTTAAAGAACATTAATCAAGAGAGGTTGCAGTTGGGAATTAGAGCTTTTTGTTTACTGACTATGGATTCAAACATTTGGATCATCCCTTTTGGTTATAGTTGCAGGTTTCCTAGGCTAAATCATTTGCTATAAAAGATCTTACTTGACTTTCTTAAATGATGACCAAATTTACACTGAGTTTTTGAGATATGTTGTTGACTTTTTACCTTTCTTTCTGGCTTTACTCAGATATATAGCCAAAGGCTAAATCAGGAATCTAATTCTTACTGAGACCCTTGATATTAGGTGGATTTAGCAGAACAACTTTAAATCAGCATGATATTTGCCTCATTAATCTTTATTTTACGCAGATTTTGGCTAATTGTTTAATCTCTGTGGTTCTTTCTTTTGGTAACCTCAAAGATATAATGCTGGATTACTGTAGCATTGTTAATGGGGCTGTTCCTTGTTTTCTGGTCAAAAGAGCTTCTTACTGTGCTTGTGTCATCTACAGTTTGAATGCCTGATGCTTCAAAGAACATTGCAAAAGACATAAACTTGCATGGTTCTGCTGCAATACCATTCTTTATTATTTGCATCTTCTTCCACATTTGTTATACCAAAGAAATGTCTAAGGGATCATCTTATTAGCATTCAGCAAATCCTCATGACTATTTTCTTCCTGAAGTTATGACCTGAGCATTGCTACAACAATTGAAATAGAAACAAAAAAATACAGGTAAGTAGCAGTATGAGACAAATTCGTGAGAGGTTGCTGAAGTTTAAAGCTATGAACAATTTAGAAACACTAAATGTCAGGATTTTCACTGTATAATTAGGAATATTTTCATTCTGAAGAGGAAAAGAAAGTTGTAATTCAAAGCATACAGTCTGAAATATGTGCATTGAATTAGTAAGATGAGCCAAAGGGGCTCTCAGAGATAACTGAAAAAGCTATCTGCATATATTATGTTTCTGCTGCACAAAGTTCTTTTGCTATGTGAGTCATCAGCCACTGGGAGGTCTTAAGAAGCAGTTTTTTCTTGAGAGAATGGGCTGGAGAATTAGAGAAACATAAAACCTAATTAAATGTAGTTGATGCTGTACTTAAGCAAGTTCCAGCATTCAACTAGACTTTACTGGATTGAAAGATACAGTTATCTCAAAGACATGATGACATTTTCACCCCGTGTAAAGCAGAGTTCATCCCTTTTTTGGTAGCAGTTGAAAGTTCTCCATTGTAAGAAACATTTTCCATGTCTTAGTTATCCTTGTGATTTATTTTCTCTAAATCTTCTGTGATTCCTCTTCTACTCTTCTAGCTATTAGAGCTAGACACATGATCCCAGCGGCATTAACATCGATACAAAAAGTAGTAATGTTATAACCCACACAGCCTGGAGCTCCAGGCTCTTACAGGGATTGTTTCCTTATTGGTCTGGGACAGTTTCACAGATTGAAACCAACGTACTGTGAAACATGCAGTGCAGGACAGAGTCTTCTTAGGAGATAACATTCAGTCTCCTATATTGTAAGCAAAATATTCTATACTTTCTTGCTGAATGTGCATTGTTGATTTGATTGTTTACTTTTTTTTCCCCTCACTTATGGACTGTTTACCAGTAACCCAGGGTGACATTTGTCAGTAATATGTCCTATTTATTAGTGTCCAGCTCTCCAATCTCATGTATCTCTGTATATCTTATTAGTTGTTTATATGTTTGTTTTTGGGTTTTTTTTGTTCAGATTAAGGATGAAAACCTGAATAAATTAATTATAAATGCTACTGATGTATCCTGGCTTAAACATAAGCGTTCTATAACTGTAATTTAAATTCTGTCAAAGTTGTTTGGGTTTTATAATTATTATTAAAATGTCACAAAGCAATTTATTGCATCAATTTTTTTTTTAGAGTAGAGTGTGTGTATTTGCATCCCAAAATATAATGCCATTAAACAATTAAGTTAATGAAAATATTCACTGCTCGCACCCATAATGCTTAGCTGTTATTTCACTATCATATTTAATTCCTCACTTTTCAACTCTTTTCCAGCCATTCTAGTAGTTTGGCCAACACTGATATTTTCTAATAGGTGTTTTTAATATTGTCATAGCTTAAATTTTCTTCTATTATCTAGAATTTTGCCAGTGTTCCAAGAATTACCGAGCACCAGCATTAATGATTCAGAGCACTCATAATCAGATCACAAAATCACAGAAGGGCTGAGTTGGAAGGGACCTCTGGATTGTCCAATCCCCTTGCAAAGACACTAAGAGAAATCTGTCCAGGCCATGTCCAGACAGCTTTTTAATATCTCCAAGGATGGAGATTCTACCACCACTCCAGGCAACCTGTGACAGTCCTCAGCCAACTGCAGAGTAAAGAAGTGTTTCCTGATGTTCAGACAAAGCCTCCTGTCTTCCAGTTTGTGCCCATTGACTCTTGGTCTGTCACTGGATGCTACTAAGAACCTGGATCCGTATTCTCTATATCCTCCCTTCAGATATTTGTACACACTGATGAGTTCCTTCCTGAACTTTCTCTTCCCAGCCTTTCCTCATAGGAGAGATTCTCCAATCTCTTAACCATCTTCATTGCCCTCTGCCTGATTTTCTTCCAGTAGCTCCATACTTCTGTTGTACTGTGAAGCACAGACTTGGACACAGCACTGCAGCTGTGGCCTAATGGTGCAGAGTGAAGGACCACCTCCATTAGCCTGCTGGCAGTGTTCCTTTTTAAGTAGCCCAGGATAAGCCTGCTTTGCCCCAAGGGCATATTGCTGGCTCATGTTCCACTTGGTGTTCACCAGCACCTGCAGGTCTTTTTCTGTAAAGCATCTTCCTTCTACTGACTACTGGAACTCACAGAATTCTCAACTGAGCCATCAACCAGATAAGAGAAAAAAGACCCCCTAAATTTAGTATTTACAGTTGACTATTTTTCTGGGTTACTTACTGATGGAATTAAAATTATTTTATTATCCTTTAAAAGATACTTATATTGAAGTTTAAATATCACTAAAGCACATCTTTAAGCACCATACTTATACGCCTTTTAAATACCTTCAGTGATGGTGACTCAATCACTTCCTGGGCAGCCTGTTGCAATGCTTGATAACTCTTCCAGTGAATAAATTTTTCCTAATCTAAAAATTTTTCCAATCTCACACTGCCCTGACACAATTTGAGGCTATTTCCTCTCACCCTGACACTTGTTAGCTGAGAGAAGAGATCAACACCCACCTTGTCATAATCTGAGGTAGCTGTAGAGAGCAGTAAGATCTCCTCTGATTCTCCTTTTCTCTAGGTTAAACAAACCCAGCTCCCTCAGCCACTCCTCACAAGACTTGTTCTCTAGACCATTTACCAGTCCAGTTATTCTACACACTTAGTAATTGGGATAGCTAAAAATATGTGGTGCCTGTGAAATATTTGAATCTTTCCTTGATATACACATCTGAGGAATGTAGTAAGGAGAAAGTGCTTCTTTACTAACTGACACTTTCATTATGAAATCTCACAAGGATCACGTGTCTATTGGTCCTAGGCAACATCTGCATGCTTCCAGTAAAGGAAATAGATGGCATGACCTTGAGCATCATCAGTAAGCAAATGTCTCCTTGCTGTTTCCTGTTTTAAGGCACATTTATACACACTGCCTTTATTGGCATGGCTCATTGTTTGGAAAAATCTGTCTTTGTAGGATAAAATTGCAAACACCTTATTGCAAATCTGAACAAAAGAGAAGTGATAATGAAGCTTTTAGGAATCTGTTTGGGGGAAGCTGCACTGTAGGCGGCTGTGGTTAAAAATCTACACCCACACTCTAGTAATTTAAGTTTTTCACTTATAAGAGTCCCAGCAAGCACCTAGAACTCTGAGCAGTGGTGAGTAACACTTCCTGGGAATTCTTGTGGGCTAGGAGATTTACCTCACCTTGAAGTAATAACCTGACTTCAGTTATTCATGTCTTTGGTACATCTTCTAAAGTGTAATGGGATTATAAATGAGCAAGAAACCTTAGGTACTTTGGAAAATTTTTCTTTTGCAGCATGATGCACTCACTATTTATCTTCAGCAATACAGCTTGCCACAAACTCTTCAGATCACAGACTGTTCATTTCAGAATTTTCTCCAAGCAAAAAACCCAAGGTCAGATTCTTATCTTCAAGTGTTTGCTTGAGGAAAGAAAAGGAAATCTGAGACATCAACTAGCAATGACATAGAAAAGACTAAGTTTACTCCTCTGATGCAATGCAGCTGTTTTCAAACAGCTAACGTGTATTTTTTTGTGCTCTGTGAGGAGTGATTTCCCCATCATTTTAGAAAGGGCATTGTAATAAACCAGGCAAGCCTAAGATGAGCTGCTCATAGCTAACTGCTGGAGCTGTCATATCTCACCTGCACTGAGTTTTCAGCTTTCACTCATAACTCTATCAGCCTTCCCGGGAACTTTCACTAGTGTGAAAGGACAATTAGGTGCATTGATATTCAAATCTCTTTCAAACCTTGCAACCTAATTATCAAAGGGAATGTTGTGAGTCTCCACTTAAAAGTAATTGCTGCAACAGATCCAATTATGTTTTGCAAGGCAGAACTTGTCTTACAAAAATCCTAAACTTGCCCTCTAGCTCGATTTTGGTGTCAATAGCGAGAATCAGAAATATACTACATTTCTCTACCCAGTGTTGCTTTTAACACTGAGATGTGTCAAATCCAAGCAGTCCATTTTCTTTGTTTTATTGTACTGTCATGTGCAATCTCTTTTGTTGTTTATCTTATTTTTGCTGAATATGCTTATATTTATTCACTGTACCTAGAGACTTTAATTTAAGCCCTGACACTGTCGGGCTTGTGCTGCACAAACACACAGTAAAAGCCCTTGTCTCTCAAGGATAGCTATCTAACCTCATACAGCAGGCACAGTGTTTTTAAGGGAACAAAAGGCACAAGGTCTGGGTTCTCCAAAGTCATATAGGAGATTTGTGTGAGAAGTTGGAACAGAATTCAGTTTTGCAATGTCCCTGTTTTGTTCTCTATCCTCTGGATACACATGCCTCTCAGCAGAGGACAAAAACTGGGAAGAGAAAATTTTTTTTTTTTACCATGATCTCAGTGGGTGTTGCTCTGTGTCAAACACACCTATTCTGTTTGCCCAAGGCAGAGTGTCCATTCTTCTTTTTATTTTAACTTAACAGCGGTAATGGACTAGAAATCTCTAGTAGGATATAGATATCTTTTAAGTCTCATGCCTAAATTAACTAGAAAAATCCTGTTACTTAGAACATTCTTGTTTTCCATCGCACTGTAGAGTAGTTTTATTCCTTATATGTTCAGTTTTGATATCTTTGTTATTACTTAGACGGAACATGTTTTGACTTAGCACAATTTTTGAAGACAATCTTCTAGATTCATTAACGGTATGGCTTTTATTAGCCTTTCCTGCTATGCACATCTGAATTTTTTTTTTTGGCAGATAAAATATTCTAAAAGCTAGACAGACTTATTCTTCATCCTTTCAATACTGAAATAAACCCAATTTAAGTGACTTATTCTGCTAATGGAAGAATAGTATATATAAACAGATCTAATAAGTTGCTTGTTCCTTTGCAATAAATTAAGATATAATTCTTACTGTCTGTTGCTGATAAAACATTTTCATGTTCATTACTCACATAACCTCAATCATTGATAGGAAATACATGATCTCTTTACAGCTGAAGTGTATCTTCACATTTCTTTGATTAAAAACTCTTTATGATTATTATATCAAGTCTTCTATCAAACAAGGCAAAGTTCTAAGCAAATATTGCATCTCATTTCAGTAGATTAACTTCAACTGCTTATTCTCATAAATGAAAAAAGTACAGATATTTGTAGAATCAATGTCTCTGTATTAATCTTCTAGAAAACCTTTATTGAGAGAAATGCATGTGTGTTCACTCAAAGTTTGTACTGGATTTTTTAACCTGACATCAGGAGCACAGTAGTATCTTTTGCTTTTAAATGTATGCATTAGCAACATGGAACTTGCCATAACAATTTCAAATATTTTGTAGCTAAGACTACAAAGCCTTAACTGTTTTCCTCAGTTAAATTCTCATCTGTCTTATGTATTTTCCTTTTCTTTGTGTGAAGAGAAACAAAAGTATGAAAATAAATGGTTTTCCTTGACTTGGGTGCTGTAAAACCAAAGACACATATTGGTCTCTTAAACAGTACAGAAATTACTCAAACACAGTCTTCAATTTGACTAATGTGCACAATCGTAAGCCTGAGTATAATGTTTATAGTATCTAGGCCACAAGTTTCAGAGCTCCTGTTGATGAACAAGAAATAGACATGCAGTCAATCATTCATTAATTTTTGGGATTTTTTTTCCCCTCAGTTTTTTCAGTGTTTTGATTAATTTGACTTATTTAAAAAGCAGGGATCATAAATCCTGATTTTAGCATACAATTCAAACCTATTTCATTCATCTGTTCTGCTAGAATTAAAAAGCAGACTCCAATGTCTGGTGTAGTGTCTGGCCTAATCTTGTTCCCTTGAAGAAAGTCATGTTTCTCTATTCACAGTGTGAAACTGCTTTATTTTAGAATTGACACGTCTCTTGTATCCTACCCTCTGCAACTTGTGTCTGTGCTCTCAATTAGTCACCCTTGCAATTGCTGCTTCTGGCTTTCTCCTTCAAGCTGCACAGGCTGCAGTCAGTGGCCTAGAACCCTTGCAAAGGCAATCAGTATAACCATGACTGACACAGGAGGTTCTTCCCTGCGCTCGTTATGCAACCAGCTGTACTCGTGTTGTAGTTCCCAAGGGTTAATATAAGCCTCACTGGTTATGAATCTAGAAGACTGTCTTCAAAAATTATGCTTGATCAAAACATGTTCTATCAAAGTGATAATGAAGGTGTCAAAACAAAATTTGTTATTCGTACTAGAGAATGGAACTGGATTGCTCCAGCGGAGCCAAAAAGTGCTAACAGCAACCACCAGCCTCAGTGAGGCTTGTAATTCACTTTGGATCCCAAATCATACCTGTCCTCCTCCTCAGTCTTGCTAGAGTTTTACAGGATAACTTACAAACATCACCCTGTTTGATCAATTCTCCATGGTGCATTTCATTGAAAATCTACTAATATTTGTGAGAAATACCACTACCAGTGCTATCAGTAAAGAAAGATGTGCACTGGCTTCTTTTAAGAGTAGGAGGGAGCATTTTGTGCATGTCCTCTAACTTCACACTTTTCTTGATGAGGGGAAGATATGAGTCCTGGCATCTGTCCCAACAGCTTACATATGAAAAAGCTGCAGGATGAAATGCATGAATATTCTTTAAAGAAGGGACAGAAGCTGAGGTCGTCCTCCTTTGATCAATTCTTCTAATCCCAAGACCTCACTTGCAAAGCCATGTCCACTGTGTTTTCCAAGCTGTACTTCAATTAGTTTTAAAACCCAGAGCAGTTTCACTAGCGGATATTGGTTTCCTCCACTGCAGAAATCCACATACCGTGATAGATGAAGTGCTTTGGAGAAGATTTGCCAGGAAGCCTGAGAAGAATTTCATTCCTGCTGCTAAGCTACTATAAAATCTGAGTGTTATTGCAGTCTTATTTTGTTGCTGTGTTCAGAAGACCCATTTCTGCCCAAAAGATCTGGCAGTACTTAAGTCTGGAAGTAAGATAATGGCTTCACATTCATGCTCAGAGGTGCTGTCATGTACCTTAGATTTAGGTACCTCAATAATATAGAAATAACCCTTTTATGGCCTGAAATTGCAGTCTCTAAGAGTGAAAATCTAACTTCATCCAGATCTAGAATTCTTACGTGATACTGCCTTGAACTCCTCTGTATAGAGTATAAATTTACCCCTGCTGGATGTTGTAGTATTCAGGATGATAGCATTTCAGTCTGATGACAGCACTTTGTTTTAACCTGAATTCCATCTGTAAGCCAACCAACGGAGCACATGATTCTTATAGCATGAGCTGAACAAGTAGTTGAAGGGTAAATGTTCTTTGAAAGAATGTTGGTTCTCCAGCAGTGGTAATTCTGTATGTACACGTATATGGTTGGTTATGTCCAAGGCTGAGGTTTGGGGGTTAGAACAGTGGGCACTGAAAAATTTATGATTATGGCTGAATACTGCAAGATATAAAGATGCTGAAGCAAGCAGAACAATTCCTTCCTGATTTATTCTGAGGATAAGATTAAGGGTAGTCATTAAATCCTGCAAGATAGGAAAACAATGAGAAATGGTACTGGAATTTCATGGGATAAAACTGTTCTGAGGTAAGACTTTGTCTAAGACAGGACAAAATGGAATAAGGTAGAGTAAAGGTTAGGCTGGAAAGCCTACCTGATCCTCCAGAGCAAAGGTACAAACCAAATCTGAAAATCATGTTTACAGCTGGGTCTTGTATAAAGAGTTTAGTTATGGATGGAAGTAGGAGGTAATGAAGCTTTAGGTTGATTGACAGGTCACGCAACATCCCCATCATTAAGGTAAGTATTGGCAAAAAATTGGCCAACAATTTTTCTGTTTTGTTGCAGACTGGCTCAGCATATAGGCTTAGTTGTGGTGTAGGGTGGACATCCACGACAGTAGGGACCAAAAAGGATTGCTCTTCTGGTGGAATCTGAAAAACACCCGCATGCTGCAATGAGGCAGTAAGTTATAGAATAAGTAAATAATGGTCCTATCATTATTCATTGGACCTATTCATGGTCCAATGAATATATGCATCCATTAAAACTGTGGCCTAAATGAACCCACTCCTAACAAATTGTGATGCACATCACTGTACTTCTGCAGTCTGCATCTTGTTTCAGAAGTATTTCAAAATGCAACAACAGTTTTGTCCTTCACTGCTGGTTACTCAAATTCTAGCTGTTAACTCATCATCCATCTTAGCCTAGTATGCTGTATTTTCTCCAGAAATGTCCATGAAAAGTTGCCCAGCTGGTATCAGCCCTCATCTTTTTTGTCTTTGTTCACCTATAATAAACAGAATCTTTATCATCTTTCTAATAATCTCAAGTGCAATCTAAACTTGACTTGAATGGCAGCTCAGAAACAGCAACAAGTTACATGGCCGTCCAGATTATCACATCCATTTGAGCTGTTCTTAGGATGAGAAATATCCTGAAGCTAAACCCTTTGTTTCTTCAGGGCATCCTATGGAATGAAGGCTAGCTATGAATTATTGCTGCCAGCATATGCCCATGCTAGTACCATTCCTCAGGTTAGCCTTCTGTTGCAGGATCCAAATCCCAAAATTTCCTACTGAGAACTTTTTGGGAACTAGCCTTAATTCTTTTGATAAAGGACACTGTCCTGATATTTCAGGCCTTTCAGTAACCAGAACTAATGCAAGATCCTTGATTTGAGTCCTGTAAATCTTGTTATTTGTAGTCCTATAACTAGTTCTGGATTTGGCCAGTATGCAGTGAACTGTAACAGCCTGCAGGTAATCAGAAGCTACATAATTTTTCTTCCTGCTCTTGAAGGCCAACAAAAAAGCCAAACTCCCAATCCTGCTTACTTTGGAACCCTTGCACCACCTCAGGTATAACTCAGAAACTGGCAACAGATCAATTCCGACTTATAAAGTTCATGCCAAAGCTACTACCAGCTAACATCCCAGCTGTGTATCTCACATTCAATTTACCAGTGTGGGTGCTATTACTGTAAAGGTAGGACAGACTATGTTAGGTTCTGCTGAAAAAGTCCAGACACAGGAATCAGAAAAAAAACTGACTGAAATCTTCCATCATTTATCTAGTATGGGAATCCATAATGCAATGGCAGCTTTGGTACTTTTTGGGCCCATACTCACTGTTTATATAATAGAATCAGAAGAAAATATTTGGCTTGAAATTGCTATAATTCCAGAAGTTTAACTTTCTTATTTTCTATAACTGGCACTTCTAAAAGGGGAAGCTGCTGCAAAATGGACTACCCGTGTTGACACTCAAGAGAATGAGGAACATCACAGCTGAAAAGACTAATAAAGGTTCAATAAAGTAGATAGGGATGGGACAAGTATATTATGAGTTTCTTGCAAATGAACAAGAAATAAAAGCTAAAACGTGAAAGTACTAAGTGTCCGGTTCATGGTAACTCACATAATTCTAAGAAAATCTGCTTACATCCTACTGATGAAATATTTAAATAAAACCAATATAAAATCTTGATTAATATTACAGTAAAGTGAATCAACCTGTTTATTTATGTCAGAACAAATCTAATCAATGAAATCCAGCTTACAGACAGCTAGGAATTCACATTTCTTTTTCAGTTTGTAATTTGCTTCATTTAGTTTTTCACTGGTCAATTCATCAACAGCTCATTTCTCAAACACCAGACTTGTTGCTGAGACTTACCTCTTGAAATGTTTTTCACACATGCTCCAGCTTGACAAACTTGGGGAATCTAGGTCAGACACATTTTATTTGCATTTAAATTAAATGAAAATCTGCAAACATTTTGCTTTTATTTTTATGCTTTACCTGTAATGGGTTTGTGCTGTTAAAAATCCACACACTCCAAGTGTAAGTCCAGAGCTTAGCGTTGCATAAAGTCTCCTGTTTTACATTAAATACATACAAGACACATTATTTTCCCTGTAATTGCAAATAAAATAGCTTTAAGTAAACTTCTGTCAGGACAGTGTAGATCCCTTTTGTGTCACGAAGAACAGTTAGCCTGTGCAAAGCATATCAGTGGGGGGTGTTAACTGCATTTGCAACATCAGAATAAAATACAGTACCACCATTTTCATTGCTATTGCTGCAAATTGTGTTTATTTTAACTTAGGTATCTAGGTTTCAGAACCATGGTCACCTCTATTTGTTTTCACATGCTTTAACTAGTCTGTTGGCCTATCAGATAAAATCCAGTGGAAATATAAGTTGATTCAAAAATTTCTAATTTCACATATAAAGCAATAGGCCCTGAGCTAACCTTTGCTCTGAATGAAATCTAGGATTTATGATAGAGGGTTCCAAGACAATGTCAGATTAATGATCTTATCAATCAAAAAAAGAACTCAAACACTAGGAATTTTTAGCAATGTGCCTCTGACATTGTGTACATCCATGGTATGCCTGCATCCCTAATCCTGTAAGGCCTCTTCCTCTTTCCCCCATCTCAGAAACAATGCAATAGCAAGATTTGAAGAAGAGCATCAGGAAAAACACATGGAAGACCTACATACGGGAAATTACTAAATAAAACAACGGTAAAATTATGCCCAGCATGTCAACATTATGTAATTATGTATCACTTGTTTACAAAAACTAAGGACATGGAAAGAAACACGTTTCCAAGCATGAAAGGTGACCTTTTGTGCAATGGGGGTATCTGACCTGTTGAACTAGATGTTTTTTGTGTCTAAAGGTCTGTGTGGAGAAATCCTCTATAGGAGGATTGGCCAAATACATTTATTAATGGTTACTACAAAGATATATGTAATCGTTTGTGGTAATTGGGAATGGGGTGGTGACCGAGCTCATCCCCAGTGGGCTACAGCTCTGCAGGGCAGGTGAGCAGCATTGACGGCAATGAGCCATGGACTGCCCAGGTGCACTGACCCATCACCAAAGGGAACAGAGGGCACACAGGTGCAATGCATCAACATGAGGGATATAAAATGTTGGGCTAATGAACAAGAAGGACAGATACCTGCAGCCTTCTGGAGTGATGTGGTGTTCCTCTGCATGGGTTGAAGCCTTCTGAAATTGTATGAGGATACTCTGTGTGTTGTGGCCCTCTCAACTGTGACATATGCTGTGACTGGTTTGGTCTTACTTTGTGTAGTTATGTAGTCATTCTCAGAACTAACTCAGAAAATACCTACCAGTGCTACCCATATCTAAATGTATCTTTTTTAGCAAGCCTATGGAGCTGTGGAATTAATGATTTTATTAAGTGTATTTAGAAAATATCACAGAAGAGGTTAGGTGGACCAAATGGTTCCTCAGGACTACATAAATGGCATTTCAATTGCTTGCACTTCCTAAGGGAAAAAATCAAGAAAATGGTGAGTCTAGTCCATAGAAAACATGCCTTAGCTACCTGAAGTAAATTGAAGGTATCATAAGCTTGTGGCAGATGGTGAGTTAGGGAGAAGAAGTGTTCTTATTTATTTTTGTTCACTGGTAGGCTTTTCTGTAGCTCTATCAATTTAGTAACAGTGTGACTCATATGAAAACTAATGAACATAACCTGTCAACAACCTTCTGGGCTGAGTGAGTACCATCATTTGAAATCTGCAGATCTCTGAGGTGCATCTTTATCCTCCATTGCCTGGAGCTACAGGCATGGAGTCACAACTAGAAGCATGGATTAATTTTCATGTTCCCAGAGAGAGGGCATAGGTCATAATGTGGGGGTTTTGTGGACCTTGCAGGTGAGGTTGTCTTCCTTCAGCTGCGCATACCTGCAAAAAGTTGATCCAGTTTTGAGGTGAAGTGGACTTCTCCTTTAGGCTAATGACCTAGTACAGGAAGTTGCAGGACAGAGAGCTATAGTCACAGAAACGCTGTTATTATTATTGCAGATATTTTTCATCACCATCCTCTTCCTGACTTCTGTTTGGTCTTACTCTTACAGTCCTTTCCAACAGGAAGCTGATAATTTGAAACTCTTTTACAGAGACTTGGAATTAGCTGCAGTCTGCGGGCCGCACTCTGTATATGAGATCCTGTGATGGCAGAGCAACATCAAACCATGATGTTCCATGTAAAGCTGGATGCAGCTTGCAGGAAGGATCACAGTGGCCTTTCTGAGAGCTCTGAGCCCCAGGACCCCTTATATATCCCACTGAGGAGGGCAATGGCAGCTAAAGAAGCAGCTCTTCCAGCTGATTTTCTGGGCTTCACCTTTGCTTTCCAGCCGCTCGATCCTATTGTTTGGGATGGAAGGACCAGCAAGTGAGGTTGAGGGCCACAAATGACTCTGCAGAAGTGCTTCCTCTGCCATGGGACAGGACATGAGCAGCCTGAGGGCTGGGCCTTCTTTCACTGCTAATACACATCAGAGCCATTGTTAGAAGTTTGGTATCTGAAAAGCTGAAAACGTGGATGGTGTGTTAATGCCTGTCTCATCTGGAGGGAAAGTTTTGTGACTGGATATGCAAATTATGCTTAAGTACAAAAACTTAGTTGAAAATCGTTTTGGTTTCCTGTGAACCGTGTGGGGAAGGGAAAGTGCATGTTAAAAACATTGACAAGCCTTGATTACAAAATATAAAAGACTAATACATTTGGCATAAATTGCTTTGGGAAAGCTAAACATCACTGTATTTTAAATTTGTTGTTACCAACTTCATTTTAACCAAATCTTCTTTGTCTAAAATAGCGTAAGGATGACCATACCATATGAAGAAAGACGGTAACCACAAAGTCAATCTACAGCCTTTGGATGAATAGGAAGACTATTAAGAATATTGGAATATGTAAGTAGATTTTGATATATGACCTCACCTGTGATTTAATCCTAAAATTTAGAAAGGCATGCCAGACAATAACCAATTTTTGACATGCAAGTTTCTTTAAAAGAAAAAGCAAACATAGAGCTACTTTAAATAGAATTATTACCTCATACATTTTAGTGTTCATACATACAGTGCTCTCAGGACCTGAAGAGAACATTAAAATGGCCAAATGTCTGGTACCACTGTGTATTAAATATGTACCACTGTGTACCATTGTGCATTGTGAAGTACCATTGAGTATTAAAATATTTTTGGTATATTTTTGTGCAAAGTACAAAACCAAACAACTAAATAAAAGTTTAAAAGCAAAGTGTTTGGTAATTTTAGACACGATTAATATGAAAATGTGGACTTCAATGTGATTGATTCAAACATTTGCTCTTGGCATGGTGGAAAAAAAAGTAATATATGTTTATATTAAACACAAATTATTATATAGAGAGTTGTGGTTCACTGAGTATACAAAGATACAAAAGTTTGCTTTTTTTTTGCTGGTACAAAATCATGACTGATGTTAAAAAATAAACCAACCAAGCATTCACTGAAGGGCCACTTTACTTAAAAATGAAAAAGAATGGGGAAGAAAAATGAGAACAGGGACAGGTGAAGATAGATAGGCAGTGCAGGTAAATGTTGTCCAACAAAATATATTTAAATATATTGGTAAATTCAGCTGTCTAAAAAGTTGAAGAAAATTTGTTCTTCAAGAATTTACTAGCCAGATTTTTTTTTAATGTAAGTGCATGCTCATATTTGTTACCGAAGGAGGACCTGAATGTTAAAGAAACATAATTACAGTAATTTTTCCCAATGCCTCCTTTAACATGGAGGCATGTTTTATTATTCATGATTTATTATTTCAGAAATGGGACTGGTTTTATGTTATTGTTCTCTTAATTTTTTTCTAATTGTTCAGATAAAAAATAAGCTATGTTGGTGTTTGATAGTGCCAGGTCAAGAACTGAATGGGAATAGATTTTTATTTATCTATTGACCCTTCGGGTTTGTCATTAAGTGCAAGACACTGCAGAGGGGTTTTTTCTTTTCATTATCTATACTGTACTTTTATGTTAATATACAAGGGGCTCTTTTTATCATCTGCAAGAGACACGCTCCATGGGTCTGGATAAAAGGGTGTGATTTCCTGACTGCAGATATAGACTTTTTCTGAATTCTAGTGGCAATAAAATTGCAGAAAGGAAAAAGGACATATTTGAGTAGTGCATACTTTGCACTTGATCTGAGAATGAACCTGTTATTGTGATGGACAGAAGGTGTGGCTTCCAGCAGTCTAAGGATACAGTAGGTGCTCTGGTGTTGCAGCTGGAGCACAGTGCCAGATTACTGGAAGAATATCATCTGAGTATGAGGTACTCAGAGAGCACATGCTGCACCAGATGCAAATAAATTTACCTGTCATGATCCATTATTTTGATGCTGAAAGTAATCTGTCAGCTTTATCTGCTTTTCAACTCTCCTTCCTCTCTCATTTTTCTTCTTTTGTCACTTCAACTATTTCTGTCTTCTATTTTCTGACTTTTTTCTCTATATGCCTGGTGTTATGCATCACCTTGTGCTTAGCATGTGAGGAATGAGTATAACTTCTGCCCAGCATTAACATTCTTCCTTACTTTAGCTTGGATAATCATTGATGTTGGTCATGTTTCATTCAGAATCCATTATGCTAACTGGGGGTTTTATTAACCATTGGAGCAACTGTTCTCCCTATAATGTTACAGACTAAAATCCATTTTCTGGTTCCCAAGAAGTCTTCTATTGTATGTGGACTTTAGGACTGAAATAATTTGAAATATTTATGCTTTAAGATGTACAGTAGGAGGAATATAAATCGGATGTTGCATGCTTTTACTGCAGTTATTCCAAGCATAAATTGATGGTCTAAGGATTAACAGACGGAAGAATGGGAGAAAAATACAGAAGCAGCAGACCAAAGGGGAGAGGACAGAAAACAAAAATAAGTGGGAAGTTATTAATAAGGTATTTTGTTTAAGGAGAAAATGAGAGAAGTCATTTCCTCTGCTTTGTATGTTCAACATTTCGGTGTCTAACTTGATCCTCTGTAAATAAGCTTGATGCTCAGAGAGTTAGACAGTCTCTTAACATCTAATCCTTTTAAAGTGTTTGAATTTGGATGGCCAAGAAACTTAGAAGAAAATAAATGAGTTATTTGAAAACACTAGAGTCTTTATTTTGAAACTGAGAAAAGCAGTACTAGTAGTCCATGCTAATGAACAATACTGGCCATGCATGTACATTTTCTCCAACTTAATGCATGATGTAACAGATCCATTAAAAAATGGAGTCGCAGGTTTAAACCAGGCTTGGGTTATTGCCATTGCTTCCAGTCAAACCATACAGATAGAGATAGGCACTGTAATGAATTGAGCACTGATACATTCTTTGTGCTAGAGTAAAGAAATTTTAGGCATATAACAAGTATCTATGATTTCTGTCTCAGCCATATCCTCTCTGATCTTCTCCTCCATCATCTACAGTAATGCCAGGTTTTACCAATGCTCCCTATTGCCTTTTGTGTGTGCATTTGTTCACTAATTACCTAGTGAAGTACATGTAAAAAGACTCTATCAACGTTTGATTATGTGCCTAAAAGCCAAGTCTTATTATAGAGGCACCAAGAGCAGCTCTCTGCTGCCAAGGAATTGGAAAAAAAAGAAAAAGGCTAATTTATCTGTATCTTTCATTCAGAAAGGTGCTTTCTCATCAGTTACTTTTCCTTCAATCAATTAAAAACTTTTTTAGAGTTTCTCAGAGCTGCCTTCTGAAAACTTTGTCCTTCTGTTGAAAATTTAGCCCATGGATTAAAAAGTTACCTGCAAGGGAAAAACAACAACAACTACAAAAAAAAATCTCATTTAATAAATGAGTAGACTAAAACTAGATTCAGCACCCTGTTTCAAGGGGAAAATGTAGATTTCTTTATAAATATTGACATCAGTAAGTTAGTCCTTAGTTGAAGCAGTGTCTTATAAAATCCATAAAATTTTGGGTATGTAATGGGCATGTAAACACCCATCAAAAATAAATAATTTAAAAGCACCTGTGATTCCCAGGAGACCTGCATTTGTATAAAAATAAGGCTTCTAAAGAGTAAGAAGTGACACTAGGTTCGGCTGCTGAAAAGACTCAGTAAATAAATAAAATGCAAATGCATTGTGAAAGATTTAGTTTGCTTCCTAAGAATAGAAACATATCTAAAGAGAAAATCCATTGATGACCTCAACACAAAACATGGTAAGGCTGTCCTCTTTTTTTTTATTTTATCTTTCATACATTCTTTTGAAGTTTCCTTTATTTCTTCTTTAATTGAGAAGAGGACATAGATTATTGATGTGTACATTAACATTGTCGTTATGGGTTTCATGAAAATAACACCACATCATATTAATTTGTGACAATATCAGCAGTGTCTGCACATGTCTGGTACCAAAGAGCCTTTGAAGAAATCAATCACCTAACCATTGTTCTTACTTGTACTGCCTGAGATGCTGGCCATAAGGCTGTTAGTGCTTTTTCTGTTTTGCTTTTCTCTCCTTTTACTCATAGTCATGCAATTATGGTTTCAAATAAAATGAGAAAGAGCTCTTTGGTTTCTTACACTTTAAGAGCTTAATAAGATTCTAATGGGGTGTTAACAAAGTGCAATTTAAAGAATCCTCTATGAGAAGTATACTGTAATTCTCAGAGCGCTAAGAGGTGCCCATTGCTTATCAATAAACAATTTCAATTGAGTCATTAAGCCTCCAAATTTGTGCCAATTTTTCTAATAGAATATTTTAAAATAGCAGTTCAGGAAGCCATCTCTTCAGCATAGAGAATCCCCAGGCTGTCTCTTGCTTTTGAACATATTTCTCCCCACCCTGCTTTTATGGCGTGGTAAAAATGGTATCTTGCTGCTGAGATCACTTTCAGGATCAGCAGCATAATTTAGGCTACTTTGCGATTGTTTAAGTGCCACTGAGGGGGACAAAAGCAGCATGAACCTATTTGAGGAAGAGTAGTTATGGATACTTCCCTTTTGCAATAATTTTGCTTCTGCTCATGGGGTAAAGGAATGAAACACTGTCTGCCAGCTTCATCGAGCCACAATCTTGTTTTAGTTCCATGTTTCTACTGCAAAGGTAAATCTAATTCAGGGAACAAATGGAAATGGAAGAAAAAAATTAGAGAGGTCAGAAAAAGAGGTCATTGATAGTTTTCTTGCTTCCTTTAGATTCAGCTCTGAACTGGATCCATTTTCTTAAATGGAATTAGGTAGCAATATAAAAATTACATGATTGGCATGATACAAGTATGAAATATGCACTCCCCTAATTAAAAGAGAAAAAAGGGTTAATTGCATCTCTAGAAAATTAGGCATTTTAAACTGTCCAGAATATAATAGATTAGGAAGTATGGGAAAGAGTGAAGCCTCTAATTGTACAACAATATAGCCCACTAATGAACTGCTCTTGAGAAAGGCTTTGATTTATTATTAATGCCATTTGCTTACAGATGAAAATGAAAAATGGTTGAAAAATCAATTAGGACATTGATTTTTCACCATTAAAAAAATCTGGAAAGTAGAGATATTGAATGAGATCACCATTTAAAGAATCATTTGATTCTGCTTGTTTCTCAAGAGTTTATAGCATAGCTTGGGCCCTCCTTCCCTGGCTCACTGAGTGATGGATTTGATTTCTTTTCTCTGTAGAGAACTTCTATAGGTGAAACTCTTCAGTGTGTGCTATGCTGGGTTTTAAGCATGTGAATCTGTGATACTAAGGTGTGCCCCAAACTAAACATGTGTTTTCAGTACTTTGTTCATTTTTATCCTAAATATTTATCCCCTCTTGAGAGCGTGTTTTAAGTAGAGTTGTTGAGCATTTGGTACAGGAAGATTGAGGTAATATCTGAGTTCTTCTGTTGTATCTCTTGCTCATGACAATTTTAGTTTTGCATTGAGAAGGCTCTTCATGTAGAAGTGTCGAATTCAAGGTAGTCTATTAGCTATGGCAAGCCTCAAAAAGCTTTGTGTGGTGTGAAAGAGAAGGATATTAACCAGATATCAAATGAAAAAATGAGCCATATTGGATTAGTTTACTAAAAGGCAGAGTTAGACATGTAGGCCTCAGATACCCTGCACTGAAGTTTCTGAACCCTTTTCCTAGCAATGTAGACGTCAGGAGGGAGGGAGAGCTGATGACTAAATCAGAAGAGGAAAGATAGATTCACAAAAAATGTATTTCTGTTCCTCACTACTGAGGTCACACTGTTGGCCCAGTTGAGTGCTTGCATAATCCAAGCTAGATAAGCAACTTTAGACAGGAGACCTGCATCCTTGCTCAGATCCATGCTTCTGTATCTCTAGTAACAGATAGTATAGAAACACTCAAACTAATACCCAAACGTATAGACCCTGCCTTATTAAGCTCTTTCACCATATATTTTTATTAGAACTGAAAAAATCTTCCTATTCCTATACTCTGATAGGCATGTCAATAGGCATGCTAATGTTGCATATCTCTGCAAACTTTCATCAGTTCTTGAGCAAAAACTTTATTTAAAATGGTTTATTATTTTGCCCAGTGTATGTATTCTACAGTAGTTTTGTTAATTTGTTGGCAGTGAAATCTGACATGAATATACTATTTCTAATGGAATCTGAGTTTTCTTATCTGTAACAGACATAGAAAACTTCCAACACGTTATGAAGCATCACAGGGTGCTTCATAAAGGTATTTTATATTTATAGTGTAAGACCTGAATGCTGAACTGGAGTTCAGTGAATTTCATCCACACATTCTTTCAAAAAGAAATTAACTCCTTTCTCCATACTAGTAGAACTTAGTTCTAAAAACTGGTTACCTTTAACATTTTTGTGGCATGTTAAATCTAAACCATTTCAACTATTTATAGCTGTGAAACCTTAATATTGAGCTGTAATTTACCTGTAATTATAGTAAATGTTACCATATACTAGTATAATTATTATCATAAGAAAGCAAACATCTTTTGAAAACCAGAGCCATTCTTTGCTTAACATTGCACAGGTCACAGAGCAGTCAAACTGACTGCTTGCATTTCTGTTTCTTAGCTTTGGTATTGTTTCTGGGATTTTTTCTTTTCTTTCTTTTTACGGTACTAGAAAGAAGTTCTAATTTTTGCATGATTATTTTTCACTTGGAAAAAACATGATCTTTCAGGCTATTTGCTTCTGTAAAACATCCTGCAAATTTCTATCCTCCAAAATGAGGAAAAGAAAACAAATAGCTTTTAGGCACAAATATCTAGAAGAAATTGCATATGAGATCTGGTAGCAGATTGCAAGTGAAGCAGCAGGAGAGAGCAGGATATGTGAAACAAAGGGCTCTGTCTCAGAGGATGCTTTGTGCATTGCTGAGGTTTGGGAGTGGCACTCCAGGAGCTTTAATGGCAGAGCATGCACGTATGGTACCTGGCACATTAAAGGGAAGGTGAACTGTATTGCAGCCACCCTGAGTCTGAAGAATGTAATACTATTTATTTTAAATTTAAAGAAACTGAGCCACAGTTGGTCTGAACATGAAATATATGGCTAAATGTGGGTTTCATCCATAATCAGAGGAGGAGGAATAAGAGGTGCAGCGCAGCTGTAGTGTTTCAAGCAGGTATCTTAATACAAGAGCAAGTGCTGCACTGGGCAGGGCTTATGAGAGTGAAACAAGCACCTGTCCCTGCTGGTAGTTTCCTGCTTAGACTACATTCAATGCAAAGTAGCTGAGAGATTACAGATGGCAAATGATGTAGTTTATGTGCAATGAGCTAGGCACAACACTGTTGTATCTATAGATAGGAGGAGCCTGATTTATTTAATGTGCCAATGCAGCATTAGTGTGTTTGGAGAACATTTCTCAGCATGAGACAGCAGCCAAACAGCTGTGCAAGAGCACTGCAGCTTCATAGGTGGAATTTTTCAGGAGACCAAATGGAAGCGATGATGCTGCAGGTTACTGTGATAGACAAATGTGGAAGTACACCTGTGTGTAATGTGGAGTTCTTGGACATGTTCTCAGGGTAAAAATATTATTCTGAAAGGAGCTATCTCCTCATTCTACGACTGCTGAGACATTGGTATTGTACTATTGTCAGCTGCAGCTCTTTATGCCTGAGCTGGTGCAGACACTAAACAATACCCAAAAGGCTGCAGTGTGCCACAGATAAATTCAAGATGTCAGGGAATATTTAATTGGTTTTATAGCTTGTTTGTTTTTTCTTGTACCCAGATATGATTGTTCTTAGCATTAACTATTCAAAGGTGTGTAGATGTCATTTACTTCTCCTTCTGTGTCTTCATTTCCTCCCTTCATTTTGGGCAAGACTTACAATAGGACTTGCTTGCACAAATGAGCAAGTTACAATTCAACCTCATTAACTTTTCTCAAATGACCACTTTGACCATGTCTGAGTCAGACTTAGTGAGCTGATCAGGATGTTTTGAAATTCAGATTTCACACAGTAGTCCTCTACCTCGCTGCTGTGCTGGTGAACTGTCAGGCATCAGCTGTGGGATTAGATCTGTGATCCTCTATACAGGAAGCTCGAGTTTCTACAGTGGCAATCTGAACAATGCACTATCTTTTGCAGAAGAAGTAGAGAGAAACTTCCTTGTGTTTTGTTACAGACTACCTAAGATAATTTTGGGAACTATTTTCCTTTGTGAGGTTTTAATCTTGTTCCATTAGTTTTTTTCAAGTTTTACAATCATGCTTGGCTTATCTGATTATATTCTTTATTCTATAAACAAAAAGGGTGCTCAGGATTACCAGTTAAACTCAGAACAATTATTTGAGAACCTGTATCTCAACTGACTTTATTTCCTTCTTACGTATGCTGTAATGCCTTATCCAAATTTGTGAGTGAGGTATTGTGCAGTGTTTAATCACCACCACAGTTACATGCAGAGCTTGCATTGTTAAGTGTTTTCTCATTGCCCCAGGGATATCTGGAAATGGAAAGAAACAATATTGAACATATTTTCTTCTTGGTACTATTTTAGCTTTGAAAGGACTTTGGCAAAGAAGAAATGATGTGATAGCTAGAGCTTCACTGCTTTGAGCAAAATGGTCAGCTAACTCATTTAAAAAGGTAGGGCCTGTGAAATCAATTTAGTGAGACTGCATAATAAAGAAAGGTCAGCTGCTTGGGAATCCAAATGAATTTGCAGTCACAGATGAAATCTATTCAAAACACCAAAGAAAGATGCATGTCCTAATATAGATTTTTCTCTTAGTTCAGACCACTCATTTACTTTTTCACTTACCTATTGTGAAGCTGCTGAAGGCATAATCTACAGGTTTTTAATCTGTATCTGGTAATTGAAATAATACTTTTAAAATAGTAAATAATATATGTCAATGATCTCTTAAGGTGCTCTGCAATAATATAAGCACTCCTGACAGTTTCAAAAGCAGGAGATCTGATTTAGGTTTTCCTCAAATGATATCATGACTTTGTAACCCCAGAAATCTCCTCTGGGGACAGATTCCTTTCTAATAGGATAGATGAGTATTAAAAGAGCTGAAATCTGTTGTTACCTCTCTCATTAACACCCCAGAATGTTGCATGTAGGCATGACAGAGAGTCAGCCACACAACTTCTCCATCCAGCTTTTGTTAGTGCTTTTGCTGGACCTATCCCCATGCTGTGTTACTAAGCATCACTGTTTTCATACTGAATCTGTTACAACAGCTATATGATTTCTGCTGAAGGACTTGCATTTTCAAAGCAAATTGACAGAGAAATGAGAGAAAAATCCTTGTTACCTGTATGTTGAAACAATTCAGTAGCTTCGCAAGCTTCTGGCCTTAATGCAGAGGTGGTTGTTACTTTGGAAGATTATCTTTTCCTGTCAGTAGAAAAAGGCAGTATATCCATATTCTGGTGAATTTAGGGCGTTTGATGCTGTTCTGGGCCAGAACTCCTGGTTTATGTTCAGGAACTAGTCAGATAAGTGGGAAACTTGGGAAGATTTTGTCCTTTATCTTGTAGGAGATAGAAGGTGAGTTTCCAGCAATTACTTCATAAGCAAATATTGCTGTGAGGTAGAAGCAGACCTGTAGGTTAAAGAGTTGGTGTTGAGGTCTTTGTATTCGGGGCATTGTTCAGGCTAACTCTGCTCTAGTGCTGCCCAATAACATATCTTCCATTTCAGATTTGTGCTTGGAAGTTCTAGTTTTAGTGGGCTCTGTATTTAATTGAAAAACCATTCCTTTCATGATTTCTATTACAAAATTCCATTCAGACCTATTAGAATTATTTAATAAACATAAAATAATTTTTTAAAAATAGTTTTGCATCATTGTTTTTAAATGTTTCCTACTATTGGGGCTACTTATCTTCTGAAAAAGAGAAGTAGAAAAATGCTGTATTGCCTATATTGGTGGTTATATGTCAAAGTTTATAATAGTTAGATAGTTACAAAGTCCGTTGACTTTTCTAATAACTTTTTGATTTCCTGCTGAGTACAGTGTAAATGCATTTATGCCATTTCTGACCATTCCAGTGTTTCATCAACCATTACAGAAACTAATGGCTGTAGTGAAAGTGAACTACTTGTCTTGGATGGTGAAAAACACAAGGATAGACTTTCAAGTTGCTGTCATTAGGGCAAATTCATGCTAATATCATGCAAGTACTTTTTGCGCATGTGGTAGAATGAGGGAAACAACTTGCAAATGTGATTAAATTGTTGTTTTGAATATTGCCCATCTGCATCAGTGTCCCTAAGAGCAGTGCTTGATATTTTGACAAGGTTGGTCTTTGCTAAGTTAGTCCTGCACCTCCTCTGTCACTCCTATCTGCTCTTGCGATTTCTTAATTTACAATGGCTCTTGCTTGATCTTGTGATGAGTTAGTTTGTGCAGCTAACATCATTCAGAAACAACTTATTATTTTGTTTATATCATTAATGTTACAGCTAAATTAACTTATTTTAAGTCTCCAGTTTTGCTTCTGGATGCATACAACCCAAAGTGCTTCAAATATGTAGCTATCTTCTAGCATTTAATTTTGTATGATGAGTAGACTTCAAACACACTGAAATACTGTTTGCTTCCTCAGTCATTTCAGAATTTATTATTTGCACATGAGGTCAAAACATTCTCACTCTTCATTTTCTTCATTTTTTAAACTCTATGCTGGTTCTGGCTGGGTAGACTTAATTTTCTTCACAGTGGCTAGTATGGGGATATGTTTTGGATTTATGCTGAAAACAGGATTGATAATACAGAGATGTGTTTGTTATTGCTGAGCAGGGCTTACACAGGCCACTGTGGTTCCTTGCAAAACTACTTAAAATCCAATATATAGCCATTTTATATAGAATGTAGAAGAAAAGAATGTGGAAAAAGAACAAAATATAGTTTGAGCCAGGAAATTCAGTTCTGTTTCAGAGCTCTGCTCTGAAACTCTGGAATTGCTTTATGTGGAGAGAATTTAATCAAAATCAGATTTCTATTGATGTTTTCCCTTGTGGATTTACTCTTCATTTCCACCTGGCAGATCCTTTGCAGTCCTGATTGATAGAGCTGAATTCTGAGCTATAATCCAGATGGGATTTCTGGTTTTTCTTCTCACCCTGCTGCCTTTCTCTCAGCTGTGCTATCTGGGGCATTTCTGCAGACAATTCCAGCTTCAGAATGGAGTTCTGTTCAAGGAGAACATAAAACTCAACTCCACCAAGTGACTGACCTGCTTTCTCCATACAGCTTCCATATATAAGGAGGCTCCTTTCTCACCGGTTTTAGTGTCTAACTAAACATAGGTAGAAACATTTTCTAGAGGGAAAATATTTACACTGTTTAGCTCTAACATTCCAACTTACTAACATAATCTGTCTTTCAAGATACATAACTCTTTCCATTGCATTTTATCAAAAAATTAGGCTCCTGCAGACCATTTGGCTTGAATGTATCTTATGTACGTACTTCAAGAAGACAAAGGTAAGAATGTGTATGAGTTCCTGAGGGCCTTTTATCCCACCTCTGTCAGCCTGCTCTGGTAACTGAAAGCTTTTGATGTGGTTTGTATATTATTTTCACCTTTAGATGTCAAATTATGTTTCTGTATTTCAGAATACATCTCTAGATTGAATTATTATCAGAGCTTTCTTAAAAGTGTCTGAGGATTCATGTCAAAATACTAGTTAATTGTGGGGCTTTAATATGTGGAATTCATTAGTTTCCTTGTGTAGATTAGGGTTTTCTTAATTTTCCAGCATTGCTTCTACATGTCCTTGAAATCGACTTTTCCTGCAGTGAGTCCAGGTGTTTCTTAAAACATTTTATACCTCCTCCCATTCATGCTGGCTTTGAGTCTGAAACTACATTTTGTTGTTTCCTACATCACAGAACATTGGCATATATTATTAAATATATTGTTTATTTTTTCTAATGTCTGTCAGTATCTCACACATACTCAGTGCTTAATAAAACAATGAGAATTAAAAGAGACAATTGCCATAATACAGAATTGGAACACAGAAGACCTCAGAAATAATAAAATGTTATTCAGTTCAACACCTTTTATGAAATAAAACTTACATTTTGTGACCTATTTCAATCAAATCCTCAGATTCCAGGCTCTTTATTAAGCAGTTTAATAGTATTCCTATTAAGCAGTTTAATAGTATTCTGATATTTTTCACTCCAACATATTCATGAATACCACATGAATATGTTGGAGTGAAAAATATCAGAAATCAACATTATCTTTGAGGCAAAGTCAAAACTGTTTAATGGACAAAAAAGCTTTGCTGAAGTTGGTTGTTGGTGACATCATGTCTTCCTTGCTGCATGAGCCAAATGGATTCAGAAATTGAATTTATAAGGAATTTCTTTAATAGGACTTTAATAATTTCTTGGTCTAGGACTATATTTCCTGAAGTCAAATTTAGGTTTTGAAGAAAAACAGTGGTTGTAATCATGAAGAAACAGCAGCATAGAAACATACTGCACAATTGTCCCCTTACCATAGAGAGGCCACTTAACAGTAGTCCCAATTGAAAGAGTTAAATAGACTCAAATTACAGATATTTGCTTTTAATTTAAAAATATTTTTATGTAACCATCTCATGTGTGAGCAATATGGTGGCAGTACTACAGACAACTTCTACTACACCTACAAATAAAATGTGAGTGAACAAATTCAGTATCACCAAAGCAGCTGCAAGCCAATCACATTTTATTAGCCAAAACCATCTGTTACTGGTAGTTCTAGCATTTTTTCTATTTTCTGGTGAAAAACAAAATAAGCATATTTAAATGAGTGTTCTTATTTTTCATTGCTGTCTCTTTTTTCCTGCTTTAAACATTTAAGGCATTTTTTCAGTTCTGCAATCTATGTATCTCTGTTTTTTCCATGATTTGTGGATGAACTAAAATTTGAAAGGATCTTTGCATAAGGATGACACTTTCAACCTCATTTCATAGTTGGCATTGTTTTTGAAGTTTTGTTGATGTTGCTTTTAACTGGGTAGCCTCTCCTGAATACAAACTTGTCTCAGTTTATTCTTAGGTGATAAAATAATTGTGATGGAGTACAATTTTGCGGGTGTCATAGACCTTATGAGGTTTTTGCAGGATTAGATTTTACAGTGTATTTGTCCTAGGAAGTGGTGGATAAACTTGCAGTCCTTCAGCTCATGAAAGAATGGATTCTATCCAGTGACAAACTGTAAAATTTCTCATAAAATCTGCTATACCTTCGTTAAAGTGGAGTTTTTGTTGTGATTGTTAAAGTGAAATCAGGTGCTGATTCTGGACTTAATATGTACAAACAGGATGTGCTGTAAAGAGCCTGAAATCTCAGCCAGCTTCTTCTAAGTTGCCACACACTGATTTTTATTCTTACAAAGCCATGTGTGTTATTTAAATAATGGGCCTTTGGAGGAGCTTAGTTTAGAAGCAGGCACAGAAGAAGCACCTGCAAGTTTTGAGCCAGTGAACAGAGGCTGCTGTATTATTGAGCTTGTATTTAGAACCAGAATCCTCTTCTGCCATTCTACCCCATTCCAGTCTTGGAATTTTCCTGCTGGTGCTAAATACAATAGTATTGGATTTTCAATGTTGCAGTGTCTTCTGAATGATAAAGTAATGCAAGGCATTGGTAAAATAGCCTATAATATTTACTGTGCTGCTGAAATTGCAAAAAAAAAAAAAAGTTAGGAATAAAGATTTCTAATTGTGTCAAATGCCCATGAAAATATTTTTAAGTAGCTATTTTCACTTAAACAAAATTTTACAAGCAAAGATGTACAGAATACAGCCAAATTCAGAATATCGTAATTCTTTTGAGATGTGGTGGAATTTTTTGTGTTACTCAAGTGTAGGGCAGATCTTAAACCTCCTATGTTAAAAACTTCTTTATTAGTTGTAGTTAGTGCAATCTGGAGGAAAGAGGACACTGAAAGGGTGGATTTGCCTTTGGCTCTGAATTATTGTGAACTCAAAACCTCTTTGTCCCCCTTTTTCCCAGCAATTAACAAGGCTGGCAGTACTATTTATCTAGTCTGTAGGTAGTCCTTGAGGATTTGTTGAGTAGCAGTGCACTTTATCTGTACTACAGATGTGTCTGTGTGTGTACAGAGTCATAATAATATGCAAAAACCTGTGAAGGAAGCACAGGAGACAGATTGGAACTTGCTCCCAGAAAAGCTTGGATGTAATTGGAGAGACTTTGCCCTCCATTCTGGTAGGCAGGGAAAGAAAAGCTGAGCATTGGCAGAGGGTAGAAAACATGCAAGGTGTTGTGGGCAGGATTATTTTCCCAGATTACAGAAGACTAGTCAGCTGAAGTTTAATGGCAGTTTGCTGGAAGGCAACAAGTGGACCACACCACTCTGCTAGGAAGTATTCTTCCATAAGAGAACAAGTTATAACAGAACATGTCTCATTACAGTAAATTTTCATTTGAGTTCTCCTCTTTGGCCCTTTGGCAAAATATTCTATTATCACAGCCCATCTCAAGCAAGCACTGAGCATTCTGGGATTTCTGAGGGAAAGCCGGCGTCCGTGTATTTGCATGATGCTGGTGATGATGTTACTTCCATTTTAAGAAGCCAATATTTCACATGAACTTGGGTCAAGTACTTATGCTAGCCTGAGGAAAGGTATCAGTAGGGAAGGAAACACTTCCTAGACATGCTTCAGCAATTTTCCTTTTTTTACCTGTGCTGCAATTTGACAACACAGAGTTGATGTGTCATTTAATATAGAATCATAACTGTGGTTTTTATTGTAGTATTTAGGGATGATCAGTAACGTATGTGTCCAGTATTAGTCATCCACTTGAGATAAAGCCCTAATATAAATGAAAGAGCAGCAGCAGCCGTGGTGCTAGAACATGAGACAAGAATAGACACCATACCTTCTTTTAAGGAAAAAAAAGCTGCGACAGGGCTCCTTCATCCTCGACTCAAATCCCTCCAGTACCTGAGTGTTTGGCAAAGCATAGAATAGGGAGGGATTCCTGTCTTGAAGGAGCTATCACCTGCTTAGGCTGAAAGGCACAGGGGACAAAAACAAAATGGGTAAAATGAGCAGCCTTTTGTTACTGCAGTTTTGTGAATGGGAGGATGGGGAGACTGAGGTGGATGTAGAACAAAGTGAGGATTGTTGGGATACAAATGTGTAGTAATCACATATCCTCTGAAAAGAGAGAGATATAGCTCTCCCAGGATTTTCCGGGGAAGCTGTGAGAAAGCTCAGAAAAAGAATTAAAACAATTATTATCTCAATCTCTACACCTGGCAGGCAAACTGCTTGTCAACGATGTTTTCAAGAAGGAGTTGTCCCTTCTAAACCAATAAGTGAGAGAAGATTCCTGAAGGCCAATCAAGTCTTGAGTCCACCATTGTTTCTATAAGAACTGTAGATTTCTAGTAATAAAGTGCCTATTCATGCTTTCTGATGATAGAGTCTCTGTATCACCTTTATCCGTCCCCGATACCCCATCAGTGATTCAAATGTAGTGGATACACTCTCAAGAAAGGAAGTACAGGCTAGAACTGGGTCAGTGAAACCTAAAGGCAGCCATATCCAATTTGAGAATCCTGCTTCAGGCTGCTTCCTGTAGGATCCCTGATTGACCTGTTTTTCACTTGAACAGTTTCTTTTACTTCCTAAAATGTCTTACAGTTGGATTCAGCTTATTGAGGTTATGAATGGAGTCTTTGTTTACAGTTATTTAAGCCTGCAGATTTTAAACCCATTTAAAGCTGGTGACAAAGAGTTATAGATATTTCTATTCCTGTCAAAGGGAAAGATACTCGCACATGGATTATTCACTAATTGCACGTTTCTGAACATGCTTCTAAGATTGTAGAGAAATTTTTCTGCACGAGCGACAGAGCTTACTTTCAACATACATAAAAATGTAATAGGTTTTAAGGACACATGTTCTTTTGTACTTCTATAAACAGAAAGGGCTATTTTAATGGTAGCTTCAATTGTTCAGCTCGCTAGGTATTAAATCAACAGCTGTTTTTCTCAGCAAATATTCTACTTGTAGTGGTTACTTTGCAATAGGTAATACAATTGAACAGTAATACTATTGAAATCTGTAGCAGAAATTATCTTTACGAGATATTACAGTTGTTGTATACATGCAGTTTCAAATTGAGAAATGAAAATATTTCCGCTTTTCAGTTGAAATTACAAAAAAAACTTTTATAATGAGCGCTGGGTTCTCTGAAAATTAGAGAACAATCACAGAATCACAGAATATCCTGAGCTGGAAGGGAGCCATAAGGATCATCCAAGTCCAACTCCTGGCCCTACACAGGAGGAGTCATACCCCAAGAGTCATGCTCTGTGCCTGAGAGTGCTGTTCAAACACTTCTTGATGTCTGCTGGGCTTGGTGCTATGACCTAGGGAGCCTGTTCCAGTGCTCAACCCCTGTATGGGTGAAGAATCTTCTGATATCCAAGCTCCCCTGACTCAGCTCCGTGTCATTCCCTCAGGACTTGTCACTGGTCACCAGAGAGAAAAGCTCAGTGCCTGCTGCTCCTCTTCCCTTCCCAAGGAAGTTGGAGATGGTGATGAGGTCTCCCTGCAGTCTCCTCCAGGCTGAACAGACCAAACTTTTGGCTTCATCATACATGTATGCTTGGTGCTGTTACCTAGAATAGAGTTCAGATTTGAGCAAAAGTTTTAAAATTTGCTTTCTATGTTGAACACAGGGTTCGTGTGGGTACCAGACTCTTTAAATGAAGTAACTTGTTCTGTGAACGTGGAAGTTATTCCCTTGGAGAAAACTTCCAAGTGTTTAAAATTTCAGTAATTTTAAAGGCTTTTTATTCTGGTGGTAGACACCTCATAGTAGTTATGATGTAACAATATACTTTAGCTGAAATTTTTTATATACACCTTATCAAAAACACAACAGTTTCAGGCCATACATTATGTCTTGGCAGACTGGAGTTCCCACGTTAGCATGTTAAATTTGTACCCTTCTGGCTTCAAAGAAACGATTAACAGTACTGGGGATTTCGGATTTAGAAATATAAAGTAAAACCCGGCAGTTCACATGGCAATCTTGGTCCTTGTCATGAAACAGCCCTGTAGATTGCTGTACAAGCTCAGTTTCCCTTCAGAGCCTTGGAACAGTTGTTTTCTTCCTGTTTCTCAGGAGGCTCTCTGCACAGGACCTCACTGGACCTTTATTCTTACTGTCAGTTTCCATTGCACAAATATTCCTTGCTCACTGCAGGAGATTTACAGACTGTGTTGGCAATCAATTTTCAAGTATGCTGATATTTGAGAATTCTGAAAGAATGGCATACAGAATAGTTTGAAAGCTGTAAAGAATTTAAACTATCTCTGCCTATTTCAATTTTCAGTTGGATAGTTACAAATACTTCAGGTAACCTTGGTTTTTTGAGGTTTTTTTTTTAATCAGAGACCAGCACTACTCATTCGCCTCAAGAGGATACAGAATGAAGAGCAGAAAAAAAATTCCTGAAACAACAGAGCCTTCACCTTCAAAAGAATATAGCTATGTGGAATTTTACCAGCTGGTTTTGCAGCTGGCTATGAATTGCAGGCTGTTTGTTTGCTTCCAGCACAATGTCTCCAGTCAGTGAACAGAAACAGCAATCTTCTCTGGGGATTTTATATCCAAAACAGATTCAGAGTACTTGTTCAATGATGACTGAAGGCACAGATTTGTCTGCTGTCATCTGAGATGCGTGAAGAGCGCAAGGCTACTTCTGCACAGAGTATTCTTTGCATGTCTTGCTACTCTAAACTATTTTTTAGAAAAATAGTTATATACAGTAATTGTTTTCCTTTGAGAATTACTCTTTCAGTGCTGCCCTTCGCTCAGTCCTTGGAAAATGTCTTCTGCTCAGCAGCAGACTTCTACATGGCAAGCTTATTGGGAGCATCCCTACAAAACATATTCAAGAGTCTTGGACATGCTTGAAGTAGCTGAAAAACAGTTATCCATTAAGATAGTATAAATTACCATACTGAGAAAAAGTGGAAAATATGAAACCTGCTGTCTATCAATATGTCACCCAGAATAGAAAGAATGCCCTTATTAAGGCATACCAGTAGCAGTAGAGAACTTTCCAGCAAGGGAGGCGAAGGAGGAAATGCTACTCTTCTGTCAAGTTATTCCACATGCAGGCAGGGTCCTACTATGTTAACATTGAACTTAGTGACACAATTGTAAGGCAGTAACTGTAAAATAAAGAGGTTTCCAACATATATGAAGAAAAAACCCCAAATCAACCACCAACCAAATCCCCAAACATTAGTAGTAGATTTAACAATAGCAAGAAAACTGAAAAGACCATCATGTAATGGTTACATGCATGATGTAACCATTACAGTAGCTTTAATGTGTTAGGGTACCATCTTTTTTTGGGTCCAATGACTCCCTGGCTCCATTTCCTCCTCTGGTTACTTGCGGAGTAAAATTGGTGGTGCCAACTACTTTAACTGCACTCACCTAAAACTGTATCACTTAGAAGATGCATTTTAAAGGCTTTCAAGCAGATTGCTTAATCTGTTTTGGAAGTGAGATGAGATACTGCAGCTATCATCCTGTGGAGTCATATGGAGTAGCCTTGCTTTGCCGCTTGTTTTATCCATCTGGTTGCAGGTCACAAATGTGACCTCTCTTCTGTGTTAGAGCTGTTAGAGTATGCTTGGCTTCAGCTGACATTCAAAAATTAACAAAAGGCAGCTACTTGATTAAAAAAAGCATGTTTTTTCTATTGTTTCTTGTATAAAAGGAAAATATTTAAAATTGCAGTGGGAAACAAACAGCATTCCATGAGTTTTAGCAGTGATTCAGGACCAGAGCCTGTAATTTGATGGCTCATTCTTGCTGATTTCCCACCTCCTTGATTCTGTTGGATGTAGGAAGAAAAGATATTCAGAAGTACAAGAATCCTTACCTTAAATAAGCTAGGAATACTCTGCCTTATCTTTCAGAAGTGTTCTTTAGAGTTACTTCTTGTATCTTCCAGCTACTAAACAGCTGCTGGAAAAACTCAATCAAATGGAAGAGGAATATCTCGTGTACAAAAATAACATATTAACCCCTAGCCGTTTTGACAAGTCTTAGTGTAAGCAGGGATGGATTGTGCATTTTCAGCAGCATAATAAACAGTGATTGGTTCAGAGTTTTTTCAGAGCAGAATAGAAACAATTGCCTTAATAAGTGTTTTTCTGTTTCTCAGTTGTCAGAGACACTTCAGTATAAACCATGAGCCCATCAAGGAACTTATTTGCTTCTTTATTTCAGGATTCAAAGAAGTGTATGATCAAGTGGATTGCTTATATATTAAAAATATTGCACGAATTTCTCATTATTACCTTGATTTGAATAATTAACTTAAAAAAAAGAGAGGGACAAAACCTCAAACCCAAGAGAGATTGTTAGATCTGTTTTAAATGAGAGTCTGGGAGGAAGCTGCCTGCTCATCACCATTTAGACTCACTATTACATACTTATAAATCAATCTTTTGATCTGTAGGAGGATTAATCCTTTGATTGTATGTGTTATCAACCAAGTTTACAGTCAGTTTTTGTGCAATGTTCATGCCAATACTTAGAATATCTTTTTGAAAATAACATTCTGCATTCTTAAGCATTTATTGACAAAATCAGTACTTGAGGAAGATAGCATATTGCACCTGTCCTTCTAAAACTTATGCTCTCTGAAACCTACAAGTAAGGAGGCTAATAAAAAAGAATTGTACTTTTTGATTTTTTTTTTTCAGTGAGAATGCTTGTCCTCTGGCGTTTGAACTGAGAAAAACTTATTTTCTGTAGGTCATTGGACAGGGAGAACCCAGTGGTCTCCTGTTAAAAGCCTCCATATCTCATGACTAATCCTCTTAGCCATTCTGTCTAAGTTTATCTCCTGACAGCAGCCATAACAGAAAACAGCTGGAGATCAGAATAGGCAATATTAATAGCAACAGAAGCATACGTGGTTTTGCTACACGTAAATGAAAGATACTATAGAAAAAGGTTTAGCTAATCATTAGATTTTTCTATGAATACCTGGAAGTAAAATCAAGCTCATTTAGTCCTGCTTAAGATAGATTTAATGCAAGATGCAACAGAAATATAGTGGGCTATACCTAGAAGTGCTTAGGATGACATAGGAATCCAGGATTTGGAACACTACCAGTTAGTGATGGGAAGCTATGTGTATATCTTGGGTTACACTCCTAATTCTCTTTAAGTGTGTTAGCTAAACAAGTAATGGAATAATAGTGTTCCAAGGCAAGCTGCCATCCATATCTGCCTTAACTGTATCATATAATTAAAAGAAATTTTACAGTAAATATTTTCATTCTGGGTAGCTACCCACAAGTCAGAAACAGTTTTGTAAAAGGAGCATTTTAATTAATTAGCCTTCTGTAAGTAAATCTGCTATCTCATGACTTCTGAATAATAAAATTTATGAGTAATGGAATGCATAAAATAATTATTATAAGGGTTGTTTATTGTAGCAGAGTGTGGCTACAGTGATGAGATTGTATCCAGGGAGGCCACAACCAGACGGCAGGGGAAACAGACAAGACAAGTCTTTTTGTTGTTTAGCATGGGAGTCCATTTTATTTCTCCCCCCCTACCCCGTGCCGCGAGGGGAGAGGGGGCAGGAGGTGGAGGCCTGGGAGCTCAAGAAAAACCCAGAGAGCTGAGAGCAGACCCGGGGCCGGGGTTTTATCAGGTGTCCCATGGGAGGAGATTTAAAATCAGATTGCAGCCTCCTCAGAATGGGAAAGCTCCGCAACAGATGTTGCAAAATCAGGGGAAAAAATCAAGGAGGAAGACCCAGCTTGGAGGGGAAGACATGAATGACATGCCATGGATACTGGAAAAAAAAATCCTTTTCAAAGTAAAAGCCATCAAAAGGCATGGGTTGCCATGAAGTGTGGGGACATGGATCAAAGCTTGCCCAATTGATCCCCATTGAAATCTTGTGAAACACAAAAGAAAGACTTAAAAGCACTGTGGAAAGGTGATATGATCAAATTAAATGCAATCGAAAAGAACTCAAAAAATCCAGAAAATTGGGATATTTAGTGACTACAAGAAGATGGCCTGGGAGGAAATGAGGTGCAGTGCAAAGGACCAAAACATACCAAAACTAACCTTACAGATGCTGCAAAATGACAGGAAAACTCTAGGAGGAAGACACAGCTTTGAGGGGAAGACATGAATGACATGGCATGGATACTTAAAAAAAAAAATCATTGCCAAAGTGAAAGCCATCAAAAGGCATGGATGCCATGAAGTGCAGGAGGGACATGGACCAAAGCTTGCCAAAATTGATCCCGTTGAAATCCTGGAAACAGAAAAGGACTTACAAACACTCTGGAATGGAGATATGATCAAAGGAAATGCAGTTGAAGAAAAAAAAAAAGAAAATTGGGACATTTAGTGACTACAAGAAAATGGACCAGGATTACATGAGGTGCAGGGCAAAGGACCAAAACATGCCCAAACCAAACTCACACATTAAAAATGTGGGTGTCAGAATGGTAGGTGCTGCTTCCTGTCTCTTGTTCCCAACAAACCTCTCCTGTCGAAAGACAAGCTGTGTTAACATTCAGGCAACACAGTCAAACCT
This sequence comes from Calcarius lapponicus, assembly GCA_039654755.1. Lineage (NCBI taxonomy): Eukaryota > Metazoa > Chordata > Aves > Passeriformes > Fringillidae > Calcarius > Calcarius lapponicus. Next base: position 84,172,805 of record CM077465.1, on the reverse strand, counting down.
CCACTCAACACTCATCACAACTGGCTCAGCAACAGAGGCAAGAAAGGCTCCTTTGCAAGGTTTATTCCAGCAGAGTGACACAGTAGCTGAAGGGTAAACCCTGTGGGAAATCGGAAGAGCCACGTGGAGCAGGCAAATTAATAAGGGGAAGGGGTGGGAGGCAGAGCTAAGGGCTGGGCAGGGGGCGCTGGCCTCCAGGGAAAGGGGGGTGGCCACCAGGGATGCCAAGCCAGTGACAGGGGAAGGAGAAACCACAGGAGAAACGATAGAGCTTAAAGTTACCCTAAGCCAGTGCTTGAAGCAGAGTTATTTTATACAACCAGTGATAACAAGTGAGCTACGTAGCTGGTCCAATGAAAGACTGGTGAAAGCCACGCATGAGCATATTTATTCAATGATTAGGAAGAAAATGGAGCATAAATTATTCTTAAAATCTGAGTCCCTGAAATGCACACTAAAAATAGTGTCACCTGTCTTGCATTTGTTGTTTACTTTTTGAGGCCCTCTACCCTCTACTCACAGATCAGAACCAGAAATGTAGAGCCGAGCATTCAGCTGGTGTGCCCTTGGTGCTTTTGTGCTAAAAGCCCACCCAACAACAATCTGAGTGCTTTTAGTGAAGCCATAGGCAAAATGCTGAGAAAGATCTGTTCTATTTGCAGGTCTCCATTGCTAAAAGCTAGTGAGAGGAATGCTGCTGTATCTCTATGGCACCTCAGTGTCTAGGAACAGCCATACCAAGGAGCTATGCCTAAGGCAGAATATCCCCGTATGAGAGGTTTGGTTCTGCTTCCCATTCACTATTATTTTGCTGTCTTTCACTGCAAGAGATTCTGCACTTTGGATCTGTAAGTAATTTAATACCCTTTCTCAATGAAGAGAAAAAATGATTTTGCTGTGTCTGCAGGATGTGTTCTGCAAAAAGATATAAATGCTACTCTAGTAGTCATTACCCTAAGGAGGTAGCAAAAATAGAGTAGATATGCTAGTTTATCTTGAAAGACCATTTAAAAATTAATTTGATATTCTAGCTAAAAGACTCATGCAGTGAAACTCTACTCCTTCCTTTGGGAGACTTACACTGCCTAAGAGGGCTGAACATTAGAAATCTGTTTCTGCCACGAATGCTTAAATATTCTTTATCTTATTTAATCCTTTTACTCCTAGACACATTTTTCTTTATGCCATACTGATAATTTTCCTCTTCCATGTAATCTTTATAATAGTTTTTATAAATAGTCATTATGCTTGCTTTTAATTATTCATTTAGTGTAAACATTCTTGGTTATTTTGTCATATCTAGGCTTCAGATTAGCAATCATTTCAGCTGTGTGTTGCTGAATTCCTTCTATTAAACAGTGTCATGTTCTTTTCATTCCCTACCTCCTCTCATTTTTCTATCTGTAGTTGCAAGAGATTCATAACAAAAGAAAACTAGGGACTTCTTATTGAGACTGGTTTCAGTATGAGATCAGTGTGTCCCATATATCCTAGCCTGCTTGTGTCTAATTTGCTGTCAGCTTGGTCTGAAGACTCCTGCTGTATTACCTGTTTAATTCTTGCTGCATGGGAGCAGCAAGAATTACACTTTCAGTGTCAGGGTCTCAAATTATTTTCCTTGTAGTTGTGCTTGTGAGCATTTCCCTACTGTATTGCATGTTAAGAGTGCAATCTATGCACTCTTAATATGATTAAAGTGTATGAAGTAGCAATCTGTGGCTTACAGAATGTGGCTTCTTTTTCTAGTTCTCCCACTGGCCTGCTGTGTGATGTGAGACCTGTGATCCTATTTTCCTCTGTAAAATGAGAGTATGGTCCACCTTTCTCCTGGAATCATAGATCTCTGTCGACATTACAGTGATAGGAAAAAAAAATGAAGACAAAGAGCTCACAGAATCAGAGTTCTATGGAATATCCAACAGACTAAAACCAAGAGGTTAAAAAAGCAAGATTGAAAAAGTTGCAAACTCATATTTTCTTATATTACTATAAGAACTGATTTGAACTAACTAAATATTTTTTAATAATCTTAGATTTTCTTTTCACTTTTCTAGCTATTTAATTGCTTTAGCTAATCATATCTCTTAATTGTTTTCTGCAGGTGTGTATTAAGCCTGTGAATAGTACTCAATAGAGTATACCTTTTACTTGGTCTATATCTCTATGGTTCAGACCTTTTTTTCAGAAAATTATTACATTTTTTATTATTGTTATATTCTTTATTAGCTAACATTGTACTAGATAAAAATTCTAAAACAAGTGTAGACAACAGCAGGTAATAAACCCAGAAAATACGTGGTTTATTTTTTCTTCCTCCAGAGCTACTACAAAATGCTACTCTAAGTACTGGAGTCTGTTTAAGAATACAAGCACCTTTAATATTACAAATTTATACCATTAAAAGTATTGCTTTAACACCTCCTCACTTAGGTGGAAGGGTCCAATATGAAATTAGATTAGCTACACCCACTTTATATGGCTGAGCAAATCCCAGCATGATTTTTTTTGTTGTGATTGATTTTATTTTCCTTCCTTAACCAACCCCCTTGGAGGTCAGAAAACAAATGCATACTGATATCACCTGAACCAGAAGCAGACATAACCACTCAAAATAAAACTTAATTTCTTTAAGCCTTGGGAAGCTAGGGAGTATATTTGCATTTTCTGGATAATGGGCTGCTACCATACGCAGCCTCATAAAGTGCACACTGAGGCCTGCTATTCATATTCACATGAATAAGATGGAAAACGGGCAAAAAAATACTTTCTTTGTGGTACATTTTTCTTTTAACCTCTATGAAATATTTGCTGATTTAACTCTCAATGGAAATTAGGACAGCAATCCTAATTTTTTGTCTGTTTTGGCATGGAGGCTCAGAGAAAAAGGAGCAAGTGGCTCTCCTAAGCATGTGCTTGGGTGCAGTGCTTTGATTAAATTAAACGTTTGTTCCGACAGGCCAAGGCTTGTTTTGATGTCTGGAAAGGTCTTGTCATTCCACTGATTATAAGGTTGTGTCAGGGTACCTAAACTCTCATTTGGGTGCATTTTGCTTTGGATTTTCTTTCCTCCTGAGCAATAATTGATTTAAATTTTTTTTGGTCACATAAAGTTTTAGCACTACTAAAGGACAGCATTTTCAATTGGAACTGGTCACAGTAATATCTAACACAAGGTGATGCTTCACATCTCTGAAACAATGGTATTTTTTCTGCAGTATGGACAAGAACTTCAAGCAGAGACAGAAAATTACTAACCTTTTCAGCTGTACTTATGTAACCCAAGAAATTTTAGAGCACCTCCTGCTCCTCTTTCAATAAGAAAATGTTCAATTTTAAGAGTTCAGATGTTTTAAAAATAAGGTCCTTTGTGTTGAGCAAAGTTAGACAAAAGTTTGGGATAAAACAGCTTGCTGGTTAGTGCAGTAGTCACAAGACCATCCTTTCTTAAAATGTAAGACTGCAAAGGATCTGGGGTATCAATGCAACCTTCTGCAATAGATTATCTCGTTATGTAATCTCTTTCATAAAATGATTTGCCTTCATCTTGAAACTGGTCACTTATCTCTTCCCTTTCCAAGTTTCTTTCTGATTTCCTTGGAACACCCCAGGTAGCAGAGGTGCTCTGATCTCCTTCCTGTGATTGTTAGAACCATGCTGCTTTGTGGTCTAGGTCTTGACTAATACCCAACTGAATGTTTTTCTTGTACACTTAATCGTAAAAGTTTCCTTATTGATGTTTGTTCTCTGTGAGTATACACAGATAATACAACAGCTAACCAAAATTCCCAAGCCCTATCTCCTTTACTTATAGTGTAGAATTACAATTCCTTTGATTTTAAGTAATGAAATTCTTCTGGGCCACTTTCTTTTAGATTTCATCTGCTTTGAATAAGGGTGAACAGAATTTTGCTCAGATGTGCTTAAGACCATACCTTACACTGTATACCATTAATACCTTACATCTTTACCGAAAACACCTTGCCAGAGACAGCCTGTGTTCACATTAAACATCTCTTTTGTGGCTCAGCTCATGCTGTGGTTGGCTCTGACAGCCAAATTTTTCTCCTTCACTGTCATTGCTGACTAACAAGTTCTCAAGACAGGTGTATTTATTAATCCACAATAATGAGATCCTGCCTGTATTACATATTTCCAACTGTAATTGTGCTTACAGCTCCCAGTGCAGTATTTTTATTTGTTTAAGAAAGTTTGCGATTTGTTATATATTTATTGCTTAACTGTGATTATTTTTAAACTTGGTTCATTTCCCAGAGTGTAGGTTTTAGATTCTTAAATTGCAAGTGTATGAGACCAATTATAAAACCGGTATTTGGGATTTTCAGATTTCAAACATGCTTTGTACAGTCATTCCATGAAATACAATGCTCCATTTCTGCCTGCTTAAAGATGGTTAATGATAAACACAGTACTCCTGCTCTCCTGGGTTGCAGGTATCTTTTCTAATGTAAATCATGTTTTTTGAATTCTGCTCTTTTTTTTTTTTTCGGTAAAGACAATTATATAGGGTAAAAAGGAGACTGTCAAAACTTTTAGTCTAAATCTCTGTTAAACAATACATTTAGAAGTCTATCAGGAATCTGAACTACTGTGTGCATTCATTTGTTCCTTATTTTATTGCCTTTTTGAATTCAATGTAACAGCTTTATTTTATTCATTCCCAAACACAGAATCTAAGATGTTCATCCTGGGAATAGGTAGGAAAACTGATAGAAGAAAACATCTGACATATTGGAAATCTGGGCTCTATTTCCAACTGCACTAGAACAGACCTTGTCCAACCTCAGAGCCCCAAACACTTGTTACCTCATAAATGAAGGGGCTGTGGCTCGTCTACCATTTCAGATGAAGTCAGGACATTTTGCTGAGGGATGGAAACAGAACCTATTAAATACTGGAAGAGATGACAGAGGTCAAAAAAACACATACTTCAACCAAGTACTAAGGATGCTTTAACATATGTCAGTACAAAAAAAGCAGAAATGACAATGAGTGTAAAATTTTTCTTGTATCTTTTCCCTCCTATTCTTGGAAATATTTATTTTAGCAATGGTCTTGATTCATTAGGCACTTATGCACATTATGAAGATATTCTCTAGAACTAAACACATTCTCAAGTACCTCACCAAGCATTGCTTAAGCGCTTGGTAGATTTTGTTTTCAGCTTTGGCTAGGTTTTTAGTGCCACTTTTGAATGCCACATTCAGTGCCACACAGGAATGTTTTTCTCCTAGCCAGGGGGACTTCAGAAATGATGGAGTTTCATTGCATGGCAGCCAGAATCCCATGAGGATGCAGCAATGCTTCAGGTTCTTACAACTGTCTGAAGAGATCTGGAAGAGCAAAAGTGGTAAGCATCAGCGTCACCCTTCAAAAGACAGACTAAACTGATATATGAAGAGGTTGCACTTCTCTGTTCTACAAAATAAAGTAGAAGCAGGCAGAAGAGCCTTTTTAATCATCAGTGCTGTAGGCAATATACCAGTAGTGTGTGTCATTTTCCTTTATAATAAAACTGATTTACTGAAAGAATTTTACAGTTAAATTTACAAGTGAAAATAGCAAATTTCTGCCTTTCAGTGCTGCCTTCTATCATCTGCAGAATAACAGCTCATTACAGGATGTTCATTTGTATCTTTAACTTTAAAGGACAGTTAGGCAATAAAACAAGAGCCCAAGGGAAACTGCTAAACTACCCCTTTCTAGAACACATACATACTCACTAAAAGTGAGTTAGGTTAAAAGAAATCTGTTCTGGCAAAATAGAAAAAATGGTCTTCACTTTCTCAATAATTCCGTACATATGGTTGAGTGAGGATCATGACATCTTGTTTATGTGGTGTTCGATCTGACTTACAATAGCACAGAAATATTTAGGGTGCAAAGTGTTAGGGTTGCATGGTGTGACTAATTGTTCATGGGTGTGCAGCAGGGTCGTGCTCAATCTTTGATCAAGCAGATGTGTGATCATAAAGTAACTCTCTGAATCTCTTAGTCAAGTTTCCCCAGTTGCTTATTTTGCAGAAGAAGGAGACTATTTATTGTGTACCAACTGTTACAGCAGTTACATGTTTATTGGAGTGGGCAGAGGGATTTAGAAAGCTGTAGCCCAATCATATTTTCTGTTAGCACCATCTGGAACTGCATGTGTTCTTCACCACATGGTGCAAGAGAAAAGGTAAGCATCCCTTCTTTGTCAGCATCCTGGCTGTATTCACTCCTCTTCAGTGAAGCTATCTTTAATAGGAGCAAAGAAAACACATAACCCAGTAATGTCAGGATAATGAAGGCACAGAAAACTTTTTTGATTATTCCAGAGAGGCGAGGCGATGATCTATATGACATCTTCTGCTATACTTCATTTCTTGTTACAAACACCACTCTGAAGCTTTTTGACCAGATCCCCCTCAAAAAGACAATTTTGCAGTGTGAAATGCTCTGGTATCTGTCTAAGTATGAAACACTGTGAAACTGTGATTCTGAAAGGATCTATGAATTCCAAAGTAACAAGGAAGTCTGAGGCCCCCCATATGCTCTAGTGTCAAAAAGACCTAATACACAGAGGTAGAGAAAATAAGAGGGAAATGATCTTACTTCTGTGCATGGCTTTGGTGATAGAAAACATCATCTGGTTCTCTTTCCAAATTTGAATATGGATTGTTTTAAAAATAATATGGAATGCAGTAATAAATCTTATGTGTTCTTAGGATCATAGAAATTGTTTCACAGTGGAGAATTTGTGGCTTTGTCTGCTTAGTTTATCAAAAGAAAGAAATTTGCTGAAGTTAGGCTGGGCAAGAACTTGTGCAGAGGTAAAATGACAGGTGCAAAGGAGCCGTCCAATGCCATGTCAAAGGGGATAGCTAGAAGTTAGATTGAGCACAAAATAAATGTACATTTCAGCTAGGTAGATTTAATGGTGGAATATAATTGATCCTACTTAATCTTAGGATGTATAAAACCCTAAAAGGAGGAAGAAGGTATATAAGCTGAGGAGGAAAAAAGCACAGTTGCAAATTTATACTGTTTTTATGACATATATGTGTATGACATATGGGATCATGCTCAATATGTAAAGTTGGGGGAAGAAGGAGGAAGAGGATGGCATTCGCAGTGATGGTGTCAGTCTTCCCAAGTCACCTTCATGTGTGATGAGGCCCTGCTCTCCTGGAGGTGGCTGAACACCTGCCTGCCCATGGAAAGTAGTGAATTAATTCCTTGTGTGTGTGGCTTTTGCTGTCTCTATCGAACTGTCTGACATGAGGTCTCCAGCTTTTACCCTTCCAATTCTCTCCCTAGTCCCATAGTGGGGACATGAGTGAGTGGCTTCCTGGGGATTGGTTGGTGTCTGGACGTGAACCACAAAACCAAAATTAAATATTGAACTTCTGTGTCATAAAAAATTATGTGGAATGCAGGAAACCACAAACTGAATAATGAGCTTGCCATACAATGACTGAAGTGTTCTACATCAAGTTACAGAATTGTCTTAAGTACTTTTCATCTTAATTAGATGTTTCTGGTACATTTATTGTACAGTGTTTTCACAGGATCATGGATGTCATCTCTATGATGGATCATCTATATAACTTTAGATCTGGAATTTTTGCCTTTAGTATAGGATATCCTAGATCCAGAATAATACTTAAATAAAAATCTGAAATGTTACTTATCCAATGACGCTCTCTGTGGTCTGTGGCACAGACACTTCAATTTTGAATGCACACCATTCTGGAATTATCAAAAAATATGGTGAGAGTAAAGGTCTTTCAGTGGCATAATTGGTGCCCAACAAGGAAATTATTCCCTACAGCTTCATTAATAATGCATTGTAAGCCCTTATTAAAGCAAAAAATTGAAATAGGAAATAGTCCAAACTGGACCACTGAGACTGTGTTTGTTATGGCTGCCAAATGACAGACTAATCATACTTATTCTGGGTGGTTTAGGAAAACCTCTTTGGAAGGATAGAGGAAAAAAAAGAGTGCAATAATTGTCATCTTTAGCTATGATGGAGAGACTCTTGTCCTTATGTGATTAGCTAATGGACTGTCAGATAAACCTAAAGTTACAAGAATCAGTTTAAATCAAAGTTTAAAAGAACCAGACTAAAGGGTATACCCAGGAAAGCTGTAGGAAAGTTGTAAAGGTGAAAACACTCACTCTTGTACCAAAGTGTTCCTTGACACCAGCACATGTACTGGAATTTGTGACATTAATAGTGATTTTGTTTTATATTGTGTGGTGGACTAGGCAGGGTTAGGTTAATGGTTGGACTCAAGAATCTTAAAGGCCTTTTCCAGACTTAAGTCTGTGATTCTCTTCTCTACACAAGATTGATTCTTGTTATTTTTAATGTATTATCACTTTCCTTTTCTTTCCTCAGCTTCAAATAATTGATAAATTAACTTTGTAATTGCTCTTGTACACATCGGTGTCCAGTTAGGAAAAGGTTAATGAAACTGAAACAGAATGCACATTATAGAGATGCAGCAGCAGTATTTCAAATCTTCTACCTTTTGGATGAGATGCTAAGCAGTGCGGTGGGAAGTAAGCTCTTTGGTATGCATTCCTGGATGTTCTGTTTTACTGAAATTAATCTTGATTTTACTTTAAAGTGTAAAAGGATACATAGTCTGTTTCCTTAAGCTCATTGCTTGAATTGTGACATTTGTAAGTTTCTCAGTAACAGATATGCAATAACACCTAGTGTACTAAGTGTGCCGAGCCCATCTACTCTACTAGTACTGCTAGCACTGTAACTTACAAAAAACACTAAGCTATATTTAATTTGCAGCAAGGAATGATCTCAGACATCTTACTGTGTGACTGAGACATATGTTTCAAGTGCATTTTGTTTATAAATACGCTGTGATAATGTGCCATCTACTTGCAAATGGTGATTACTGCTTATATTTAAGCTGCGATAGTCACAGCAACCTGAAAGAAAGAGGATGCAGAACACAGGCTTAAAAAAAATAAAGTTTGATACAGCGTTGCAAAAACTATTTGGGATGGTTTTTTGACTAAAGGACATAAGGGTAGAATTTCAACAGATTTATTTCAAGATCATGAGATGCCCCCTGCCACCGCCATATGGGAAGGATATATTTCTAGGAATTTTTGAGGCGTTTATACATGGATGAAATAAACTATTAAACATGATTATCCAATGTTACATGGGCATCCTTTAGTCCTCTCCAATCACATTTGCTTCCTTTGAAGTATTCTTAGGCAACCTGGTGCAATCTGGTTGTTAACGTTTCACCTTCTGAGGTCCAGATGTTTCCCTTCACTTATCAAAAATAAGGAATTGGGGTTTCTTTGTCTGCTTATGGTATCCTGCTAATGTCACTTCTCAGGTTTGCTATTCAGCTGTTTAAGCTCAGCAGTTAACTCTTTTGTCACATACATTATCTGAAACTTGCCAGTGTTTCAGATAGGTAAGTTTATTTATGGGCTTGTAGGTTTCTGTAAACTAATTTTACAGAAGGGTGACAGGAAGTGTTTAAGAAAAATTAGTCTGTAGAATTGTGTGAGAAAGTCCTAAAAAATATTTTTCATCTTTTGTGGATGGATAAATTGTACTATTTTACAAGCAAATAACTAGAAGTGAACCCACTTTTTGAAGGTATTCCTCACTAGCAAAAGGCAGTGTCTTGCAGAAAGAGTTCCCAGAGCACATTATTCTGCTACCAGGTGTTAATCAATAGTAATTTGGTACAGCTGTGGGGCGTAGTATCCACAGTCTCTAAACTGCATATGCACAGAGGTGTCCTTCTGCATGGGGCAGCCCAGTGAATCTCAAATATACAGATCTGCCTTATCCCTGTGGGACTTTCACAGACAAGTTTGAAGGTTACATTCATTGAGTTTCATTATTGCAGGAAAAATCCAAACCAACATAGTGACACTGCCATGCCATTAGAAGGTGAAGAGGGAGTTTTTGTAGATGGTAATCAGAATTTTTCATCCCATCTAAGTAATTTCTTTTACTTGAAAGTTTCTGTTACTGTGAAAACAGATGTGGAAATACAAACCTGTTGATATTCACCTTCTTTCAAAGGGTGAAATATTTAGCTAATCCTCCAGTATTGCTTTGTATGAAAACAGTGCAGCAGGTATGATTCTGTGTGAGTCTGGGTAGACTGAACTATGTGACCTGGATATACAAAGAGCAAAATTAGATTGAGCAACTGATTGCAGTTAGAGACAGTCTGATTAGCAGGAACAAAGAACAGCTGTACTGCTTTAACTAACATCAGAACAGTCAGAGCAAATAATTAAATATACCTTTTTCCTTGGCTATGCTTTCATAGGGTTGTCTTTTTATTACAAAAAAACAACTTTTTTTTTTTCCTTTTTTGAAAGTAATTTTATAAAGTGACAAGATATAAATATCATGCTTTCCATTTGTCAGTTTCTCAGTCCTCATCTTAGATATTCTGAAATAGATGGAAAATTTATCCCAAATATAACAGTAGTGTTTTTTTTAAAAAGACTTCAATTTTTTAGCATTTTATTAGGATAAGTTGCTGGATAGATGAAACCAGGAAGTGTATTCATAAAAGAAAAATATACAGCATGAATTGTTAACCTGGATTTTATAACAAAGCCCCTAGCCGTAGAGAGAGATTTTTTAAATTTTTCTACTACAAGGAGAGTTTCAGCTGGATCGCGCTTATTTTGTTCTGACCTTTCCTTTTATTCTTCTTTGCTGACTGTATCTGTTAATCATACTGTCTTTGGAATATGCATGTTGCTGTCACCTCATTTTGCCAGGTGATACATTATGAAGTTTCATTATTGTCCCTATAACATTGCTAAATTAACAGCAAACTCCCTTCTCCGTGACTGACTTCTTTCTGTAGTTTTTGTGTGTCTGTACTTTGTCTCCTTTTTTTTTGAAATGTGATTAGATCCTGAATTTATTGTAAGATTTGAAGGACATATCTGTTCCAGATGTCATACACAGATGCCTCCTATAAACTTTGTCACTTGTTTTGCTAAGAGCATTAATGTCATCTAAGGAGCCCTGCTGATTGGACTGATATTGCAGCATCTACTGTCCACCATTATTCTTCTTCTGTTTGCTGTGATTAATTCTGCACGCTTGCATATTGCTTGCTCAGTCAGGTGAAGTCTCTGCAGTTGATGGTGGATGTCTGGTTTAAACAAATCTGTTGTAATTAGCACACACATCTGTCAGCAAGATTTCCTTTGTTGTTGAGAAAACACTTCATCCTCTAAAAGAATAAAAAGGTTCATTAGAAGCACTGTGCTTTGAAGTAGTAATGCTCAATGATACATTCTGTTATGAACCATAACATTAAACAAAGCATAGTTGAAGATGCATATTTCTTCTGAAACTTTATAGCATCCCAAACCCTACTTACAAATTTCTTGACCTGATTATTTGGCTGACTTTGCCATGGATGATCAAATTTTTTCTTCAACAACATACCTTGCAATTAAGAAGCAAAATCAGCAAAAATGATGAATACTTCAGTTTTGTTTTTTTTTCTGATTAGGAAACAGAGGAAAATCAAGATTTGTAAGGAAGGTGTATAAGCAGAATTTGTCCACCTCTGCCACTGAGCTAGTCAGCCTGCAGTATAAATGGCACAAAGAATGGATTCACAGATGTCTGTTATGCAAATTTAATCATAAACCCCTCTGATGGTCAATTTGTGTTTTTCAATATTTGAAGGTGCTTTTGGAAAACTGTATTTTGTAGATTCTTACCTATAGGTTATCCTCTTCCAACATCCTCCCCAATTTTTAACTGAGTATTCACAGATTTCATTTGGAATTCTCTTCTCTATCAATAGAATTTGAAGGCACTTAGCATGATTTGCCATGCTGGTATTGAGAGATAGGCAGTAAATGCAGCAAACCTTTAGTACCACATTTTCTTCAGTTTCTGCTGTTTTCAAATACAAAACCAAGACTTGCAGATGAAGTATTAAAGCTAGCTTTTTAATCACTTTGGATAGCCTCATTAACTGTGCAGATTACATCAGGTGAAAATTAATTTTGGACATCTGAAATGTTCGTAGGATCAGGACAACAAATTGCAAGTAATGAATTTATTTGCAAAAACCAATTGCTTGCTTACCACGAGAGAGTAAGAATGGAAATTGTCAAAAGGAATCGTATCTCATTTACTCTCTCAGTTGGATAATTTTCTATAATGTCTGCTAAACAGAAGTAATATTCTTCAAACTCTGAGTTCCCCTCAGAGTTTCCACTGAGACTCTGACCTCATTTATTCCCCTAGGATAGGAACAAGAGAGAGAACTGGGATGCTTCACCTTGAGAATAACACTTGTACCTCTGACATCAATATTCTAAGAATGGACTCAAAAGAACAGTAATCTCCCAAAAAGAAAGAAAAATGGGGAGAAATGTGTCCAAAATACACAACCTCTATATTAATTTAAGAGAACCTACATGGTGCTCTGAAAGCATCTTATGAAAGTACTCTGACCTTCCTTCTGTGGGGATGTCAGAGTGAGAACACATATTAGTGTAACAGTGTTTCTCCTCCCAAGATGTGCTCAGTTTCAGTTTAATTTTAGATAATGCCTTATGATCTTCGACAGATCAAGTGGTGATTTCCTAAGGCTCAGGGAAAAGGTTGATTGTGTGATGTACAAAACCAGTCCTTTTGTTTCATTCAGTTTTGTCATACTAACTCACCATGTTCATGCCTGTACCAAATGTTGAGGTGGAATTCACCATCTTTCCTATTCATTCTCTTTTCATCTTACTCCTTACAACAAACACTCCTTAACTAAATTATGCAAGAATACTTAGTACACGTCTTTATTCTTCTGTGTGGTACTCCATACTAAAAACTTCTGGGAAAACTATAGTCCTGTTGATTCCTACCTGCAATGATGAGTGTGAGGAAACAAATTTTAACAATGATTTTGACGGCAATGCCAACAATTTGTCACTACTGTTTATCTGATCATGTTGCTCTGTCCTACTGATACCATCTCTTGGGCAAATAGTTCTAGACAGGTCACTAGAAGTCAGTATAAGATTTATAAGGGAAGAATATGAACAAGAAGAGATATTCCTTGCCATTTCCTGTCTTTCAGTTCCAATTTTGCCTGTTAGAATTGCTCATCTCCAAATCCTGCTCAAAACAATGTTTAGTGGGTGTTTTTGCACATAACACTGTGATAATGAGAGAACTTTTTTCTGTTAGGGTACTTTCAGTATCATTTGGTTAGAAAATAGAGGTTTTTTTAGTTATACTTTGTTATTTAACCCCCCAGTACAACAGCAACAGTCCCAAACCAACTAAATGACATTGTTCATATTTTTTAATGTAGTTGTGTAAAAGTAGGGTACAGTGGAACATAAATGTTAGTGATTGCCATTACAAAGCTCTTACAAGGATCACCAGACTGAGTTTTGTGCGTTTTTCCTCATGCTGAAGTTGTCATCATCATTAGGTGCAATCAGGTCTTCTGGAAATTCCCTTGCTGTCCAGGTCTATTTTGAATTAAGGCTGTATACTCATTTTTTATTCTTTCACAACTCTGTCATATATTTCTTCTTCTCTTGCTGTTTTTTGTGACTAAGCAGACCTTTCTCCCTTTGTTGGTTCCAGATTTGGAGGTATGATGGAACAGATGGAATAAGCCAAAGGTTGGTGCAGCAGAAAATCACTGCTTCATGTTATGGAGGTGAGTAAAAAAGGTTTGTGGGTTATGGTTGCCCCTTCTTATGTGTTTTGTAGTAGCAAGATTGTAGAAAAGATGCTGTAATCTGTACAAGCTCTTGAGTCAGAGCTCAAGGAAGTTGAGAGGATTCTTCCCAATGGCTTAAATAGTTTTTTAGGAAGACTTACATTTAAGTTAGTCATTATGCAAATGTTTTACAAACATTTAACCTAACCTACATAATTAAACATATTTTTATCCCTTATTGTTCTTTTTATGTCCACTATCCTTCAGGATAAGGAACGTATGTGCTCTGTTTCAAGAAACCCTTTAATTACGTTCAACAACTTTCTAAGGTTGTATCAAGCAATGCATTAGCCATAGATAAAATGCTGTGCATCTTTTAATTTAGTCACTATCAAAATTCCCAGAGGATTTTTTTTGATGAAGCATTATTTGTCTCTAATGTTTTTGCTCAAGTATGCATTTTGTTTTAAATATTCCTCTTGATCTGAAGAAACAGCTCAGAAGAAGCTCGGTTGCACATAAAGTTAATCACAAAACTTCTCTTTAAGTTCCATTGTCAATTCATAACAGAGTTCAAGCTATCAATTAAAATTATTTCCATGTGTCTACAGAAGGTTATGAGAATTCCATACCTGTCTTTAGTGCACCAATTAATATTCCAGTATATAATTAGAGTTCTGCTGAGTCTTGGAGCTGACACCAGCTCGCCAACATACTTCTTGCATTCTGACACTTTCACCAGCTCTTAGAAAACATATTTATCTAATTATAAAAATACTAATTGTGTGCTGTTGCAGATATGAACATTAAGGGAAGGACTAGTGCATATTACTTGTTCTGTAATAATGAGCAGGATGACTGGCTCAATTAATCAGTTCACTTGATTTCCTGAATTTGTTGTGTCTTCTGGTCTTTTGTTTTTGAGCCAACAGCAAAAAATAATGACAACTTTTGCTCTAGATGTTGCATTAGGATGTTTTATAGGAGACTAAACAATCCTAAATTCGTGTTCCATGCTTAAAAGAAAGCCATGAAATCTAATAGCACTGTGCTTTGCCATTCATAGCCAAAGATGGTATATCAGGTTCAAGTATGTTAAGAGCTTCAGTTTTTTCCAACTTTTTTACTTTTATTGAATTTGGCAGCTTATAAAGATTTAGTTGCTTTCCCCAGTTCTCAGAAATGAAAACAGTTATTTAAACTCTCTTATGTTCTTTGCAATTCAGGACTCATAATAAGATAACAGCAAGTCTGGAACAAGATTCTGCTGCTGCTGCTCCAAAAAGCTTGGCCTGAGTCTCTGCAATCATTTAGAATCATTTGGAAGTGCTGTGGAGTCAGAACCATAGCAATAGCACCTCACGTTGCAGTGAAAAGCTGCTCAACACACATATTTTAGATAAGGACTGAGGCAGTTTGTTTTATTAGACATCTAGTTAATGAAAACCAGTGAACTGCATCTTGGGGATCAGTATTAGTAATGCAATAGATAAACCACAATAATAGATATTTTAATATATTAAAGTACAGGTACAGTTTTCAGAACATTTTTATGTACTGAATCCTGGAAAGCTCTAACCCTGCCCTGTATCAACCCCACTGTTGTGCAGCTTCCCCTATTTACACAAGACTCCTGTTGGAGACGTTGGTATTCCAACTTCCTGTGAACCTTAGCCACTTCCCACAATCCCTTGGCACACACTTTGGTGAAAGCACAGTGCAGGTACACTTGTGTACCCCTGGCCTAGTTGTGTGTCTCTACCACTTCTACTCTGTATTGCCTGTCCATTACCTGAGTGCAGGCTGCTCACAGCATGTAGTGGCAATGATTCTGTCACACCCCTGTGGAGAACACAGTGTAGATCTTTTCTGACGCAAAACCAAATTTTGACTTTGTTCATGTGTTGCAAACATTCATGCTGCTTTTGTAACTATTTACATTTACACTCTCACCTTGCGAGACATTGTTATCCAAACCATGTTACTGAAGAATTCTAGGACAGAACTGTACAGATTCACTTGCTTGGAATGTGTGGTAGGGATCTAATGTGGCAGCTATAGAAGAACCAGCTGCTCAAATATTTTTGCCAGAGCCCAGTTGTAGGGCCAAGGACACTATGTATTTAGTTGAGAATAAGGTTGTATACCTATTGGTTGCTAATTTTTTAACAACTCTAGTTGCACAATTTTGAGCGCATTCCCACTGGCACACTCAGATTTCCTTTTGGGTTTATTGCTCTCCTTCATTTTGTACTTCCTTTTTCTGATTTTATTGAGTGGTATGTCTGTTCCTGCAAAGCCAGGAATCAGGTCACTGTACTACAGAGAGGTGTTATTTCTAGCAGCATAACGTACTTAGGACCATGTGGAGTTGCTAATCCTGCTGCTTACTTGTAATTAGTGGTAATAGTGTCACATAACAAATCATTAGCATGAAACATTCATGGAATTTTTCATCCAGATTTCAGCATCACCTGTCAATCATAGGTGTCTCAAAAGTAGATGAACATTTTTCAGTCCAGTTATTTTTTTAACATCCGTATCAGGTGTGACATTTCTTTGTTGAAGTGATAATCTTGTTTGCATTTATCTCATTAGTAGTATATGTGTACAAGCATTCATACCCATTTCTAGCCCTTGTAGTGCCTACAGGCACATATTCATATTTTATTTCTTTCTTGTGAAGTATGCATGTTATAAAATGTCAGGGTGCAGCTCTAAATCCTCCAATTCCTTTCAGTCTTCTGGATAATTTTAAATATTTCTTTTGTGCCTTACGCAGGTAATGGTGCACTCTTCTACGTGTTTTGTCCTATTATTTCTTATTCAGGGAAGTTTTATACTTATTGATGTTTACTTCAGGTGGGAAGTTGTTCTTGTTTTTATTACTTTTTATTTTTAAAAAGTTCTTATTTTGATTCTGTATTTTCCCTGGAGTTGGCAAGACACAAGGTGTGCTCTTCAATCATCATGAACCACAGGCACTTTTCCTAGAAATTGTGGAACTTGGTGCATGGTCTAAGATAGGTCACAAGAAGATGACATAACACGAGGCTTAGTGACTCGTCAAATAAAAGATCTTTTTTGTTCTAGGATAAAGGGGGCTTATCTTATATAGCTTTGTTGGATGATTTTAGAATGCACTCTGACCTTTTCTGGCAGATAAGAACACGGCAATTTTCTGTGAATTTGGAACCCAACTTTCTTATTTCTTACCTGACTCCTTGACCTGTAGCATAGTGCAAACTATTGGCCACCTAGGAATCAGCCCATTCACTCTAGAAGATCTTTCTTGTGGAATTTTGATCTGACACATTTGTGTTAGGGTTGAACTGCTTTCTTTTCGACTTCTCAATAAATGGAGAGAACAGTCTTAAATTCTGTAGCTGTGCTTAGGGAAGGTGAGAGGTTAGAACATTGCTAGAACTGCTCTCCATCATATAATTGCAGAAGATTATGAATAATCTGAATCTCACATGGAATTTGAGAGACACCAAGCATTCCTGTCCTAATCAATGAGGCTGGTGATGCAGGATATGCAGAGTGATACAGGACTGCCTACATCTAGATAAATGGCAGATTCCTTCAGAAATTCAAAAGAGACACTGCATTCCGTGACTTCACAATCCATGCTGTTAGGAAGAATCATGTGATTGGTTTTGTAGAGAAAATAGATGACCTAATCATTCAGATGCCATATTGATTAAGAAATAATGGAGACTGGGAATTTAGATCTCAGCCATTCATCAAGTATAAGCTAGAACCAATTTCTAGATATGAATATAGATATACAAATAAACAGACACGTGCAAACATTTTCCCATTCAGTTTAATCAACAAAAGTTTGTCAAAACCAGTAATTATGCAATAACCTAAGCTTTGTAAGGAAAGGATACATTGTGGGGTTTTGTTTTTGCTGTTGTTTGTGGTTTGGAGGGGGTTTTTTGTTGGTTGTTTAGGTTTTTTCCCCTTTAGGTATGTGCTTTTAAAATTGTTACAAAGCAGACTGAATCCTTAAATGAATGCTTGCAAGAATAGAACTCTTATGTGGTCAGCTGTGGAGA
This sequence comes from Calcarius lapponicus, assembly GCA_039654755.1. Lineage (NCBI taxonomy): Eukaryota > Metazoa > Chordata > Aves > Passeriformes > Fringillidae > Calcarius > Calcarius lapponicus. The sequence continues at coordinate 84,155,017 of CM077465.1, read as the reverse complement.
TATTTACTGAGAGGGGAACAGTCCTGGCCCATTCTTAGTCTTCTCAGTAAGGTTGTTCATGCGATAAAACTGTCTCTGCTGTTTTATGTTTATACATAAAAACTGCCAGACAATATAATATTTGTCTGGAAGACTAGAACTATGAATGTGCAGAAAATTTTTATGGCTCTAGGAACATATGCATTTAGAATGAGAGTGATAGTTTTCTATCCCTCTGAGCCTCAAATGGATCTCTACAAGCTCAATTAAACTTCAGCAGAATTGCTGAAAACCCACAGATGCTTCCTCTTGACTTTGTTGAGATTTGGTTCATGTTCAAAGGATGAAATGGACATATATTTGAGTTTTACTGGAATTTCTGTTTATGTAGGGCAAATTAGGATTCCAGAAATACCCTTAGTAAACATACATTTGTATGTTTGTGTTAATTGCAAAATATTGTTAATAAATATTAACTTAAGGTTGAATTTTCTATGTACTCATGTAGAATAAATCACACCGTGGCATAACATTTATTGCATGGAAGGACATTGTGCGTGATATATTTTGGAATGGAAAAAAAAAGCCAGTTCTCCCTCTTTTTCTCATGTATTTAAGAACTTGTTAAGATTGTTGTTCAAAGCAAATTTTTGTTGGCTAGTGTTTCACATTTGAACTTAATGAGAGATTAATCCACTATGAGGAGAAAAGTTGTGTGTATTATGATTAATGTGATTCATGGCATTCTAAAGTTGTTCCATTTATTTTTTTACATAGAAAATTGACAGAAAGAAAACTGTTCAATTATTAGTCTAGTGCTGTAATGAGTCTTGTGCCCGAAGGAGTGCTAGGCATTGCGAAGTTAAACTTGAAAAAAACTATATGGTCATCAATAGAGAAATCTGCCTGTAAAAGTGAACCAAAGTCAGGCTGACAGTGTGAATAAACAAAGGCAAACTGGATGCACATTATTCCATGCTTCATTCATTACTCTAGACAGTTCAATTACAATCTGAAAGACATATGGAGTAGTTACCACAGTTGTTGTCTGCTGACTTTGGAGATATATGCAAAATGCCTCTTTTGTTGATAAACATGTTTTGTTGATAAACCATCTTTAACATGCTAAGAATTTGGGTGAAAGTAATTTCTCCACCTCCAGAAGAGTGACACCATACATATATCTCTACTTTCATTTGGTTCTTTGTGTAATTACATATCTTGGATATATAAAATAGAATTTCACTTGTCCAGCAAGATTAATGCTCTTAGTCTGTGGAAATATGATTTTTAATGCCTATATGCAAATGGAGAATTTAATTGCAAATATTCTTCTATCCTCTCTATAGTCCCTGTTTTTGAAATGCTTTAGTCTTAAGTTATAATTTGTCCAGGAAAGAGTAGATCTGCTGCATTTTATGCATTTTGCATTAAATTCACTTTTGGATACATCGGAGCATTCCTGGTGTGGTGTCATCAACTTCTCTCCTTGTCAGGGCAGGGCTCTGCACTCTTTTTCCAGGAACCCAGCTTCTTGATGCAGCTGATTGATTCAGTCAGGTCTTTCCCAGGTTAGAGGGAATGTTTCTTTAGGGAGGCTCCACTTTCCAAAAGAAGCAGTGTTATATTCTTCACATTTCACCCTCGAGCCATAGCACCATCCCACTGCTTGGCCTGCTCCTCAGAAACATGCAAACTCCCTGAACTCCACAAAGAACTCTTTTCGGAGCCTTGCCTTCTTCCTTCTCCACCCATGACCACATGATTCCTTATGCACCAAATAAAAAGTAATTCAGTATTCTGCAGATAACTGCAGTTAGTGAAATTCCCAATTGTCTTTACTGATAAAGGCAGGTTTGCATATATGGAGTAAATAAATAATAAAAGAAAATTTATTTGGAATGTGGGTTGTTCAGGTTTTCTTAATATTTAGTTTCTTGTCATGGTAAATCAATAAACCCATTTCCAGTTAGATCTAAAATTCTGAGAAAACTACAGTGACTGAGTCAGAGAGTTGCTTTTAAATAAGAAAATGTAAGGGTTTGATAAAGGTTTAAAAAACTTCTGATTATTATGGGCATTTAGTATAAGAACTCAGTTCTCAGAGTGAATTAGTATGAAAAATGATGATGATGAAACAGTCTTCTCATATAACTGTGCTATTTTTGCAACAGCTTTAATTCCTTATTCACCAATAACTGTTCCAGAACAAAATACCCAACTAGCTCTTGGCAAATAAGAATGCAATAGCCTTTGAAATTAATCTTAGATGAGTTTAACACTGGAGAGTTATAACTAACTATACTATAAGCATTGAGCATCTTCTTGGTAGCTGGATTAGAGTGATGAGTTTTCAGCTTGTGAGATAGACTCATGGATGTCTTGTTTCTCATAGAAAATACCTTATTTTAATTTTGAAGTTGCACATTTATTCTCATGAGGTTTCAATGCCTGAAAAAGAGCAATCTGGAAGAAACTTTGACCACATCAGGCCATGGAGATGAATGGCGAATTGTAATAAATAGTTTTCTTTTTTTCTTATTTTTAGTTTTTGCTCAGAAGTTTTCTTCTGGACCTTGTGAAACCAGGCCACTTTAAAGAAAAGTTTGGTTTAAATAGTTTATCTTTTGGCATTATTTCAACTTGTTTTCAACGTGACTGAGAGCCAGCTTTGTAAAGAGGTTATGGGTCTTGGAGGTACCAACAGGCATTTTACAGAACTAAGATCTAGCAGGATGCTTGCAGCTCAAATCATCTATCTGCAATTCCAGTGTTTCATGGTTTTCTAAATTAGCTATGATGTATAGAATCTATTCTCATTCTCCACAGAACTTAGTCTGGTCTAGTCAATATGGTGGAAATCCACAGAGTTAGCTACCCTAAGTCTGCTAATAATTTTTGTGGGATGTTCAGGGACCATGAGTGACTGAAATCCTCAGTAAAGTAGTTGCATAATCATTTTATTATGTTTGGAATAATGGGCAGCTCTTACCATTGTTAGGTTCATTTCAAAGAACAGATCTCTTCCCTTGAGGCAGGTAGAAAATTTGATTTTATCTCAGCAGCAGGATTCAGCTTTTCTATCACAGTTTTATGCTAATTTCAGTGGGTAAAAAAAAATTTGCAAAGCCGATCTTCAGAATATCTCTTTGTTTGAGTTCTTTTCCCTAGTGGACAATAGTTGCCATAGCTGACCTTTTAAAAACTAAAGGCAATCTATTTTGGGTTTTTTAATATTTTTCATAACAAATCTCTAGCTGAATATCTTTGTGCACATTATAAGCAAACAAAACAAAGTGTTCCTTACCTAGCTTAATTTATGGTAGCTATTATCTGCTACTCCTCTAAAATATGGTGTACCTTACACTGCTTTCATAATAGGTGCTCATATTCCATTAATTATGTTTTGTTTATTTCAGGAAAATGTAAGAAATGGAGGTAAACTTCAACCTCAGACAGGAAGAGATTTATACAAACAGAAATAGAAAAGCAAATAACTCTTTCTGACTTTGCTGTAACAGGTTTCTATCCTAATTCACAAATTGAAATAACAAGTAGGATAGTATTTCTATCTTACATGATCATGGGAGGCAATGATGACAATAAACAGGAAAAAATCAGTAATCTGTGACTGCACATTGTTAATATTTCTGGGACACTAGGAAAAACACTTATTCCATGAGATGTAGAGGATTTTAACTATAAAACATTAAGCCTTCTATATGTTTAACATGAGGATTTCTCCAGTCTGAATACAGCTTTTTTATTTTTTTCTTAAACAAATGATGCATTCTGAATTTTATATTGCAAAATACTTACCTGTGGTCAGTATAGATTTTTCATATACACAATTACAGCAGCCAATATTTCTTTTTCTGTTTTAACATATCAGTTGTGTTTCTGCTCAAGTCCTAGGCTGAACTCTTACAAACTTAGATGAAAAACTTGGATGCAAACCAAGACATAGAAGTTAGTGGCATTGATGAATTATTTCTTCCTTTCAATGTTCTGTAGGTAGATAATTCTCACTCATAAATCCTGAGAACCACAGCAGCCCTGACCATGAAATACTTTTCTCATATTTGAGAGAAATAGAAAGTGTCTAGGATTGTGCAAAGTGACTCATTCCACAAAGAGAAGTATCCAGAAAGCCAGGAAGTGATGGGAAACCAGACTCCTAACTTAGATTAGAATCCTGGTGTCTTTAATCTTTTAAATAAGCACTTGGATTCTTCAGGTAAACAGTGCAGATGGTAAGGCTCAGGTACCAGAATTGCACAAATTATACTCATTTCTACCATCTTTACTTTGTCAATACTTTAGTGGCTGAGGCATGCACTTAAAAAGATTTGTTTCTTGGTGAAGAATGGCAGGGTGAAGTACTGAAAATTCTAAAGTCACAGCACAGTCTTCTCTGTTTGAAGGCACATATCTACAGAGTAGTTCATATTTTAAGAGAGCTTATGGGTGTCTTCCTGATCCAAACTCTCACAGAAAGAGAATTGTCTGTGGGGTGTTTTGGAGTGACCATGCTCCTTTGTAGCTTGCTCTCTGTTGATGAACAATGAATACATTTATCATCGGAAATTTTTTCCCTAACTGTTAGATAAGGACTGGGAGCCTTTGGCTCTTTGTGCTCTGCTCTTCAGGGGTTCCTGACTTCTTTTCTGGTCCTGATGCAAGGCCCCTAAGTGCGAGTGAGCTCCGCTTTTTTTCTGATGGCATATTACAACAGTAACTGTTTCTGTCATCTCTGGTTTGCCATGTAATTCCAAAATTACATGGAAACTCTCTCACTCCTTCTTCAAATTAGTACCTGATTTTGTGATGACAACTTCCAGTGATAATTTATTTCTGCCTTTGTACCCTTGACTATCCTGGAAGTTCTCACTGACTGGAAAAGGGGAAACATAACTGCCATTTTCAAAAAGGGAAATAGGGAAGACCTGAGGAACTACTGGCCAATCAGTCTCACCTCAGTGCCTTGAAAAATCAGTGCCTTGATCATCCTAGAAGCTATGCAAAGGCACATGGAAAATATGGGAGTGATTGGTGACAGTCAACATTAACTTGCTGTAGGCACATAGTGCCTGACAAACTCTGTGGCCTTTATGGTAGGGTTACAGCATCAGTATGAAGGAAGCGTGACCAATGTTATCTGCCTGGACTGGTGCAAAGCATATGGGTGTTCTGTACAACATCCTTGTCTATAAGCTGCAGAGACAGGGATTTGACAGATGGATCACTGCATGGATGAGGAATTGGCTGAATTGTCACACTCAGAGTTGTGGTCAATGGTTTGATGCCAAAGTGAGGAACAGTGATGGGTGGTGTTCCCTGGGGGCCAGTGCTGGGACCAGCACTGTTTAACGTCTTTGTCAGCGACATTGACAGTGGATCTTGGGTGCCTCTTAGCAAGCTGGCCAGTGGCATCCAGCTGTGTAGAGCAGTCAGTATCCTGGAAGGAATGGATGCCCTCCATAGGGACTGTCACAACTTGAGGGGTGGGTCTATGTGTACCTCCTGTAGTTTCAAAAAGGCCAAGTGCAAGGTCCTGCCCTCAGTCAGGGCAATCCCAAGCACAAATATAGGCTGGGCAGAGAATGGATTGAGACTAGACCTGGAGAAAAGGCCTTGGGGGTGTTGGTGAAGGAGAATCTCAACATGACCCAAAAATGCATGCTCACAGCCCAGAAAAGCAACTGCAAACTGCATCCTGGGTTGCATCAAAAGTAGCAAGGCCAGCTGGTCAAAAGAGGGGATTCTTCACCTGTACTCTACTTTCATGAGATCCTATCTGGAATATTGTGTTCTCTTCTGGAGCTCCCAACATAAGAAGGGCATTGACCTCTTGTGGTGAGTTCAGAGGAGAGGCATGAGGATGATTACAAGGCTGGAGCACCTCTCCTATGGTAACAGGCTGAGAGAGTTGGGCTTGCTCAGCCTGGGCAAGAGAAGGCTCCAGAACGACCTTATAGCATCTTCCAGTACCTAAAGGGGGCCTACAAGAGAGGTGGAGAAAGATTTTTCACAGGGGCTTGTAGTGACAGGACAAGGGGGAGTGGTCTTAAGCTAGAGGGAGGGTAGGTTTAGGTTAGATATTGGGTAGAAATTCTTTACTGTGAGCATGGTGAGGCACTGGAACAGGCTGCCCAGATAAATTATGGATACTCTAAGTATAGATACCTGGAAGTGTTGAAAGCCAGGTTGGATGGGGCTTTGAGCAACGTGATCTAGTGGAAAGTGTCCCTGCCATGCCTGGGGATTTGGAACTAGATGATCTTTAAGGTCCCTTATAGCTCAGACCATTCTAAGAGTCTATGATTCTATGTCTCTTTTTGCAGCAAAGATAGAACTGCAGGTGTAAAAAATTACCTCTTTGAAAGACAGAATTCAAGAAAGAGCTGGCCTGTGACTAGAATGGTATTCCTTCTGGGAAACGAGATAAAAATACATCTCATTAACTTCCACCTCAAGTTTAAAGATGTTACTTTGATATTGTCTTCTCTAAAGCCAAGAAACAATCATATCTCTGGGGATAAAACCTAACATTTCCAGCAAAGAATTCTCTTGCAAAGAATTCTCTAGCAAAATGCTACTGCAGTGCTACAGTGTTAAATTTTTCTAAAAAAGGTTTGCTTTATTGTATGGTACCAGGGATTGGAATGCACCCTAAATATGTACATTAACAGATGTTGTATGGAATAGTATCTCTCTTTCCTTCTCTTTTCTTTCTTCTGAATTTCTCTTCCTGTCAGCAGATAAGTCTTATTTGAAACCAGACCAGATGTGATATTCCTTGTTGGGCTTTTTTTCTGAACTTATTGATTCCAAGAATTTATTCCCCCCCCCTCCACCCTTATCACAGACTCAGTGGAAGTATTGGAAAGGAAATAAAGAAATCCTTACTGTAGGCTAAGGCAAGACTGAATTAATTGCTTATGTCTTGCCTTCAAAGGAAGGCAGATAAAAGCTATTTTCCTCATGATAGTGTGTTTTGAATTTGGATGTGAACCTTTCCACGTCTGTAGGAGCAAATACTTGCTTTTGCCAAGTTACTATGTCAGCGTAGTCTGCTTGGCTGGAAGTGGCAGGAACTGCAACCACTGTGTGAATGATGCTGAGGATTTTATAGTCAGCAAGTCTGATATGGAGTCCCTCTAAAAAGAGTCCATTTTGGGCTTTTCCCTTTTTTTGGTCTGAAGTGCTGTTCCAGATATGCTCCTAGCTGCCCCATGTGGGTTTGTTATGAACACTTTTATGCAATAGTGCTCCCCTTTGCTGCTAATATTTCCGCACAGTTATATTGCCAGTTACCTCATGCATTACTGGTCATTTAGTCAAATAAATGGCCAGATAAAGTTTAAAGAGAAAATAAGAACATTTCAGTTGTTAGATTTAACAGTCAAGTCTAAGAATTAATTCAATTTTTTTATATTTGACCAATCTTTTAGTTGTAGGTATTTTTACACGCTTCCTCAAATTCTTTGTTGTGAAATCTGTAATTTTCTCCACTTTCTCACTGTAATTCTTTTCCTGTAACATCTGTATTACCATGCATGTCCCTTGATTTTTTGTCAAACTTTGTTTGGCCTGTTGTTTTTGGCTTATGAAGACTGGAACTAATATAAAATAAGTGTTCTTGTAATACTGAAGAATATTGTCATCTTTACAGCTCAGAATAAAATACTGGAAAAGATGCTATAAGATTAACTTCAGCTTATGAATTGCTACAAAAATTTGAGGGAAAATCCCTCATCTTGAAAAAAAGGACATAAGAATGGAGCTGTATGGCTTGATTCACTGGAGTTATCAGTGTATATTGTTAGTGGTCTACTAATTTTCAAAGCTGGTGTAAACTTTGTTCATTTTCTCAATAAGATTGTTTTTCAGTTTGAAAAAAAACAAATGAAATTTAAAATCAATATAGATAGAAAATATAACTGTACATTTTTGCCATTGTCAACACACAAATCTATCTTGCTTATGTAAAGATAATTCAGTATTTCTACTCAAATAGACTTAGACTTTTCCATTTTATTAGTAGTTTTATTAGGATTATGATGGTGTTTCAAATAGGAGATAAATAACTATATCCAGGGAACAAAAGAACTTACGATCAACTAATTCATTGATGGAAATTTTAGGCTATGCAATGAGTCTATTGAATCTGGCATAGGTAGGCTACAGGAGTCATACAGCTGGATTGTTCTAGACTTCATGGTTTATAGATGACAAAGTTCAGGCCTAAGGTGAGTCTTAAAGTAGACTGAATTCAATAATTTTTAAATTATAGTGCTACGCGGAACATACATATAGATTTGAGTCTCCGTTAAACTAACATGGGACACGTATAAAAAATTCCCTAATTTTGTATTGTTACGGTGTGAATGTGTAAGAGTATAGAGTCTACATAAAACATGCAAATGAAATGAAAATGAAAGTGAGGCCATGTTATTATTACTGAATTCTAAAAGTGGAGTGTGCTGATCTAAACTGATCTGCTCTCAAATTAAAGTCCATAGCAGAGCTGAGAATGAACATTTCAACTCTGGTTTGGTGTTACTACACATGGCCATGATTTTATGTCATTATTCAACAGGAGAAAATACTTCTAGTATTCTGAAAAACTTTATCAGGAGGATATGGAACAGAGAAACCTTCATCTCATTATCTTATAAACATTTAGGATTAACAAGTGTTGAGGACAGTAGAAATAAGGGTGTTCAGAAGGGAATAAAGTTCATAAGGAGTTATGCCACTGGAAAGAATATTTTATTCTGCTGGGGCTAGGAAATTAGTAGAGGTGGGTTAATAACTGGAGAAATAAAAAAAAAATTATGCATTCAATTTTTATCTCCTTTTCATTATTTATAATGCAATTTCATGGATTTTCTGGTGTTCCTGTTTTATTATCTGATTTGGTTAATCATTAAATGAAGTTTCTTTAATTTAAATTTTGCTTAGGGAAGGACAATGATGAAATTTTCTGTTTAAAATATGAAAATATTTTCAAATCCAAACAGATAATTATATAGCTTGGTTTTAAACTACCATATTTATAGGAATATGCAGACCACCCTGTATTGCAACACAAGGTTGAAATTAATTTGCAAAACAAATAAATCTGTTGGTTTAATTTGCTTTATTATGAAGGAATCTTGACATTTTACTGGCAATATTAGCACATTGCTTTCTGTAGCTTAAGTTTTGCTATTATATATTTCACAAATAATGAAGAAGCTCTTTTTCTGGGAACCTTGACCTTTTGGAGAGCTGGAAACTAATGCACTTTTCTTTTTTTAATGCACCTGAAACTATAAAGAGCTTCTGGTACAATACTTTCTTTTGATTACATGGTGATAAGGGGACTGGCCATACATTTTATTCTAGCACAATGAAGTAGAAGATACAGTATAGATTTTTCCCTGGACTTCATCCAGGAATTATTAAAAAGGCTTTGGTGACTGTGATAATAATGAGAACCATATTACCATGTTTGCTGTATCTTTGAAAAATGAGATAATACATTTATTTTTCCAGCACAATTCAGATACTTCATTTAACGGCTAAACAGTATGAACTGTAAGTATTTTTGTTCCTTTTTATTGTTCTCTAAATAGAAAAGCACTCCATGTATTACATTTCTGATTTATCTGAGGGCACAGATCTAAATAAGGCAAGTGAAAACAAAAACCCAGCATGCTCATAAACACATATCTGACCAATGTAGCCATCTAATTGGGTACTCTGCTGTTCTCAAATACATAATTTTTATCTTCTGCTTCAGCTTATCATCACTGGGGAGAACACAGTTTCTCTAGGCACCTATCCAAATTCAGACAGCAACTCTGGAACATGAGATAAAATGTTAGGTGTGCTTCTGGGCAGCTGTGAATATATATTCTGCCCTTAACACTGTAAATGTGCTGGGACCAAATTATTTTCTTTGGTCTCTAACAGAGATGCTTATCTGCAATGTGTTTTGTGAAGGAAAATAGAAAACAAAGAGTCTTAGTTTATAAGAGTCTCTCTGTAGGATTTCTTTTTTTTTTTTTAATTTGTGGGGTAAACTAAATTGATTTGTTGAGAAGCTGCAATGTTATATATAGCCAACAGTACAGAAAAAAATTATACTGTGTTTGATATATTGATCATTTCTGGTCATTTGAGGGATTATATCACAATCTCTGGGATGTTTGTGTCTTGTGTCAATATTTTATTGCTGGAAGAAGACATTACATAAACACAGTAATATTATTTATTGTTCATTGAGCCATAGAAGTTAGGAATAGAAAATGACCTATTAGATCATGCAGTTTATCTCTCCACAAAGCAAAGGACATCTCTGCAAGTGTGACTTGATGACAGCCAGATATATAATGATTGCAAGGGTGCTATGACTCCAGAAAAGCAAATATGCAGTCTTAATTAATTTTCCTAAAGCATGCAAAGTTTATGCACTGCATTGACCAACCCAACCAATACAATCACATATATATACATATATACATATACACACATACATATATATGATCTCAAGAGGTATTACAAATCTTGACATTTACCTTACTTTTGGCATCATCTCAAAACATACAATTCAATTTCATACTTAACTGATAACCAGTTGAAGAAAAACTGATAAATCCTTCATCTAGAACGTGCTTTCCTGTGAAAACCTCAGAGCAGATAAGGAACAATTTTTGCTGTAAGGTCTGAACCATAATCTGTCTGCTTTCCCTTAGTAATAAAGTTTATTCTCAGCAATAAGGACTCCAAAAAGTATTAATCTATACTTTTGGTTTACTTCTGTGCAATAGGCAAAATTGAAACATTAGAGCATGTCCTGATAGAAGAGATAGATTTGCACTAATATTGTAATGAGGATGGATGTCAATCTTGAGAATATCTGAAAACTCTCCACAGTCATTAACAAAAATGGTGTTGATAAACAAAAAAAACATTTTTCAAATATGATAATGGGTAATCCTCTGTCTTTCAGAAATATCTCTGCTTCCCTGCCCCAAACTGTAGACACAGCAAGCCAGAGAAGGCTGCATTTGCCCTACTTTCAACAGGGACTAATCAAGATCAAAAGTTTCTAATTAAAGTGTGCTTAAGGGAGATTGTCATACAGAGGAAAAAACCCCAAAATCTAAAAGACAGAAATTTCAAAGTAATCATGTAGTGATGATACAAGCAAGTAAAAATGGTTTCTTGTTTATAACTCTGCAAGAATATGTGTGTTCCTATCAGTAAGTGAATTCTGATATGAATAATACATTTTTGGTCCTGAACAGCCAAAGTCATTATTTGTAAAATGAAAATCCTGTCATGGCTTCTATTATTTATACTGACTTTTTCTGTTTATTTAGGGAATCATTTAAGAATTTCAGTTACTTTGAGTCATACCTTTATCTGTAAAAGAATCTGTTCATATTATTAGGACAGCACACACAGTAAATTATCCCTCAGCATGTGTGAGGTTGACAGAATCATTACCTCATTAAACATAATGAATAATTACTGCAGCATTTCTTGTGCTATTACTTTATTATTGGATACTCACTAGAAGTAAGTAGCTACTATTAACCGTCATGCCATAAATAAGATTTTCAGAGAATTACTTTTGTTAACAAATAATTATCTGCTATTTTTTCTCTTTATTTCAGTCTGATGCAAAAAAAATGGCGCCTGACAATTTTTTTAAAATTTAAATTAAATATGCACTATATTAAAAATTGTTGCTATGTAAAAAACAATCTAATCAAGACTATGAGTTCAGCTATGTCTTCTGCTTAATTATTTCTGAAGAAAGTTCCTAGCACAAGAGCAAGTGGGAACATACCTGGGGTTTTCATGCATGATGAACTGGAAGCTCATACCTTGGCTGGGTTTTCTTCCCTTAAGTTTAATGAATTAAATTGGAATAGCAGTCTTGAGAGTTCCCCCTGCTCATCCATCAGCCTAAAACACATTTGTCGTCTCCATCCAGGAGCTTGCCAGCCTTCTTTCTCCAGCCATTGTTTTTCAACAGTAGCATACTTTTACTAAAGAATCTGGGTAAATAATACAAAATAAATGCTCCAAATTTTACTTGAAAAGTTATTGAGCTGCTTTCCTCTCTCTCTTTTTTACATACAAAGATATATGACTGATATCTTCATCTATAGTTGAAATTTGAGAGACAGTATTAAATATTTGTTAAATCATTTATGCAAAGGATTTTGAATTCTTAGAAAAGTTGAACTATTACTAATGGGAGTTACACATTTCTTTGTAATGTAAAGAGGTTGTCTCCTTGTATAGATCTTATTTAAGACAGCAACCAAAGAAACAATCGAATTCAATGAAATTGTTCTCCAGCAGAACTTGAAGGAATCATCTTTCATGAAAAATCAATGTGATTTTTCCACTTTACTTTGGTAGAAAATGAACTATAGGTCATTAGGATTTGTAGGTAAAATCATGCACAAAACCTAAAAAGTAGCAAGGTATGAAGTTTAAAGGTACCCAACCAACAGCAGTAGTTGGTGTGATATTCCTGAATTTATACTAAGGAGGGATTGTAGTATCTACTTTGAGATACTGTAGTGGAGAAAGAAAAGGTTACTTGATATTTACAGTCATGATCCTGTTTTCTCTGAAGGTTTTTCCACAATTCTGTTGGAAAAATTGGTGGCTTGTACAGCTTGTGGCATGGACTCTTATATCACCTTGTCCTACTAATGCAACCGTTACACAACTGCACTTAAAATAAAGATGAAAGGGAATATTCCATATGCACAAGGTGCTTGTTGTTGTCTTATTCAGTTCATAAATGTATGCATCTCTTGTTGCAGATCAGAAGATAAATCTCTAACTCCTAATTTTAGCTGTGTTTCCAAGTGAGCCCCATAGGGAGGGAAAGCACAGGAAAAAATTCTAGTATGCATATATGAGTTTGCTAAATAGCACATTTGCCCTTGGTAGTTAACTGGGAAATGCACATATCCTTACCCTTAACATTCATCACCCTTTAAAACCACCTGTTTGAAGAATCAGACACCTAGCATGGACAGGAGCATCTAAATCAGACTCTAGCAAGGTGTTCACAAAACCCCTGTCTAGTGGTTGGGGAACCTTCTAATGTTTAGGCAATAGGCACCTGAATCTTCACCAGCAACCTGTAGTTTTGCTCTTACAAGTTGCCCAGTTGGACTGCCATTCTGGTGAATTACTCATAAGGAAACTTCTGTGCAATTCTGGCATTAATCTCCCAGAGAGCTGCAGTTTTCAATCTTAATCTTGTTGTTTTAATGCCAGCTTTCAGATGTGTAATTTCCAGTCTAAACAAACAAACATGCAAAACTGGGCTGAGTCATTTGAAACAGAATCATGTTAACAACTACAATCAGCAGGGCTGAAACCTTTTCAGGCTGACAGCTGCTACTTTAGCTAATGAAGTATTAAGAGCAGCAGCTGGGTGTTGTCTTTCATGTAGAATAGAGTGGGAAGTGGTATGGGATGTGCTTTGGCAGGGTATCTAACTGTTTCAGGTCAGAATTAGAAATCTTGGTTTAATGTAATTAATGTACTGTGGCTGCACTTCACAGAATTTGTTCAGATTTTATATGTTTTAGCTTCTCTCTTTCCTAATTTTTGAGACCAAATTCACTATTCTAACCCAAACATTCCGTTCTGGCTCCTTGAAAATACAATTTCCATTTCTCAGCTACTAACTGCTGGTGCCAGTCTTTCTGTCTAGTAATCATCCTCCCAACATGACATATATTTCTTAGATGTGATACAGCTAGACCCATCTTTAGGTATGTTATATAGGTGACAGAGTTCAACTTGAACTCTCCTCTTGAGAGAAAAAGCAAGAAATCTTCAGACAATAATTAAGAAAATGTAATAATACCTGTAGATCTTGGATTTTACAAAGAATCTGCAGCAACTGCATTCCTAGATATTCAAGTATGTGCGATTAGGAGGGCCAAATTCTGGCTATAGGCCATATTTACTCTATTGCTTTCTCAGTACACTCTTCTGTTCCTCACACTTCTTTAATCTGAATGACTGAACAGATTCATTGCAAAAAACCTTACAGGATAAGCATCCTTTCTGTCCTGCTGGTTCAACAACCTGGCCTGATGTGAACTCTCAAGGGCAAGAAAAATCCTTGTGTTTCTATAGGCTTGGTTCCAAACCCAACTGTGTTACAAGAACAAAGCTTCTTGGTTTAGGGAAAAATAGGCCTGTAGAAAACAGTAGGCTTGTCTATAAGGGGAATAACGATCGTTAAATTCTCTGGGATCAGTGCAAGAAAACAAACCTAATTTATTCAAGCTAGAATTACTGGCAGCAGGCTTTAGATTAAAAACTATGATCAAGGCAGCACTTTTTAGTAGGTAAGGCTTCCAGTAAAGCACAAATAAAAATATATTGAACATTCAAATAATTAAAAGAATGAAAGGAAGATGAACTCTTAAACATTTAATTGAAAATCTGTGCTGAAAGCACCTTAGCACGTGTTCTGAGCATTATGTAAATCTAGTTGCCTAATTGCCCCATTTTTATGTGACTTAAAACTTGTGGGAGGCCCTATTTAAATACACACATCAATTTTTATTATCTTTGTAAGTGACAAGAGCCTATGCAAAGCCATAGGAAGTAATAAATACACTATTGTCTTACATTTCCCAATATGTATACACATATATCATCCAGGGATAGGACCATGGCATGCCCTTCATGATTTTACTTCTAGCTACTGTCATAAATATTCCTGCTGGGTGCTAACAGCAGAGAAAGCTGAGCATGATTCATTGCATATTCCCAGTCACATAGGAATTTCCAAATTATAGCGTATCCAATTAGTATCTTAAAACCTCTGATGTATTTACTGCAGATACTGTAATCTCTGCACAGCTTTAAACACCAGCTGTGTTCTGTCAGCAGTGAAGCCTGTTGGTTGCAGGCTTCAAATGTATGAGGATATTTTGAGGTGTAGTAAAATGTTGTTACCATTTTCTGACATTTACTGCTAGTCTGTAGGTCTAAGACTTCAGTGGTTATAAGCAATGCTCTATTATTGTTCCAGTCTTGGAGGAAAATGATTTGGCTTCCTGGTCAGTGCTTTCTTGCATAGTATTATGACTGTTTAAACAGGAAATGGCAAAATCAAATCCTAGAAGTCCGAGCTCCTTGGGCAGAACAGTCTAAAGCCACTACCATAATGATGTTACTGGCTCTGGGATTTACAACTTCTATTACACAAATAAAAAGGATATAATTTTTATAAATCTGTAAAAAGAATGTTGCCATGGCACATTAGAAAAAAGATTTGGCTGAAAATATGAACTTTGTGTTAGCTTTATAGCTCAAATTCCCAATTCTAAAAATTAAGGTTGCACATGGAAATCACCTAGCCTCCAGGCCCAGAACCTGCACACAAACAGTAGCAGAAGGACTCTCCTACCTGATGTCAGATGCTGCATTGTGACAGGCAGTGCTTTCTATTGTCACACAGGAAAAGCATGCTTACCTAAAATTGGCTGCTGGTTTATGTGGAAAAAAAAAAAATCTTATAAAAGGAGGCATCAAACCAGGAGCCAGGGGATAAAGATGTTCCACCTGATATTTTTTAGACTTCGGCGGTGGTACATTCTGCATAATTAACTCATGCAAGTCATCTCTGAAGGAAGATCTGCCTAACCCATGTGTTTAATTATAACATCTGTAGTTCCTATGCAACACTGCTTCAGGAACTGGAATTTGAAATCAGGGTTTTTGTTTCCCTGTATTCTGCAGCTGAATAAGAATGAATAGGCTTATACCAACACAAATGAATCTGCACTTGTGTGCCTGTTGATGTTGGTCAGTAAAAAGATAGTAACTCTTGCATGGCTGCTGCCTTACTGAGAATGATTTTGTAGCAGCACAGGACAGAAATTTTAAAGTTAGACAGGACTTCATATTTACCTGGATTATTTTTAGTTCTTGGGGATTTCTGTAATATTAATATTGAAGAGAAAGAAACAATAACATTACAACTTTTCCTTTTATCTAGGAGAAATTAGGGTAATCTGTAATGATGAACCAAGCAGAGAATGTGCCTCTCACATTTTAGCCAGGACCAAGAGGTGTGACAGCTAAGGATGTTTTTTAAATATTGACAGGGTTCTGTAGACAGGAGAATCTGCTGTCTTCTTTGCTGCTAGAATTGGGAGCTTCTTCTTTCCTTGATTAAGAAAAAATTCCATTATTTTAGGGATTGATATGCTGCCATTGTGTTTATAGAGGACTGAAGTCTCATTGGGCAATGTTGCCATAATATATGCAGTGAAAAATAGCATAAATTTAAAAATGTATCACAGAATGAAAAATAATGAGAGACAAATTGCCAACATCTTTACAGATTTATGCTGATGTATTCCTGAAGAATTTAATTGTTAAAATAATACTGCCTTAGAAACAGTAGCAGGCTTACTTGAATATCCAGAAGAAATTATATTTTTATTCAGAGATTTGTGATGTTAGCTGGCAATGTATAAAACAATTTTTTTCAGACCAAAAGGATGAGGTATTTGTCTTTAAAGTAAAAAAAAAATAATTTTAATAAAGAAATTGCTGCTGTATTTGTCTAATTGTATTGAAGTATACACGATGGGAACAATACGCACAACTAGGCTGTTTCTTTCACTGTGTCACTTTTAATTTGAATACCTGCATTAAAATCAATATCAATAAGAATACTTGGCTACAGGATCCCAGTATACCTTATTGTTTATATTCGTTAAGTAAGGAAGAAATGAGGTAAATTAGGTAAGCTTGAAAAAACCTTTGAAATGATGAAAAAAATCTGTCTGAACCTCACACCTAATCTCCCTGTAGCTGTTCAGGAGCTTTTAGAGTAAACGTACATTTATTTCAAACTAAGAAAAAATGGCAAAATGTGAAAACTCTTTATTCATGACCACACTGCTTCCTCCATGACATTCAAGGATGAAGTTCTGCCTGCAAAGTAGGCAGAATCTGTCTGCAGCTTCCACTTTTCTGCGATACAGGTCAAGCAAATAATTCATCCATTCCTTAGATTATCAAGTCTTTCATTAGCATTTTCATTTTTTCCTGTTCTCATTCTATTTTGTTATGATGTTTTCTCACTTTTTCCATTATAAAGGCCCCTTTTTGGATATGCCTTGTTTTTAAGCATTTTTATTTTGTTTAGAGAAAAGTCTTACTACCAGTGATCACTTCACAGTCACCATATGTTGCAACAGCTCCAATACTTGAATTTTGGTTTTCTAAATGAGGTTACTTATCAAATTCAGAGCTGACACAATGCCCCTGAATTACACCTAGTATAAATATGGATCATTTTTTTCATCATTCAATAGTAATATAGATACCTTTTAAAAATCTTAATGCATCTTATTACTCTCTTTTGGGTCACAGATATGAGATGTCGACATTTTTGTATACTTGGCTCAAGATATGTTCATCCTCATTCTCCAGAGACATTGAAATCTGTAACTCTAGTGAAAGTCCAAAAGATTTCTGTCCATAAGAGTCTTAATCTGGATATTCCACAACTCCAGTGCTAAACATCTTACAATTTTTGAAAGTTTGGATCCTAACATTCAGGTTTTTGCTTGTGTTGCAAGTTTGTTACAAGGGTATAGGCTCATAGTACAAGCAATGTAAGGAATAAGGAGCCAACCTGGAACAAGTAAACTCTAATGCAATAGAAACTCTGCTCCTTGCTCTGTGTCACATTAAACTGACAGAGAAAACATAATGGAAAA
Organism: Calcarius lapponicus; assembly: GCA_039654755.1. Taxonomy (NCBI): domain Eukaryota; kingdom Metazoa; phylum Chordata; class Aves; order Passeriformes; family Fringillidae; genus Calcarius; species Calcarius lapponicus. The sequence goes on along the minus strand of CM077465.1, from coordinate 84,137,246 downwards.
AACTATCTAGGTCACATAGGAGATATTTATTTGCCTACAGCTGTAATTTCATTAGAATTCTGAAAACTCCAACTGAAGGTTAAAAAGTTAGTCTATTATGGCAATTTGTTCTGAAGACAGAAAAAAGACTTTAATGACAATAGTTTACCCTTAGCAGTCTGGTTTCTCTCTCAAGACAGCTTTTGTTTTAGCCTTTTAGTTAGAAGATGATGGTACTTGAATAAATGGCAGGAAAAAACAACCAATGGTTCCTCTGTTGCAGTATCAAGTGGAGGATCCATTAAACTCCAGCTATTATGAGGTGACCATAGCTCCTCTGCCTCCTGATATAGTTGAAGCAGACAATTAAATATCTTAGCTGTATTTTGTTCTCATTTTAGCACCTAGAAGTGTATCTGAGCATGGAATGTTTTCTCCATACTTTGTTTTGACAGCTTTCTGATCTGCTTAACAATCTGAGAGAGAAGTATTTGTACAGACATTCTGGTGCTTACGGACTTAGAAGGAAATTTTCAAGATTTCTTTGGAAGTTTCTACAAATATTTTAAAGACCAACGTTACAGGTACCTTCAAAGAGGAAAGCATTAATAAATCCTTAGATGTATAGGTTGCTGTTAGCATGAAAGATTTTGTCAATTTAGTTGTGAGAGGGTATGTAGTTTTCACTGCCCTGGCCAGCAGAATTGCCCAGAAATTTCTGCTGGTTGCTTGATTCTCTTGGTGTTTAAACACAACTAAGACACTAAAACAGAAGGTATTTATATGAAATGTAACAACTTTTAGTACAGGATATAAAGAAGCTGTATTCTAGATAGGCAAACATACTTTGGTGCTCCACTTACTAGGAAAATCTCAGGTAAATGGTAGGAATGTCTCTCACTTTAAAAGCATAGACAAAACCCTTTCTGGACATCTTCTACTCTGTGATTCTTTCCCTGTGCCTTTCTGGTATTGCAAATCATTGCCAAAGCAGATGTACTTCTTAAAAGGATGAATTTTGCCTTCGGGACCTTTCCACGTAGGAACAAAGTAAAGTAGCTACTTCTTACACTACTCCTTAGGAAGTATTGATAAAAAGTAATAAAAACCAAAAGCTCGGTGCCTTTATAAGTATTGTTTCAGGTATGTTTCATTGCTTCTTGGATATTATTTCACCTAGAATTATAAATTCTATTTATAACTAGACAGTACACAATATCACTGGTGAATGCTACTGCCTTATCAACTCAGAGGAGTTATATCTTCAGTCAAACAGCATGTATTGTAGGGTTATTTGAATATTACCCTGGCATAAGAAATCCTTTTGCACAATATTTCCTTGGGTCTAGAGCAGCAACTTGATTCTGTGTTGAAAACCATTTGAAAACAAAGCTGGTTTAGATTTGAAAGTAACCGGGCTAATTAGTGTCATTATAAGTCACTAATAATATTTTTACTATCACAATTTACCATTAAGGCTCAAATTATTTGTCAAGAGGTCCCAAACAGAAATTGGAGCATTTTCTGTAGCTGTTACATGTTGTCAGAAAATCATTCCCTTTCTCTCTGCAAGCACTGGAGATGAGATGACTTTTTGCCTTAGGATTAAATTCACTCTGGATGAAAAATTATGGCCAGTTAGGTATTACTCAAGTTTTAGATTGTTCTAAATCTTACCTGAAGTATGTAAGTCCAGATCTGTGATATAAATATCCCAGCCATACTTTCACACTTAAAGGGTGAATTTATCTTCAGGTGGAGGATTTATATAAGTAGGTATTGGGTCAAAAGAAAGGTTCAATTAGATACCTGATAAGCCAAATCTATAGTATGACTTCTGCTTGGATCAAAGATGGAGGGAAGAAAAGCTTTTGTTTAACTACACATTGTCAGAAATCGAGGACCTCTTCTTTGCCTTTGGCCTATTTGAGACTTAGCTATTTTAATTTGGGATGGTTTTGTCTTTACTGGAATGTGACCTGCATAATAGAAAGTGATGTTACAGTGACTGTTGTAACAGTTCTAGATCATGGCAGGGCTGCCAGAGACTGGAATAGCAGCAAAGAGTGAATCAGAGTGGCTTTAGGCTAGTATAAACACATGGTTTTGAAAAAAAGTAAAAAGTTTATCTTTAAAAGCCTGTAAATTTGTGTGTCTTACTGACTGAAAAAAAAAACAAAAACTGAGCAGACAAATGCTGATTCTAGATATAGACCAATATCATCTCTGCACATATAATTTGTCTGGGCAAAGAAGTACCCTGCAGAGGAGAGTGGTAGTGTAGTTAACATGAATGGACAATATCCTAAATTATGTGGGAGTTAGACTAATATCCAGAGGAGTAAGTTCACAGAAAATTCATTCCCATGATAGGATAACACTAAGCATTTTCTTACAAAAATGTAACTAACTACTTTAAAATGTTTATGATAATGTTAAAGGAAATAGGAGGATTTCTTCAAAGTGTGATTCCAGGGAGGAAAAGGAGATATTGAAATTAGAGCACATTCTTAGTACTAGAAAAGCTAAACATTAAATAGTCATGAGTTCACTTCATTAGAGTTGGGGACAGCTTCCCAATAATGATTAGTGTAGTGGTAGAAAGCACTCAGTACATCTAAGTGGTGTGTCATCACCTCATGAAAAACACTGCATGATGTAATTGGTTGTGAAAGCAGACCCTATGAACTTGGCAGTTCCCTCAAGCCCCAAGGCCATTTCTACTTTCTTTTAACATTTGATCTTTTCTTCTAACATTTGATCCTTTCTTTTAAGTAAGTGGACATAATTTTTTAGAGAAGGTACCATATATCACTCCATCATATTGTGGACTAAGCAGAGGCAAAGAGAACAGAGTATTAGGTACTGCCTCAGGTTGTGTTAGACAATGTGAAAATGCTCCATATTTTATTAATCAGCCATGTTTTGTCATGGTGTCTGTAGGAATGGATGAACAAGGTTTGCTATGATTAAACTTGATTTAAAGCTGGGTTATGGTAATTATCCTCTCCCACATTTGGGGAAACAGAATACACTTTATTAGCTGTGAATGTTGTTACTACATAGAGGAATATTTACAGATTGTTTCAATTTAAAAAGACCGATGTTTTAGCAGAGAAATGTTCATTCAGTTGAGAAACAAGGAATCGCTGACATTATTTATCCAATATGTTACAAGTTTTAAATATCTGTTATCAATACTATTTTCAAATACAGAGTAAATGTGAAAAAAGTGATAGATTGTGAAGAATCTGGAAATAAGAGAAAAAACCCCTAGTATCTTATAAATTAGTCCTTCAGCTCTCAAAGTAAAAGAAATGGCTCATATCTCCAAGGGCCAGTTTATTTGATAAATCTCTATACATCACCAGGACTAACAGAAGGATGGATTGGAATTTTCTGTCAGAACAGACCGAGTATGAAGTGACCAGTGAGGTCCTGCAGTATAGCAGAGCTCCTTGCTATTCGCCTCTTGTTTCAGTCTTCTGTTTTCTTACACTCTTCAGTGTTGCAGTGCAAAATTATTCAGCAGTT